>CAWUFW010000716.1:0-700000 GCA_963921515.1 Calotriton arnoldi
AAACATTATAGCAGTGCTAATGGGATGCTAAGCTAGTTGGGTTGGGGTTTTGGGTGCTACGGTATATGGTGGCAAACCACTGTATTCCGGGGTCCCATTTTCCTGTGCATAGCTCTGTGTATGTGCAGAAACCTTATGACACTGGACGGCATCGCATACCTGACAACCTGTAAATACGTCGGACCACAACGCAGGTTCCCCGAGTGACCTATGATGTCCAACCCCGCACCCATGCTTAGCTTCCGCACGGACTGGCCAGTCACCACCACAACAGCCATACCAAACGACCGGCAACTGTAACCACACCATCAACGACATCGCCATGACATCGGATATGACCGGGACATGCACACTGTTCCCCATCACATCCAGGAACACCGCATGCATCGTGGGAGGCAGTGGCATGGGCTCTGTGTATCGCACCCACATGGACGGAACTGCACGAACAACCAGGACACGACATGGATCCAGCGCCCATGGACACACACACCGCTCAGTGGACATGAATAGGTCGCCTGGAGTCTGTGGGTGCTGCACCCCTCCCACCCCCGCCCCGGGAATCCCATACCAGGACCTTTGCATGGACGACAAGTGCATAAAACAACAACACGACCCCAGTGACTGTGACATGTCCAGTAACCACCACAGTGCAACAACAAGTGGCACGCCGCTGCATGCACGCAAGCACATGCCCTGATGTCATCTCACATGCACGCGTGCATGAGGAACAACCGCAGCAAACCTGTCACATGGAACTGAGATGGACTGTGCCCATGATGCCAAGCGGTCTGGTAGGCTACATGTATACCGTCTGTGTCAAAGTCCGCAGCTCCGCAGCTATACGTAAATGTACATTAGCACAGCCTTGGCCAAGCAGATGTCACTCTGAAGCCCACATCCCACATGCAACAGCCAATCACATGTAACCCCACACCCTATCCCATTTGCAATCATGCTCAGTATATCCTCAACATGTATCCCGCTGCCAGTAGTGTCCACTATACTGCATCACAGAGGACAGAAGACTCAATATAATGTTTGAAACCAAAACTGTCTCCGCTGACTCATTTCACAAGTACGAATGAGAGAGGATGAGAGTATGTGAAGTACACGGCAGTCGTGACATGACCATGTAGTCCACTGGTATTGGATGTCAACGCAAATGAGTAGCACTACTGTGGAAGACACACATGTGTCGTGTGAAGTCGTATGGACGCAGTGCTCAGGTGGGTGGGTGCGACGGGTAGATGCGCACATGCCAAGTTGGAGCACGCCGTGTTGGGAGGGGTCATGAACAGTACACCACCGCTTCCCTGGGCATTGTGAGAGGACACCTGTCGGGGGGAGTGAACACGTGTGTGCACAGCAGCCGGGCACACGTACAAAGCGGTACCAGGCGCACCTCAGCCCACCCTCTGTGGACAAGCTGGATCCTGTTGTGCGCCCGCCATGCCCCTGACAAGGCACACACAGCCCCAGTCGACCAGGTGTAACCCCAACATAGTCAATCCGCACAGGCGATACAGGGCACGGGATGGCAGTGGAGCATGGTGTGTGAGAGGTCTCCTCGCGCTCCTCCTGGTCATATCACGCAGGCAATAGAACCTCAACGTCTAGCATGGCACAAGTCAGATGGAAGTGTAGGGGGACGCACCACAGCACGAGCAGCACTGACATCACGGGAGGTGGCTCGCACCATCCCATCCATTGCCCATCATACCAACCACGCCACATGCCATTGCGACTAAGTGCAAGCGCGTGCGCCACCACCCCCGAGCCCTCCCCAGAGAGGCCAAAGAGTGAATGTGTGGGCCATCAGCCACAGACGGACGCGGCCTGGCCGCAAGGGCAGCCACAGCCACTGGGTGTCGCAGGTGGCGGATCCGGAAGGCGAAGACTGTGATGCATAGTCCATGCAGGCCGGGTCACCATTTGGGGCACCACGCAGGTGGACGGCGTCCCGCGACACATCATACCCTGAGACAGCCCACTCGTGCAACTGGACCCACACATACACTCCTTGCCCTCTCTGGTGCGAGCTTGGGGCTGCCTGTGCAAGCGCTAGCCTCGCAGGTGAGCATGCATATTGGGGGAGCAAGGGGAGGACATGAGGGCTGGGGCGAAGATGACTGTATCACTGTCAGTTAGTACAAGGGATGACCCAGATGTGGAAAGGAAGAGACGTGTCCCGTGTGTACTGCAACTAGTCGCCAATACAACTACCCCCCCATGTCCGGAATATAAGCCCGCACCTAGGCCCGCCCATCCGCCACATCGAACATACCACCTGCACGACAACCTTCCCATTCGAATCACTGACTGGGGGTGGCGACCAGTGTACAATCATGTGTAGCCTACCCACGCGTACATGTGGGCCCTCCATGATCCATGTCACCTGCGGCAAAGTCATGACATGCGCAATGAGGGAAGTGAGGAGAGCTGCCCGCCCCACGCGCAGAAGGTGCATCAGCTCCACAGACCCAGCAGCGAGTCCAGCAGGGGTCACATGTGCAGGGGCAGCTGTGCCTGGTGTGAAGGCACATGCATATAGACAGCACATCG
The DNA here is from genome assembly GCA_963921515.1 of Calotriton arnoldi. Taxonomy (NCBI): domain Eukaryota; kingdom Metazoa; phylum Chordata; class Amphibia; order Caudata; family Salamandridae; genus Calotriton; species Calotriton arnoldi. The sequence goes on from CAWUFW010000716.1 coordinate 2,563, forward strand.
ACCAATGTGTAGTCTGCCCACATCTACAGTCCATCATCATGCGGACATAGGAATTGAACACAATGCAACACATCTTAGTGGGTGCACCCACCGTGACCAACAATGCGCAATCATCGACGTACCCGCCCTGTGCATGGCCCCCCACCCAACGGCGGCACATCCAGTGCCACCATCCCACACACACAAGCCTTCCACGGAACATGCTGTGTCCAATGGTCAGTACAGAGTCAGCGCCCATCTGGTGGATCCTGAACAGGAGACACATGCACACACATGCCAGCTCCCACTATGTACGACTGCCACCTGGCACGTGCAATGTAACCTCTCACCTGTGACGTGTGACTGCAAGCACACAGCCGTCTTGGCATGGGGCTGTCAATGTGGACACCTGTCAATGTTTCGGGAGGTGTGATCCGTACAGTGCTGTACATAGGGTGCAGTGCTGACACCTACTACTGTCTCATATCCCCTCGTGCCACAGGTCCCACTTGTTTTGGCCGCTCAGCCTGTGCCCACATCGTCGTCATCGTGTGCCATACTCATCCAGCCGCGGAAGCAGTTCCATGCTCAGCAGACATTCATGTTGCCGTGGCGTTGCCGCTTGACGGATATGCAGTCAGTCCCCATCAGCACGCCCCGCAAGTCATTGGGGCCTGGATCCCCATGTGCATGCACATGGCAGTGGTTTGTATCACTAGCCATTGCCATTGTTGGGAGACCTGTGTAAGTGTATTGTGGCCGTGCCGTCCCAGCTTGACAGCTGGGCTGTGGCTCCTGTGCTTACTCAGTCATGTCAGTGATGTGTATGCAAAATTGCTATGTGTCGTGTTGCTTTGACATGTGTCCTCTGCCATTGTCCCTAGGCGGAGACCGAACATTGACCGCCCATACCAATTGCTGGCGGACATGGACGATACAGAGGTTATTAGGAAGTTTCGGCTGGACAGGCCAACCCTGCATCGACTGTGTGCCATGTTAGAACCCCATCTCCGTCCCCGCAGGGTGTATCCGACTGCTGTCACCCCCACGGCTAAGGTGATGGCCGCCATGCATTTCTTCGCCACTGGGTCATTCCAGCACACAGTGGGCATTGGAGGAGGGATGTCCCAGCCCATGTTCAGCAAGGTGCTGAGGGATGTACTGGCAGCCATGATGCTGTACCGGAACAGGTACATCCGCTTCCCCAGGGCTCGTGAATTGGCGGCAGTGAAGGGTGCATTCTATGCCCTTGGCAGAATCCCACACGTCGTTGGAGCCATTGACTGCACACATGTCGGCCTTGTTCCACCACAGGCCACTGAGCACCTGTACCGCAACAGGAAGCACACGCACTCCCTGAATGTGCAAGTGGTGTGCCTTGCGGACATGGTGATCACCCACGTGTGTGCAAAGTTCCCAGGCTCGGCCCATGACGCACACATAATGCGCAACAGCATCTTGCCACGACTGATGTCCAATATGCAACAGGATCGTGCCTGTATTGTCGGTGAGTATGTGGAGTGGTGTAGCGTGCTGGCTGTGCGATGCTGTCCCCTGTCCAGTTGGATTAGCAACGGTTCTCTGTGTCCCTCACACCCAGGTGACTCTGCGTATCCGAATGGGGCATGGCTGCTCAGTCCATTGAGGAATCCTCGCACCCCAGCAGACGATCGCTACAATGAGGCACATGGGAGGACCAGACGTGTGGTCGAGCGTACCTTTGGCCTCCTCAAGTCCAGGTTCAGGTGCCTGGACCGCACCGAGGGTGCGCTGGCGTACTCCCCACAGAAGGTGTGCCGGATAGTGGTGGCGTGCTGCATGCTGCACAATCTGGCCATTCGGAAGCAGATCCCCCTCATCGTGGATGACGGAGATCAACCAGGGCCCCAGCCCGCAGACCAGGACAGCTCGAGTGAGGAGGACAGCGGAGAGGAGGAAGCTGGTAATGTGCGGCAGCAGCTCATCGCCCGCTACTTCACTTGACGGTGAGTGTCCATGTACGACGGCTGATGTGGCTGTATCTGTGCAGGTGTGTGTGTGCTGTGTCAGGGTGGCCGTTTGTTCACTGCGTGCTGTGTGTCAACGCTCCATGGCCAGGGTAGTATGCCACTGTTGGTGGCTGTGGCATTGTGCCCTATTGCTCTGTGCGATGTGTGTACATTGCTTGTAGTTGTTGACATGTACTGTGTGATGGGTGTGTGACACACTCATTGAATGTGCTCCTGTTCTGTCTCCCACCCCTAGGTCCCTACAGGCCCTCCGGATTCAAATGCCATGCCACGCATCAGGTGCCTTTCCGCCCAAGGTGGCCGTTGTATTCCGTACAAATAAGACACAGGGCACAAACAGCAGTTAGTGAAAAAGGTGCATTTATTACAAACTGTGACATGTGATTGTGTGTAAGGTGATGACAAAAGTGGTGCGTGCAGTGACAATGAGCTGTCGGTCATGGCTCCGTGATGATCAGGGTGTACCCACTGGTTCTATGTCCATAGTCCAACACACACATGCCATCCAGATGGCTGTGTGGAGTGGGATCGTAGTCCAAGTCAATGCAGTGGCTGGTCAAGGAAGGCTGGCGGAAGGCTGGCTGGCTGCCTCACTTGCGACTGGAGCGTGCGAAGTCCTCCCGGGAGATCTGTTTCCTCTTCGGACGGCCCCTTCCACGTTTGCGAGGGGGGTGCCTGCTTGCGACATGCTGGTGGTTGAGGTGTGATCACTGGCTGTGGACGCAGGGGAACTGGACACTGCTGCTCCACCCTGCGCCCCGGCAGGTGGTGGCGGAGGGGAGCTGCTGTCCCTGGCTGTGACCTCACCGCCACCACCAGCTGTCCCATGAGGTCCACGATTTGGCCCATACGGGCGTCCATGGACCTCAGCACCCCCAGCACCTCACGCGTGTCTGAAGCAGACCGGACCCATTGTCCTTGGGCCTCTTCATAGGCCCCAAGGACTCTGGCCATGTGAGGCAGGGCATGGCTCCCAGGGGAGGCTGGCGTTTCCCTGACCCTGCTCCTCCTACCAGTCCTGCTGCCACCGGCCTGCCCACTAGCCACATTACTCACCACGGTCCTCGCTGTGGCTCCCAGGGTGGATCCAGTCGTCCGGGCCACCACCTGCGCTGGGGCTGGTGCCAGCGAAGACGTGGCGGTGGTGGCGGCGGTGGTGGTCGGTGCGGCGATGGTGGCGGTTGCGGCAGTGGTAGTGGCCACAATGACCGTGGGTGTGGCCGCAACGACAGTGGCAGCAGGGGGCTGTGAATGTTCAGCAGCCCTGGATGATGGGTTGGTGGGTAGGAGGGGTCCTGGGGAGCGGCTGGGCCCTGCCACACCAGATGGGCCTGCTTGGTTGTCCGTGTCCGAAGAGGAGGACAGATCCTCCAGATCCGTGTGTCCTCGTTGGGGGCTTGTAGGCTGGCTGTGCTGGCTGCTGGCTCCATCCCCAGCATCCAGCAGTTCATCACCTGTGGAGAGAATGAGATTTGTTATTGTGTTGCACCTGGCGAAGTATGTATTTGTCGTCTGACATTGACAGTTCGTGCAATCTCATACATGGGTTTCCCGGAGGCGTGTGTGTGGCTGTAGCATCTGTAGTTGTGTGTGCTTGGCAATGGGACTGTGTGCTGTGCACATGTGGCATGGGACGGATTGGCCATGCCGATGGGTGTGTTGCTGTGCCCCTACTTATTGTGACTCTGGTGTATGCGGGCTCCTGGCCCATCCTGGGTCTGGTTTGTACTTTGCTTTTGGGGTTCAAATGGAACGCTCAGGAACGCATATGGCAACATGGGGGCTATGCCCCAGATTCGCATTTGGGAGGGGATATGCCTTTGGGGTTCAAATGGAACGCTTAGGAACGCATATGGCAACATGGGGGCCATGCCCCAGAATCGCATTTGGGAGGGATATGCTTTTGGGGTTCAAATGGAACGCTTAGGAACGCATATGGCAACATGGGGGCCATGCCCCAGATTCGCATTTGGGATGGAATATGCTTTTGGGGTTCAAATGGAACGCTTAGGAACGCATATGGCAACATGGGGGCCATGCCCCAGATTCGCATTTGGGATGGAATATGCTTTTGGGGTTCAAATGGAACGCTTAGGAACGCATATGGCAACATGGGGGCCATGCCCCAGATTCGCATTTGGGATGGAATATGCTTTTGGGGTTCAAATGGAACGCTTAGGAACGCATATGGCAACATGGGGGCCATGCCCCAGATTCGCATTTGGGATGGAATATGCTTTTGGGGTTCAAATGGAACGCTTAGGAACGCATATGGCAACATGGGGGCCATGCCCCAGATTCGCATTTGGGATGGAATATGCTTTTGGGGTTCAAATGGAACGCTTAGGAACGCATATGGCAACATGGGGGCCATGCCCCAGATTCGCATTTGGGATGGAATATGCTTTTGGGGTTCAAATGGAACGCTTAGGAACGCATATGGCAACATGGGGGCCATGCCCCAGATTCGCATTTGGGAGGGAATATGCTTTTGGGGTACATGCTGTGAGCCATGGGTGCCGAACGTGACATGTGTTGTGGCAGCATGACAGTGCATGGTTTGAGGTGTGTGCATGCTTGACATGGCCTGCATATTTGCTGTCTGTTGTGATTACTGGACATGGCATTGGACGCATCGTTATGAGTGAGTGATGGTTGTGTGCCAGCCAACGTATTGCAGTTGTCCCATCTCCTTGGTGTGCGTGCTGCCCTGTGCCATGTGCATCACTGCAGTGCTCGGGGGGGTGTGGCCCATGTTGTGTGTTGTTGCTCACAGTGTGTCGTGCACTTCATTGACTTCTGGCACATGGTTGGTCATGGGCATGTATCTTAGCGTGACTGCTGTATGTGTGGCAGCTGTGCGGATGACATGCCTTTCATGAGACTGGGGCTGACGGATGGGATGGATGGTATGTTGTTTGTGCATGGTGTGTCTGTGTGTTTGATGGGTTCAGTGGTGTTCGTGTGCATTTATGTTGTTCCGCTCTGTTGCGTCTAGTGTTGTTTGTCTTACATAGGCGTAGTTGTGGGGTGTGTGGTTGACAGGCAGTAGGGGCTACATGGACAGGACTTCAATGGTGTTTCGGTTGTGTGTGATGAGTTGCACAGTGGCTGCCGTGTGGGACTATATTCAGTGTGGCTTGTGCATGCAGACGTGGCTCCTTGGGTGTTGCTATGTCTGTGATGGGTCATGTGAGGTGTGAGTCTGTGGTTCATGTCCGTGTGCACATTGTTCACTTGTTCGTGACGGTGGGCGGTGCTGCGTGTTCGTCTTCTACGTGACATGTCCCATGTGTTGGTCGTGTTATGGTCCTCATGCCTCCAGTAATCCAGCCCTGTCCAGTTTCCCACCTGCAAGTTGTTCGTGCGTGCACTGTACTGGATGCCACATGGCTCTAAGCGGGGGTGCTCCATGTTGCAGGTCTGTGGGGGTGGGAGGGTGTTGTGGGTCGTGGGGTGGCTGGACACCCACTGACACCGATTGCTGTGGACCATGATGTCTGCCTTTCGGCTGTCGTTGTGCACTGCGGTGGCTGACACGTGGCTGTGGGGTGTGGGGGATGCTCCTCCTTGCTGGGCTGTGGGACTGGGGCCTGGTGTGTGTTGTACTTGGGCTGTCCACCGTCCCACCCACTGCACTTTGTGTTCCTGCCACTTACCTGTTACTTGTCGGTTAGTGCAGCTGTGGCGGACACATGGGTGTGGTGGGTGCTCGTTGTGGCGCTTCTGGCATATTTGGGGACCTGTTGGTGGTTACGTGGCTGGCTTAGTGTACACATGTCCCCACGCATCTTACAGTTGTTCTGTTTGGGCTGTGTGTGGTAGTGTCTGTTGCATGTGTGTGTGATGTGTTGTGTATTGTGTGCTGGACATGGGGGTGTTTGTCCCTGGGAGCTGTGGCATGGTGGTAGTGCATGTGAGTACATAGCGGTGTGCTGGTATACATTAGTTTGTACTTACCAGCCTCCACTCCCCCTGCTAATCCGGCGAGGATCTCCGGATGGATTACGACTCGCACCTTCTCCTCCCACGCTTTGAAGGTCTTAAAGAGCGCGGGATTCCCACCGCCAGTGACGGCAGCCAGCTCTCTGTTTTTGCCCTCCTTCTTCTTGACCAGGCTCTTTACGTCATTCCAACGTTTGTTAATCTCGACTCTGTTCCTGGGCAGGGTCCCGACTGCATTGACCTGGTCTACGATCCGGTTCCACATTCTGTTTCTGGTGGCTAGTGGTGTGTGCTGGACCATGTTCCCATAGATTTGTGGGTACACCTTGATGATCTCGTCGACCATGACCGTCAGCTCCATGGGCGTGAACTTGGGCATTCTTTGTGGTGCCATGATGTTTGTGGTGCTGGTGCGGTGTGTGTTGTGTAATGTGCAGGGGGTTTGTGGTGCCGGTGTTTGGTGGTGGTGGTGGTGGTGGTGGTGGTGTTTGGTGGTGGTGGTGGTGGTGGTGGTGGTGGTAGTGATGTGTGCGTTTCTGTGGTGTGCTGCTGTCCTTGCTGTGTCACTGTGTCGTCTCCTCTCCTCTCTGGTTTGCAATGTAGCAAGGGGTTGTGGTCTGTGGGAGTGCTGCTTTTGTACTCACCTATGTGGGTGTGTCCTCATGGTCTGTTGTTTTCAGGTGTGTTGTGTCTGGGGTTCTGGCCTTTGTATTTTTTGTTTGTCCGGGGGGTGTTTTCGGGATGTGTACTGTGCTTGTGTATTTGTGCGTGCCTTGCTGTGTGGACTTGTTGGCCATGTTGTGTGCTATTGGTTTTGTGTGCGGATGGTTTCTGTGCAGGTACGTTGGCGCCATGGCTTCTGCCGTGTCGATTCTCATCGGCGTTGTTTGCGCTGGCGGGCGGTATATTTGTGGTTTTTCTGCGCTCATGTCGGTGCGATCGTAATTTCACGTGCGGTGTGTTGCCGTGAGGGCGGGCGGTTTTGTGTTGTCGTGCGTGTTTCCGTCCGTGGCGGGCGGTTTGTCTCCGACTCGGACGTTGGCGGGCGGTATTTTGTGTGCTTTTTCCGCCGATGGCGGTATTCGGTTTGTGTAATCGTAATGGCGTGGTCGGTGTTCAGGCGGTGTGTGCGGGCGGATTTTTGCCGCTTCCATGCCTGGCGGAATTATTTACGCCGGGTATCGTAATGGGCCCCTATATTATTAACAACGATATTTAGGATTCAATATTTTTGTAGTTGCCTGTTTGTAGATAGGAAGTCGATATTCTGTCACTCGATATTTTTACCTCGATATTGTGGCAGGTCGATATTCTTCTCCTCAATATTCTGTCAGTGATCCCTATCAACTGTTCTTTTTGCATTTGTCACCCCGAGTGGGACAGGTATGCCCAGACATGGGTCCCGTGCTCTCCATGCCACTGGAGTAAAGCTAGCCTGGCTGATAGGGTGAGCCCCCAAACCGGTCCCACGATGTTTGTTTCCGACCCAAGGAGGATCTGGCCTGACAGTTCGGACTAGGGTCAAGATTGAGGGGCCGATTCTGATACGGGTTGGAAAAGCTTCCCGACCGAATCGGTTGGGAAATGGTGTCCGACCCACTCGGATCGGGAAAGTCCGACCGGCGGAGTAGGATGCATCCGGATGCTTCCAGATACGATTTGGTTGAACTCCCATTGACTTCAATGGGAACATTTGTTCCTAACCGCATCAGAATTGGGCCCTCGGTCGGGAAGACACGTTCCCGATCCGATTTGGAAGGAGCAAATGCCGTTAGGAGGCCTTCCTAACCGCATCAGAATCAGGGCCTCGGTCGGGAAGCTTTTCCAACCCGCATCAGAATCGGGCCCTGAATTGCATATGGCTGGTTTTAAACTGGAATGGCATGGGGAGCTAAAAAGCAATGGATTTAGGCCCTGATCTGTGTACTGGGGTGAATTTGTGACATTGTTCAGCATTCTGTCCATCAATTGTTCTTTTTGCTTAAAGGTCATGGCACTAGGCAAAGTTCCCAGGACTGATGACTTGCCAGTAGAATTGTATGCTTTGTATGCTGAGGAACAGACACCGAAGTTGGTCACCCTCTATGCTGCAATTCAGGAAGCGGGCCACTTGCCCGTCTCCACTAGCAAAGCTTTAGTGGTCCCGCTATTAAATCCAGGCCACCCCCTCCTGATGTTAGGCCGAACCACCCTTTATCCATGCTTAACATGGACTATAAAATTCTTAATCTCGTAATCAATCAAGGGAGAGAGAAGCTGAGATCCATTTGGCTTCCAGGCAATAAACAAATAATCAAAGGAGAATGGATCACTTGTCCTGTATTATTACCAGGGTCTTAGGTTCTAACCGTCTAAAAGACTCTTATTCACGTAAAGGGTAACAGAGCGGTGTATCTTGATTATCTGCTTCAGTGACTACATGAAAAGCATCATCATAGGGTGTTAATATATGCTTTCCTCCACCTGGAGGGAGACCAACTGGTGATTACAGTAGTGATCAGAAATGGTGAGAGTGCAAGTGAAGTGAATTTAAAATTACCTCCATCTCTCAAAATAAGGTTTTATTCTGTTGGAGATGGGGCAAGGTTAAAACAAAAGGCGGTGCGTATCTAGAAGGGCTACTGTTCTATAGCAACTACTGTAAAAACGGGAGTGGTCAACATGTTTCAGCCCTTACGGTGCCCAGTCGGGTCAGAGGGCTTTCTTCAGGACTAGTGTATGGCACATAACTGTTCAGTGAGGTGCGGAGGTAAGCTGTGCACTTACCCTTCTTCTCAGTGAGCTATTTGGGCACTGATTGGTTATGGGTCTATAGTACCTATAACTTGCTATTCAGCGTATTCGCTTCCTCGGGGGACGAGCGGAGTTGACTGCTCACTAACTGGAGGAGTCTAGGTCACCACTTGTGTTCGCTCTGCCTTCTATGCCCCGGTGACCGGGGCACAGAAGACGGAGCGAGCACAAGTCATGACTACGTGAAAAGCATCATCATAGGTTCTTAATATATGCTTTCCTCCACTTGGAGAGAGACCAACTGGTGACCGGGGCACAGAAGACGGTGACCGGGGCACAGAAGACGGAGCGAGCACAAGTCGTAACCTAGACTCCTCGAGTTAGTGAGCAGTCAACTCCGCTCGTCCCCCGAGGAAGCGAATACGCTGAATAACAAGTTATGGGTACTATAGACCAGTAGCGGTCCGTGGTAGGAGTGCCGGCCGGGCGGTGACGTGGGGCGGGGGAGGGGCAGGGTGGGGGGTAGTAAACCACGGATTATGGCCAAATACAGGTAAGTAAACATTTAAATAAATAAAACGAATTTCGTTGCGCGCACTGCATTGCATTTGGCGATGCAGCGCTCACAACGAAATTCGTTTTATTTATTTAAATGTTTACTTACCTGTATTCGGCCATAATCCGTGGTTTACTACCCCCCACCCTGCCCCTCCCCCATCCCACGTCACCGCCCGGCCGGCACTCCTACCACGGACCGCTACTGCTATAGACCCATAACCACCCAGAGCCCAAATAGTTCACTGAGAAGAAGGGTAAGTGCACAGCTTATGGTTCAGAGCTTCTGCATTATATTGCAGGCCCTTCTGAAGCCCAAACGGCCCCTCCGAGAGGGTCTCATGGACTTGCAGGTTATTTGTCGCTGCTGGTAGCTCTGCCTTCAGCATACCTTGTCCACATACCTTACTCAACAGATCTTCCACTACAAGGGTTGGAACAGGTGGCTCGGGTGGAGCATTGAGGGGACTGTTGGAATGGTTTGCATATGGGGTGACCCACGTAAGTGACCTCTACAGAGATGGGGAGCATATAGTGTTTGACGACTTATCAACCACCTTTAAAATGCTGGAGTGTCAATTCCTGTTACACCGGGTGGTAGTTGTGACCCTGAGAGACCACTGAAGGGCCAGTACAGCTGAACCCCCTCCTCACAAATGCTGCCAAGTTCTACACCCACGACTGGCTGTCTCAAAGCAGTTACGTGTGTGTATCAGGCCTTGTAGTCTGAAATTCCTATGCCATTAGTAGAGCTGTGTGAGAAATGGGAAGTGGACATTATGCTCCAAATCACGGAGGTGGAATGGGCCACATTGCTCGCCAGCACATATGCAGTGTCTCGACATGCCAAATTTAAATTAATTACATTTTACTTTTCATAGGGCATATCTCACTGCTGGCAAAATTTTTAGGATTTTCTGAGCGGCCAAGGCGTCCTGCCCCAGATGCAGAGAACATGGTGCTGAAATTCTCCACATGGTGTGGTCCTGCCTTAATTCTCTGACTTTTGGAAAGAGGAAGTAGAATATAGTAATGAGACTACCCAACGGATGAGCCCCTTTTCTCCTATGGCCTGCTTGCTTCAATAAACTTAAAATTACTACTAGATTTGTGGACCTGGCCCTGATCCTTGCAAAGCGAGAAATTAACATGCACTGGAAGGCCACTTGGGGCCCTTGGTTGGTCAAATGGAGGGATGACCTCATCCGGTGGCCGGCATATGAAAGTGCAGTACTATTCCAAGAGGTGAGGATGGGACGCGGTTTGATTGATAAGGCCTGAATTGGAAACCCCTGATCGTTCCCCACTACCTGCGGATAAACTAGAGGAGAAGCAGACTTAGACCCGCCTGACTCTTACACACCATGGGTTATGAGGAGCTTCGAATATGTGGGTGAACTAGATGACCACTGGGTACAGGTGGCACATTATGTTTCACAGGACACCTAGAGCAGAGGCAAGGGTTGGAAGGGAGTGGGTTGGGGGAGACACCATCAAGACTGGGACAGTTTGCTCCCAAAATTGTATTATGTACATTCTATTGCTATCCTTGGCTGTGTCGCCTGCAATTGAATGGTGAGTGATGTTCAGTGAATACTGATGTGCATATTCTTATGATATTATGCCCCAAACTGTGATGTTTGTAATGTTGAACATTACAATAAAATTTTGTTAACAAAACAAAATGTTTTTGAAACTATATCTTCAAGATCAGAAAGTAAGAGATTAAAAATACCAAGATCCATCGTGTTTATTAAGTGATTTCCCCGATTTTGGTTATAGGGAGTGTATCCTGAAATGAAGGATGTATCCATCCATACTGAGAACAGTACAATGTTCCTATTTTATGCAGGTCTTTAATTGTTTCAGAGGGTTTTATCACAGAGGACATTTTCAGACATTCCTCGTCTAATCAATACTTCATGGGTGTTCAAACGTAAATAAATGAGAGAACTTCATTAGTCCGCTTGAGAATGAAATCAATAAAATGACAGTAATTCTAACAACACATCTCATTGTGGAAGCCCTGCTAGTCAAATGCAAATTAATGATGCATCTAAAAATAATGCAAATACAAAAATAATGGGCACATGTTAAGGAGTCATCCGAGGATGATTAACTGAAACTGTTAGTTTAGTGAACTGGCACACACTTCTTCATAATTTTTAACCCAATGAGTAGATTAAAAGGTTAGCACAGGATGTATTTCATTACAAGCAATGCACTGGTTTGCAGGAATGTTATGCGTTTATAGTATCATTCCTGTAAACGTATAACTGTGTTTTTGTGAAGGCTCATGTTGTGGTTAGTGTTCTGACTTCTAAACAGAAATGTGTCCACTTGCAGCAGCATTGTAGCCCTTGTCCACCTTTGGTTGTCTAATGATGGCAAATTCATTTGTGTGGCCAAACGCAGAGGACAGATGGTTTCCGTTGATGTTTGGAGACAGACAGCAGCTGTACAGACTAAAGTATCAACTCACTTGTTCACTTATGTAATCCCCCCTTTTTTCAAACTTTGTACCTGCAACTAACCCATTTTATATTGTTGACAAAAGATTGTGGAACCTCTGACACAGAGAGACCCTTAATGTGCTAAACTGGTGTTCCTCAGAGATACTCCTGGTGTGCCCTGAGCTTGAGGAGATACTCCATTAGTCTACTCACCCATTAATCTCAAGGCAATGGGGTAGGCCCCCCCTTGCTCCTCTCTTCTGAGACACTTGGTGGTGGCCTGTGAAGACTGGGTTTTGGTAAGGTGAGAAGTACCCTGCTGATGGACAGCACAGCATGGCTGTTTCCCAGTAGTAAGATGTCCTGTCCCTATCTGTGGTTAGAACCAACATCTAAAGAATGGGCTGCATCATGGGCAGGTTTGGAACAGTATGATGAGGACATGGAAAAAGGGCCCATTCTCGAGAGGGAGAAGTAGTGCTAACGATGGTGGTGACATCAACATGTTGGATTTATGCAGGGGACGTGACAGAGCAAAGTAGCACCAGTTTACATGCTGCCTCTCTGAGCTCCCAGTGGAAGGAGCAATTACTTCCCACTGAGTCAAAGTAAAAAAAAATCACACTACACACAATAGTGAAGTACCCAATTTTGCAGCTTTGTACACTTATGAGGCCAATGCAGTATATCTATGTTGGTAATAAACTGCATCGTTGACAATCTGTTTTCTGAATGCTATGTGCATATTTCACAAAGCATTTTTGCACATGCAATTTAGCTAAGGCAATGCCCTAAAACCAGGCACAGCCTGCCATTAAGGCCACAGACCCCCAACTTCTTGCAAACACGAAGAGTATCTGTGAGGCTGATCAATGGTCAGCCTGACAGACACTTCATGTTCAGGGCAGGCGGTCAGGTGTTACACGTGCTCAATGCACAGGCATTTAGCTGCCTGAGCTGAACATTGCCGAGCTGAGGATTTCACAGACCTGGGGGCGTGACCTCCAAAGTCCATCAAAGTGCTTTGAGGTCCTCCCCCTCATTTCGAGGGGGTGCATCACTCATAAACGCAGGCCTAGGAGCTTCAGTTTTAAGCCATGCAGTGCCCAGGACTGAATATCCATCAGTGACGCTTGTCACAGAGTGGTTTGGCGTCAGCGGTCTCCCTGACCCCATCGCACTCTGTGACGAGTGAGGGACTGCTGCCTCCTGTCATTGGCTGACCCTGGATCAGCTAATGAGAGGAGGTGGCAGGCCCATTCCTCCAGGAACCTCAGAGGCTTCCCGCCTGCCACCCAAGATCCCTGCTGCGGCCCGGTAAGTTTTTCTTTTTTTAAAGTGTTTGGTGTGTGCGTGTGTGCATGAGTGCACATGTAAAATGTATGTTAATTAGTGCATAGGTGCTGTGAATGGGTGTGTGTGTGTGCTTGTGAATGGTGGGTGTATGTGTGTGTGCTTGTGAATGTATGGGTGTGAATGAGTGTGCATGTAGATGGGTGAGTGTGAGTATGTACATTTATGCGTGTATGGCCCGCCCATCACACTACCTGCTCAAATTAATGACCGCCACTGCCTAAAACATATTACTCACCAAAAAAATGTATTTCAGTGTTTTCACAAACACTTTCCTAATTTATTCCTACTCTAGAAACATGAGTAGATTTGCTACAAAGAAGTGTATGAGTAAATCCTACTTTGGGGTTGGAATGAGAAGGGAACACTGAAAAGGTGAAGGTTTAGTGTGAGGGGGCTCTGCCCAGAGAAACATGTTTTTCTATGGTCAACTAAAGGAAAATATATTGAGTGAATTTTAACTTGCTCAGGAATTTTCGCACGAACACGTGCAAATGTGTATATTTGCTCATGCGAAAATGGAATTTACAAATAGATTTCAGGAGCAGTCTTGAGAGTTATTAAAAAAATTTAAATCTTCATCCAGACGAGGTAGTAAACGAGCAGAAGCAGATTTCTAAGTTTTTAATAAAGAATCAGACCTTTATGTTTTATTCCTAGTTATATATGGGTAAATTCAACACATAAACGCTTCAGTGTAGCAGAATGACTCCATTCGCGCTTTTCAAGATGTAATTACAAACCAGCTGCTACAGAAAATTGTTCATTAAGTAGTTAAGGATGTTTCTTTACACAAATGAGAACTACAAATGCTTCATTAGGTTTACAATAAGTTGTATTTTTACTGAGAACATAATTGCTAGTTGTTTGTCAAAAACCCAAATGTGAAAACAGAGGAGACAGATTTGTATGACTATTTGTTTTCAAAAAGGCTGATTGCAGTTTATCAGAGGTGATGAGAGATGTTTTCCTTCTAACTTTCTGTCTATAAAATACACACATTGCTTGTTAGCTTCCTGTTTATTGCAGTAGTCATTTGGCATATATATGTATGAATCTGTATACACATCTGTGCAAACTTCATTGCCTTTGAGTCGTAATGTTAACATTGATCTTTAGATTAACTCGTTCAGACCCCGATTCAAACAAAAACAATAACAAGAAGATACACGTTTTTTCCTGAACCCCTAAACACATAGGTTTAAAGGAAATCATATTTCTTTTGATGCCAAGACTACTGCAATCTCTCTCTGCAACTTGCACCACCTTTCGATAGTGAGATGTATTATTAAATGCAGCAGCAACAAAATGTTATTAAAGTAGTTTCTAAGGAACAATAGTGGAACATTTTGTGAAGCATTTTAAGTAAAGTATACTGTGGTTTCTCATCAATTTAGAATAAAAAGCAGAGGGACCTCATATTTTCCTCCCATAAATATTAGAGACTGAGTTGGCCTTATGGGATTTCAATCTGGCAACTTGGAGCTGCAAAGATGGGAAAGGTTTAGATGATTCCACAGGAATGCATTATGATTTTTATTTGGGGTATCAGCTGTAAATAGTCAGGCCCGATGCAGAGGATATCAGAGGCCTTCCTCTAACACCTAAAACGTGCCCACGAGCTCACTAAAATAGACATAGTTCAGGAGCACGTTGGTAAGCACCTCATGGTCTTTCTTGAACCACAGACCATGAGGTGGATGGCCCTGAAAATGTATGGTGTTAAGGCATTTGGCTAAGCTGCGCAACCAACAATTGCAAATCTGTGACTTAGAAAGCGGAAGAAAGAATTTGTGACTAAGAAAGCTGTAAGCATCTTAAACAAAAGAAAACTAGGGTAAAAAAAAAGTCGCTAGATTGGTTATTTCGGTATTATTATTATTTATTGACACACCACTGCCTCTGCTATTTAATGTATTTCATTTAATCATTTTTATACCATGGTTGAAGCAGCTCTTCGATAACGGTGGATGTATTATCACTATGACAAGATTCTAAAATCTAAAACCCCTAAGATGTTACAGCTTCATTCCTCATTCAGGTTGTGTATTTCTGCTGATTGTGTATTTGTAAGGCTGGTATTTTTTGTTCAAGGAAGAATTGTCAGTGTTGGTGAGGGTCTTGAGATATTGCATACGCGTAATTTGCTGAAAAGGTTTTGTGAGTTATAGATCAGGTGCAGGAGAGGTGGAGGCTATGTATTTGATAATTGGGCAGACCCCTTTGTTGTTCGGCTTATCGAGCATAAAAGGTCTTATGCCTCATGGAATCCTATACTTCAAGACACTGTACTGTACTACATTTGTGCCAGTGGTTGCCGGTGAACACCACTGGCTCTTATTTTAGACACTATATATCCGTTCTGTGTGTGACTGTTCCAATTATCAAAGAACAAAAGTAAACAACATTGAAAAATATGGTTTGGTATGAGAACCTTGTGCCACATTGTAGCAGAAATATGAACTGCAACTTAATAATTAAAAAATGTAGTGTTAGTCTTGACGCATTAAAAATTAAACATTCTGAGGACGCTCCAGATGCTGTGACCAAATGGTGCTTTGGTAGTGGTTGTGGCTGTACTTAGAGGGTCATTACGATGGCGGGCGGACAAAGTCCGCCCGCCACCGTAACGGAGAATGGGACCATCCGCCATAGGAGCGGCGGTCCCGCCATTGGGATTAGGATGCCACCGCCACGGTGGCGGTGGCATTCCGCATATATTGAATTGCGGCGCGCGGTGCTGTAAGCAGCACCCGCCACAATGCAATATATGCAAGTTGTGCTTTTGCATGCACACCGTGACAGGCACCGCGCGGTGCCTGCCACCTTGTGCATGCAAATGCAGGGGAGTACCATAGGTACCCCCCCATGTGCACCCCCCATCCCCCAACATCTGGGGGGCCCACAACGGGCCCCCAACAGCAAACACCGTATGCCTTTCCATGGCGGCAACGCCGCCATGGAAAGGCTGCTCTCTGCCGCCATACTAATATGGATGGCGGTGTCTAGCAGACACCGCCACCATATTAGGCCCCTTTACCGCCCGGTCCGCTGTCGGACCGGCGGAAAACCGGCGGACGGTCTTTCCGTCCGCCGTGGTCCCCCCGCCATCGTAATATGGTGGGGGGAACTGGCATGCGGGCGGTGAGAAATGGCGGGCGGATCGCCACCGCCATACGGGCGGTGGTGATCCGCCCGTCATTATAATGACTCCCTTAGCACTCTGAAGTAAGTCACAATCAAAGTACAGCTTCAGTCACAACTAGGTGGAGGTTCTTATGAAATAAAGTCCAGCTGCAGTGGTGGAAGCGACAGAAGCACAAGCACCCTAATTACATATTTGGGTACCAGCACCTATTTTACTATTCTTTCTTTATCTCTTTCTGTATTTCTTGTTTTCTTTTCTTTTTTTTAACAAATTAAACACAGACCCTGTTAAAAGATTGGATAATACCATGGTGCATAGGTCGGTGCATAGAAAAGAAGGTGAGTCCTATGATTTCTATTTTGTTCTTGATTGAGTCATCCATATTAAGCAGTGCTGTCTTTTGACATTTCTCTCCAAATACTCTGATAGCAGTATTTTCGCTAAAATAGTTCGCAATATTTTATTGTGTGTCAATTATCTTTAAAAAATGTTGCTGCGAGAAAACAGCCTCTGCTTGCTCTTCAGAACTATTTCCAACATGACCATGAGCAAGACGATTAGGTCGAAATGTTTTGGCGTCCGTCCATGGGCACTATTTGTACTTCAGCATATTAAACTCATAAATATTGTCTCCCATGTGCAACCCAAAATTGCTTTCGTGTTTAGCCGTCATAAAGATTTTTAAATCTTGGTGTTTGTACAGATGTCTAGTGAGCCCCACAACAACTAATTCCCATATAAACACAATTGCATCTTCTGATGAGGGCAAATGTTTGCCTGTTAAATATTTTAAAATATTTTATGTACCTACTTCTCTTACAACTGTAGGAAGTAGGAAGTTGGGGATAGTCAAGGTGGATGCAAGAAAGCAAGTCTATTTTATGATAGGGAAGGCTCATTTATAAATCAGTGCAGAGAATATATTGCAGTAGTACAACATTGCTGCAAAAGAGGGAGTTGTTCCAAGAATTTAGTATGATGAATTTTCAAAGGGTTACAAGAAAATCACTCAAAAACATAGATATATATTTAAAGCATTAATGGCATTGTGCAACAAAAGTCACTATAACAAGTTTTCATAAATATAGAATAACAAAATAAAATGAAGAACATATTCTGGGTGCTATCAATGCTACATATATGAAAATGGATAAACAATGCTCACAGGGCAATCAGGTGTAACATGTGCTAGTAGGCTATATGTAAAACCCAAACCCTGTCATCGTCTGCTTTAAAAAAATAAAAAAAAATAAACAAAGATAACAGCATGGAACATGGAAAAATAATATCAGGTAATCCTTTGTTTATAGGTTTATGCAAATATTAGATTTTTGTTACATTCTTTTTTCTACTGTGTTTTGCTCA
The DNA here is from genome assembly GCA_963921515.1 of Calotriton arnoldi. Classification (NCBI taxonomy): domain Eukaryota; kingdom Metazoa; phylum Chordata; class Amphibia; order Caudata; family Salamandridae; genus Calotriton; species Calotriton arnoldi. Next base: position 20,103 of record CAWUFW010000716.1, read on the forward strand.
TTCAATAAAAACAATACCATTTCTTATTTTTTATTGAAATAATTCTTACTTTGTTTTTCAAAAAATGTTTTTTTATGTGAAACATCAAAGTAATTTATATGTGACCCATTGTGCTTCAGAATAATTAAACAATCACTACTTCAGGGTTTGATACCCATGTGTTTATCCACAGCATGAAACTCTAAGAAGTGAGATATCACAGAACAATTCAATACTTTTAATGTCCAGTGTAGTTTTTGTTGGACCATAAATATCTCTCATGTGCAGGACTTCAAGGACAGCAGCACCATCTCAGAGTGCAAACCTCAGCAGGAAAATTCACAACATGCATTGCCTGAACCTGAGGGAGAGTGATCATCCTACTGATAAAACTTGATGCATGAAAACGTTTTTATCTCTGTGAACTTTAAACCTTTTATGATCAATAATTATAAAAAACTATTTTATGGGCATTTAAATTTTGAAGGTGTTATTTATATTCCTGGGTTCAAATAAAACAATCTTTTGAGAATATGCCAGCTGTAAACAAATAAGTGACATCCAGAAGTAAAACCACCTTGATATAGGGGTCACTATCAACTTTTATTCACTTCTCTTCATTTTGAACAACCCCCTAATCTTTGAGCGGGGTTTGCTACAGGCTGGCCAGGGGGCAGCAGTTGGGAGACTGTTTTTTCTAAAATGGAAGCCATACCATGTCTGGGGACTTATTATGCAGAATTATCTTACCTCTGATGCACTATCTCACAAATCTCATTTGTTAACATATATCTCTCAAAGAAGCAATTTTTTAAAGATTACATCAACCCACCACCACCCTACTGCACAACTGTTAATCACTGTTTAGGATAGCCGAGTTCGCTAAAATGACCACTCCTATGCTAGACCACAATATCATTCTATATTAAATTTAAAAATGGGCAAGTGTAAAAAGCGTCACACAAAGGTGGCTCTTTTCTTTCAGACTCCAGTAAGGAACCCACCCTAATTTTTTAAGTGTGCACCGAGAGCAGTATCCCATCAGGGTCCTAAAGGTTTAGTGCTGTTCTTACCACTATTTAACCTTTGAAGATACCACTAGTGGGTTTGATATTAGAACACCAAGTTAATTTGCAGATGCACGTTGATGATTATGTAAATAAAAATAGAACTCGAGGAGGGTTTCAAGCACTAAGGTAACATCACTGACTGTCTCAAGAACATATATTTGTGGTCGAATCAGAAATTACTCAGTGATTAAATAGATCAAAAAGAAAGTTTCTGTTGGTTGTATTACTCAAGAAGGAATTTCATATCATACTGATATCATTTCACCTCAAATCACACTAGCAAGTAACACAAACATGCAGATTAGGATACATAGAAGCGTCCTCCATTTTTACAATCTAGTCACCCTATGGAACTATCTAGAACATTGTCCAGTCTTCATTATCCTACTGTATCATAGTGCATGAAAGTACCACTAATACAGAACTGAGCCACAAGACTGTGCCTTAACCAAACAGAATACATAATTCCACCCCCCTTCTGAATGCACTATACTACATCCCATGGAGCAGGCAGGTATGTTCAAGGTTCTCAACATTTTATTCAAAGTGTATGTAGGTTTGAGTTTAAAGGAAATTGAGATCCATCTCCTCCAGAGTGATCTCCTAAATAACTGCCAAGTGAAAAAGAATGACAGAATCCTAGCCCTGAAACAGCTTAAATTTTGATCTCAGACCCCTGCCCACTCAATAAGTGCTTGAAAACACCCCAGGTCAAGGATGCCTTCCCAAAGGCTCTTAAGATCAAAGAGACTCATCATCCATTCTGGAACAGCGATCAGGTACTGTATTACTCCATGTTTTAGAAAGTCTACTTCACCAACTCATAGGTCGGGGATACCTATATTAAGTGGACGCTTTTTAATGTAGATATCCACTCCCATATCCTGTCACATTATCAAAGTTCCTCAAAGACAACATCAGAACTACCAACAATAAAACTAACTAAACATATAAATGTTCAATCACTTTGAGCGCTTCAAGGTGCAAAACACAGTATGTCCTTATTTCTTTCCAACGTCTCCCTTTCACTTTCCAAACGTGGAAGTGAATGGAATGGCACATGGCAACAAATCCCAAACTAATAGGCACCATTTATACTAAAGAGCATAACGAAAACTGTGTTTTTTTTTTAATACATTTAATATATTGATATTCGTTATAAAATAACTTGAGGTCATTTGGACCTTCGCAAAGAAGCAGATTTACAGTATACAGACACAGAACAGCAATTTTGATCTACAGTACAGTATTTCCAAGTAATATGTGAGGCCAACAAGAATAAGCGTTGCTGACAAAACACAAGTGTGAACCATCCACACCTTTCTCTGAATGTCCTGTTCTTCCAACAAGATGCCTAAATGCGTAAGATGAATATAAGAAGGAAGGGAAACAATAGGGATAATATCTCACACGTTTACTACGCAAGTCACTTGTTGTCACTAATTTAACACAAAAAATGCAGAAGGCCTGAATCACTGTACCAAACGCCTCAACTTGCTCAGTTATTGGCTAATTAAATTAGTTGCTGTAGGATTCATGTTTTAAGAACACCATTTTCAAAACCATTTAAAAGAATTCCAATTATATATCAGGTATGCCTTACATCAGTTAAAAAGCCTAGATGAGAATATTCTGATATTCTCAAGAAATATTGTAAGGATTTAATCTTGTGAGAATCTGAGCTAAGAGAAGAATCAGACCTTTACTCGTGAATCTGAGCTGAATACATCTGCACTACAACTCTAGCTGTGTATGATTTTCTAATGATACCACACACCAAAACTAGAAAAAAAAATCAGATTTTCAGATCATTATGTCAAGATCCCTACTATAGCCCTGGTTTCTTAGATGCTTTGTAGATGTTGCCAGCACAGCAGTCAATGTTAATGTCATGGGGAACATGATACTCCCCAAGGCAGCAAGGACTGCTCAAAGAACTGCTGGAACTATATATATGTATAGCCATATGTGTTAAAACTGGAATGTTTGCTCTGTGAAAGATTTTGCAACACAGTTTGCAATAAAGCCCTTAAATAATCAAATTGACAGGGTTTTTTGCACAAAAGAAAATTATTTCATAATCTTTATGACACTAAATCATATTTTACATCTGAATGTATATCAAAAATTTGAGGTAGACTACCCTCTTACCATAGCAAATGTTCAGGAATATTCCAGAAGTTTCTAAATAATGTCTAAAATTTGAGACTCCAATATGCATTTTAGGATTATGCCAACACTTTCAGATAAATTAATACATACAATAAAAACTACAGTTTTCATCCAGTAACATTTCTGCTAATATACAATTGGATTTACAAAATATGAACACTAGTGTCAAGTAGGAGTGACAAGGCTTACCAGCTACTTGCTCTCGATGCCCTTTGACACCTCTGGCACTGCCGCTACTACCACTGGTCATGGTGCTCATGAAATCAGAGGTAAAATCAGAAAGTAAACAGCGATCTGTCAACGCCCTTCAGTTTGTGTACTTCCTACTTCTTGACCTTCAAATTGCCCGCCAACATAAAGGGGACTGCTAGTGCTAAGGTTGAGACAAGGAGTCAAACACCTTAAATTTCATGTGATCCAAAGGATTACATGTTGTCACTTCCGCTACCCCTGCATTTGGAAATCAATGTCCATGAATATGTTACATTGGACATAGGTCACTGTCACTAATGCACAAAATGTCCTGAATGAATTCCGGCCCTAGGATGTACAGAGATCTTTTTTATAGGACTGAGGTTCCCTATTACAATTACTTGTAGGGAATACTGAATTCCACTTTGGAAATTGGAACGTCCTTTGTTGGTAAATTTTAATTCAACCCTTGGCCAACTATGTGCTCGGAAATTATCTTCCATATAAGATTTCCGTTGACTAGCCTTGTAAATTAGGAAGAGGTATATGGCTGCCATTTTTATTTATAAATTGCAGCAGTGGCCGGTGAAGGTAAGCTCGGTGGGGCGGAGTGGGAGGGGGGGGGAGTTGACAGACGACGAACTAGGTAAAATGAATTAAATAAAAGTATCCTATTCCGACATCTGTCGAAATCCCCCCTTGCCCCGCCACGCTTACCTGCACCGGCTGCTGCTGATTAATCAGCCATGTTTATATGTCACCAGTTGTGCCATGTCTTTCAAGAGTTTGGGCATTTGCTAAATGTCCTCTTCCCTCCTAAGTGAGTGTCACTTAGTGTTCAAATAAGGACATCTCCGAAACTGCTTATGAATAATGATTATTTGGATGCTAACGTTATTCATTCATCACCAAAAGGAAAAAGTATTTGCATTTTTGCAAGTTTTACAAACAGTTCTTCTGCAACACACACAAATAAAATACGAAAACCGGAAAGATACCTGCTTACAATTCTATTGCTACTAATAAATGCCAGTCTAAAACGCATTCATAAGTGCTGAGAAAAATCAATTATGTATGGAACTGAAACCACTGTCAAAACCTGTCTAGACAGTTTTGATCTATTATAAACCTATTTATACTGTTCAGGCCATTGCTGCATAGCATTGGTGTCATGTGTTCATCGACACTTTTTCAGAAGATAACCATCAGCACCTGAGACATCAATTTTTCTTTTTCCACAATCTATATCATCAGACGGCCTGGTGAGAAAGATGCTTCACAAAGCACATGATGAAGCAAAACATGTTATCCATTCTTTCAGCCATTAGAAATCTGGCAAATAAAGACTGTTCAGTAAGGATATTTCACTGCTTATTTCTTGATCTCTAGAGCAAGGTATCCATCTTTCTAGTCACACAATTTACAACTAGAAATTCTGAATGCTAACCTAGACAAACCCATATTTATATTCACACAAGTGCTACCTTTGCACAGTATCTTATTTTCTGAATGTAAACAAAGTAAGAAAAGATGTTTAACCCTTTGCTGGTGGTGGGAAAAGTGCTCATAACATCACTAGTAAAGTTCGTTTTTTTCCACTTCATTCACTCGTGAAGCAAAACGTCTCTTCCTCGGGCTCATTCTACTACAGACGCCGATTTGAAGGTTTTTATTTTTTGGAAAATATCCTAATGGTGTTTGATTTGTGTTTTTTTCCTGGAAAATATGTCTATAAAATGACACTTTGTTCAGTTTTGATCCCACCAAATCTTTCTCTGGTTTTATTTTTTAAAACACATTGTTTGTGGAAATGAAGGACTTCACACACTCATTCATGTGACCTGCATTTCTAAGCAATCAGAAACAAACAATGCTAACAGTGGTTTAATTTTCACAATTGTGTAATATAAAGATTATAACAAACAAGAGATTCAACCAATGAAAATCTGCCAAAACAGATTGAAGAAAATAATTATTTTGGAGAATAAAAAAACATTTCTCCTTTTTAACGTCTGTCTCAAAGAGGTGTTATTTTTTGGCAAAAAGTCTTGTCTACTATTGGTAGTAGATAGGGCTTTCCAACAAAAAACATGGGTGGGTGGTTGCACACACCACCCATGGAATGCCCACTTGATGCAAAGTAATGCAAAGCAGCTCTGATAATGACTCTGCCTTATTTTCAGGCAACATTCCATGCAAATCGAGTTATCCCAATATAACATTTCGTGTTGGTTTATGTGACTCTTGTGATGCAAATTCAACACAAAAGTTTAGTATACCTGTCTCTTACAATAAATGATTTTGCGGATACTGTGCTAGTGAGGCTGTGATGGTAAAGTCAATGATGAATAGATGGGGGAGCTTATAAGGAAAATATCTGAACAACAAGATACAGTAGACTGATGGGCCAGCTTTCATAAACCTGCAAGTGGTGGGGTGGCGCAAGACAAAAAGGACACAACTGAAAACAAACAATTGTTTTGTAATGCACCCACATAATCAGGCAACTAGTATGTTCCAAAGCTTAAGAAATCAAAAACGTCCTTTAACGTAAAAGGTCTCTCATAGTAATGGGAATGCATGGAAGTTTTGATCTGTTGCAGATTGCTCTTGCCCTTTGGATTTAGAATTTTTAAATTGGAACAAAATTGGAAGCATTCACTCTGGTGAATTAGAAACAGCAAACTAAATGGTAAGCTCATAGGATGTTAGATTTTTACTTACAATTAACCGACCTAAAACACTACAGAACAGATAATTGTTTTGTCATCAGTGCTGAATTTGAACAGAAATATCTTTCTTTGTCTTAGTAATCAGACACTTGCAGTAGGACCATCAAGTATACATTGTGGGCCTGATTCACAGAACTAACTTACGTCAAAACGTAAAGTTAGTACTTTTCGGTATTCACAGAATACACTTACCACTACTAACTTTATGTCCGCTCTCGGGCCGGAGATTCCGGCCCTGTGGCGGAATTTCCACCTCTGGGCCGGAATCTCCGCCTCCGGGCCGGAATACCCTCATTTAGGCCGTTTCAATGCTCAAACGGCCTAAATGAGGGTATTCCGGCCCAAAGGCGGAGATTCCGGCCCGAGAGCGGACATAAAGTTAGTAGTGGTAAGTGTATTTTATGAATACGGAAAAGTACTAACTTTACGTTTTTGACGTAAGTTAGTTCTGTGAATCAGGCCCTGTATGTTTCACTGAATTTGCACCAGGTTCACAAATAAACCATTTATTTCACTATGTTCATTTAAGAATTCATTCAGAGGTCTTTCAACACAAACTCTTTAAATATTGCACTTGTTGGAAATACTATGGTTTATTTTGCAGGGAGTGGATATATGAGATACTACGCAGGTTATTGGTTATTTGGTAGCAAACCATTTGGAGGAGCTGTCATAGCTTGATGAACGTGCCAACTTCCCTGTGGATAGCTGGCTTGGAACTCAATAGGTCTGTTAGGCAGGTGGCATCTGTCCTTTGCAAAACTGGCCTGTACACCTGGTTGTTGCGGACAACTCTTGCCCAAAAAAGATGGACAATACTGATGCCTGGTTCAGTTCAGACCTTTTTTCGCTCATTCCGACATTTACTTGCAACAGGGCAGGCCCCTTTGTAGTTAAATAAGTGGCCTTCCTGCCATGGGAATAAAAAAATCACCTCCTTACACCTAGGCCATGGTTTTCACAAAAACACCTCCCCACACCCAGGCCATTGTTTTCGCACCTCACTATGGTAAAACATTTGGATGGACAGCTGTTAGGGAGATAATGTAAATTAGCCTTCATGAGCTTCTGGCAGGGAAAAAGTAGCTTTCTAAAAGTTACTTTTCATAAATATTTATTAAAAATGTTATTTCAGAACTGAATTGTTTTTTTAATAAACATTAAAAAATAGTGGTTTAATTCATTTTCTAGCTGGTCCCAAACTAGAGATAGCAGAATTAATATTTTAACATGTACTGTAATTTCTTATAGAACAACCAGAGCCTTCCACAGTGCAAATTGATTTTGGGTTCTTATCCCTCAGGGATAAGGTGTCATTACATTTCTGCATATCCCATTTTTAAATACAACGTACCCTGTCTTGTGGGCTGCAAGGCTTACATAGGATTGACATTAATATGTAAAAGAATGTTTTTCCCTTGTCATAAAGGTTATGTTGACAGCTTAGGCTGCCGGTTTAAACTGCAGCCTAAAGGCTACAGTGGTACGCCTGAAGTCATATTTGTCTTGTCACGATAGTGGATGGCACAATATGTTTTGCCGTCCACAGGTCACATTTAACTTTCCATGCCATAATGGTAATTTCTACACCATATAGCATGGCCTTATAGGAAAGATAAATATGTTAATCAAGGATTAGCCACTTTGCACATGTTTCAGAGGTTAGAGCACATACACTGGGCACTGGACAGCAGTGACCCAGTGTGAACAGTCTAAAAATCAGCGATAAAATTCAGTAACAAATGTGAAGGACCACAAAAAGAGGGGGAAATATTTCACATGGCGTGCCAATATACATTAAAATAAGTATGAATTCTGTATGGAATACATTGAATAAAGGCAGGAGATGATATGTTTTATGATAATATATATGACCATCACATAACATAGTGCATTTCAGCACTGGATTTTGTAAACTGTACTGCTTATGAAAAAAGCTTAGGGATACGTTTTAGAAACAAATATATTTTCAGGTTGGCTCCTGACTACTGCATTTTCTGTTTTCTCTGTTCAGGATACATTTTTATGTATTTCATTTACTGAGCCTTTATACATCCAGAGGTACTCTAAGATGATTGAGATGAGACCGCAACAGCAACTTGGCAAGCAATGAACTATTGAGTGCATCATGATAAGGGCCATCATTAATTCATAGCCTGAAGTTTTAGAGCGTGTTGAATGAGTTGACAAGAAATGTTTGTTAGCTAAATGCAAGTCTACAATGATTTCACAGAAGGACATGTATACATATACATACATAAATCTGGGAACAGGTGGCGGCAGAAAACGCTAATATATCACCTGATTTGGCACTCTCATATTTTCAGCTCCACAAACATCTTCGGGCCTATAGTCAGACGTCCAGCATTGCCAAAGAGCATATTAGCAAACCCCACTTTTCGAATAAACTGAGGTGGTTAAGCAATTGGTATTGTGTTTTGTATTTTCATATGCATGAGTCAATTGCTTTTACAGCATTCACCTCGATCTCGCAAAATATTGTGGGGGAAGTGGACTTTGCGACTTGGACCAGTCCTTAAGTCCATAAGTGAGTCCGAGGAGCGAATTTCAAGCATATGGCTTTTTATTCTAAATGGGCTCTTTATATACCCCACATCATTTGCAGCAAATGTTTCCAGCCATGTTGGCTAATTGTCCTAGATGTGGACAATCGTGAGGGAATTAGCCGCACATGTGGTTTTCAATGCCAAGATGCTCACTTTTTGGAGTACGTTAATGGCTTTTATGGGCAAAAAGCTGCAAGACAACATCGAACCAGACATGCAGAGGGCACTATTCTCAATCCCGACTTCTAATTCCTAACTTAAATTTCGATAGCAACAATACTTTTTTATCGGGCATCGGGTTGCAAAGTTGCTAATTCTTCAAGAGTGGAAATCCCTTACCTCTCCCACATTTGAAGCTTGGGTAGCGAAAATGGACTGTGTTAGGAGACTAGAGGAGCTTTACGCTCAAAGCGCTGGTGCCTTAAAGAAAGTCAAGGAAATTTGGAACTCTGCCACGCCGGCAGCACTTGATGAATTACTATGTGTCGTATGTCTTGGTAGCACCTTTTTGAATGTTATAAATCTGAGTCAAGAGGGTTATTTAAAAATACCTTTAACATATGTTTTATGTGCAATGGGGAATTGTTTGGTACTTTTGGGGATTTGGAGTTCATCTGTAACAGTCGTTCGTGATGAAGGATAAAGTCTCCTTTTTTAACTCCTTGTTCTACCTTTGGTATCTTCTAAAAGATGAGTTACAATATAATCCTTCCAAGCTTCTTGCTGTTTATTTATATGTCATGGATTTTTTGATACTTGATTATCATTAAAAAGAAATTAAAAAAAAGATTTATACAGGGTCAGCACATTTGAATAAGTCACATTAGCATTTTATTGGGTGTTTCAAAGCACATACACTTTATACTAGTCAAAACATTAAGCAAAATCTCTTTACATTCTTTTTGCTGTTTGCATGATAGGGGACAGAGTGAATTGCACATGCTCTGATTCATAGTACTTCAAGATTTTTCCAACAGCACAAGTAAATGGAAGAAACTGAAAGTGCATACCATTGGGCTGTATGTTTCTTCTAAAGAATGGGAAAATATATCATCTATTAAAATTTGAAAGATGAAACTAGAGTTAAGTCTAATAAGTTAGTTCATTTTGTGAACAGCGCACTAGTTAGCAGTAACTGACTACTCGTAAATAAAGAAAAGAAAAGTGATGGCATCAAAGTGCAGCATGCATTGGCAAAGCCAATAGGTCTCACCTATGCAATATCTATTGGCTTTGTCAATGTTTTAAATTGGCTTAGTCAATGTTTTGAAGCTATGTTGAACAGCAGCCTACACTGCTGTGCAATATGTGTAAAAGCAGCACAGGGTGAGGGGGCAAGCAAAATGAATGGGGGCGAGGGAGCAGCAATAAAATACGGTGGGAGGAGAGGCGATATAGGGAAAACATAAAGAGGGAGGTGCATGGAAGGAAGGAGGGGGTACCAGATGGGGTAGGGGAGTGGGAGGGGGAAGAAGAAATAGTACCTCAATCACATCTTGAGCAGAGGAGGGGGACTTATTAAGTTGAATCAATCTGTGCTTGGTCTGTGCTCTATAGAAAGTAAAGGAAGTGATGCCTGGTCGGCGCTGGTCAATTAGGAGGCTGCAAAGAAGATTGGCACTGAAGCCAACAAATGTCAAGCAATGGATGGGCTCAAAGCCCTTTTTGTAAACAATAGTGTCTTGCACGCAAGGCTGCATGCAGAGCATGCGTTGTCGAAGGACCCAACCTTAAGACAAACTTGTTGAATTTCTGTGAAGTACTGGTTCCACCTCCAAGGCTCACCAAAATACTTGTAGAAACGTTGCTGGGTGATTTGGTTCAGCAAACATCTTGGTGGAAAGGTCAACTGGTTTAAGAACTATCTACCTTTATCAAGTCCCTGTATTATTTATATCTGTGGCATCTTCCATGGCAGCACTTACAATTTTGCATTTTACAATATTGTTTCATCTGTGTAGTATCCTCAGATAAAATGTGGATTTGGGGAAGAACTGAAGCTTGCCCGACTAATTGTGGTCTTTGGGCTAAACCAAGCTTTCCCCTTCAGTAAATATATATTCATGATGCCATTTAATAGGAGACTCGAACTGGCAACAAATGGTTTTCGGAGCAATGGGTAGAAATATTATTAAACCAAAGCCATCTTTTTTTTAAGCTGGCGAAGTTTTCAAAGAAACATCACTAAGCTAGAGATATTGACCTTTCCAAATATTCATTCCATATTTTGCTGTATTTATTTATTGGAAGAAATCAAATTATAGGACATGGCATTAGAGAAATATTTATGCTTGTGATTGGTTGAATGATTCACATTTCAAGACGAGTTTGATAGTGAATTAAGAAATGAATCTTGTATGAAATTATTGTTTGCATTTTCAAGAATTGCTTTCATCTTCGAGGGCTACTCATGAAGTTTGACATGTGCTGGATATAGTCCCAAATCCATTTACATTTGCATTAGAGGACGCTGTTGAACAATTAAAGCCTTTTGACTCATGGTGACCTCAAGTTTCTTTTCACAAGGTGTGAAAAATGTATTTTGCAACACATATCTTTCCATGCAAACTAGTCATAAAATGAGATGCTCTCGGTTGCTTCCTTTCCTCTTATTGCATTTGAGATCAGGGAAAAATTGTTTAGCCAAAGTTTCCAGAGGCTTTGCTCATACTTAATGGCATGTATGGGATAGATACTTTTGGAAGAGAAATACCCTTACCAACTCAGTAAATCCAAACTTGTTAGGTCAAAACCCAGATCCAAGTGAATCTCTGTTCAACCCTGGAAACTTTACCTAAAGCAGAAGGCATTCCCCAGACAAATGTGTGGTAGGTTCAACCAATTCCTACAATTTTAAAGTCAAGAACACAACATAATAAAATTCCTAAGTCAATTTAGAAAAATAGCGGAAGATATAATGTGCAGAAAGACACCAAAGTCATTTAAATGGGAAATGGAAATTCAGAGAATTGAGCTTTTAAAGTTTTAAGGCAAAAGGTGAGAAGAAAAAGAAAGCACCAGTCAAAGATCACTGTTCTCAGTTGACTGAGGTCTAGATGTGATTTTAGGCTAACTGTGACAGATAGGATACAAAAAGCAAGTCATTTTTGTGAAAATTTTTATCTTTTGTACTTCTGAATTCAAAGTAAAAATATTCCAGCTCAGCCAGTGCTAAGGATGAGATCTGCAGCGGTCCCTCAAAGTTGCATATGTCATCGTTTTGTTTCTGCCAAACACTGGTTTTGGGGAAAAGAAAACACAGAGTTGGACAAAATTGCATTTTGTAGCCACATAGGTTGGTTCCTGGGTCAGATATATTTGCCCTATCATAACAGTCAAAGGTTTTACCTTTGGAATTTGTTACTTTGTGACAGTCAACATCATCCAGTGGGGTGAGCCTGCAATCTGTAGCTAGGCAGGGTTCCACAAGACAAAGGGGCCGATTCCGATTCAGGCCGGAAATCACTCCGACCGAGCCGGACCCGGAGAGATTTCCGACCGAATCGGACTCTGGCAGTCTGACCGAACGAGTACGATGCGCACGCATGCAATCGGTCTCGAGTCGGTCGGACTCCCATTGAAGTCAATGGGAGCCGGACGTACAACGCGTACGCGGGCTCCCATTGACTCAATGGGTGCGAGGCGAACAAGGGCACCCCCTACAGCGGGTACGCGTCGATGCGAATCACGCCGTACATGCACAGGTAGGGGGGACCCATGGGTCCCCCTGTGTGCGACTCGCGCGGCTACACGTACAGGGGGGTCCGACACGGACCCCCAAAGTCCGGCTCCAACTGCTCTGTCGAGCCGGACGGCGCGAGTCGGTCGGACTGCTCGCGGCGCGCATCGTACTTGCCCGGCCGGGGAAAGTCTCCATGGCGCGGTGCGAGTCGTGTCCGTGCGAGTCGGTCGGAGCGGTTCGGACCCGCGTACGAGTCGGTCGGCGATTTCGCGTGCGCTCGCATCGTACTCGCTCAGCCGGATGCACATACGAATCGGTCGGGAAAGAGGGCTCCGAATCGGATCCGGTTAAGCCGAATCTGATTCGGTGCCCTACCGGCGGAGATCGGAATCGGCCCCTGAATGTCTTCACAGCAAGGTACCGCTGTACCCATTTCCAATGTGGCTACAAATTCTGAGTGGGACAAACTTGTCATTCTTACATGCCTTGGGTAAGCCAGGGGCAAGCCTTAGCACTGTGTCCTGATCTGCTGAAGGTAAAAAACATTTGTAAGTCCCACTTTTTCAAGGTGCTAGAAAGTGTCCTCCTGGTCAGTCCCTAGTTGCCCAGGACAGGTTTATAGGCACCAGCTCTTTATCCAGCCAGGTCTTCTGCAGGGTACAATTGTCGTCGTCAACTGGACCCTCTTGTAGTTAGGTGTCATCTTGATATTGTGTGAACCTCAAGTAGCTGAATAGGAGGCCAACCACTTGAGGCTTGGAGAGCAGCAGGATTCAGGAGTTCCGGTGTCCTTAAGTGAGTCCTCTTCATTCAGCAGGAGTCAGAAGTCTTCTTCCAGCATGGCCTTTCTCATCGGATGGAAACTTCTCAGTTCCACAAATGTTCTTTGAGGTGGTGGTTAAGGTGTTCGAATTAGCCTGAGCACTAACCAGTGATTGGAAAATGTTACTACCCATTCCTAATTATTTTCTCACAGTACCCTATCTCTGATTACAGCACTTCCTATTTGGCCTACTGTACAATTACAGAGGAGCCTGTGTTTGAAGATGATAGAACTTATCTGTAACCAGGCAGGCTTAACTTATGTCTGTAGCCATTCCCCTATTTAGATGAACTCTTCTACCTTCTGACAAGGTCAAGCCTAGTTCTTTCTCCTACTGTGATTAGAGTCTTACTGTCTCGGAGGGTACTGGAAATTAATAAGAGAACCCGTCCCTGGTATCGCCAAATCAAAAGAGGTAGTGTTAAAACTGCACTTTGTTCTGCCAACTGTCGCTGTCAATATTAGATTATATATAGATTGATAATTCCTACTAAGATATATAGATTGATAATTCCTACTAAGTGGTGAGCAATTAACACCCATCTTCTCTTCTTGGGCTCAGAGGCAGGCAGTTGTTCTCAGAGCAAGGACCATTAACTCTCCCAGCCAAGAATGTGTATTCCAGGTCTGGAGCGGCTGACTGGCAAATGTGGTTTTAGTCCAGTTTTGGCTCAGGCAACATAAAGTACATGCTTACAAAATTATCTTTCATTTAAATTATCAAAAGTCTGATTTTGCCATTAAATCATATTTTGGAAATTAATCCATCAAAAACACTGTGGCAATTTACTAGCATTATCACAAGCAAAAATTGGAAATAAAGATTTTAGTTTCATCTAGACCTGCTCAGGGAACTGTCTAGCAAAGCCTACACAGAGAAATTGCTCTTGTTTTTTTTAAACTATGAGAGCAACCTAACCCAATATATAGTGTGTCCTCTTTTAATATATTATGACCCTGCACTGTGGGTATACCGGGCACATTTTATGGTTGACATGTGAATATATAAAAATATGTTTTTCCTACATAACAATGGGACTTCTCTCTGCCATGCATCATTTTAGTGTATTTAAACTTGAGTCCAGCCAGAGTACAGTGGTGTTCTGGCAGACATATACTTTTGTCATATCTGTGCATTGTTTAATATAAATATTTCTCTTTTTTTTATATCTTGTTTAAATAGACACTACAGCCCACATATGACATTTACCCTCTCATGACATAGGTGCATTTTAGTCACCACTTACATCAAACTCTGATATGGAATGAAATTCAAAATAATACGTATCAAAACTCGCAATTGGGCCCGAGCTTTTAAAACAGCATTACTAAACCTGAAAGCCAAAGAACTATGGGACATGGCACTTCTGCACGAATCTTTTAAAAAGGTTATCAACAAACAAATGAGGAGGCTGTCATGGCTCGAAGATAAAGAAGAGTTCAGAAAAAGAAGGCACACCTGGACAATGATCAATACTTACAGAGAACCTCACCCACAGAAAATATTTTATGACATTACTTAGATCATTTTACAAAAGCAAGTTACTCCACTTACGCTTTGGCTCATGCCACACATTAGAATATATTCCCAAATGGCAATCAAAACCTTTGAACACAAAGTGCAGACTCTGCAAATTACATGACGAAAGCTTCACTCATATACTATCGATTTTCCAATTTTATTAGCGGAAAGAAAAATGTTATTGAAAAGAATTTTCAATATGTATAATATCAGATCATGTCGACACGCTTTACTATTTTGTATGAAAGGTGAGTCTCCACAAATATTAGCAGCCTTTATAAAACTTTACCTCAAAGCGGAGCGGCTATTAACCTCAAAACGTTTGATGAATACAACGTAAAGATGGTACCATAGTGACTTTATTTAAACAGAGTATAAAGTGATCTAAAGTTCTTAATAAATACTATGTAATGTCGGTACCTTTTGATGTGCTTGTGTGTGACAGAATTTTACCTTAAAGTGAACCGGATATTGTCCGTAATTGGGCTGATGAACTTTTAACACAAGGCCAACATTATAGAAAGTTTCTTATCGAAACGAAGCGTCATAAGACTGTAAAATCTTGGAGGAACATCATGCTCATTAACATTTGGTAAACTGAATTTTGTGAATTCGAGTAAAGCAACAGGCTCCTTTTGTATGCCAGACCTAATTAACATAGAAAATGCTGAGTTAACTCGTTTTTTTCCCAATTATTAATTATGTTCTGTATTTAATTATGGAGGGTGGTAAGCATGTAAGATACATGTTTTTCTTTCAGTAATCTGACTGCAGTTCTGGCCAGTTTAATTGTTGAAAGTATTTCTGTTTTAGGTTTGGTGAAGTTGGAGAGCAACATCAATGTGAACTCTTTGTATTTTGT
Source organism: Calotriton arnoldi (assembly GCA_963921515.1). Lineage (NCBI taxonomy): Eukaryota > Metazoa > Chordata > Amphibia > Caudata > Salamandridae > Calotriton > Calotriton arnoldi. Next base: position 35,704 of record CAWUFW010000716.1, read on the forward strand.
GTTGACAATTTCAACCAGATGTCAATGTCTCAACTGATGCAAAATAAAATAGTTGTGATGCAGCCTAATGTTGAATAAATGAAACCTCTTTTTGATGTGTTTGTTTAATCTGTTGCTTGATGGTGGATTGTTTACTAAGAAAACAACTGCAAAGATATCCAAGGTGTAACTAAGCTTAGGAAGCTGTGTCTTCCAAATATTGTGCAGTTTTACAAACCAGAAAATCTAATAAAAAGGGCTGAAATTTGATGAACAGACTCCAGTAGCAGAGTTAGGCTGTAGTCTCAAATGAAAGTGATAAGACAAGGAGGCAGAAGATAGATTATGTTTTAGTTGTACATGTGACCCAAAAGGCATACACAGCAAACTATTGCATAGTAGACAGCTCACAAATGTCCAATAATCCAGCTGCATCTTTAAGAAATCATATGCATACATGTATTTATTTTGTGAACAAAAAAAAAGCTGTAACTGCAAGAACATGCTATCCTGACAGCAAAGTAAAACAAATGAACATCCATGGATAGTTAGTGAATAGCACTGTGTTTTTATGAAAAGCTAAGCCATTGGAAGAGCAGACTCTTTCTAAACAAAAATAAATTAGATCAGCAATCAAAATAATGTGGTGTCAACAAAGTAAATACATGATATAAGACACACTAGTTCAAGTCTAACAAAAGGACTACTTGATGCCCCTCACCAAAATCTAATGGGAACACAAATGGGACAGTATAACCATCTGTAAAATGTCATGGTCTTCATAAACAGTCCATCCAAGCAATTGCAAACCATGAAAAACAAATAAAAGCCAGTCGCTGGTGGGCACTGTTATAAAATCCTACTCTCTCTCTCTCTCTCTCTCTCTCTCTCTCTCTCTCTCTCTATCTATCTCTCGCTCTTAAAGTAGTTTCTGAAGAATATATCACGTGAGGTCTTGCAGACAGCTGAAATTGTGGTTTCTTAATTCTCTGGAGCATATTGCAAAATGAAATAATGTAAGAAAAACAGCAATACACAGTCAAAGTACAACCAACAGATTCCATATTTTGAGGAACTTTGGAAAGTATAAATTGAATAACAGCTTACAAGAATTAATCAATATTATATATACCTTCCCAAGAGAGACAACTGCTTATATATATAAAAAGGCATTATGGTCTTGCTTTGAAATGTTAACTGCAATGGTGAAATATATTAACTGTAAAGTATTTACAAAACGTTTTGTAATATGCTCTCCCTTAATATCAATGTGTGATTGGGTCTTCCCTGGTATAGGTCTAATCAAATAGTATTTTTATTTCATTTCCAGTTGCTCTTTCCTGGCTCCTGCAAATATGCACTAGTTTTGAGTTTACTAATCCCATATGTATTTTCAGTTTTAGTTTGCATATCCTACAAAACATAATTTAAAATATAAAGACTGAACATGACAGTTGGGTAGCTCTTCCAGAGCTGTTTATGTATGCCATTATTACACCGACTTCTCTTACATCTATTAACGTCAATAAGAACATACTTTGTGATTTACTTATCATTTTCAAACAAGCTATAAAACCATGGAAACTCTGTAAATGTCACTTAACACCGCTGCAAGACTCATACTTGACCTCCAACCCCACACCCACATCACACCGTACCTCAGGAAGCATAACTGGCTCCCCATTCACAAGTGCAGTCAATTCATACTTCTGACGCACACATACAAAGCCCTACACAACACAGGACCAGAATACCTGAACAGCCGCATACACTTTCACCAACTCACCAAACACCTATGCTTCACCTAACTCTCACTTGCACACAGTCCCTGCATCCGCAAAAGCAAAACTTGAGGTCGCTCATTCTCCTACATCGCACCCAAGACATGGAATGACCTCTCTCAACATATCAGAGCCTCCTCCTCACTTCTTGAGTTCCGCAAGAAGCTGAAGACCTGGCGCTTTGTATAAGCACCTTGGGGACCACAAACTTACACTCCTGCCCAAGCACCAGGATACACTCTCGGGTGATTAGTGCACTATACAAGTGAATATAACATAACATAAATTTTCTTCACAAAGATATATGGGTTTTCTTAATTTATAAGTCTCACCCATTTTATTTTAAATGTGTCTTCCAAGGCTTCTAGTGAACGCCTCACTTTCGCCATTACATAATTCAGTGGCTTGTTGTCACTCGTATAAGAAACAAGGAGGAAGAAGCATAAGTAAATGACAATTACAACAATGGTAAAACATCACCACCCTTGATGAAGGTTATGTTTTTATGATGAGATAATCATGTTGTTTGATCCGACCTTCACAGAAAATAGGTGTACCATAACATTGGGCTAAGAATATTCTTGGAAATGCAAGGCATCAAAATCTCTGCTTACCCTTTGAAGAGACCTCTAAAAACTTGGCAAATTCACAACAGACCTGTTTGAATTTCATGAAATTCTTTAAAATTATGAGAGAATGCCATTATATTGTCATCGAGAGCAAACCAAAATTACCCGCACTAGTTCACTATTCAAACCGGAAATTGAAAGTGTAAACAAAGAGCACAACAGGTTAAGATATGTAATAGGTTAAAACAGGTGGATATAATAATGATGGTTGCCGATGGTATGTATCATCGGTAAATTGAAAATAAGTTGTTGCAAATGCTGAACTGCATCAACAAAATTTTTTAAAAAACAAAGAATGGCCGCCACAGTCTCATGATGTCTACACATGCATGCGTCACCTCGCAGGTTGAGACATTATTTTTTTCCTTTTAAATTCCCAATACAAATGGCTAATGACCATATTAAAGTGCCAAATTTAAAAAATATACATATAAAATGTGATTGATACCACTTGTTAGATAAAGAAACAGCCTGGTAGCAAATTGCAGCTGCTGGGCTCTCTAAAAAATGATTGCGGAGTGAAAGCTGTGGATGAACTGGAGGGGAACCCAAAATAAATAGAAAACAAAACCTGAGTGGACAGGAAGGGGCAGGGGAAGCAACGAAAGAGCTGGGGTGTGGGGGAGCAATACGAAGAGTGCGAGGGGCAGTGAAATGGGGGAGAAGTAGCACATAGGGGAGAAAGCACGTATAGACATGCACTCCATGAATAACCCAAAGAAAACAGGTAGTTTCCTGAAAAATAAGCAGCGAAGAAATAAAACTTCTTTGATTATAAGAATCGTGAAGAAGTTATGTTCTAGGGGAAAAACAAACACAAGAAGATGAAGACAAGCCATTGAAAAAAAGCAATTAAATAAGAGTAACAATAAGGACAGCCAATGGTAAGAAATAGGTGGCTGCAAGTGCACTGTATGTTCTAAATAGGTATTTCGCAACCAGTCATCTTGAGCCATCTTGACCTATCTTGTAGATGAGCCCTAAAGAATAAGTGAGTGATGAAAAAGAGATGCAGCTGTAGGGGAATACACAAGAGTAGGGAAAGGAGTTCAATAAAAAAGTAAGTAGATAGGAGTGACAAGAAAGCCAGCCTTTGATAAGCAATGGGCTGGCCCAAAGCTCACTGTAAGTATTAGTGTCGTTCACAATACGTCTATATTTAACAGAGAGAAAAAGCTGTCTTTAGGCAAGACTTAAAAGTGAAAATGCTGCGTCTTTTTATGTAGTTAGGAGAGGCTAATTCTATCTCAACCTTAATCAATATTGATAGAAATCTAAATTATTTTATCGGAGAGAAGGTATTGAACAAAAACAATCATTTTAAAGGGCATTATTTTATAATTCAAACACGTCTTGAAGACATGACTGAGCATTAAAAACAATATTCACCTTTTGTTTCTACTGATTCACGAATATCCATCATTTAATTAAGCCCTATTAAGAATAGTAATTAAATCCCACACAAATCTGTATTATCAGGCACAATAATACCAACAGCCGAGTTCTTTGATGATTCCCATCCCTGCACCCTTCCCCATTTCTATCTCTTCAATGGGTACGACAAGAGGCCCATGTTGGCAGTGTCTACCCTCCTTGGAAATCGACTCCTATTATGAAACTGTGTGAGCTGAGGGGTGTGCATTTTGTGGTACTGCCTTTTGGATCCTGCATATTGCATTTGATATGGCTCTTTTGAAACGGCCATGCAGCGAGGCCTGCAATGCCCCGCACAGGGCCGGACTGGCTACCGGGCGTTTTGGTGTGCTGCCAAGCTGCGGGCTGATTTCATTGATGGGAACCTGCGTGTGCTTAAAACCATTCATTTTGCTTTGTTTATTTAGAAGCACACGCAGGTCCCCATCAACGAAATCAGCCCCCACCACAGTGAAATCAGCCCCCAGCCTGGCAGCACACCAAAACGCCCGATAGCGAGTCCGGCCCTGGCCCCGCAGCTAGTAGTCAGGCATATCACCTTCTTGGAATGCATGACCTGTACATTCAGGCATCCAGCAACAATGCAGGTGATAGGTGCAACAAGTCTGCAAAGACACCTCAACCAACCACAACTGAATCAGAAGAGTTTTGACACAGCTCATGCTCGTCAAACAGGGCACCTACCATTATGTTTTAAACGAACACTTTGGTCTTAAGTTATATTTTCTAGTTCAGTGACTTATTCAAAAATAAAATATTTGATGCCTATTACGTTTCTAAGTAAAAAGGCAAAATATCTTAACTTAGTGAGAAAGGTTACGCTAACCTATGTTGACATATCGCATTTGTAAAGTGATCTAAGAGCAATGCGATGGCTTGCTGGTGCTGTGCATATCAACAACATAACCTCACGCCTAGTATGGTAGTGAGTTAAATAAATGTTAACTGGATAAAGCCGCCTTTTTGGACCCCAGATGAGTAAGAAAAGGGTGGTCCAGATGCAGGCTTCCTTTACTGAAAATGAACTGGCTCATACATAGGACCAAATTAACAAATATTTTGCACTGGGTTTGTGTCGCAAGAGTGACACAAACCTGTTCAAAATGTGTTTTTCTTTTATTTACTTTCCAGAGCAAAACTTTTTTTGTGCTGAAAAGATCAATCAAAGTAATGCAGAGAAGCACTAGGCATTGCTTTGGGTTACTGCGCATCAAGGGGGATGTCCATGGGGGCTCCTATGCAACCCCCATACTAACAATAGTAGGCAGGGTTTTGCACCAAAAAGTAATGCCACTTTGAAGCAGGCATTAAAGAGGAGAAATGCTTTTGTTTTCCACTTCGTATGTGTGCTGCATTGTACAGTATAGTATTTGGAACTGAAAGGGTACCCTTCCAGTACAAAACCTAGTCTAGACTTACACCAACACCCTAGTACTATGGTGCAGAGGTGTGTGCATGGCACTTGGCAGCTTGGCAGCTTGATTGTGTGCCTGCGTTAGAGAGAAAGTAAGCAGGATAGTGTAGATATCAGCGGCGGCTCCTCTGCAATGGTGGAAGAGCGTCGCCCCACTGGCTGAGCCAGCAGCTGAAATATAAAACAATATTTTATTATTGTTTTATTTTTCAGCTGCACGCTGAGCCAGCATATGTAGCGAGGGGCACGGCCAGGCCATGGGAGGTAAGTGGAATGAAGTGGTATGTGCACTTCTAAGTGCGCATGTCTGTTTGGCTGGCTGTCTTAGGCCGGCCAAACAGACATGTGCAGTTAGGCTTCTCCAAGCCAGCTGTATTGCACAGCCGGGTTGGAGAACCAGCACAGACTCCCTGTGCCTGAGGGAGCGCTAAACCAGCCCACTCCGGCCAATACCTGCACTGCTCTCATGTTATTGGTAATAGCATGAGAGCAGCGCGGCGATTGCACAGGCAGTCTCTGATTCGGTCCCAATTTCTGCTGGGACCAGGAAGCAGAGAAACACCAAGGCGCGAGGTGGACGGCAGCGTAAGTTTCATTTTTTTATTACCCCCCACACTCCCCCTCCCATGCTCCCCCCACATCCCCTCCACCTACCCCACCACTTTTTGTTTGTGTCGGCTGCCGCTGGTAGATATAGTGGTTACCTGCACCTCTCCTTTTCACAAAACTCAGCAAATTTGGCTACTCCGCAGTATTGGGTGACAATTTTGATAATCTGGGCCCAAATTTCTAAACTGTTTGCCCCTCAAAATGTAGATCATTTGTAGAGGAGATTGGGTCGTAACAGAACAGTTTTATATCAGGAATTGGTGGCTAAGCGAATCAGTGGCACAGTGTGTAACAAACTAGTGAATTTCATGTAGCATTAAAGCTTTTCTGAACATGAAAGTTCCCCAAAACCATTAATTAACAGACTTTTGTGAAACTTGATAAACAAATGAGCAATAACAATATATGTCGAATAAATGAAGAGTTTACTTTCAAATTTTAGAAGAGTAGATTTCTTTAAACATTAAGCATTTTCTTAGCAAAGGCATCACCATTTCTTATGACTTTTACAGCAATACCAAGTTTATACAACATGAGAATTTTTGCTCATTTCCTCCAAAAGTCATCAAGCAAACAATGTGGATTGGATGTTATTTTTCTTTCACCAAAGTAAATCATGCATTTGAAAAGTAAAATATGTTACAGTAGGACATTAAATCAAATTTAATTGCGAGTGTTAATTTTGGAACTTTCTGTATGTCTGTAACATAAATGGCTTTACATACACCAAAATCAATTAATCAATCAATCACAAGATTTGTAAAGCGCACTACTTACCCGCGAGGGTCTCAAGGCGCTGAGGGAGAGGAGGGGGGGTGTTGCCGCTACTGGTCGAATAGCCAGGTCTTGAGTCGTCTCCTGAAGGTCAGCAGGTCTTGGGTCTGTCGTAGGTTGAGGGGAAGGGTGTTCCAGATCTTGGCGGCGCGGTGAGAGAAGGATCTTCCTCCGGTGGTGGTTCTCCGGATGCGCGGGACGGTGGCCAGGGAGAGGTCGGCGGAGCAGAGTTGACGGTTGGGAACGTAGAAGGAGAGTCGACTGTTGAGGTAGGCTGGGCCGGTTTTGTGGAGTGCCTTGTGTGTGTGGATCAGGAGTTTGAAGGAGATTCTCTTGTCGACGGGGAGCCAGTGCAGGTTTTTCAGGTGGGGGTGATGTGGCTGTGGCGTGGAATGTCGAGGATCAGGCGTGCAGAGGCGTTTTGGATTCTTTGCAGTCGTTTGATGAGCTTGGTCGGGGCTCCTGCGTAGAGGGCGTTTCCGTAGTCGAGTCTGCTGCTGACGAGGGCCTGGGTGACTGTTCTTCTCGTGTCTGTTGGGATCCACCTGTAGATCTTGCGGAGCATGCGGAGGGTGTTGAAGCAGGAGGAGGAGACTGCGTTGACTTGCTTGGTCATGGTGAGCGTTGAGTCGAGGATGACTCCCAGGTTGCGTGCGTGGTCGGTTGGTGTCGGGGGTGCCCCTAGTGACGAGGGCCACCAGGAGTCGTCCCAGGCTGATGGGTTGGAGCCGAGGATGAGGATCTCCGTCTTGTCTGTGTTCAGCTTAAGTCGACTGCACTTCATCCAGTCGGCGACGGCTTTCATTCCTTCGTGGAGGTTGGATTTGGCGGTGAGGGGGTCCTTGGTGAGGGAGAGGATCAGTTGAGTGTCGTCGGCATAGGAGATTATGTTGAGGTCGTGCTGTCGGGCGATGCGTGCGAGTGGAGCCATGTAGATGTTGAACAGTGTCGGGCTGAGGGAAGATCCCTGGGGTATGCCGCAGATGATCTCGGAGGCTTCGGATCGGAATGGGGGGAGGCGGACGCTCTGGGTTCTGCAGGAAAGGAAGGAGGTGGTCCAATCCAGGGCCTTGTCTCGGATCCCTGCGTCGTGGAGGCGTGTGCGTAGTGTGCAGTGGCAAACAGTGTCGAAGGCGGCGGAGAGGTCCAGGAGGATGAGGGCCGCCGTCTCGCCGTTGTCCAGCAGGATCCTGATGTCGTCTGTGGCGGCGATGAGGGCGGTCTCGGTGCTGTGGTTGCTGCGGAATCCTGACTGGGAGGGGTCCAGGATGCTGTTATCTTCGAGGTAGCGGGTGAGCTGTCTGTTGACGATCTTCTCGATGACCTTAGCTGGGAATGGAAGCAGGGAGATGGGCCGGAAGTTCTTGAGGTCGCTCGGGTCCGCCTTGGGTTTTTTGATAACAAAGATCACATTAAGGGGCCGATTCCGATCTCGGCCGGTAGTGCTCCGAATCGGATTCGGATTTACCGGATCCGATTCGGAGCCCTGTTTCCCGACCGAATCGTACGCGGGTCCGGCCGAGCGAGTACGATGCAAGCACCCGCGAAATCGCCGACCGACTCGTACGCGGCTTCAACACGCTCCGACCGACTCGCATGGACACGACTCGCACCGCGCTATGGAGACGTTTCCCGGCCAGGTAAGTACGATGCGCGCCGCAAGCAGTCCGACCGACTCGTGCCGTCCGGCTCGAAAAAGCTGTCGAAGCCGGACTTTGGGGGTTTGCGTCGGACCCCCCTGTACACGTAGGCGCGCGAGTCGCACACAGGGGGGACCCATGGGTCCCCCCTACCTGTGCATGTATGCCGCGATGCGCATGGACGCGTACCCGCTGTAGGGGGCACCCTTGTTCGCCTCGCACCCATTGAGTCAATGGGAGCCCGCGTACGCGTTGTACGACCGGCTCCCATTGACTTCAATGGGAGTCTGACCGAATCGTGTCCGATAGCATGCGAATGCATCGTACTCGTCCGGTCGGACTGCTAGGGTCCGATTCGGTCGGAATTCTCTCCGGGTCCGGCTCGGTCGGAGAGATTTCCGGCCGGAATCGGAATCGGCCCCTAAGTGTTGTCTTTACTATCTATAATGTAGTGTAGACTTGTACTTTGAAGGAGTGGAGAAGAAAGGCTCAATATAGGGCAATATTCCTTGGGATTGTCAGTGGACGTTGTATAATGGAGAGGCATGCTTAAAATGGTTCAGAAACAATATGGTACACAGTGCCACACCACTGTCACTCCTCCTACGGTTCTGATATAATTTTAAAAAAACACAATCAAGCGTCCTAATATCACCTATTAGAAAAATTATAGAACCTCACAGTGAAGCTGAAATAAACATTTAGTAACGTAATCTATATTTGCAATCGTTTTCCAATGCTTCCTAAATGGTTCTTTGCAAACACCAATTCACAATTAGAAATCGAGATAAGATGCATAGTCTCAAGAAGCAAATAACAAATCATTGGTTTCTTTGGGTCTCCTAACTTTTTAGGCTAAACCTCAAAGATGTTATGCATCATATGTGATTATGTGATACGTCCAGACAGAGCCCCTTTGTTCTTCCCATGAAAATATTTGCAAAGATTATAGGTGAGGAAGCCACAAGATCGCATATGACTTTCAGTTTACTAGGATCTTACATTGGACTTAAAGCCTTCCAATTGTTATTGGTTGGCTTCATTTCCAATCTCATTTCATTTGTGTCCTTGTTATGTAATGGCTTATCCTGCCCATCTTTATAGATTATAAAGATAGATGTATAGATGCATTATAGCATCGTTATTTGTGACCTTCCACTGCTCACTTTTAGGGAACTACCTTTTTGATTAAGCACTACACAAGAGGACATGTTTTTTCCAGCTGTCTCACTCATGTTCTTATCTCTTCCCTCCTGCTCCATGCCAGTGTTCTTGTCTCCCCCACACACTGTTCTCTCTTGTCTGTGTGCTTCTCTCCCCACCCTATGCAACATATTGCTCCCACTCACCTGTGTTCTTCTGTAGTGTTTTCTCCTACTTGGGCTTCTACCTCCACTCTCTGTGTGCTGCTTTTCCCCTTCCTCACCACCTGCTCCTCTGTTACCTCCATCACCACACCCCATGTGTTTCATTTTGCACTCCACAGCAGCTTTTTCATTATTCCATTTGCTGCTGTAAAAATGCAGTTGGCCATTTTTGAATGATAAATTAAACTTGAAAACCAAAAGCCAAAATGGCTGCTTGTTGGTCACGACATGTGTGCATGTATTATTATATCATGATTCTTGCAAGCACACTCGTGGCCATATTGGAGTAGGGGAGTTTGAGTTTGAATGCCATGAAGCACTGATGACCATTTTGATTGGTTTTTGTTTTACTTTTCCTAACCAAAATTTTACAAATAGGGATCAGCAAAACCAATAACTTTCCAGTCACATTACAAAGGTGAGAACTATTAGCTTTGCAATGGTTATGTTAAATGAATTTACAATCTGGTTACATTTTCTGCTTAGTCATTTTGTTCTTGCAGCTGTCTCAGAAACTTGTGGCATATTACATGTTTTACAGAGAAGATGCACAGAGTGACCTTGTTGCACCTATCAGAAAACCTTATAATACATTAAAACATTGAATGTATGTAATCATTAATGACCCACCGTTTCGATGCTAACTGTGTCTCTCTGTGCCATATTATATAGAGCCTGTCAGAATCTCAGGACCAACTATCCATGCCTACCTGACACCTTTTGGTGTTGAAACACAGTGCTGCTGTTATGGGATGAGTTTTGAAGCAGTCACTACTGGATATCCACTGTGTAGGGGGCCTCTTCCACAGTTCTTCCAAATCCACCACAGTGTAATTCCCTTTGAAAAGCAATTTCTTATTAATAATAGAGCTGTCCGATAGCGATGTGAGATTTACATCTTTTTCCTGTCCATTTGAAGTGAATTATTTGTTTATAAACCACTATGGGCTTACACGTGCATACAGTTTCTTCACTTGTGCATTATTGGTTGGTTTGTTATCTTTCCCTGAGTTGTCGTGAATGGGCGATGAAGTATCATTGTAATAAAGGTTTAGCCGCTGGCATTTTTCAGTAGCGTATACGTAGGTTTTTGTTATTCCTACGGGTATGATATGAGTATCTAAATCCTTCCAGACAGTGCCCTCTTCAGCAATCACAGAGCTCTGGGGTTGGTGTGAGACAGATTCACTGACAGGTTGACAGGACCCCTTCAATGGTTTTGTCCTACAATCATCCCTTGTGTGCTATGTACTAAAACTGACGAGCCCTGGCTGTGTCCTGCTCTATGAGAAGGGGCTTCCATGGAAACCGCCGAAACATAGAAGGGATCCCCTGAGCCATGATCCCTGCTGCCTGAGGTCTCCCTCTGCTGCATTCAAGCCGTTCATATCATTGCCTGAGATCTCCTACTGGAGATCCTAAACTACTCTAAAAGGAGCATTTACGATTCTTACTTTCATTATTGAATCGCTCTTTTGACAACTAATAAGAGATTCCCTTGCAAACTACTTTCTACCTTCACTTATTCTTAAAACACAATGGAACACGTTTTTTCTGTATTTGGGCCAAGAAATGAAAACCACATTTGTTCTTTGGACTTACAATTTGGATTTGCAAAGGTGTGCATATGCAATAGGACTCTCTTTTAGTGTATTTGGTTTCTACTAGGGTCCCTCATGCCTATGCTAAAGATGATAAATGATTCTGCAAATGCACAATGCATTCTCATTCAGTGGCATTCAGTCTGTAAGTGGCAAGTAAAGAACTATTTGTAAACCCAATCTTTACTTAAGGAATTATCGCCCCTTTGAGGACGTTTGCTTGAGCTCCATAAAGTGAACAAAACATTATTTATTGGTATTGAAACTGCAGGATTCCACCGCAGCCTAACCTTTATGGTGAGCTGCATGTTGATGTTCACAGACTTAGGAGCGCGGGTAGAGCCGTAGAAGGACGAGCCTGGCCGAGTCCAGTCCCACAGGGAGTTATTATAGGCACATTTCAAGTGTGGCAGATTCTTCTACAGGTTCTGAGAAATGGCAGGGCTTTCCGCCTGACAAAAACAAATTATATTTCTGTGCAAGACAGAACAAGCTCTATGCCCGAGGGAAATGGTAAAATCCTACCATACCTGCAAAGAGTAGTGTACGTAAGCGAGACAGCGACAACAATGCTCCTCACTCAAGAAGCGGTGTCAGATCCAAGCTTCTGTAGGTGGTCAAACACTGAAACAACTCTGACCTTCAGGTCGTGACACAGGAGAGGCCAAAGAGATGATTAGTAGAGTGCCCTCTCGCGGTTTAACACAAGAAAGGCTCCACTTACAGTGATCTTTTTGGCCAGGTAACACAATATGCTATGCATCTCTGTGAAAACAACTAGTACAAGTAAACTGGTTGACTGTTACGTCACCCTCCCAGGAGGGATAGGAAATCATGATCAGAAGTGCTTGTGTTGACTATCCTGCACTTTGTTTTGAAAGGAAATGGCAGAAGCCATGGCAGACAGACTGCATGACCTGTGAAAGAAGAACAAAAGCAGAAACAAGCATTCCAAAAGCCAATAGGTCTCGCCTATAAGAACGGTATTGGCTTTGCAATAATGTTTTATTTATGTTGGACAGCAGTATGGCTGTGCAACATGGCTAAAAGTAAAATTTGAAAAAGCGCGCTATGACGTGGTCAGCATTGGCTGCGTCATAGTGCTTTCTTTCTTTTGCGGTTGGGGACTGGGCAAAACAAACAATGGGAGTGAGAGGAGGAATTTGCAACATGCACAATAGGGGTGGGGGGATGAATTTTTAATTCAGACAACAGGAGGAGGAGGTGGGAGGGTGAAAAAGTACATAGATAATGGGGGCGGGGAGGGAATTTGCAGCACAGACAACAGGAAGTTGATGGAGGAACTTTGCAACACGGGCAATAGGAGAAAAAGTAACATGGACAAAGGGGTTGGAAGGGGGTAGAAGCAACAAGGACAATGGTGGTGGGATAGGTAAAAGAAACAGAAAGTAGGGGGTCAAAGGAAGTAAAAGCAACATGGCCAACAGGGAGAGGGTAAAAGCAACATGGACAATAGGAGGGTTAAAGGGGGGTAAAAACAACTCACACAGTGGGGATGGGAGGGGGCTAAAAGCAACATGGACAACAAGAGTGGGAGGGGCAAAAGTAGCACGGACAATGGGGGATGGGGGATGTAAAATCAACATGGATATTGGGGGGTAGGTGCAGTTAAAAGAAACATGGACAACAGGTGGTGGAGGAGGGAAAAAGAAACATTCAACAAAGGGGAAAAGCATGCTCGGGGAATAAGAAAAAAAAGTACTTCAATCCCAGCACGATCAGCGGCAGAAGGGCACTAATCAAAGACAATCAATCTGTAAGTGGTCTATGCTACTGAGGTAAGAAAAGGAAGTGAAGCTGGCAGACGCTGCCCAATTAGGAGGCAGGAAATAAGAGTGACAATGAAGCCAACGAATAGTGAGCAATGGGTGGGCTCCAAGCCCCTTGTGTACAATATCTCTCTAAAAAGAAGCAATTGAGGAATGTTTTTAAATCTTATTTCCCTACCATTGCTTGCCCTCTGTTGATGGCCCATGTTGTCCATGTTGCTTTTTCCTCGTTTCAGGTGAAACCTAAAAATATGTGTTGTACATTTCTGGAGTACAATTGGTTTATTGGATAATGGAGGCAGTTGCACCCTTAATATGAAAGTGTTATTAAAAAAAGCTAAATCCAAATATGGCAAGATAACTCATTTAAAATATTTATGAGGAAGAGAGAATTTGAAATAGTAAGCCACGGTCCAATAATGAAGTGAGGCATACAGGCCTAATTCATATAGCTCTTTCTGTGACAGTGGTCTCCTGCTTCTGTTGTAGGTGGTAATTTCTCCTGAATTTTTACGCCTGAGTTCTAAAGCATTTTGTGTGAATTTGCATGCTGAAGTCAAGACAGTAGATGTGAATAACACTTGAATATCAAGGAGTAAGACGTACTTACTCTGACATGATTCACAAAATAATTATTCATTCTAAAAATTTATGAGTAAGTCACATGTGCATCTGGACAAAGGCACAATTACTCTGCAGGTAAGACGGATGGTGAAAGCAACAAAAGCAGCCCACACTAACAACAGTCTCCCTGAAAAGCTACAACCAATATATGATGTAATATACACCAAATGGCAAGTGTAAGAAATGAATTTTTCAAACAAATTTTTGATGTGCTGACTATATTAGAACTGCACCTTAAAATGCATTTGAACCATTGCAGAAATGTTTTCACGCGTAGAAAACATGTCCTTGCTTTACAACGTGTAAGAATCTCTTTAGAATACATTTTCACTCAGCAAAAAGGATCTATAAGTATATCACGTGTTGGAAAGGTGCTTTCTTTAAACATATAAGACAATTAATATTGAAAAAAAAGATGTAGTAGGCTATCATTCTTAAATGTGCCCCTGTAACTAGGCCCAAGCCTTTTCTTTTGACTCTTGCTCAAAGCTAAATAGACGTTTATTTAGAACACTGCCTAGCACCAGCATCTTGCTAAAGAATGTGCTGACTTCAACATTATGTTCCCTTTGCTTCATCACACCATATTAGATCACCCCATTTGTAACAATGAACCTTGCTGTGAATTCATAATGAATACACTGTTAGAGTGAACAATAATTTAGATATATTTTATGTACGCTTAACCAAAACAATGTCGATAGATTTGTTTCAGTGCCTTAGATTAGCCTTTTGTATTCACAATGGTCATTGAATGCAGCTATTATCTTATGTAAGAAGGTACTCAAGAGAACTTTCCTCCATGTTTCTAGTATTCGCAACACTGTTTTACTATGTACCAGCGTGAATCTTTACCGTAGGAATCAGGAGGAGAAGCAACGGATGTTGGTGACACCGTTGGATGAGACGTTTCCATTTGACAAGAAACTTAGACACCTACTCATTTTTGTTACATTATATTGTATTTTTATATTATATTGAGTGTTCCTAGTTAGTTAGGAGGAGACCCTTTATGACTCTACTACGGGGGAAAGTCGCTCTTTTTCATCCTTGCCCTTCCCTACTGAACGCTCCTGCTAATTGTGACTTTTTCCTTTTTCCATTATCCTGACTTCCTTTGATCAATGCTTCTGCAACGATCCTTCCTTTATCAGTGATATTCTGACGGTTGCTACTGCAGCTGTGGGGAACTCAGCTGAGTTTCCAGAACAACTCTTTATGGGAAGTACAAGACTACATCTATGCTCTGGAAATTTTGCTCTTTTCTAGAAGGGACTCTTCACGGGTCCTACTTTAGGGAAGATTAGATTCTTTTAGCTAGTTTAGTGACAATTTCCTTTATGGAACACTCTATTGATTTATGCTGTCACTAATCAACCTTTTACTCAATATTTCTGTAAATTGTACTAATCTGAATAAAGATGAACAAACCTACTAATTCCTAAAAGATAAATAAAGGTTATGAAAACTTCTTCAACCTCTCTTCGGTGACTTAATATTAAGGATCTGTCAGTTGATAAAAGCATGACCTGTGTTTTTGTTCCAGCTCCTTTCGCAACAAGGTGGCAAAGGGCCATCTGACCTGTCAAGCACCATCTGGATTTCAAGGGTCAAAATCTTTAAATTGGGATGTTTAATTTAAAATACCATTTTGGCCAATCCGTGGGTGCTAACAGTTTCTGGTAGCAGAGAATGGTTCACACCTCAAATGGAGCATTAAAAATAGTACGCAAGCTATACTAAAATAATCCCTGATTCCAGTGTACAGATCCAGACAGTGTGGCAAAGAGGAATTCGAAGGCAGTTGCAGTTTGGCGGTTGCGGTTTTGAAGGTGTGAGTATTAATAGGATAGAAACGTTGTGGTTGTGAGTATCGCAGTTGTGAGTGCCTTTCTTTCAGGGTGTATGACTGAGTGATAGAGGCATCGAGAAGTTGTTGAAGAGGAGTAGTTGAGTTTCAGGCTTGTTGAAGTCGAAAGATCCTGGGATAATAACAACAGTTTTACTTGTTTGCAGAGATTAAGATGTGGAGTGTGAGGTACCATCGCTTGCATTGTTAACACTGGGGACAAGCAGTTGTGTTTGATTAATCTTGCGTAATGTTAGTGGAACCTTAATGCACAAATGGGTGAAGCTACATTAATTTGTGTGATTTCCCACTGGTCGAAAAGTCACTTGCAGTTGTAGTCAATCTCTTGAGTGGTTGTGATACTTAATTTCTTTTAGAAGAGCAAACAAGAAGTTGTTCAAAGAAGATATTTGAAAGTTGTGTGTGAATGTGAAGAAAATTGTAAAGGAGGGTGACTGCTGCGAGAAGTGAGTTGTACGTCATAGTGTTTCGCGCTGGAATCGGACGGTTGGTGTGCTTTCGTGCTGCCTTTGGTTAATGGATTTTCATTGCAATGCTGTGATTGGATATTGGCAATCCAAGTGCTGTCTTTGGAAGGGAATCAGATGAAAATAATAGTTGTAATTCGATTGGTAGACTAAATTTGATGTGTACGGAACAGAATCAAAACATTTGGTTTTACGTGAAATGTTAAGAATTCAATTGTCATCATAAAATGTTTTAAGTATTTTAAAGAAATTGGTAAGGGGAGATGGCACTATTCCTGTATGCAAAGGTGAGGAGGCACCTCCTGAAGGTACTCCGGCATACATTATGACTGATGAACATGGTTTAAGCTCATGTTTGTGGCTTCGGCAATGGAGTAGGATTATGGAAACTGAGGGGGTTTTGAGTTCTCCGAGGTGTGGAACATTTAATACCAGAATTCTAGATCATCTTAAGGGAAAATTGTACGAGATGAAGCCACCACCTCGACCCATGCAGTATGAGGCTTTAATGCTTGAGAAAAACGTGCGAGAGAAAGGGAGAAGGAGAAATATCAGAGAAGGACAGGAGAGTGATGAAGAATTATGCAAATGCTCGATGGGATAAGGAACAGCGTAGATGGAGAAAGGGTATCATTGAAGGAGCCAGATTATATCCGGTTCTTACATCAGAAGGTGCGAAAAAGAGTAAGGGTACTGCTAGATAAGAGGGAGATGAGCCAGATACAGATTCAGGAGATGAGATATTAGACCCAGGAGAGTTAAGTACTAGTGCGAGTCAGACCATATCTACCGCTCCTATGGACCCAGGTCCACTTCCAATTAAATGACCTTTACAAGTTTTACAGAATGCTCCACCAGTTGTGAGATGACCACCAGCTATAGTTCCAAATGAGAATGTTCCGTTTGCAGCTCAAGTGGCTGCAAGTGCACCACTCCAGAGTGAGAGAAGGCCAGAAGTCTTAACAACATCAGTTGCGGAAATAAAATGACAACCCAAAATTTGCAGTTAGTTCGGGGGAGACCCCCACAAAAGTTGCAGGCTCTGGTAGCCGAGGAGGGACCCTAGCCTTTACGACTCCCTTAGCTTATAATGACTTAAGTGTCAATGAAGATGGATATTTACTAGCATGGCTTGAAGAGATTACTAGAGAGAAAAGGGCAGAGGTCACAGAGCCCCTAAAAGAATTAGATACAAGAAAAGACATACCAATGGACATTCCAAAATTAAAGGTGGAATTAGAAATCATAATCAAGGGTTGTCTAGAATTTGAGAATATAGATCGGTCTTAGAGAAATGAGCTAATTTACCTGTGTAAGGAGATTACTTGAAGGGCTCATATGGTGCATGACCGATTGTATGATGTGGATCTTGCTAACAACATGAATCTGCATTCTAGTTATAGGGTTAATTTGGATGATCAGGCTATAGAAAATATGAGTATTATAGGAATGAAATTGTACCTTATCAAACTGACAAAATGCATTTTCAGGTGGAAAGATGTGGAAAAGTTGGAACTTAGGTGGGCAAAGAAACATGAAAAGAAAAGAGGGAAGCAGCTATAGAAGGAAAACAGGATGAGCTAAATGAGGATGAGACAGCAGCCTATCCGCTGAGGGAAATAGCTGGAGGAAGATATGTACATGTGCCAACATTCAGAGACAAGTTAATGCAGTGGTATGCACAAGTGGAAAGGTTCATAAAGATTTCTTTGACATTGTGGTACCAGCTGACTTATGGGCAGAATGTAAGACCGCTGTACAGTGGCCTAAACAAGAACTACCTAGAGGGAAAGGGGCAAATGCACCATCACCAGTAGTAATGGAGAAATATGAAGCGGTTCTTACCTTTTTGACAGGGAGAGTACCTCCAAAAGTCACTGATTGCTTAAGATTAAAGGAACCCCACAACAGCCGAAAGAGACAGTTCATGAGTACTATGAAAGGTAATGCAGGTGTTTCAACAGCATAGTGGATATGAGTATTCTGAGGAAAATGATATGGGGATTTTTGTGCCTCAGTTTGTATTAGGAGCCTGAAATCAGTGCCCACATCACGCAAAGTGTGATCTGCTGGCACACCAAGTTGTTAGATGAAAATCTGTATTATTCCAAATACTGCAGTGATAAATTGGACATGAAGCAGAGGAGGATAAAGGAGAAATTTATGTTGGCTCAGACTAAGATAGCACAGAAAGGCTTTCAGAACGTGCCTTTTGCAGGAAATCAAGGAACGATGCGAGGGGTTGTTGCTCTACAGGCTGGATTTTCAGGAACTCAAGGAGGAATGAATATGTCCCACAGCAGACATAGAGGTGTTCCCATGGATATAGGATCTGGAATGGACATTGCTGCAATGAAAAAGGTTACTGCTTGTCATGTCTGTCATAGGGTGGGGCATTGGAAATGAGAATGTCGATTTAATCCTGAAAATGCTGGAGAAATAATGCAGAATTCACTAGGTACACCTGTTCCAAAAATGCCTATGCAACAAATGCAAAACCAAGCCAAATGATGCCCCCTGCTTCTGCACAAATGTGGAATCCCAGGTTTAGTTTAAATCAAATGCCAAAGTTAAATGCAAACCAGTTTTAAGATGCTATGCTACAGTTCCAAAATCAGAATCAGAATGTTTTGACACAATTCCCTGTATTTGAAACAGATGGATCAGCCTCTAATACTTCCCAATAAAGGTGCCTGAAAGAGGAGGAAGATTGTGTACTTGGCACAGTCTTAGAGGTAGATCAAAGTGGCCCATATGTAGATGCAAATGTTTATGGTCACGATGTGTCATTTTTGATCAACACAGGAGTACAGTGGAGGTATCAGACTTGCCTCTCTCAGGGAAAATTATCCAAGTAGTTGGGGTTACAAACAAGCAAATGTTAAATCCAATTTCAGAAGAAGTCGCAGTAAAAAAAAAAAACTTTAAAGAGAAGCATCGATTTGTTGTCTGTGACACAAGCCCAGTAAATCTGTTAGGGAGACATCTGTTATGCAAGTTAAATTACACAATATACTGCACACCGGACGGTGTAGCCTTCCAGACCCATGATTAGGGTGGTGATATTAAAATGATCAGACAAAATGCTGAGGTAGAAATATTCCCTTTTTTGACAATTTCTGAATTACCTGAAGATCTAAGAGAAGTTTGGGATTTCACAGGGAAAGATATTGGACTTATAAAAGGTGTAAAACCACTCCAAACCAGATTGAAACCAAATGCTGTTTACCCCAGAACACCATCCTATCATTTGGTTCCAGAGACTATTGTGTGAATAAAACCAGTGATTGAAGACTTGCTTCAGAAATGCATACTAAGAGAGTTGATTGGAAGCCCATGTAATTCTCCTATTATGGGTTTACAGAAGCCCAACGGTATATATAGAATTGTCCAGGATTTGCGACGAATCAATGAGATAGTAGTGACCTGTGGTAAAGAATCCTGCCACTGTGCTGTTCCAAATTCTCTGTAGTGCAGAATGGTTTACTGTCATTGATTTATGTCAGGCTTTCTTTTCAGTGCCTTTGCATGAAGATAGCTAATACTTGTTCTCATTCACTTTTCAGCAGAAGACAATAAGATGGTGGTGTGTCCCTCAAGGGTATACAGAGAGTCTGTCAGTCTTCAACCAGATTCTAAAAAACAATCTTGAATCATTGCAAATCCCCTGTGAATCTACCATTTTTCAATGTATATATAGAGGGCCTGTTAGTGGTATCAGAAACACTTGATCCTTGTGAAAATGACACCATTGC
Organism: Calotriton arnoldi; assembly: GCA_963921515.1. NCBI lineage: Eukaryota > Metazoa > Chordata > Amphibia > Caudata > Salamandridae > Calotriton > Calotriton arnoldi. Next base: position 55,438 of record CAWUFW010000716.1, read on the forward strand.
ACTTTTGAATCACCTGGCAGAGAAGAGACACAAATTGTTTCCAGGGAAACTGCAGTACTATCAAAAAGAAGTTCTGTATCTGGGACTCATTATCATGAATGGAATTAGGAATTATTCCACAAAGAGTGGAAGCCATCTTACAGATGAATTCACCACAAACACAAAAAGAAATCAGGATGTTTCTTGATGCCAAAGCCTCTACTGAGGCTGACACAGCGAGATGTGTCTGATCCGCTTCCATGGGACAGCAAATATTCAAAAGCATTCCTACATCTGAAAGAGAAATTGTGTTGTTCCCGAGCTCTTGGAATGCCTGATTATACAAAAGAGTTTACTCTGTTTTGTAGTGAGAGAGATGTGTGTGTACTCCAAGGGGCATATTCTCAAGGAACTATCGCCAAGTTAACTGCACTTTATCTCAGCCAAAGTCGTGATAAATTCATCGCCCCATTCACAAGCTGGTGCAAACAGCCGATATCACCAGTTAACCTGCGATAGCAGCCCCAAAAAACATCGCCACAGATGACCCCGGCAACTAACGCTAATGATATGCAGAGTAGGCGTTCCCGTGCAAAAACACACGAAAACACCACAATGCAACATTCTCAACGACCAGCCAGATCCGCGATAAGATCACAAAACATGCGATAAGGCACGTTAGCAGCAGGAAATTAACACCTGCTCTGACCTGGTGCAAAGTCGGACGACAACCTGCACCAGAAAAGGGAGCCCAGCCCACAGCCACACCTGAAGAACAACAGATGCCATGGAGCTACTCATCATGCAGCTCGGAGCCCCAACAGGGCCACAACACCCACCGCCACCACACCCAGGTCCGCCACCCCCCGGACCACCCCCGCCCCCCCCGGACCACCACGGAGGCAGCGCAGACAAAGACAGCGGACCTTCAGGAAACGCACCAGCCTCACAGACTTGACACCAGAGAATGTAATTGCCCACTACAGACTCAAAAGTTCAACCATCCTCCGCCTCCTGACCATCATTGCCCACAGGCTGACGGTACCAACACAGCGGACAACCAACATCCCACCTCAGACAAAGCTGCTGGCCGTGCTGCACCTGTTGGCCTCTGGGACATTCCAACCAACAACTGCCAGAGTCGGAGGAGTCTCACAGCCAGCCCTATCCAAGTTCCTCACACCTGTCCTGGATGCCATCACCAGCTTGGTACCCCAGTACCTATACTTCCCTCACACTGCGCAGGAACAACTGGAGACCAAGCAAGGCTTCTACACCATAGCAGGCTTCCTGCACGTGTTGGGGGCAATTGACTGCACACATGTCCTACTTGTGCCCCCTGCCGACACTGCACACAATTACCGCAACAGAAAGCACACGCATTCCAACAATGTGCAGGCAATAGTCGACCACCGGGGACTCTTCACCAATGTCGTCGCAAACTACCCAGGCAGTGTGCATGATTCATACACCTTCCGACAGTCCATCATCAACTGGCGCTTCCAGGATGGCAAATACGGAAATGCAGTGCTCATTGGTAAGTACCAAATGAACACACCACACACCTCAAATCCACAATCATGCAACTCACAACCCTGGGAATGCACATGTTACAAACACACATACAACATGCCCACCCACCAGACACGACTGCACAACGTACTGCGGAAACCTGGGCTAGCCATGTACATGAGCCATCACTTGCATGGCACCTCAGCCACACAACAGCAGTATGCGGAGAGAGGTGGGAAGCAGGCATGTGTGAAGGAGGCAAGTGACCCATGAATGAGAAAGCACACAATGCCAAGTGTGGCGTGGAAGTGCTGGACAGACTGCAGTATGCAGACCACAGACATTTCCATGTCAACATATACTGCTGGTGGTGGTAGTGTTGTGGACAGTGGACGCAACCATGTCACCCCAGCCAGTGGGGAAGGTCTCGGAAATGTAGCCTGTGATGTCCCCCCCTGCAAGCCTATGCAGAGTGGGCTTGCCCGGCGTATGCCAGGCCAGCGTAAGGGTGTGAATAAAAAGCACGTAGCCCTGGGCGTGTTTCTTTTCCCCGAATGCCCAACTTGTCTGCCAGGGCGGCGCCTCCCACCCCGCCACGAGGCCGACGCCATCGCCGAGAGCGGTGTCGCCACGATCCTGTGCGTCTGTGCCCAGGCTGCTGGACCCCGAACCCGTCTCACCCGGCCATGCGCATCCAGGCCTCACTGCTCACCTGCCAACACCGGCGTGTCCCCAAGAGGGCCCACCACGTGCCTGCGCTTGCACCAAGCCAGAGGCCCTCGAGCTTGGCAGCCTCCTCAGACCACCACGGCCTCCGCGGGCAAGGCTCGCAGTACTCCTCTGTCGTTGACGTACTCCACCGGCCTACACAGCGGACAAGTAGGCCACACATTTGGAACTGAGTCTTGATTACACAATGGCAGAGTACACATGTTAATGCAGAGTCTAAATCAGTATACTCCCTTCGCGGTGGTGCCACCAACTCTGTGCATAGCATTCCGACCACACGTGTCTGTGGGCCCTTGCTGAGCGCTGCCTCTGACCTACACTGCGGTCGAGTAGGACACACAATTGGAACTGGGTCTGGATTTGTCAATTGCAGACTTCATGTCATTGTACAGGCCTCATCGCAGACTGCATCGCCTTCCGGCTCTGGTGCCACTGACTCTGTGCCACGGGAGTCATGGACACTCTCTGGTGGAACTCTGGTGGCGTCAGAGTCTATGGCCTGGGGGTCGTCTCCATCATCATGTAGCTGATACTGACATTGTGGGGAAAATGAGACTGTAGCATTCAACTCTTCCATATTGCCTGTTCCTGCATGCTTCTGCCCTCTGCATCATGCCCCGGAGGACACCTTCCGCTGTCCCCGTGACACTCTGCAACACTCTCCTTGGACATCAATGTGCTCCCACTCAGCACACCTGGCCCTACCTCAGTGCATCGCAAGTCACCGTCCTGTGGCAGTGAGCCTGTGCCGGCCGCTGTGCATCCGGGGCCACCAACTCTGTGCAGCTCAAGTCCTGGAACCTTGCTGTTTGTACTTTGAACTTCTGATTGTCTGATCACTGTTGTAGTTGTTGCCAGCACCAACCAACCCCTGAGGGGTGGCGTACACTACCCAACTCCCATCCAGCACAGGCGACAGGCGTCACTGGACGTGTGGCCCTGGCAATAAAAGGTGCCGGGCGCACGTGCCCGTAGCCAGTGCCACGGATAATCTCAGTGTGTCCGTGTGGTCATTATGTATGCATGTGGGCCCCGGGCCATACCACATTACATCGTGCCATGTACAGCGGGCACAACCTAGTCACCTCAGGCAGTGTGGTAGACCTGGGACATGTGGCTGTGTCAGACCCCCCTGTGAGCGTGAGGGAGTGGACCTGCATACGGCAGTACGGCAGTAGGGGTGTGGTCATTCCACAGGTGGCTCTGGGTGAGGTTAAGTTTAGGCCTTGCCAGGGAAGTAACTAATGCGTGTGTCTCAGGTGTAGTGTCGGTGCCACACGTCACGCAAAATTCAATGTTGCCATGTAGCATGCGCCCGGAGTTTGGGCTCGGCCGAGGGGTAGATGAGGGTGCGCAGGCCCCGCTGGGGGTCAGGGATCAGACATGCCAACTGTTGTGTGTGTCGCTATTTCTGCAGCATAAGCCAAAGGTCTACCCTCGGCCGCATGGCGAGTTCAGCCAAGCATGAACTCTACTTCTGTGTCCGCCTTGTCTTTACCATTGCCCTACACACATGTGTCCGTCCACCTTCAGCGCAGGACATCACTGTGTCATTGTCAGGCTTGTGGACATGCGCAGACAGGCATGACAATAGTGTGCCGTAGGGGTGCAAGTGATGCAACCGCGCTGCGCACTCTGGTGAATATGCTCGGGGGAGGGAGAAGTGGCATTGAGGCTACGTATTCCACATTGATGCCGCTCATTTGCAACAAGCAGTACATGTCATGCAGGAATCACAAAGTCACATATATCACACACCAATGAACCAGTGAGCCTGCCAACACATCATGCCGAACCAACTATTGACTCATGTCTCTCTGCACTGTCACAGGTGACCAAGGATATGCACTCTGCACTTGGATGATGACACCCCTCCGAGCCCCGAACACACAGGCCCAGAGGCAGTACAATCCGGCCCACAAACGCACCAGGGGCATCGTGGAACGCACATTTGGCGTGTTGAAGTCACGTTTCAGGTGCCTGGACGTCACAGGTGGAAGGCTCCTGTACAGCCCAGACATTGTGTGCAAGATGATCGTTGCATGTTGTGTGTTGCACAACATATGTGTACGAAGCAGGGCACCATGGATACATGTGCCAGATGCACCGGACGATAATGATGGGGATGAGGCAGGTAGACCACAGCCCACTGCAGCCACAGCAGGAATAGCCCGTAGGAACACCATCATTGACAATTTCTTCACATGAGCACGTCACATTGTGGCAGTCCTTGGCAGTATTGGGACAGTACATAATGACCACAGGCCAAGCATGTGCAAATAAATGCATTCGAAGAACACTATCCCTGAGTGCATGTCTCTCATCTGTACAGGCATATCACTCAGACAAGTGTGAGTGCGACATGTATTGCTGACATTTTTGTGATTTGTTCATGTGTGGTGGGTGTGTCACCTCTGTGAAGAGGCTGTTTAGGGTGTCACGTGTTCGAACTGCCAGTTCTATGTGTCGCAGTTAGTAGGGTATCCCACTCTTCGGTGTTTCACATGTGTCCAGATTCATTCCATTTTGGCTGCCATTTGTGTCCTGCAGGTGACAACAGGGCTCCTTTTGGGCTCAGATATGTACCACCATGATGCAGGGATGCCCCCTGTGACTCAGGTCCCACAACATGGGCAACATGTACATAAGCGGGAGTCACTGCCCCTACATTCGTCCACGCTCTCGTGATTTGTTGGTCATGGTCATGACAGGTCTGTGAGCAGGAGGGGTTGCTTGTCCCTCTGCAATGTGAGGGGGAGATGCGGTTTCACTGTGTGTTACATGCATGTTTCAGCATTTGCGCAGTTTACATGCAGGCTGCATGTCAATGTACATTGTGACTGTGGGGAGATGCCTATTTGATGCAGGATGATGCTCATTTGTTCTACGTCACGGATGTGGGGTTGTGCTCGTACATTGTCATCGCACTGTTTTTTTTCTCTGCTTTTATTGTGCATTTCCACGCAGGACGTGTGGGTATTGCAGGCCTCTCACTGGTTATCGCTGATTTTTGTTTCGCGATTGGCCTCATAGCTACTATTTTCGCGTCCGTGTTTCACGTTTTTTCTGCGTCGCGTTAGTTTTAACACGTTCATTTGACGCGTTATCTTGTGTCTATCGCATGGTGCCGCCGTGTTGTGAATACCATGTTAACACAGAGTGGTTTTCCCGCGACGGACTGCGATGTGAAGGGTTGCGTTAAGCTACACTTGCGGTAGTTATCACACGTTCTTGTGAATATGCCCCTAAGTTTTGACACATACTCATGGTGGAGCCTGAAGACCTGTGGCCTATTTTTCTACCACACGTGATACGGTAGCGGCAGGTCTCCCCGCCTGAAGGCAATGGCTCCAGTGAGTGCTAGTCTGGAAAAGAGCAAGAACATAGTGATGGGACACCCTTAAATTGTCATGGTCCTGCATTCTGTGGAGCTATTGTTTACCAAAACTAATACTCAGTACATTACTCACAATAGGTTGACACGTTATGAACAGAGTCTATTGGCATCCAAAACTGTTGTTATAAAGTGATGTAATGTACTAAACATATCAACTTTACTGTCTGTAACTGAGCAAAGTGAAAAATGCAAAGAGTTTGATCATGACTGCCTATGTGTTATTGATCCAGGCACTAAACCCAGACATGATATTAAGGATGAACCACTAAATGAGCCCAACAGTGTCCTATTTGTAGATGGTTCATGCCTGAGCGGAAATGAAGTACACTAAGAGCAGCATGTGCCGTGTGCTCCATAAATGATGCGATAGGAGCCACCTGGCTTCAGTCTGTTTCCTCCACACAAGTTGCTGAGTTAATTGCTCTTACCCAAGCTTGCAGTTTAACTGCTCAAATGAGAGTCACCATCTTTACTGACAGCCACTATGGGTTTGGTGTGGTGCATGACTTTGGGCAATTATGGTCACAATGCGGTTTTCTCACCTCCACGGGTACTCCTATCCGGAATTGACATCATGCTAAAAATATGCTTAATGCACTCCAGAAGCCTAGTGAATTTGCTGTGGTAAAATGTCCAGGTCATCAAACAGGCAGCAGGTATGTTGCACTGCTAGCATGCACATTTAATGGAGGTCTCTGATGCGAATCTGAGGAAGATCACTCTTTTGCAAAGGTAATGGAAATAACTGACACTAGGGAGAAATTGAAAAGAATACAAGAAAAAGTGTCTGAAGGAGAGCAAAATGGGTGGATCAGGTCAGGATGTTAAAGAATGTAAATTACATCTGGATGTCAGCAGATGGAAGGCCAGTGTTGCCGGATAGCTTGCTGTTTCCAATGACACGTTATCACCACTGTTAAATGCATCTGGGGAGAGATGCCATGGTGAGAACATTTTGACAAAGGTGGTACAATCCTAGGTTTCAAAAAAAATTGCAGGTGTGTTACATGTCAACAGCTGAATGGAGGGAGAAAAACACACATTAGAAGCACGCGCTTAGGGAGATCAAGTGGCCCCTTTAACAGACTACAGATGGATTTTATAGAGATGCCTGTGCAGAACGGGTTAAGATATATCTTAGTGATTATCTGTGTTTTCTCAAGATGGGTGGAAGCATACCCGAGGTGAAACCGCAGGATAACTGTAGTTAAACTTTTACTACATGAACTCATACTGAGATTCAGGATGCCGGTCCTTCTTGAGTGAGATGGAGGAACCCACTTCAACAATGAAGTGATGCACATGTTATGTGCTGCTCTATAGATTGAACAAAAACTACATTGTAGTTAAAGACCAGAAGCATCAGGCATAGTCAAACAAATGAATGGAAACATCAAATCTAGGATGGCCAAGGTTTGTGCTTCGACTTCACTGAAATGGCCAGACGCTTTACCCTTGGTGCTGATGAGCGTTTGGAGTATACCAGACAGGAAGACAGGATTATCCCCTCATGAAACCCTAATGGGAAGAGCTATGGTACTGCGTGCTGTGCTTACAAGTGCCCTTGTGAATATCACAGATGATATGAGATTGGACTACTGCAAGACAATGGCTGACATAGTTCCTTAAGTCTCTCATCAGGCATCAGCAGTCATACAAGACCCTCAACACGAACAGTGCCACAACCTCAATACCGGTGATTGGGTCATGATCAAGAAGCACGTTCGGAAGACTTGTCTTGAACCCAGATGGAAAGGCCCCTTCCAAGTAATACTGACTACGAACTCTGCTGTTAAATGTGCTTGAATTCCAAACTGGATACATGCCTCACACACCAAGAATGTGAGCAATCCAGAAGAAGTGCCTTTGATCCAGAAAGAGGAGCATTAGTGGTCGCACCACCAGTCAAGAGACCCCCTAAACCTGCAGCATCAGCACCTGTTGAAATACAGAGACAAGCACAAGGAGAAGAAAGGGTGAAGATCAGCAAGCTGAAAGACAAGTACAAGTGCCTGAGGTGACACAAAGTGGCATTGAATTCTCAAAAAAAGATAAAATAGAGACAGAATCGCATGCTGAAGGCATTGGTGAACAGACAGCAGATCCCGGTGAAGGAACGAGATCTGGGATAAAAAGAGTCTGCCGTCAAGCAGAGTGGCCCAAGAGTCTCAGAAAAGAGAGACTAAGAAAAAGCTCATCAATAGCATGGATTCCAGAGACTGTGCATGAAGAAAGTGAAACAGAAGAGGAAAGTGATTTTGATCCAAATCACCAAGTCCTAGGAAGGTCTAAAAGGACTCTAACACCTTTCAAGAGATATTCAGCACCTGAATGGTCATACTACGTAAATGCAGCACTAAATGTTACTTTGGAAGAATAGTGCAACGTGAACCCTGAACTGTTAAAACCTCCCTGAACTGCCTGAACACTGAGCACTAGAGAACGTAATTTGAGGAATCAAAACTAACTTAATACTGAACAAAGAAAACTGTGAAAATTAGAATTTTATTTTAGTTATTTGTTTTACAGAAGACTAACCAGGTCCGAGAAGAAAGTTACAGAAGAATAGGGATATACACTGAGTAGGGTGAAAGATTGTCTATTAGGGAACTGTGCTACTAAGAAAAAAAGAAAATCTTAACAGCTTTGAAGAAGATCATCTACTAATCCTATAGAGCAAGCTATTCAAATACTGACTCAGAACGATGTGTTGCATTAGAAATAAGTGTAAATGTATCATGGGTGTGGTTTTCGTAATAACAGTTATAATGATCACAATATTACTAATAGGATTTTACCTAACACCTGATTCAGAGCCACTAAGCACCAATATCACTAATTCACACGTAGAGAATATTAGGGATAGTATATTCACTAAAATGTTTGTGAGATACAAGAAAGATTATTATTCTACTAATGCATATTCTAGTTAGTACAAGAATACACTAATGCCATGGATGTTAAGGATTGCTATATCTGTGCACACTTACAGACTTCTGTTTCTGAGGATGTCCCTTACTATCACATTCCTTTGTCTCATGCAGTATCTTGTAGCATTTTACTTTCATTCGTTTATAGGTGAAGACATTTCCAATACTTTTGTTCTAATTATGATTTAGTATTATCTACAGTGCCAGTGTGAGCCAGGAATCAAGATGGAAATAGTGTAACTCGCCGTAGCAGAGCCCTCGCCTCACCTCCCTGCGGCACCGCAAAAAGCTACCCCACTGCCGACCGGCTTACCTGTTGGAAGCGAGGAAAACAGAGGAGGAACCGGGACACGGATGCGCGTCTCCCCGGCAAGTAGTAGCTGACAGCAGGCGCTGTGCGACAGCACTGGAGACCGCGGGGGCACACTCCGTGCTCACATCGGAGTGAAGGCGGAGACCCGGTGTGCGTCACATGAGCCGGATAGTCTTTTCAGCTAACAGCACCTCTGTACAGAAAATCGTGGTCCCAAACTAGCAATGTTTAAATTGAAACTACAAGCGCCAGAATGCAGCGCACTGCTGGCTTAAAGACCAGAATGGGTTGGATATGCCACACATGACATCAGACAAACTTGGCAGCTAACCAGGACAGCAGCCCGCCTGCCTCATCATTAAAAGGGTGCTGCACATTCAGCCAACACCATAGATTGAACTAAGTCGTCCCAGACTGGTTGATCGTCCCTGGATCGTGCAATGAAGACAAAACTAATTTTACAAAAGTAACAAGATACATTTATATTTGCATATACCAACATCTACCAAACAATGAAGTAAATACAAAAATAAACAAAATATCAAATACCTGCTGTCATCATTGAACCACCGGTTAAAATGTAATACAGTTTTTTTTTTCGTGGAAGCAAGATGGTGATGGCGTAACTCGCCGTAGGAGGAAACCTGGACACGGTTGCAGCCACCCAGTCGGTGGGCACCGGTGGTCTGCGCATTTTCCCAGTGAGTAGAAGCTGACAGCAGGCCCTGCGCGTCTCCACTGGAGGCCTCAGGGGCGTGCTCTGTGCTCACAGCGGAGTGGAGGCAGAGACCCGGTGTGATTCGCGTCTTGGTAGCGAGACTCACCCGATCTCTGTACAACACCTTGAGGTTGTGGGCAAGTCTCGCTGCCTCAGTCAGGTTCATATTTGCCCGGGGGACACACGCTGCTGTAACTGACATCACCCTGACAGTAGAAGCTGGGGCGAAATCCAGCCCAGCTACATGGATCAAGACAGGAGTCCCCACCGCCAAACCCAGAGGCTAATGCAGGTAAGCCCAGTGAGCCCTGTATTCCCAAAAAACAGCAGGATAATATGGGGGCTGGGAAGCGGAGGAACATAATGGAGCGGGGGCTAATTGAGGGCAAGAAAACAACCGCACCCAAAACTGCAGGGATCTAGGGGCAAATTTGGATGGGGATAAAGCAGCTAACACCCCTGTCCCACCCCAACCAGCCAACACGGACTTCTTTAAGACTAAGGAGGGACCAGGGGGCCAGAATCCTAACGAATCCTTACATAAAATTGGCTCTGAGACACCCGAACCAAATGCTAGCAAAAACATGAGTGACACTACTGGAGTACATAGGAAGGTTTATAAAGGAATTGAAATTCCATATAATGGGGCGGACAATGAAACATTACTAAGTAGCACTTCAAGTATGCCCCGTGGGGCTAGGGATGAAGGAGCAGCAGTTAACATCTCAGAAGGTACCCTGAGTGGTGGGCCCCAGGTCGGCACCAGGGATGAACCTCACAGAGTGGCGGACCCTCAATCCTATGTGCAGCCTCTTCAGCCTGAAGGCCCTTACAACACAGGTCCTGACAGTTCATTAGTAGCCGATATCATATCTGATGGGACGGATACATTATTTTCTCTTACGGAGGACTCACATTCAGGAGCTTCTGAGTCCAGACGTAGCGACACAGAGGATAGCGCCTCAACCTCTGGCTCGAGCACACTTGAGGCACCCTAGACTGCCTTTAAACACCAGAAATTTCAAAGGAGCTCTAAAGGATTTAAGGGCCACTCTGAGGCACGGAAACAGAAGGGAAGGCATATCTCCGGTGCAGAGTTGAAATGGGACTACTCTCATACAAGGATCATGGGCCCTTCAGACCCAGCTTCTATGCAGGCAGAAAGCTCCTTAGCTGAACAACAGGGCGAGGCAGCTACTAATATAAACCCGGCTCTGAGTCTGATCTTGGAGTCAATCAGAGAACATCGGGCAGAGACAAGGGTGGATGGAAAGAAGGCAGGACAGGCCACAAGGAAACTGGAAGGTGCAGTACGAAAAGTGGGGAGAACCTGTGTAGAGATTGGAGAACGGCTGGACGCTATGGAGGAAAGAACTGCTGTTCTAGAAAAGGATTTGACCATTGTGAGAGAGCAGACGAAGACTCTTTGAAGCTCAACTTATGGATGTCATGTGGAAACTAGAGGACCTGGAAAAACCGTCAGAGAAGAAATAATCTGCGGTTTCTGGGTATTAAGGAGGGTCTGGAAGGGGATGACATTCGCTCGTTCATCTTAGACCTCCTTAGAGCTGCCTTTCCCAAACTCACAGGGTGGGACTGGGAGCGGGAAATACAGAGGTTTCACAGGTTTCCATTTGCTCGCAATAAAACCCACAATCCGGAATCAACCCAGCCGAGGGCCATTTTGTTTTTTTTGGGTAATTTCTCGTTGAGGCAGGAAATATTCAAAAAAGCCCGTCCTAAGGCAAGAAGGCAGTATAAGGGGTCTTCTTTCTTTGTCCGCCCGGACTTCTGCCACATAACTGTTGAGCGCAGATGGCGTCTACGACAGTTAATTAAACCTTATCAAGACGCTGGTTTTGAGGCATTTCTGTTGGTTTCTAGGTTGAAAACTATTGTGAGAGGGTCGGTAAAGTTTTTTACATCTGAGATACAGGCCAGAGAGCATCTGGATCAGGCTCAAGCAGAGAAAAGAAATGTATAAACAGTTTGTCAAGGTGTTTGAGTTGAACCTTATAAGACAGGGGTGTTCATTAGATACTTGGCATATGGTAACGTTGTTCTTGCCCTATCCTTTTTTTTCTCTTTGCCTGGTCTTATCTCTCTTCTTGTTTTGCAGCTCCGTTTTTTCTCTCTGCACTATGGGCCTCTATTAAAGGGAGTAATCTGCTCCGCGGGGGGGCGGCCTTCACGGTATTAATAGACAACTTAGGCTTAATCACGGTTCTGTGCACAGGGGGGCCTGGGGGTGAGGGGCTGAGGTGTTTTCGCTATCTCTATCACACAGACCTGGGTGGTCTGGATGCTTTCAAGGGTAGGAGGAAGGATGAGGGAGGAGGGGGCTGCGAGGGGGTTTGGGTTGGGGGTTACTTGGTGAAAAGTTAGTATGCAATGTGCAGCTAAAGAATGTCTTTTTTCTTTTTATTAGAATTTTTGGAAGCATTAAAATTGATGAACAATGTATATGTAAGAGTCAATCAGAAAATTTGTTTTTAAGACAGTTTGATGTCGAGAACAGGGGGAAGGGTGTTTGTTCGGGCAAGATGATGTATTGGCACTATGGCTAAGGTACGCAAAGCCACCATGAATATCTGCGGTCTAAATGATGGGGATAAAAGGAGGAGGATCCAAGAAGATCTTAAATTTCTACAAGCAGACTTGCTGTGTCTCCAGGAGACACACATAGCCTGTAATGACAGTAGTCTGCTTAATTCTTTAGGCTTAAAAGTTCTCGCCCATACAACACAAGATGTGAGGACTAAGGGGTTGCCATTCTAATGAAAGGTGAGGTAATTATGCATGGGAGAAAGGCTGTGGACAAGAATGGTAGATGGATAATAATGGATAGCAGAGGGGGGACAGATACGTTTACGCTGTGTTCCGTCTATGCTCCAGTATTAGATGAACCTGGGCTGTTGAATTTCTTAGCTACTGAGCTACCCTCTTGGCCTGCTCCATTCATAATCTATGGTGACTTTAATATTAATGGTTCCAGAGGAGTCTCAGAGAGGAATGGGGCATCTAGTAAGGGGCGTAAGCCTAATTCATCTAGGGCGCTGAAATGTTTTTTAAGGAATATTGGTCTGGTTGATGTATGGCCCAGGAGCCAGGTTATACTTATTACTCAGCACCTCACAGCAAGTTTGCGAGGCTTGATTATTTTTTAATCTCACCCTCTCTACTCCAGGGAGCCTGGGTGGAGGTCTTTCCCAGGGTGATGTCAGATAACAACCCCCTTGTTTTTTAATGTTCCCTGGCGGGCTAAGAAAGGGGCATAAGAGGTGGACCTTTGAGAGAGCACTCCTTTCTGATCAGAAGTATGTTAATTATATGAAGGGCTGGATTGCTGAGTTTTTTAGTAACAATAAGGATAGCGCCCCGCCCGGAATGATTTGGGATGCTTTCAAAGCGTCAGTAAGAGGCGAGACGCTTTGATATTGCCTGATTAAACAGAAAAAAGACGCTGCCCAGATTAAAGGGTTCTATCAAAGACTTGCCCTCCTCGAGATGGAACTATTCGACACTGTGAACAACGGAGGCGACATTATGTCAGTTATAAATATAATAGCAGTTAATAAAGCTTCTTTGAATGATTTTATTGCCGAGAAGACAGCGGGTCGATATCTTGCTAAGAGGCAGCAGTGTTATGAATATAGTGAAAATGTTGGCCGACTGTTAGCAGTCAGGGCCAGGCAACAGATTGCGGCGGGACATATCAAGCAGGTCATGAATAGGGAGGACAAAGTTGTGTCTGATCCTGCAGAAATCAGGGAGGCATTTAGGGAGTTCTACGAGGTGTTATATACAGCGTCACCTATAGGGGGCCCCCATATGCAGGATGATCGGTTCGAATTTGCTCCGAATGGGAGGGTATCCCAGGAGGAGGGCCTCCTACTGGGGTCGGAAATCTCCCAGGAGGAACTTCATCTTGCTCTCCAAGCTCTCCCATCGGGTAAGGCCACGGGGACTGATTGTATTCCGTTAGAATTTTATGAAACCTTTGTCAACGAGATCCCCCAGGAATTACTTGGATTATTCAAAAAGGTGAGGGATGGGGCGGTACCACCAGGTTTATGGGGTGCCGCCAACATTGTCATTTTTTTAAAGAAAGGTAAAGATCCCATGAATTTGGGCTCCTATAGGCCTATAACACCCTTAAACAGTGACACTAAATTATATTCAAAGATCCTCGCCACTCGATTGAATAAGGTGATGCACCATCTGGTATCAGTATGGCAGCATGGCTTTATTCAGGGGAGGGGGACCGCTGATCATGTTAGGCATCTTATCTCACTCTTTGATGCCACAGAGGTCCTCACAAAACCTATAGGGGTGGCCTTCCTGGACGCCGAGAAGGCTTTCGATAGGGTGTCTTGGGGGTATCTTTGGAGGATTTTGGAAGCCAATGGGCTAGGGGGCTCCTTTATTAGAGCACTACAGGTTTTTTATATTAATCCTACAGCACGATTGCAGATAATGGGGGAAGAGTCCGGGATCTTTTCCATTGGCAGGGGTACTAGACAGGGATGCCCCTCATCTCCCCTGTTATTTGCGCTATATATAGATCCTTTTCTCAGACGGTTGGAGCTATCATCAGATATTGTTCCTATAACTCTGCATGGTCGGGATATGAAATTATTGGCATATGCTGATGATGTGGCAATAATCACCTCTGACCCTGACAGGGCATTGCTCGCGGTTGAAACCATTGCAGAAAATTTTGGGAGACATTCAGGTTTTTCCTTGAACAAGGGAAAGACTCGGATCTTGACAAATAGATTTATCACTTCTTCTGACAGTAGGATTGTGGAGGAAGCAGTTTATTTAGGAATACGCATCTCGGCAAAGGTGGAAGATATTGTAGATATACACCTAGCTACTATAACGGGTAAAATTAAGAACAACATGCGGCAATGGGATAACTTAAAGCTGTCTATTATTGGTAGATGCAATTTGATTAAAATGATGATCTTACCTAAATTATTGTATGTTTTTTGTACGATCCCTTTGGAAATACACAATGATTGGTATAAGCTAATCGAGAGAGAGGTGGCGAGATTCATCTGGTCATATAGCAGAACTAGAAGATCTAATATATTATTGTCCCTCCCGAGGGACAGAGGCGGGTTGGCGCTTCCCAACTTTAAATTATATTACCTCGCCGCATCTCTGCAATCCTATTGCCCCCTCTTTAGAATCAGGTCAAGGGAAGAACATGGTCCCAGCTCTATCCCATCAATTTACGAGATGCTGATTGGACCACGGGCTTATGGGTGCCTCTTAAAGATCTATGAACAAAGTTATTTTAAAAGAACACGGTTCAAGTCTCTGATTGCTGCATTCCACAACTGGGCAGGTGTCCTGAAAAAACTTGGGATGGGTAGGTTTAGTAGATATACCCCCTTGGTTGGTAATGATCAACTACCAAAGGTTCTACAGGATGATTGTCTGGCAAGGTGGGACAAAGGGGGGTTTTACAGGATAACGGATCTTTTGGCGGAGTACCATATAGCGTCTTTCAAAACAGTAAGGGAAAGATTTAACATTGGTCAACTGGATTTTTTTTAATTTTTGCAATTAAGGGACTTTCTTCTCAAAAAAGCGGGCGGAGCGCTGGCTTCTCAAAGGTACCCTTGATCGAATTATTAATAATGTCCTCTATCACTTCGATCTCACAACTGTATAACTGTATGATGAAAGGGGTGTCGGACGAAATGGATAAGCATGGGCAGAAATGGAATGACAGGCTAGGGGTCCAGGACTCTCGCTTCTTGGAATCATTGAAGATGGGCAACTCGATATTATGTTCTACAAACTTGCGGGCACAACATTTTAAAACCCTCTTTGATCTGTACATCACTCCCGCAAAAATAGCAAAGTGGGGAGGAGCGGAAGGGGCTCAGTGCTTCAGGTGTAAGACACACAGTGCAGTTCTGGTTCATATTTTCGCTACATTCCCAAAAATCAAGCCTATTGGTTGAGAAATATCTGGCTTTTAGCAGCATGTACTGAAAGAAGATGTCCCGCTGTCACCGCAGCTCATGCTATTAGGTGTTACTGAACAAGACGGGAAAATTGGGGATGATCTTACATTTATAGCAATGTCAGTGTTTAGACTCTGTGTCGCTTCAGCCTGCCTAGATCCTTCTCCCCCGAAATTTCAGCAGTGGAAAGGTCGTTTCCTGCATATATTCAATTTGGAAAAAGCACTCTATGATCGGAGAGGTAGAAAGAGCAGGATTAAGGGAAAGAGGATCTGGGGGCCATTAATTGCCTGGACGGCTCAACTTCCCCTGGTAGAATGAACACCAAGGCAACGCCTAATTATGTTTTTTCTGTTGGTATATTAAATCCTGTGATGAATTTTATGTAACAGGTGTGTGTAGTGTATATATACCCATGGTTGTATTATCACTATCTATCTTAGACACTTCCGCGGCACTCTGGGATTTATGATCATCAAAAACCGAAGGCTCTTAGCTATCTGTTCTTAAATCTGCCTAATTTCATGCACATATAACCAGTGTTTGTCTATTGTTCTTTTTTGAATGATTTACATTGGCCGCACAGCTTTGATTGACATAAAGGAAATATGATTTTTCTGTAATGTATTATATGTATATTGTTCTTTGCTGCATTTGCATCTTTTTTTTTGTTCTGTCTTTTGAACTACATAAAAATAAAAATAATAAAAAATAAAAAAAAAGTATTATCTACAGTGCCTTTAATAGAAAGCATAAATGTACACCCGCAAGCAAAAATGATGGCCACAGCTTGGTATTATTTCTTTCCACATACACCTGTTGATAGTGTAAAGGCTTACAAAAACATTTTAACCTGCGTAATACGTCCTGTAGCGAAAGCTTACATTATGGCTTTAGAGGAAAGATACATGAACATGACAAAAGCTACATACAGAAAGGGAGACGTCAGAATGAACAATAATTTAGATATATTTTATGCATGCTTAACCAGAACATTGTCGATAGATTTGTTTCAGTGCCTTAGACAAGTCTTTTGTATTTACAATGGCCATTGAAAGCAACTATTGTCTTAGGTAAGAAGGTTCGCATGAGAACTTTTCTCCATGTTTCTAGTATTCACAATATTGTTTTGCTATATACCGGTGGGAATGTTTACCATGGGTATCGGGAGGAGATGCAACGGTTGTTGATGACACCATCGGATGAGCGGTTTTCATTGGACAAGAGACTTAGAAACCTACTAATTTTTGTTACATAATTGTGTGTTTTTATATTATATTGATTGTTCCTAGATAATTAGGAGGAGACCCCTTATGACTCTACCATGGGAGAGTCACTCTTTTTCATCCTTGCCCTTCATTACTGAAAGCTACTGCTAACGGTGACTTTATCCTTTTTCATTTATCCTGACTGTCTTTGATCAATGCTACTGCAACGACCATTCCTCTATCACTGATATTCGGACGATTGCTACTGCAGCTATGGGCAATTCGGCTGAGCTTCCAGGAAACTCTTTAGTTCAAGACTATCTATACTCTGGAAATGGTGCTCTTTTCTAGAAGGTACTCTTCATGGGTCCTACTTTGGGGTAAATTAGGCTCTTTTAGCTAGTTTAGTGACAATTTCCTTTATAGAACACTCTGTACAGTAGTGGCTGGTTTCAGGGCTGAGTGGTGGGGTGGGGCAGAGGGGGGATGAACAATGACAATAAATAACAAAAAACAAATAAAAAATAACTAACTTGCCACAATGCCACATCGCCACTCTCCTGTTCCTCACCAACACAGGCTCCCAGAATCCCCTGAAGCCAATCCTGACGCTGCTATCATGAGAGCAGCATCAGAATTGGCCTGAGTGAAATAGATTTGCATTCCCAGAGAGACTGGGAGCCTGTGCCTGCTATCTCTAACCCGGCAACAAAGCTCGGATTGAAGACAGCTTCTGGGCGCATGTTGGTTTGGCCATCCTCAGACGGCTGGCCAAACCCGCATGCGTACTGCCAACAGTGCCAAATACTCCCCTTCCATGACTTCTCCCACGATAGCCCGCCCCAAGACCCGACCAGGAGAGAAAAATAAAATTATAATAAACCTAGTTTATTATCATTTTATTTTTCAATTTTTGCAACTACGGGTGGGGGGCGACGCTCCTCACCATAATGTTGGAGGCGCCACTGACTCTGTATTGATTTATGCTGTCACTAATCAATCTTTTACTCAATAGTTCTGTAAATTGGACTTATCTGAATAAAGATGAACAAACCTACTAATTCCTGAAAGATAAATAAAGGTTTTTAAAACTTCTTCAACCTCTCATCATTGACTGAATATTAAGGATCTGGCAGTTGATGATATATGCATGACCTGTGTTTTTGTTTCGGCTCCATTTGCAACATGGTGGCAAAGGTCCATCTGCCCTGTCAAGCGTCATCTGGATTTAAAGGGTCAAAATCTGTTAGTTGGGGTGTTTAATTTAAAATACCATATTGGCCAATCCTTGGGCACCAACACAAGTGTAATGTCCCCCTATTTGTACCTGCCAATAAATTCAAAATTGGAAACCACACACTGTAACTTTATCTTTTTTGCTGTGTATGAGAAGTCTTATGTATATGTTGCTTTCTATCATGTGGTTTATGGTGTCAAACATCACTGATTTGCTAAATAGGGAACATTTCATTTCAGAAAGGAGATATTTGAATTCATACCATTAGAAGATAGCGTCCTCCCATATTTCCTAATTCAACCTTAAACAGACATTGTCAATGCCAATAGGTCTCATGTTTTGGCTGCTAAAGCAGAACTACTGGCTTTGCAAAAGCTTAACAGCATTGGCAAAAAGTGAAAACAATATTTTTTAATCATACTGTGCAGCACAGGAAAACAAAAAGTTGAGATGATACCTATGAGTTATGATGCAGGCATATTGTGTATTTATTTACTGATCAAAGATGGTGCGTGCAAAATCTTGGAGTGGTAAATTGAAAAAACAAAACTGGTTACATGTGTGAAAAAACACTTTTTAAAACAGGAATGGCCTAGCAGTAGATTGCAGCTGCTGGGCACTCCAAAAAAGGAGGGGGAAAAGTTCAAAACAAATGTGGAGGTTGGGGATGGGTGGGAGAGCATCAGAGAAGTGGTGGGGAGCTGTAGTTTAGCATGCCTGGGGTGATTAAAGAGTGATTGATGCTACGCTGCAGCAGAAGGGGAGTTGGTAGGTGGAGCACGTGAAGGAGAGGTGCAGTCACACAGGGGAACAATGGAGAGTGGAAGAGAAACAAGAAGCTAGGGCATGAGGCTTCAAAAATAAATTCAGACAGAGAGGAGTGGGGGAAGCACAGGACAAACTGGGTGGTGGGAGCAACACTGAAAGTGTGGAGGTTGAGATTTGAGGCTGGAAGCAGCAAGAAAGAAAACAAATGCACTTGCATGGAGTGCTGAAATGAAAAGAAAAGGTAGTTACTTAATGTAAGCAGTGCAAGGATACAAGTCGTATAATCAAAAGGAAGGTAAAGAAGCTATGCCAAAGCTGAAGGACAAAAACAAGAAGGGAAAGGAAAGCCATTGAATAAAAAGCAAGTAAATGACAGTAATAAATTAGCTAACAACAAGTGCTCATCAATGGACTGGCCCAAAGTATACTGTAAGTATTGTACACTATAGGTATTTAGGCAACACATAGCAAAAGCTGTTTGTACTCGAGACCTAAAAAGATAATCCTGGTATACAAACTTCAACCTCAAGTGAAGCGAAGGCCTCCCATTTTAACTACTTACTGCAAGGATGAAAGTGAAATAGAATCATATTTCGAGAAAATACACAGTGGTTTGTAAATCAATCTCATCTGATGAATCCGATTGAAATGTGAACAAGTGGAAGTGTTGCGTTTGAGGTGGAGACCTGCCAAGGTCTGATGCAACAACTGCGATTCATATGGCTGTCCTTCTAAAATGCTGACACCCGAACATTCGTATGAAATACTCCAGAGCTCCTGAAAGTCCCTACAATTTACTCCAACTTCTAAAAGATTAATTCTGTGTGGTCAGATGTATAGATCAGTCGTCATTTACTTTTTTAGTTCTCTATATTCTTTCCCTGCAGCTTGAAATGCTGAATATGGCTCTACATGTGCATGTGCTATTCACTAAAAGACAGAAGAGACCCTTGGGTTCTGCGAACTACCATCTGCTGCTGCTTCTGCTTCAGTGGCATTGCCAGGGCATCACACAAGTGATTTTTATTTTCATCGAAACAAGGGGGGAAGCTACAATGCTGTATATTCCACCAGCCATTTCTGTTTGTGACACATTTTCTGATGAGCACACTAAAACTCAGTTGACATCTACCCATATTTACATAATTATTAATGCAGAATCACAATTAATATTGCTATTTAATTCAAGAGCTGTGATAATTTTGATAATAATTTTACAAAATGCACAAATTTAGTATGGTGGAACTACAATGAAAAAAGGTGCTCACACAACTGCTTTGTGTTTTTTCATTTTATTTATTCTGGGGAGGTGCCAGTAAAACACCCCTAAAGAAATGACATACCACTTTGCAGGTGAAAACATTGTCATGGCAACTCTGTCGATTTATTTTGTGCATCTCTGCATATCAAGGGCAATCTTTTCCAGTAAAGTACTATTCATCAATAAACATGTATATGGCATTGATGTAATATAACGTGGAGAAGAAAATCATTAAATGTGGACTTTACACCCGCCAAACAACACGGATACTCTTTGATAACAGAGGAAGAACTGAGTGCAAATCAGAGTCCCTGGTGGAACTGCACCCTAGTGGTCAAACATCTAGCTTACATGCAGGCAATATGTTGTATTCACAAAGTTAGAACGCCAAATGAAATATTAATATAGTGCACACGGAGATCACAACAAATAGATGAGCGCTCTCGTTTCCCATTAAATACATGTGGAGCAGAGATTGGAAGAGGCCACAGGCATCACAGATCTGCTGTGTCTGAGCTGTACTATCATGCAGCTCAGAAACAGATACACTGGGCTTGCTGGAATTAATAGATAAGACCGACATTACTTTTAGAAAGTAGCACAAAACGCTCACTGATTGAAGAAACATAAATGAAGTGCCACTTTACCTTCCTTTGGCAAGAATCAAATATCGGAAATATCAAAATGCAAATAATAGTTTTTCCAAACTTCATCCAACTACCAGATATTAGCACGCACATCGCATTAGACAACATTAGATACATCACTTTCGTTTATCAAAGTAAAGAGTATTGATGAAAACATTTCAATGACAGAACTTTGAATTGATTATTACATCATTATTTAATCCGCTTTAACGAGTAATGCCATGCTTTAGATGTATATTTGTATTAACTTAAACGCACCGGTTGAACAACAGTAACTCTTATGTCTCTCTTTCGGCAAAAACAGTAAATAAGCAACTCAGAAGAGACCATGTAACAACTAATTACTCACTGACAAGGCCAATCAATAACTGTTTATGCTTTGCGTTCATTGCAAACCACTGATACATATTATTGTATGCCAAAAGGAAGGGAAAACAAGGCTTTGTTCCCATTTGCATTGCATTTAGTAGAATCACAATGTATGAACTGCAAGTCACAACATTTGTGAATCCAATGCACTTTGTTAATTCTCTTTCTTTTTTAGCAGAATTCAGAGAGCGGAAGGCAGGTGAATATTTTTAACAGTATCACTTCCATGTTCATAGACAAATGTATCCATTATTCCTGCATAAATTCATACGTCCATAATCAACAGTCATAATCATTGTAGTGGTCAGGAATGGAATCATATCATTAAGTAATGAGATAGTTGCTCACTTTCTCCATCTATATTTAAATGCTACTAAGATATTCTTGACTTCGCCTTCTGATATTCCCACTTCTCTCCACCATTCATCATATGAAGGTGCTAGATTGTATTTCCATTTCTTTACAATCAGTAAACTTGCAGTCGATAATACATTAAAAAATCCAACTGTCTACATTGATCCCAAGTAAACTTTCATAGGGAGTCCATTAGACAAAAAAATTATTATATTTCATTTATTTTTAAAGGAATAGTGGTCCAAAATTTTGTCAGGGGTGGGTAGCAGACAAACATAAGTGTTGCATCCATGACTGTCAAGGGCGTTGTTGGCAAACCTTATATTGGTTGTTCCAGTAGGTAGGTTTAGCCAGAGTGATATAAAAATTATATAAAGTGTGATATACTTGACATCTTAAGCTGGTTGTTGCAATCTCCAATGTGGGTATTCATAACTTGATCTTGTTCGATTCGTTCATCCAGCAGTTGGACCATTTCTTGTCCCATGGTAATTTTTAATGTATCATCAGATTTGGCTTTCATCAGCTAAGTATATAGTTCAGACATTGTAGAATTATTGTTACCGAATATCATCTTCAGAAACTTATGTTGCTTTAGGAGGAGAATAGGCCTTGTTCTTCCTACGCAAAAAATATCTTTCTGTAAGTATTTGAAAAATACATTTTGGTGTAAGTTACATTTTGTTTGTATTTCTAAAAAGATTTTAAAGAGTAGTTATCAAAAACTCAGTTAGTTTGATAATTCCATATTTATATCATTTGTGTAGATCAGTGGTTCTTAACCTGTGGTCCAGGGACCCTTGGGGATCTGCAACACCTACTCTGTGCTTGTTTACAAAATTAATTAACATTGACAGATTTATTAATTTATAAAGAAGCAAAATGTACAACTGAAAATTTTAAAACGTTTTGTAAATGTGAAGGAATTTGAAGTTGAGACTAAAAATTAAGATGTATTCTCAGATTGATTAGTGGGAGCAGAGCAAGTGCATCAAACAGAATATAGTATGGGTGATGGGTGTCCTCAATTGAATTTCGAGAAGCTCCAACCTTCCCAATAAATTTAAAATTGTATGTTTTTATGTTTGTTTGTAAATTAAAAAATATGGTGGATTTGTTTGATGACTCAGTGGGGGTTCCTGGATTTCAATAATAATTCAGTATGGGTCCCTGAATTTCTGTAATGACATGTGGGGGTCTACAGAAGTTAAAAGTTTCAGAACCACTGTGGTGCATAGTAGCCTGTAAAGCATTCACACAATTTGGGATTGTCTAGTAGAGCGGTATAAGCATGAAAGTCAGAAATCTTTTAATTTCTAGTCTGACCTTTTAAAAATATTTGGACGGCCTCATTTCCTGTTCGAATATCAATGGCTGTCTTTAAGTAGCTGCTCAATCCAATTTCCTGTGGAGGTAGTAGTAGAGTACAAAAGTTGTATACATTTCCTCATGCTAGCCAAGTAATATAGCGGCCAGTCTGGTAAAGCCAGTCCACCTCTGCTGATAGGTAGCTTAAGCTGTCTGATAAAACTATGAGCTATTCTTCCTTGCCAGATAAATTTGGAAATAGCAGAGACTAATAGCTTAAAATAGGTGTACGAAACATAACGTGGCAGAGGGAAAAAATGTATAAAAACTTTGATAGGCGGTTGATTTTTATCGAATTTATGCAGCCTACGATGAAAATTGTATGATTTTTCCACTTTGCTAGTTGAATTTTCGTTTGTTGTAATAGAGATAGATAATTGTATTTAAAGTATAATTTTAGTTGCAGTGCAATCATGATAAATAACTAGCCTTAGATATAACCAGAAGAGTCTTTATGAGTAGTCCCTCTAGGAAGCACACTATGTATAATGCCTGGGTTTAAGTTATAGCCCAGCAATTCACCAAATCTTTTTGCCATTTGTGCTATAATAGTTAGACTTTGAATGAGTGTATACGTAAGATGACTATGTCATCTGTGCATGCTGCCAAAGGAGCAGGGACTTTAGGTTACTCATATTTGGAGTTGTCTTTTATAAGGCTCAATATATAGAGCATCTAGGATGAGGAAGCTGGAGTACCTCCAGATATTGTTTTGTGGAGAACAGATGTTAATATGGATTTGGGCTTTGAGTGATTGGTACAGTACTCGCATCAGTTTAACAGAGGCTGAGTGGATATTAAATTCAAATAGCAGCTCACAAAGAAAGTCCTAAGAACCCCGGTGATATGCCTTTTGACAGCTAGAAGTATAACAGCCAAAGGATCTTGCAATGTCTCAGCCCTATTAATAAGGCTGTAACAAAATTACTCTGTGCAGTAGGGTCTTTACCTATAAAATTGCATCGTATTTCCAAAGCAAGTGATGAAATAACATTATTTTTTCTAGTAGACAATATACTGGTAAATATTTTTCAATTTGCATTCATCAGCTCATATTTTAAAAATTTCTGTTGGTATATAATCAGGTCCTGAGGATTTGCCAGGTGGCATATTAGATTTTGCGGTTTTAATATCTTCTATGGAGGATTTCTCCATTAGCATGGAATTCTCATACTCTTTCATTTTTGGAGACAATTTTTTAAAAGATATTCACAGATGTGGGATGGATTATTCTTATGACTGTCAAGATAATATGATTCACATACTTAAAAAATATTTGGATAATGATGTGGAGTTTGACCTGTCTAAAGTGTAGTTTAATTTGGTCATCTAATTGTTTCCTGAGGGTTTCCTCTTCTTTACACTCTGATTTCCTGATCAGGATTGTGAAATTCCTGTGATGTAGGTTTTCATACAATCCCACCAATGGTGGCCACGGTGGAGTCAGAGTTTCATTTAATAAAATGGCATACTTCTGAATGTAAATATTTGATAAAATCTTCGTGATTCATTGGAAACTTTGGAAAAGATGAGCTATTTACATACATTTAAACCCTCTCTAATTAGCATTATAATATTTTTTTGCAATCTGAAACAACATTCTTATGAATGGTACAGTGACTTTCTATTTTCTCTTGTCTGAAAAGTCAGCTTATATTTGAAGCATTTCTGAAGATAAGAGTCAAAGAAATTACAAGGAAACATCAGACTAAATGTGTTTTAAGTTGTTTTGTACTTTGTGGTAAAATACAGTTTGAATGAAGAGACTTCTTCAGGTTTTAAAATAAATGATGCCAAAAACAGTAGTGGCAGCATCTCTGCGGTAAGACAAACTGGAAAGCAGAAATTCTATGTGCGGGAGAACACGGTTTTTGCAATCTTACATCTGACACAATTTATCATAGAATAGTGGATCACAAGTCTCTTTCATTTCAATGTGATTATGGAAGATATAGCCTTTAACATCTGCACCTCTTTTTACAGATCTACTAGAAATAGTAGATAAAGGCTACAGTTTTTCAGTCTATTAATTATAAAATTTAGAAGGGGTGATTTGTTGTATGTTTTATCTACAGACCCACACAAGTTGTCTCAATAAAAAAAGTGTACCTGTTAAGACAATTTAAGGTCTAGTTTGTGATTTTTTTAAATTCCTTTATCCACATGAGTTTTATTTCAATATTTCATATAGCTCTGGCATGTCACATTTTGGCCACTTCATTGTGTTTATTTTCTGTGTATTGTAACTTGCCAATGATAAGGACTCATGGCCTGGTCACTTACAGGTGGGTGGTTTTGGGGTTCTACTTCAGTTGGAAAGGGTATCCTATTTTACAGCTCTTTTTGTCTGAATTTAGAAGTCTTGAATCTCTTGGTGCAGGCCCAGTGAGGGTCACTGGAAAATTAGTGTTTAATCCCAGTGCATGCTTTGTTTGAATTTTGTGCAGTTCACTGATCTCAAGTGGGTAGATCTTAAAGTCCCACGATGATGGTAATTGGGACTAGTACCAAGGATAAACTGTCCCTGTGCTTTCAAGGGGAGGTCTGAGGCTACCTACCAACAGTGTTTGCCGCAGAATATAAAAAAGCTAAATAAAGTGAAAATGAAAATGCTATGCACATCAGAAACATGCTTCAGAACTTTTATCTTCGTTTCAACAAGGACCAACAGAGAGTTTTCAAACTTTGTGAAATTATCTTGTGCTTTTTTACATTCAGGAAACTTATGACCACTACATTTCAACTTTTTTTTTATGAAACTTGCAGAGACATAAGATAAAGTCCCTCCATAACAAATTGCATATAAATGCTTGTTATCTGATTGTCCATTTAACTTAAAGTTGGAATAATTGTAATTGCAAATTGTATTTATATAGCGCTTATTTTGCCATATGAGGTGAAATAATATTTTCAACATAAAAACAACACAAACTAGTTTAACAAAAATAAAGGAGTATTACTCATCTGTAGTCACATAATACAACACACCATATGTCATTGGGCGCTAATAATTCTAGCCAAGAAGTTGCTAATATATAAATATTTGTTACCCCAATGGTGCAGTATGGTTGTGTGGATCACCATTTGCTGGAATGGTACTCAGAGGTCTCAAATTTCAAGGTGATTTGTATTACTCTATTATTAATGTTATTGAGAAAAGTGTACTGTTACACCAGTATAGGACTACATCATGTCAAATGGACCATAGTGCAAACCATGAGAAGGGGTTGATTACAAAAGCTGCACGTGCTGAAATTGGAGCAATATTTCCAAAGTCCTCCTCTTCCGCTTGACTTACATAGATTGCATTATGGAAAAGGCATGTTTAAAATGGTTATTTGCCACATAATGTTCTTATGTACATCAGTAGATACATGTTGTCTTGAGAATGTTTCCATTTCAGACCATTTAATAGGGCAATGCACACCTTGTATGCAGACAAGCTGTTGGTACCCTGTTGCTGATCTTTGCAGCTCATCTAGGAAAGCACTACCTCGCTCTAATCAATAGTGCATGTACATGCAAATTTGGGGGAGATGGTGGAGTCTGAGAACCCTCAAAGGAGAGACAAATCTTGAATGTACACTCTCCTAGGGGGGATTCTCGGCCCTACCTCGCCTCCAAATCTAGAGAGGCCTTCATGCACACATTTGGAGTGAGGCTGGTGAAATAGCAATTCTGTGGGGAGAACCAGTTCTTCTTCATAAGAAGTTAAAAGGGTAACTTATGCAATATGTTGGGTGGGAGAATAGTGAACTTACTACAGGAACTTTTTGTTTTCACTTACATACCGTAGCAAAGCCTGAAATAATATGTTAAAAACATGTAAGGTAAATTCAATACAGTGCATTCACTTTATGAATTTTGATCCCGTCCTTCTCTGTAAAAATGCACCATTGTGTCTATTATTGTACTTTATTTTAATGGTATTATGTGGTTTCCACTTTTTATTAAATTTGTTGAGATCAGGCATCTCTTCTATTATGCTTTTCATAATTTTAATTGACATTTTCTAATGTATTTCTTTGAAAAGTGATTCTGTTTTTCTTACACTAAAATGTATTAAGATGATGTAAATATGGTTGGACCTTTTTCAAAATTATGTGTTTGTGCATTTTATCCCACTTTTTATGAAAGAGTATAGCAGAGAGAGGGTACAGGTGTAATGGGATCGGCCAAAAGTTACATTGTGACATGTCCCTATGGCATGCTGAGTATTATTAGGCTGAATAGTTGGGGTGTACAGCCGCACTACAGACATTAGTGACAGCAAGTTGTGAAGTGGCTCTGTACATAGTAGCAGCATAGCTTGTAATGACTTGACACTTTATTGTTTGTGGAAAGAGCCATGAGATGGATCCTGCGGTGAGCAGGTCATCATGCATGGGGAATAACCCCCCTATAAAATATGCAATTTATCAATGACACAAATAATGCATCTGCAACATCGACCTAAACACTACATTGCAAGGTTACCCTAGGCAGTAGCTATAGAGTGAAGAACGGTAAATATATACTTACCTTGGTGATGTAGTGGTTCTCAATGTAATTAACGTAATATTTGTGTAGGTCCACATAATCAGCCTTGATAAAATGTCATACAACTATGGCTAGACTTCTGGTGGTGTCAAGGCAGTATACATTTCGGAAAAAAAGGTTGTGTTTCCAATTGAGTGAAAAAGTCACATTGATTCAATATGATATTTTAATACATTAAGCTTATTAGGCCATAATACTGAAAATAATATACATTATTAGAAACATTTCAAATATCCAAATAAAAATATAAAACAAAACATGCCAAGAGCACTTGAACTTGAATGGAAAGAATTCAACTTGTGTGACCGATTATTGCGGACCACGGGACCCATCAGATAGGAAGAAGATTGTTGTGGGGCATATTAGCAAGACCCACGTTAAAATTATCGCCGTTTTAGCGGCAGTTTCCTGCCGCTAAAACGGCGATAATTTTAACGTGGGTCTTGCTAATATGCCCCTGTGTTTTATTTGATCCCTTGATTACGTTCTACCTCTGTTCATATAAGCCCTTGCCCATTGTCTGTTTTTCATGTGGCAAACCTCACAGTTGGCATTCGCGGACTCCATAAGCTACCTGCAACCCCACTGCAGTCCACTATTCCAAATGTTCTCTTGAAGTCTATCAGTCTGCAGCTTCAGAACTTCGCCCCTTAGTTTAGCTCGTATCCCAGCACATATTTTATGGACTTAAATATTCGTTTTCATTCTAGCCCATCTCCGCAAAGAAGAGGCCCAATTTTTAAGGACATCTGCAGCCATAGGCTTCTCATTTTACATGGATGTAAGTTTGAAGCAGTTTGGAATTTCCAGGTTAAGCCTGGAAACCTATGCCCATTGCAGCTTTACCACCATAAACCTTAAAAAATAAAAATAAAAATGTTCATATGAGGGAATATAAACATGTACATTTTCACTTGGAAAAAATAGATTAAGTACAAATGAGCTTGTACCTTCTAATCACATGCGCGTGCCCTGCCTTGAACTCCATTGGTCAAAGCGCTGAGTGCCATGTTAGCGGTGTTAGCGGCCGCCATGCAATACAAATGTCCCAACTAACAATAAAAGTAAATAAATAACATATAATTAATTAAAGTCTTCAATGTGGCTTGCAAAACATTCACGGTGTTCTAGGAAATCAATTGCCATTTTTTCGTGCCATTCAAAATAAGACAATAAATATGTTACTATTACTATATGACATTACTGGTATAATGTTACTTAGCATGTGATGGGCAAATCATCGTAAAGCGTTGAAACAAGATTAGCTGTCTCCGAAGATATTTAATTGTAAAGCTTAGATCGTGCTCTCTGCTTTTACTAAAACATCATCCTGCACATCTTGTGTTTTTTTTTATTGTGCTGTCCTATCATATTTACTTCACACACCCTTATAATAGGAAGCACCAATATTTTCCAAGGCTTCTCAGTGGAATATCTGGCTCCATAAATCAGTTTTCCAACCACTCAGTGAAGTCATCATTCTCTGTGCGGGAGACGAGAGTGAGGCTGTGTGTCACACGGTTGCTGTCTTGACTAATCGGCTTCCCCCACTTTAACGGCTCTTCATAAATAATGCAATTTTTAATTATACCACACGCCACTGACCTGTAAAAGAGGAAGGGAAAAGGGGGAGCAAGGAGTACATCAGTCGCATCAAAATGTGCCTCCAGCTGTTCCCAGCCAGCCCCTTCTCCAGGCTGCACCTGCTTTCTAATGTGCAATGAATTTTACAGTTTTACATGCGCGAGTCCTGGTACAATATCATTCCTCAGAGAA
This sequence comes from Calotriton arnoldi, assembly GCA_963921515.1. NCBI lineage: Eukaryota > Metazoa > Chordata > Amphibia > Caudata > Salamandridae > Calotriton > Calotriton arnoldi. The sequence goes on from CAWUFW010000716.1 coordinate 84,527, forward strand.
TTTCCTTACTATTCTTGTTTTCACATATCTTTTGTCTGCACCACCTAAAAAAAAATGTCAAAATCGCATGCTGTAAAAAAACAGCCAAGAGAACGACACCAGCTGAATGATCCCACCTACAACCAGCTGTAATTGCACCGGGGTCTCCCAGGACACAGTAAACCATCTGCTCATTAGCTCTAATTTCTCAACCTGGAACTGCCCTTATTTTTTTTTGCTTTGTCTGTCTTTCCTCGTCTTACTTAGGCAGAGAACACTGCACACTGTGCAACACTCCCGAGATGCGATGCGCGGTTATGTCTGATTGGTCTGTAATAATTATTATTTTGGTCTCAAAACCAACCCGCGACTTCATTGGGACAGACAAAACGAATTGATTCTGGCATTTATTGGAAACTGCGTGCGCGCTTTGTTTGAGTGATTAGCATGGGTCCGTTTTCATTCTTTGTTGACACTGTGCGGCCACATATTGATTTTTTTTTGAGGGAAGAATGAAGATATGCTTTCACAGCCCCCCCTCACTTCCGCATTAGTGCTGTTCTGCCGTGCAGTGTGCACGAGAGTAGTTGGGTGCGTGAATTAATTTCAGCCACTGCTAATTATAAAGGCCTAATTCTAGTCCATTGTTTTTTTGTCTATTATTCCACACCTCACAGAGAACAAACATAAAGAAATCAATCTTGTTCTTGCTAAATAGTAAGGGATCAGTCTGGACTGTCAGGCCAGGTCTGCGCTAGATGGGAGCACAAACAATCCCAGGATGTAATGCATGCACAACATTTCACTATTATCATATTAGATAAGAGGTTTTTTTTAATATATACAATTAAAGTGTTGTAATTCGATGAAAATGTAAAACATAACAGGGATAGAAGCCGACCTCCACTGGAAGTACGCCTAACCCATTTAATGATACAAAACAAATAAAACAATGCTTTTTCTTACTTACAGCTTATTTCTGCAGATACAATTTAAAGAATAACATTTTATAGCAAGCTGTGTCGAGGAGAGGGAAACAGATGACAAATAAATGGAGGGAAATCCCCATAAGCACTAAAAAAAGACTTGTTACAGAAGCAAAAAGTAAGAAATAAAAAGTGTCTGGTGCATGAACAGCAGAGAGAGGGCAAAGGAGGAAAAAACATATCTTCCAAAGAATCTTTAAGCTGTTACATTTTTGTCATCAGTGTTTTTATTTTTACAATAAAAGAGGTAGAACAACGGTGTTATAAGACTTTTCTAGATTGCAATTGCCGCTATTCAAATGTGATGTATTTTGTATAAGTTCTGCTGATGAACTTGTGACTTTATATTGTGGTACTCAGAAATAAGATGGAAAGTGAAGAATGTAAATTGGTTGCCAAGGAGCATAGATAGCATTGTTAAACATTTGCTGATTTACATAATTATGAACAATCTTACATTTTTAGTAATGTATATTCTGATGAAAGTAGGCTGTTTCTGACTTTTCACTTTTTTAGGTGTTTCCTATACACTTATGTAATCGGTATTTTCTTAATAATGAGTTTTGAATAGTTCACTTCTACCCACTTTATGTAGATGTTTTCTCTAGTAACTTGGTTCAATTTCCTTGTTTCCCTCTGCAACATAAAGTATGTGAGGAAGACACAGTAAGGAGCCCAGAAACAAAGACGGTTAGAATAACACTTTGTTAGGAATGCATAGGTTTGTCTAAGTGGAAATACTCAGACTTTAGGTCTTAGTTCTTGGGTTTATTAAATTGCCAAATTTAGTCAGGTTGTTACTCAAAAGGAAACAAGAAATAGTCTGTCAAGAAGCCTTTTGAGTTAACTAAGACGAGGTTTGCTTCACTCTAGTTATTGTCTTCCCAGGTGCGTTGGTTCCTTAAATGAGAGACCCTCGGCAAAGTAAAGAGTGGTGCACAGGTAAGTAATCTGTTTATGTCTTTTAGTTTTTTTAGCCTGTCCTATTGTCTTGATAATTTTTCCTTCTGCTTTATTTTATCGCTTTCTCTTTTAAAGGTTTTCAGAAGTAAACATTTTTTCTATAAAAGAGCATGTAACCTAAAAAAGAAGCACCTTAGCTCACCTTGAGATAAACAAAAAAACAACAAGGAATCTTTTTGTCTCAAGATCAAAGTAAAACACACGTACTCAGGGAACCTGAAACTGTGAGAGTCCGTCCTTCTGGACTGTATCACTAGGGTATTCTCTTTATAAAGCAAATTAGCAACATAGAAAAAAAGTCAAACAAACAGAAATGTTATTATTACTGGAGACTCCTATTATGCTATCTTTTCTTGCTTTAATTTAAATAGCAACCAAGATAATAACAATAAAACTACATTTCCCATGAGTCCAGGGGAAAAGAACCACAAATGAAGTCCCTCAGTTGCGGGGTGGTACCTTCCTGCTGGAAGCAGGCAATAATAACACCTCTCCTGAAAAAACCCTCACTGGACCCAAACTGCCCCAGAAACTATCGACCGATCTCCCTCTTACCATACCCAGTAAAGATAGTGGAACGCCTGGTGAGCCGGGCACTTTCCCTTTTTCTGGAGACCAATAACAAGCTGGAGGATGAGCAGTTTGGTTTCCGCCCAGGTCATGGGACGGAAACAGCGTTGGTAACCGTGTTGGATAATCTTCATATGCGTGCGGACAGGGGACAGTCAGCAATCCTAATTCTTCTGGACCTGTCCGCCGCATTCGACATGGTGAACCATGCCATCCTGCTTGCAAGGCTGGAAGAGATGGGGGTGGTGGATATGGCTTTGCGCTGGGTGCAATCCTATCTGGCTGAAAGACGACAGGCAGTAGCCCTCCCCCTTTTCAATCAGAATTTGTCAATAATGAGCATGGGGTACCCCAGGGGTCTTCTATCAGCCCCATTTTATTCAATGCCTACATGCGGCCGCTGCTGGATGTCATCAAAGCTCATAACATCAGTGTGGTTAACTATGCCGATGACACCCAGCTTATAGTGTCCATGGAAGGCGACCACGCTGATTCCCAAGAAACATTTCATAATTGTATGCGGGAAATGGTGAGCTGGTTGAGAAACAACTCACTACAGTTTAACAACGACAAAACGGAGATTCTGCACTGTGGGGTGGGCAGAGTGCCGCCTGTTTTACCTATTGACTTCTGGCCTATCCCCACAGATGCCCCCTTGGTACCCGTGAGCACGGTACGTAATTTGGGGGTCAGTTTCAATGATTAGCTGAATCTGGAATCCCATGTCAATAAGCTGGTTGGAAGCTGCTAGACTCTCATTAGAGGTCTCCGGAAGGTGCTGCCACTGTTACCTTCTCAGGCCAGAGCCACAGTGGTTAGGAGTGTCATCTTGAGCCGCCTGGATTATTGTAATGCCTTGCTACTGGAGTCCCCGAGTTATTTGATCACGAGGCTCCAGAGAATTCAGGCGGCAGCAGCGAAGCTTGCATTGACAAGACCACGTCGGTCATCAACAACCCAGGCGTTAGCGGAGCTGCACTGGCTCCCGGTGACCCAAAGGATAATGTTCAAGTCTTTGTGCATTGTTTTTAAAGCACTGAACGGACTTGGACCTAAACCACTGCAGGGTAGGTTCGGATGGTATACACCGGCACGCAGCTTACGGTCCTCGTCAGCCAATCTTGCCATTATCCCGAGGATAAAAAGAACTACAATGGGGGGACGAACGTTCAGCGTGGCAGCTGCCCGACTTTGGAATAGTCTTCCCTTGGAGCTGAGGCAAATGCAGGACCTACTGTTGTTCCGAAAGAAAGTCAAGACTTGGCTCTTTCCTAGAGCATAATCATTCGGCTCAGCCATACTGCTTACCCGCCAGCATCTTACTCGTATCTTAGCGCCAGGATGCCCGTAGGGTTACAGCGCGCTTTATAAATGTCGATACAATACAATACAAAGAGTGAACCAATAGACAGTCCTTTAGCCCGATAATAGTCTAAATTGCGTTTCATTGTTGCCTTCTGATATAGAATATTTGTACAGATATAAGTACCTTTTAGTGCTCCCCCTCAAATTGGTCACTGGAACGCACTGCCAAAACTGACAAAACATCCTCTCATATCCGTCTCAAGGACAAAGCATGCAGGACCCCATGGGTAGTAATCCATAGGAACTTCCCCTTAAAGGCCCCCTCCACTGTCTCCATTCCCATATACATTTACCCACCTGGGAAAGTCACCCTCGTCCAGGAGCACGGCAGAGCTGGACGTCTTTCTGTAATCGGGAACTATGCACAGAAATTCTAATTTTAACTAAGGGAAATACATTTTAAAAACTGCCTAACACAGGTATAGCAGTCATAAATGGCATTTGAAGTGTCCTTGAATTTGTGCAGTAAATATATATTATTGACTGAAGATCCTGCTGCAAACTTTTTACACTTTTGCTTTAGGTCAGAGGCGTAACATTAATGACATAAAGGAATTCTGAAGTATGTAAAGAAGTGCTGTAGTTCTCATTTAAATACTCTTACATGCCTGTGAAAATTAGCCCAAAAACATGAAGTGGGAATATTCAAATACAATTAGTACACATAAAGGAATGTGAGCTTTTTGTGCTTTGACTTGAAGGGACCATGACATTCAAGGGCTAATTCACAAAGGTGTAAAAGAGAACTGTAGTACTACTTCCTGTACGCACAAATGCTTTTTTGAACTCAGACAATACAAAACACTTATCACAGTACCCAAAATAATAGAGAACTCATTAGTCTTACTTTAATGGACAGTAAACTCATATCTACACCGCTTAGTTGCGAGCGGTGCAGTCCATGCATCCTGCTACTGAGGACAGCAACTGCAGTGGAGCTCTATGGGCGACCCAAGATGGGGAATAGTTTTGGATGGTGATAAGTTGTACTACAGGACTGTGATTCTCTTCAACCTGACAGATACAACATGGAGCAGTGACATCTCCATATGCAGGGACACAGGAGCCCACAAGAAGCCACTAGTGTTGATGCATCTGGCATGTCCCATATGCACAGTAAATCTTGCCTTAGATTAGTTGAATTCACACATGTAAACTAATAAAAGCCATCCAGCACATTAATTGACTGTGTGTTTTGATGATATCTATACAACTTGTGGAATCCAAGGAGATATTCTTCATTTAGTGTAGATGGGGTCATTAGTGGACTCTTGAGTCTGGTACTATCCCTTGTGTATTGCCTTTAAGCTAACTATGTTGTTAACTTGAATAATGTTCATGCTGCCACTCTTCCTCACCCTCTCTGAACTCAAATATTTCGAAGTTAGTAACTTTTGCAGAAACTTTACTCTGAAACTTTTTCTTCGGCCATTTGAACTTCGGGTTTCTGTATATATTTATTTTAGCATGTGTATTGTCCCTATTGCATCAGTTCTGGGTATTAATGGCATGCAGTCTGCAAATTACCAAAGGTTCTGTGAAGGACACTTTGCAGGAGATTCTTTGTTGTTTAATGTCTCTCCTTAGTCGTGCACCTTTTATGAAAATATTACGCAGCTAACTGACATGCAGGTTCAAAAACCAGCTGTATGGTTTGGTAAGACAGGGCCATCCAATACCAGAGTAATTGTTTTAGTGCTACTAGCTTGCCCCTTAATGCTGTTGGAAGGAAATTTGCTATTTACTACAGGACTGCATTAAAGCGGCTTCAGTGATGTATACATGCAGTGTAGAACCTTAATAATTTCACATGCTCTCAATGTATAGTCATAATTGTGCCTAATTTCTCCTACTGGCCTTAAGCAGAAATCTCAAGGACCACAATATCAGAATTCCCAGTCTGTTGTTTGCAAGAGTTGATCTATTTTTGGGCACTAGCGACAACACTCTGTAGACTGGTCAAGATGTGCATGGTCTTTCACCATAGTACATTAGGCCATTAGTTAATGGAAACCATTTCAAATTAATTGTCACCCTACAGTCTTATTCCATTAAGTGCCCTTTGCTTATGCTCGCATATGTACTGGAAACAGTGTGCATGTAGGAATATTTGGGATTGGCTTTCACTCATATTCTTTTTAGAAAAAATCAAATGAAAAATTTAGCATCATGGTTATGACCATAACCTTACGCAGTACTAACAATTTGGTAAGAGAAACCTAATTTTAAAAAATGTCATTCAGGGAAACCTGTTGCAGCAGCAACATATGGATCTAGGATTTTGAAATGTTGGACTGTGGGTCCCTTTCTAGGAGCCGAAAAGAAGTCCCTCAAGTACAAAGATCTAGTCATTGTGTGAATGGATTGTCTCTTTTGAACTGAGTATAATCCTAAAAATGATTGCGTTGCACTATCCCTACTGATGCTTTGGTACTATTCTGCATAAGCTCAGATTATACTGTCTCCAGCTATCAACTGAGGAGAGGGGAGTAGCTCATGAGGAAGTTGAGCAAGAATTCCTATTTCAATTGTGTCATATATCACCATTATACGATGTAGACGTAGATTACTCTTTTGAGGTAATTTACTCCTAGGTAAACACCTTGTACTCCTTCACTTGCACATTATCCAGCGCTTTGGCATGCAAAAAAATTTCTAGTCTATTATTAACTCTGGCTAGGTATAGATAGTTTGTTGAATGTGAATTCTCTATCAACACAACTCAATTCAGTCCCTTAATTCTGGTTGATTGTCCAGCTAGATGGGTAGAAAGTAATTGCTAGTGCTGATTTGATAACAGCTGCAAAGGGGAAAAAAGAGAATATGTCCTTTGTCTGCTTTGATCAGAGTAACGAGCAGTCAAGACCTATTCTTACTAAATTGTAGCCCCATGATAGAAACTTGGACATAAGTGCTGTTTTAACATTGTCCACTGAGGGGGAGAAGGGTTGTATGATAGAAGCATGCATGGCTAAACCACATGTGTCTCTACAATGTTGCCCTAACCACGAATGCATATGAATAACACATTCCTTTACCACGCATGCCTTTACCACACAATTTCGTGGTAAAGGCATGACTGATAAAGGGATATGTGTGGTAGAGTTCACCTCCGAGCCCCCAAGCCCTAAGCCCTAAAAACTACCCAACCCCCCCGAGCCCCAAAAACTACCCTGACCCCCCTGATCCCTAAAATGTACCCCGACCCCCTTAAGCCCTAAAATCTACCCTGACCACCAAGCCCTAAAAACTACCCTGACCTCCCCGAGCCCTAAAAACCACCCCAACCACCCTGAGCCCTAAAAATTCCCTCGTCCCCCGAGCGCAGAAAAATCCCTGACCCCCCAGCCTTAAAAACTACTCTCAACCCTTAAAAACTACCCCACCCTCCCGTTTCCCTTACTTCACCACGTCCTCTCCGGATCCTTCCTGTTCCTCGCTCTGCCCATTCCAGCATCTAGACCCCGTACTGCCTGAATGACGCATGTGTGTGGTTAAGGCATATTCGTGGTTAAGGCATATGCATGGTTAAGGCCAGCGTCGTTGTGCTTGCAGGGAAATGGCACGCATGGCTTAGCCCGCGTTGTAAAGGCTGTTTCCCGGGGAGAAGTGGTCCTTTCCCATGTTTGCATCGGGACCCATGTCACTTTTGCTGCGCCACTGATTTGCACCCATCTCTTGCCATTTAGGTACAGAGCTGATTTGTGCTCATCTTGAATTCCAGATTTAACCAACTCTATATTATTGGTGCATCATATATCCTATTCAATACAAGTGTTAGTGGATACTAGAAAACAAATCCTTTCCTGAAAATAAATTGAATCCTGCAATCAATAGTAGATTGTGGGTGGTGGAGGGAGAATTAATCAATTGCAAGTAATATTTCATCTCTTGCTGTCCAATTTTAAGACGTTCCCATTGTGATATTGAATGAAGGACACTTACATAAGTCTAGACATGCCCTGCATAAGTAAGGGTACTGATAAAAAGTATTTCCGTTGCTATCAATTTAAACACTTGAGGATACACACAGATATGGCACATGTATCACCCCTTCTTCCTACAGATAAAACAGCTCAATTATCATAGTAATTGTTCAGAAATCAATAGGAAACCAAAACACTTAAATAATTGTGTTATATTTTATCTTGCATAAATCATTGCATTTTATTTTGATCAAATGGCTTTGATAGGGCATTACACACACTTTGTTCATTTCATATCATCAATTCATCAAATACGTTATTTTGGCAGCATATTATCAATGCATGTAATATGTTTAGAAAATTTCAGATTTATAATCCTCACACATTTTAATTAGAAATTGTTGAATAAAAAGAAAGTAGGAGATAACTACCTCCAATGAGGAAGTGGTATGTTTAGCCTTTCTCAACATAAAACTAATTATAATATGGGAGAATCAAAACAGTAAAGAACTAATTCTTTGGGAAAGTCAGAAGAGTCTGCTATATACCAGTCCTACTGGTTTGTTTGGTTGCATTTGGGAGCTAGCGTCTTGTTTTGCTTTTTTGAGCCAACAATAGTCAAAATATATATATATCGATGTAGCTGTCAACGCATTTGAGGCAAAGAAAATTTGGGGTGGGCTCTTTAGGACTGTCTGTTTTCTCTCTGCATGAGTCACAGGCAAAGAGGGAATGAAAGTACAAGGAAGACTGTATCTTCTATGTTGCTACAATGACTTAGGTTACTACTGTTGACTCGCTTCTTCTTTTGTGCTTGATGAGTCCTGATCTTCAGGGGCAGTGAATTATCTGTTGTGGCTGAGGCACGACAAAGAGTGAGGGGAGACAGATAGTTTTTTTTTCAAGAATCTCATCACATAATTATGCTACTGGTCATTCGTGTGCTACACCAAGTCAGCAGTGAAGAGCACATGTGATCACACTGTGGTAACAGGAAAAACAGTCAGAACACCGCGGTCTTAACCACGCGTGTTCTGACTGTGCAAGTTCAACCACGCTTGCCTTAATCACGCATATGCCTTAACCACGCATATGCGTGGTTAAGGTAGTCCGTGGTCTAGCTGCTGGCTGCTGCAGGGAGCAGGGACGGAAGCAGGAAGAGAGCCAAGGGGCCATATGTAGGTAGCCAAATACCGGTCGGTAACGGCCGAAATTCGGTAAATCACCCGTTACCGACCGGTATTTAAGCAATCGAGATGTAGGAGGCCAAAAAGAAGGAATCGGTAATTATGAATCGGTAAATACCGATTCATCATTACCGAATTCAAATCTACCCATTCGGAAATCACCGATTCCTTATTTACCGAATCGGTAAATAAGAATCGGTAAAACGAAAAAGAGATGTAGGTAAATTCGGTAATACCGAATTACATGAAATTCGGTATTTAAGAGTCGGTAATTAACACTGACTGAAAGCAGGTGGTAATCATCTACAGCGAATATAAGCAATCCCAAAATGCAACAGTGTGATCACTATGGCGGCTTTCTATGTGATTGCAAGGCGGCTACGTCTACAGGCAGCAGGAGTGAGGATCTGGAGAAGGGAGGAGCGCATTTACAGACAGCGCATCACAATCTTCCAACAGACTGAGGCTGAGATCCATGAAAGGTACAGGCTACACCCCCACACCATCCTGGACTTGATAAGGGACTTGCACCCACTCCTGGAGCACCCAACACCAAGGGCGCACACCATACCACCACATGTGCAGGTGCTCTGTAGCCTACATCTACTCGCATCTGGCAGTTACCAGGGGGTGATAGCTGCGGTAGGCGGGGTGTCTCAGAGTTGCCTGTCCCGTTTCTTCAGAAAGTTCCTGGATGGCATGATGCAGAGAATGCACCACTACATTAGCTTCCCAAACACACAGGCGGAACTGCTGAAAACCAAGACAGACTTTTACCAGATGGCACAGTTCCCGCATGTCATAGGCTGTATTGATGGCACACACATTCCAATCTGCCCACCAGCAGCCACTGAGCACATCTACAGGAACAGAAAGTCCACCCACTCCATAAATGTGCAGGTAATCTGCGATGCTGCCAACATCATCACTGACATCGTGGCCAAATTTCCTGGGAGCACCCACGACTCATACATCTTCCAGAACAGTGGGATCTACACACGCCTGGCTGCGGGAGAATTTGGAGAAGGATACCTGCTAGGTAAATCACTGTGACACTCACTCATACTTACTGCAGATGAATGTGTATTGGTGTATGTGACTAATGGCACTCTCATCCTCACCTAGGCGATAGTGCATATGCCGTGCGGTCATTTATCCTCACTCCCTACCTAAACCCATCAACCCTGAGTGAGAGACGATACAATGTGGCACACAAATCAACACGCAACGTTGTGGAGCGCACGTTTGGACTATTGAAAAGCAGGTTCCGCTGCCTCCACAAAAGCGGAGGCGCACGTCAGTACACACCCATCATCTGCTGCAAAATCATTGCAACTTGTGCAATGCTGCACAACCTTGCCACAAAGAAAGGTACAGAAGTGGAATTAACAGATTTTGAGGACAATGATGATGAATTAGCACAGCCAGAGCCCAACGCAGCAGGAGTGCCACCAGCAACAGATGGGAGACAGAGACGGGCAGAGATCACATGCAACTATTTTTAAGTAAGTAAGGAGACACAGCCAGTAGTTGTATGTAATGACGTAGTTTTAATTTCTGGGCACTACGCCACAACACAAACGGCCAAACATGGCATTCCAATTTCTGACATCCATAGTAGGAAGTCATGGGTTACTTCACCCAATTCTGTCCTGTTAGTGTGGGCTGCATCAGCGTCTGCGGCCACGCACAACAGTACTGGATGCCAGTACGTGACTGTCCTCACTGGCTGTGGAACCAGTGGCAGCCCCATGCCGTCTGCTGCTCCTCCGGGTGTCTGTTACAGGGGGGTAATGCTGCTCCGACTGGTCGTGTCCTCGCTGTCCCCAACTTCCACAGCACCAGTAGTGGCAGACTGACTTGTCAGCAGCACCTCAAGAGCAGTGGTCACCTTCACCAGCCCCCTAGTGACATCAGTGCTGCAGTGCGCCAGGCCCTCCTGCATGGCCACGGAGCGCCTGCAGAGCAGAGAAGTGGCAGTTGCTAGGCGGTTCACTGCCCTTGTATGGTGCTCCATTTTCTGCCTCTCCCTGCGCCGTGTAACTCTGTCCTCATCCATTTTGCTGCACAGCAGCATCACAGACTGGGACATGTCCCGCATGCCTGCAGCCATCTCCTTCATGCCCTCAGCCATTGTGCCTATGCCCTTGTCAATGTTGCTCATGTTGTCATTGAGGCGCCTCATTTGTCGCTGGACTGACTGTATTGCCTTTCCTTGTAGGCGCTGCACCTTCACCATGCTTGCCTCCAGCCCTCCGAAGACACCATGGCTCTCACCCTGTGGAGGTGGACTGCTCACACGAGCCCTGCGGCGGCGTCTGGCACCTGTGTGTGCTCCCTCAGTGGTGGACAGCACACCAGCATTGCTACCATCCACTGGCACAGTGGATGTTTCCCCCCCCCTCGAGTCTTCTGAGGAGGACTCAAACTCCATCAGTCTGGCAACAGCACGCCTCCTAGGTCTCAGCACTGCAGGTGGTGTTGATGCTGGTGAGGCTAGCAGTAGTGGCGAGGCTAGCTGTGGTGGTGAGGCTGGCAGTAGTGGCGAGGCTAGCTGTGGTGGTGAGGCTGGCAGTAGTGGCGAGGCTAGCTGTGGTGGTGAGGCTGACTGTGGTGGTGTTGTGTGCCCTGCACTCGTACTGGCCTTCTCAGTGATGTCCTTCCGGGGTGCCCTCTCTCCCTTGTCCTGAGCAGTCCTGCGCGATGTCTCGCCTGTGGACAGAAATAGTACATTAGCTCAGTGTACCTGCAGCCCTGCATAGCAAGAATAAATATACATTTCTGCCACACTATCTCATTGTCTTCTGCCTGCTTATCGCTGATGTGTGTCACATGCCTTGTTGTTCAGTGCGATTCGAGTCATGATAGGGGTTTCACTGACTACATCTCCCATAATGCATTGCTGGTTTGCACTAAAATCGGTTCTGGAGTGGGATTCACAGAGCCCAATTGGGGATTTGGGATAGGGGAGGGGGGGCACAATGCTGTGCATGCTTCTTACCTCGTTTAGATGCAGCCCTGGCAGAGCTGTCTGCATCCCCGATCCCACAGACACTTTCTGGCTCTATCGTGGTCTCCACGAGCCGCTCGAGTTCAGTCAGGGCAGGTGCCCTGTTCCTTCCTCCTCCTGTCAGCCTGGCTTGTTTCTTGAGATCTGCCATCTTCTTCTTGGTGATGCTCCTGATGTCATACCACCGCTTCTTGAGCACATCAATGTCCCGGGGGTCACTCCAATGGCATTCACCTGTGACTGGATTTCAAGCCAGATTCTCCTTTTCACTGACTCTGCAACTTGCAGGGACTGCTTTCCAAACAGCTTTGCGTTTTGCTTCACCACCTCCTCCACAAGGACCTGCAGTTCCCTCTGACTGAATTTCAGTTTCCTCTTCCTTTCCCCTCCTTCTCTTTCTGTGTCCTGGGTGTCCATTGTGCAAGATTTGCAGGTGAGGTTCAGGCAGTGGCTCTGTTGCTCTCCTCTGCACTCCCAGCCTCTCCAGAAGGTTCTGATTGTGTGCACCTGCCTGGGTGTGGCCACTTCCTGGTTGGGAGGGGTGGTGGTTGCACAGGATTGGCTGATTCCTCAATTGATGTTTTTTTGAATTACCGATTCGGTATTTACCGATTCGGTATTTACCGATTCGGTATTTACCGATTCGGTAAAACCGATCGGTATTGTGGATTCGGTAAATATTTACCGAATTTTACCGATTCGGTATTGTTTACCGAATATTTACGTACATCGGGAATACCGATTCATAAATACCGATTCGGTAAAATTCGGTAATTAAGAATCGGTATTTTCAGATTACCTACATATGGCCCAAGGTGAGGTAAGTGGGGCTGGGCTGGGCTGGGTAGTTTTCTGGGCTGGGGTAGTTTTCTGGGCAGGGCAGGGGGAGTCAGGGGTAGCTTTCTGGGCTGGGGCGGCCGGGTTAGATTTCTGGGCTTGGGGATCGGGTAGTTTTCTGGGATGGGGGATAGAGGGTAGTTTTCTGGGTTGACGGGTCTGGGGTAGTATTCTGGGCTGGGGGTCAGGGTAGTTTTCTGGATTGGGGGTCAGGGGTAGTTTTCTGGGCTGGGTGGTCAGCGTAGTTTTCTGGCCGAGGGTTGGGGTAGTTTTCTGGGCTGGGGGGTTGGGTAGTTTTGTGGGCTGGGGGGGGTCGGGGTAGTTTTCTGGACTGGGGGGTCGGGGTAGTTTTCTGGGCTGGGGTCGGGGTTGTTTTCTGGGCTGGGGGGTTTGGGGGTAGTTTTCAGAACGGTGGAGTTTGAGGGTAGTTTTCCGGCCTGGGGGTTCTGGGCTGGAGCGGTTCAGGCTAGTTCTCAGGGCTGGGAGGGTCAGAGTAGTTTTCAGGGCTGGGGACTGGTCGGGTAGTTTTTAGGTCTCGACTAGGCAGCGCTTGCGCTGTCTCTGCGAGACATGCTGTATTCAGGATATGGGCTTTAAAAGCTCCGCTCGTTTTCACGGACTGCCCCCGTTACATGTGTTGTTACTCAGAGCTTGTGGGCACTATTTCTTTCTTTAAGATGTAGCACTGGAGACTAGTGCTTGTGGTTTATAGAGCTCTGTTGTAAACAGGGCTGTAAATCTTTCTCTTATCTTGCCACATTTGTTGTGCAGTCAAAGACTGCCTGTTTTGGCTGGAGCTGCCTCCTCCTCCCTCCTGCTTTTGAAACACAAGGCCTGGCGTCACGGTCCCTGCCTTCCTATAGCTGCTGCCGCCTCTGTCTCACAGCTCAACAAGCATTTGCAGTGCAATAGATTCCGCATTTGCGAGAGTTTGAGCTATTGGCATTATAAATGACAATGCTTTTTATTTATGTGTTTTGAAAACCAGCAAGCAGTGCGTAAACACGCACTTTGTACTTATAGTTGTTGCTTGCTAGAAGCAAGGCTTGCAGTAAAAGAGGCGCAGTTACTGCCAGCCTTGCTTCTCGTAAGCAAGGACTTTAAGTACAAAGCGTCTTTAAGTACCGCTTGCAGATTTTCAAAACACATAAATAAAAGGCATTATCATTTACAATTCCAATAGCTCAAACTCTCGCAAATGCGAGACCTATTGCATTGCAAATGCTTGTTTTAATTAGGGGTTAGAGTATTAGGCCTGAGGGCAGTGGAAGGGGTTGAGGTAGTTTTAGGGACAGCGCGGGGTGGGAGGGGTTCGGGGTAGTGTTTGTTAAGGGACAGGTTTAGGGCAGAGGGAGGGAAGTGGGCAGTCAGGGTAATTTTTAGGGCTTAGAGGCGGGCTGGGTAGTTTTTAGGGCTTTGGCGGGTCGGGGTAGTCTTTTAAAATAGGGGTTTGGGTTTTAGAACTAAGGGCAGTGGAAGGGGTTGGGGTAGTTTTAGGGACAGCGCAAGGTGGTGGGAGGGGGTCGAGGTAGTTTTTGTTTAGGGTTAGGGACAGCATGGGGGTTGGGAGGGGTCAGGGTATTTGGACCTCAGGGATGGGGTGGCAGGGGGAATTTTATAGCTTAGGGCAGGGGGAGGAGGGTCGCAACCTTAGCCATGCATACCACCTTAACCATGCATTCCTTTACCACGAAATTACATGTGTAAAGGCATGCGTGGTAAATAATGTGTGGTTAAGACGCATTCGTGGTTGAGGCTGTGTGGTAGAGGCATGCGTGGTTGAGCCATGTGTGCCTCTATCATACAACCTGGTAACAGATACACAAGCAGTTCCATGTCTTTGTGTATCCACAAGTGTCAAATTAACTGAGGTATTCTTTTGTCTGTACAGTTATTTTGGTACAGACTCCTTTGCTTTAAAAGGACCACACCCTTGTATCAAGCATGCATAACTAAATAGCAACCAAGAAGATGATAGCAGTCACATCCATTGTCTGGACTCCTGTTGTTTTGACTGGATAGTGTTTTGTGAAATTCAGAAGGTTTCAGGACATCCTTTTGAATTTTAGAGCATCTTTTCAAAACTAAGGGACTGATTACAATGTTGGCGGTAAGGGAACTGCCAAAGCTTTTTGGCGGTCAGACCGCCCGCTTACCTGGCGGACCCACTGCCGGATTACGAGAAGAGCAGGGAGACCGCCGCCATCCCCAACATGTCTGCTACCGCAGCAGCAGAGTCAGAGGCGGCCCATAGAGGCGGTCCAGGCATTGTTTCCGACTTTTTCATGGTAGGTACACTACAATGCGAGAGTCGGCAGAAAGGTAGTTCAAGTAGGCAAATATTGAGTGGAGGACAATTATGCACATGTGAAATGTCAATGGTGCACATGGAATGTGCTACAGTACCTTTATGTCGGGTCACGCAATGCCAAAAAGCAGGAGGAATCGAAAAGCACACATACTCCCGGCTAGCTGGGATCATATTCCGGGTGTGTCCAGCAGTCGGCAGTGGTGCAACACAAACATCCTCTGGGCATTTCCTGCATGAAGGGTACTGCCCTCATTACTCCACCATTCACTCCCCAGCCTTGCGGGAAACTCCTAATACGGCATGCAGGGCTGTAGGCTGCTTAGTGGAGTGTTTGTCCGGCTGCCTCAGCGGTAAGGCAGTAAGGCAGTAAAACTGCCAAACTCCGACCAGGTTTATGAATACTGGGCACAGTTGGTGAAGCTGGTGCAGTGGCACTGGGGCCCATGGTTGTGAAGGGCTCTCTGGACTACAATTATGGCTGTCTATTACTGACCAACTTAAACGGGGGAATTGGGTCTACGTTCCTTGCTTGCATTAGGGCGCTAGGACACTTGCTATGCATTGGCCCTACAATAGAAAACTGAAAGAAATACTACGCAGACTTTGCCCCGAACATCACAAACTGTTGAAAAGCCATTTAAAATGCAAGTGCAAGTAGCATTTATAAATACGGGTTGGGCACTTTGAAAAAAAAACCGCTCTGTGCCCTATTTTGACTTTTAACTTTTAGGGGTTTGAGCTGCTGTTTGTGGAGAGATCCATGAGGAAAGTGAATCGCTGGACGTTTGAAAAAACATGGTTTAAGTGCAATCTGTGTACATTAGTCAGATTCATACTGAATTTGCGAAGCACGTGCTCTTTGTAATCCTTCCATAAATAAGTAGCATTTCTCAGGTTGTTGCTCAAGATATGAATTTAACACCCACACCGTGCTCTGCGAGTTGTCACTCTCTGCCATGCAGTATATTTGGCCTCTAATCAGTTAAACAGGCTGGAGTGTAGCTTGCAGAGTGTAATTACAGGTTCTTGATACAATGGCAGCGTAATGCCAGCTGGGTGGCGCTTGTCACACCAGACAGAGTACACACAGCGCACACAGGCTATACTTTCACTTCGGGAAAAGACCCCTTCCCGAGATAATGACACAGCTGCGTAAGGGACTGTTTGGATCAGATAGCAATCTGAAAAGTGGGAAGTGGGAGGGCTGCTCTTGGAATGTACAACAGCTGTGACAGACAGCTTCTGCCAGGAGAATTCTTAGAGACCATCGTGTTTGGAATCACACGTATACAGCTGTATTGTGTTTGCGCCTGGTATTAAACTAGACAGAGTATTTAGCACATTTTGACCAGCCATAGACAACAATAAAATGCCTTGTTCATGTCTTAGCTATTTTCTTAGTAGACGTTTATCAACATTCTGCTCAGGACCAGGGAAGAGCAAATCATTGCGGGGGCGGGCATTGTAAGTCAAAACCAGTTTTCCAACATCTGCTTTAAAGCACTAGCGATTGATACATTTGGGAGGAACAGTCAGAGCAAGTCGCTGCCACCGATCCGCTCTAAACAGTTTCTTTTTTTTTTCTTTTTTTTATTTAAAATACTTTATTGATTTTCACAAGGTCAGACAGAAAGCCTGTAACAGGGTTAGCATGTGATATCTGAGGCAAAGTTAAACATATATTGTCAAAAAGTGAGGGTAATGCGCCTATATGGGTAACATGAGACTAACCCAAGTGTTCAATAGTAAAAGAAGAAAGGATAGACAAGAGAAGGGAAAAAAGGAAAGAAAAGAAGAGAAGGGAAGGAAGAGCTATTCGGGCTGTATCAATCACTTCCAACATTCTATGTATATGTTGGCACTAGAGCAATCCGATATTGGCTGTTCTAACATACAGCAGCAGCCTAGTACAGGCAACAGTGGTTATTACACCACTGCCTCTCTCCATTCCCGCAGCTGCGTCCCCTGCGGCCCCGCCCCCCTGACTGCCCATTCGCTGCCCCTGCCTCCCGCCTCCCAGCTGCTCCTCCCTCCCACCTCCCCATATATGGTGGCCGCTGCGCGGCCGCGCCGAAGGCGCGCCTAAGGCAAGCCCGTCTGCGCCCGTCCGCGACAGGACCGCGCCCAGCGCCAGAACCCCTGGACCGCGCGCCCCCCGCTCCAGCCTCGAGGACCGACGCCGATACGATGCCACCACACTCCACGTCCTCAACCCCGGACGGACGCACAACTGCTTCAAGGCCGCCCCGAAACGCACCCATGGTCCCTTCAGCTGCCGGAACTGCAGCTACACCAGCCTCAGAGCCACCGAGGCGCCCGCCAAGAAGGACCTCAACCACCTCCGGTGCATCCTACTGAACACCCGCTCCGCACGCAAACCCGCCGTCGAGCTCTGGGACCTGCTCGACACATCATCACCAGACGTCGCCTTCCTGAATGAGACCTGGATGAACGACTCCTCCGCCCCCGACATCGCCATAGCCATCCCAGACGGCTATAAGATCACCCGCAGAGACCGCATCAACGCAGTAGGAGGAGGAATCGCCATCGTCCACAAGAACACCATCAGGGTCTCGACCAGCACCGACGACACTCTCAGCACCGCCCGAACACATGCACTTCCAGATCCACACGGACCCCAACACCACCCTTAGAGGCACCCTTGTCTACAGACCCCCTGGGCCCCGACCCCAGTTCAGCGACTCCATCGCCGACTTCATCAGCACGCACGCCCTGACCTCTACCGACTACATCCTCCTCGGAGACTTGAACTTTCACCTGGAGAACAACAACGACAGCAACACCACCACCCTGATCGACAGCCTCGCCAACCTCGGCCTGAGCCAGCTCGTCACAACACCGACCCACTGCGCTGGCCACACGCTTGACCCCATCTTCTCCTCAAGCTCCCACGTCTCCTTCAGCCACACCACGGAACTCCTCTGGACCGACCACCGCTGCATCCATTTCACCTTCCAGAAACCCACCACACACCACCGCACCCAACAGATCCCACGCCGCTGCTGGAGCAAAGTCACCGAAGACCAACTCCGGGCAACCCTCGCTCTCAGCCCTCCCTCCGACCCATCCAACACCGACGACGCTGCCTGCAACCTCAGACGATGGATGGACGACTGTGCCAACACCCTCGCCCCGCTGAAAAAGCTCACCTACAGCGACACCACCAAAAGAGCCAGCTGGTTCACCCGGAACTCCTAGCTTCCAAGCGTACCTGCCGGAAACTAGAGAAGAAATGGCACAGCGATAAGACACCGGACAGCCACACTGCCCACAAAGACGCCATCCGTAACCACCACCACCTCATCAGGTCCGCCAAGAGAATCTCCTTCAAAGACCGCCTCGACAACAACGCACACAACAGCAAGGAGCTTTTCAACATCGTGAAGGAACTCTCCAATCCCAGCTCCAACACCAACGACATCCCGCCGTCGCAACCCCTGTGCGATTCCCTCGCCACCTTCTTTCACCGCAAGATCGCCGACATCCACGACAGCTTCAACACCCAGACAACCCCAACTAAGATCGATACACCAGACCCGCCACACACCATCGACCACGACCCCCTGCCAGCCTGGGCCAGCGTGAACATCGAGGACACCATCAAGACCATGAGCACAATACACTCCGGCTCCCCGTCAGACCCTTTCCCGCACCACATCTTCAACAAAGCCAGCAGCTCCATCGCACCCCACCTGTGCAACATCATCAACCTCTCCTTCGAGACCGCGACCTTCCCAGAGAGCTGGAAACACGCAGAGATCAACGCCCTACTCAAAAAACCCAAGGCGGACCCGAGAGACCTCAAGAACTTCCGGCCCATCTCTCTGCTTCCGTTCCCAGCCAAGGTCATCGAGAAGATCGTCAACAAACAGCTAACCCGATACCTCGAAGAAAACAGCATCCTGGACCCATCCCAATCAGGGTTCCGCAGCAACCACAGCACTGAGACTGCCCTCATTGCCGCCACCGACGACATCAGGATCCTGCTGGACAATGGCGAGACCGCAGCCCTCATCCTGCTGGACCTCTCCGCCGCCTTCGACACTGTCTGCCACCGCACTCTACGCGCACGCCTCCACGACGCAGGGATCCGAGACAAGGCCCTGGAATGGACCACCTCCTTCCTCGATGGCAGAACCCAGAGAGTCCGCCTCCCACCTTTCCGATCCGAAGCCTCCGAGATCATCTGCGGCGTACCCCAGGGATCGTCCCTCAGCCCAACACTGTTCAACATCTACATGGCCCGCTCGCACGCATCGCCCAGACAACACGACCTCAACATTATCTCCTACGCCGACGACACTCAACTGATCCTCTCCCTCACCAAGGACCCCCTCGCCGCCAAAGCCAAACTCCATGACGGAATGAAGGCCGTCGCCGATTGGATGAAGATCAGCCGACTAAAGCTGAACACGGACAAAACGGAGGTCCTCATCCTCGGCTCCAACCCCTCAGCCTGGGACGACTCCTGGTGGCCAACGACGCTGGGAGCAGCCCCGACACCCACCGACCACGCACGCAACCTGGGAGTCATCCTCGACTCAACGCTCTCCATGACCAAGCAAGTCAACGCAGTCTCCTCCTCCTGCTTCAACACCCTCCGCATGCTTCGCAAGATCTACAGGTGGATCCCGACAGACACAAGAAGAACAGTCACCCAGGCCCTCGTCAGTAGCAGACTAGACTATGGGAACGCCCTCTACGCGGGAGCCCCGGCCAAGCTCATCAAGCGACTACAACGCATACAAAACGCCTCCGCACGACTGATCCTCGACGTACCACGCCACAGCCACATCACCCCCCACTTGAGGAACCTGCACTGGCTCCCCGTCGACAGGAGGATCACCTTCAAACTCCTCACCCACGCACACAAGGCACTCCACAAAACTGGCCCAGCCTACCTCAACAGACGACTCTTCTTCTACGTCCCCAACCGCCAGCTCCGCTCCGCCGACCTCTCCCTCGCCACCGTCCCCCGCATTCGAAGAACAACCACCGGCGGCAGATCCTTCTCACACCTCGCCGCCAAGACCTGGAACACCCTTCCACTGGGCCTACGAAAGACCCAAGACCTGCTGACCTTCAGGAGGCTACTCAAGACCTGGCTGTTCGACCAGTAGCAGCATCCCCCCCTTCCCTCTCCCCAGCGCCTTGAGACCCTCGCGGGTAAGTAGTGCGCTCTACAAATTCTGTGATTGATTGTTGATTGATTCAAATGGTACGTCAGTAAAGGCACAGGATATGAGTCAATGGTATACATTTAGATCATGGAGGTTCGTAAGAGTCTAGGTATGTGTCCAAAGAGTTCCACATCATCCTGGTTGAAGGTTTCCAGGGAGAGTTTTGTAATGCTATGTTGTCTGCCCCTCTGAGATGGATGATCCAATTTATCCAGCTCTTATAAGATGTCTTACTCGTGTCCTTCCAGTTGGCAAGAACCATTTTCACCGTAGATGTTAGTAACAGGTCAAGTAGATCTTTTTCAGAATCAGTTCTCAAGTTTGTACTCATAAAGACCATGGGCAGGTTGAAGGATTCTTTGACCAAATTACACCTAAACAAACCATTTAAAAAGGCAAAAATTTTATCCCAAAACGATTTAAGTAGTGAACATTGAAAGATAAGATGGGCTAAGTCCCCTGTTTCTTGGTTACAGTTCCAACATGTTGCGTCCTTTCGTAGACCTAATGAGAATAATCGGGCAGGGGTCCAAAATGCCTTGTGTAGGAGCCAGTATTTGGTTTGGGAGAAGACAGGGGAGATCTTATTACGTGAGACAGAACTCCATAGTGTGGACCATTCCTGTTCATTTGGTGGATGTGGGGACTGTTGCCCCCAAAAGGCTACAGTCTTGTCATTAAGTTTAGAAGTTTTTGGACGGAGGAGTTTGTAAATCTGCGAGACCTGGTGACCCAGTTTGTTAATGTTTGTCACAAACATTGCAATTGATGGTTGGACGGTGGACAATTTGGATTTTGAAAGGGCCGTTCTGATTTTCAAGAAGTTGTAGAATTCAATGTCATCTAGGCTATATCTCGATTGGAGGTCTGAGAATGTAACAGGATATGAGGTGTTTTCTAGTTGATAGGGGAAAAGAATCCATTTTTTAATCCATGTGTCGAGGGATAGGCTTTTGCCTTTAAATAATATCTTGCTATTGGCCCAGAGTGATTCCATTTTATAGCCTTTAATACTGTTCTCCAGGTTCTTATCAACCCTGAGTAGTGCAATTTTTGTGTTTTTAAAAATGGACTTGGAAGTATGTGGGTATAGTCTATTTGTTGTTAGGAGTGCAAGAGGGCTTAGGGTATTGAGGATGGCCCTCTCCACCTCTAGCCAGAGCGGGGTGTAACCGGTAGGTGGAGAGATCCAGTATGAGCCTTGTTTCGCCAGGAAAGCCAGCTGGTATAGTCTGAAATCTGCTAAATTTACCCCTCCTAGAGTTTTATTCAGTCTTAATTTTTTGATACTGATCCTTGCTTTCTTCCCGTGCCAGAGGAATTTAGAGATGAGGATATCTAGTTTGCGGTGGAAGTCATCTGTAAGAAGAAGCGGGAGCATACTGATGAGGTAGTTAACCATCGGGGTGACCATCATTTTAATAGTTTCGATTCTGCCCCACCAAGTAATGAATTTTGGTGACCAAGAGTCCAAGAGCTTCTTTATTTTTTCTAGAATTGTTTTCTCATTCTGGTGTAGGGTATCTATTAAGTTGCTACCAAATTCGATACCTAAGTATTTGATATAGCCTATTTGCCATGTTAGTCCCGACTCTCCCAGGATGTCCCTCGTACAGTGGATGTTTAACCCTTTAACCGCGGCGCGAATTCCGCCGCGGTGCGGCAGTTTAAAAGAGTGGGCGGGGCCGCGTCGGCCAACGGACGTGCGCAGCACTAGCGAGGTAGTGCTCGCGACGGCCGTTGGCCGACGGAAGCACGGAAGGGGTTAATGGTTTGAGTTCTGATTTCTCTCTGTTGAGTTTATACCCTGAACAGCCGGAATATTCTGTTATTGTAACCTCTAAACAGTTTCTAATCGAGTGAAATCGTGATGAGTTGTCAGTTCGCAACATCAGAAGTGACAAGAGAGGTATTATACCATGGAAAAGAGAACTCACATTATAGTTAACATCAGGGATTGTGCACCACATGCCTTTAAAAAAGCATAAAAGCGATGTTGGACATCTGTTTTTGTAATAGTTTATGTGAACTGCCCTTAGCACTCTTCAGTCTCTTGTTTTAAGAGCAAATAGGAAGTATGAAAAATCCTCTGTTTGCATGCACATTTGGAACCTGTCAAAGGAATTCTAGAAAACATATATTCTGATCACTGATACTTATAAAAGTTGGTGCCACTGCTCAAATTAGAAATCCTTCGAATAGTGAGAATGCCCGTCTTCATGAGGCCCTTAGAAGCGCTGAAGGTATTGCAACCAAAGTGTCCTTTTGCCCAAGGATTTCTGTGAATGTTTACATACACAGTCACTATAACATGGCACCTCTCTTAATCTGAATTTACACTCCTCTGCTAGAGTGAAATAATGGCGCTAGAAATACCGTAGTGTTATACTTGGTTTGACGTCACCGAATGAATAGCTGAATATGGGTCGGTAATTCTTTCGGCAGCTAGGAGGTTTCAAATTATATTCTGGCTGGTTGTAACCCATATGTAATCTCGAGAGGATACACGTGATTAAAAGTAGTGGCAATTGTGAGCTAAAATACGTGCCACATTCCTTCACGTTGTCCATTGGTTCTGACATACCAATGCACCTGTTTGCTGTGGTGGTTACTGATTATTGTACAGTGATATTTGTTGGGTAAATTATTCATAAAGTGACATTTTCAGCCACTACTGTAAAGGTTTTTGACATACCATGGGCATGGGTTGGGATTATAATTTGCAGACGCTTTAACCTCGAAAGGAATCTATGACACCAAATAGGTTAGAGCAGCACTCATTAATGGCCCTTGATGTGCACGTACAATATGAAATAATTAAAAATTGAGCTGTACCCCCATTCTCTTCCTCCATCACAGGAGTAAGAGGTGGTTTTGAGGTGAATACTTTGATCTGGTTTTGGTGTAGAAGTGTGTCACAAAATTATTGATCGGTTTATTTAAGACTGAAAATAAAAAGGTTGTTTAAGTGATGAAGACTTTTTTAAATTTCTACGCTGTCACCAATCACCAGGGTACCTACATTTTGTTTTATTGCCCAAGTTTTAAATGTTTGATATACTTACTGGAGGGATATCTTAAAAGTAAGGTGAAATACCCCGATTGAAACTGACATACTTTACACCTCCAATATCCTAGAGAAGTGAGAGACTGACCCAGAAGGGGGAGCCGTAGCGAAAGTATATGTGAGAGTACCTGAATGTTCTACTGACATGGACAATCGTGTATTGTTTTGAGTCAGAAGTTGAAGAGATGCCTTGCATCCAGCTGAGCAACCAGACCTGCGTAGGTGTATTCTGGACAGACATACTTCTTCATGTATTGTGGTCCGGCAACGTCACAACAGAGTCATGTCCCAAACTAAACCAACATTCTCTGTCCATCAACATGAAGGGCGTCTGCTGACAGTGAGCCGTGCACAGAACGGATACAGCCGACGGTGGCAAAACAAAATGGCAAAACAAAATGTCAAAACAGCTGCCGGCCTTCCCCTTAATTCTTCTCTACAACTGTTGTGTCACCAGTGGCACCTGCTCCAATATATTTCGCAACCATTTTTTTTAGCTGAGGAAAAACAGTATTTTTCATCTTTGTGGCCGTAATTTCATTGTCGAATTTGTGTTAAAGGAGAGGAGTAAGGGAAAGAGTGAGCTCTGAAGGCTGGACCTTCCAGAACATGAATATTAGTATTACATAGTCGTTATTTTTCCCAACACTTTTACACTGTTTTGTTACAGCAAAATAGTGCATAACAATGCCAGCCCTTTTAATAAAACAAATCAGGCAACAAAGGTTAATTAGGTGGCAGCGAAAGGAATGATTGCTTTTATTATACCTCAAGCTGGCATTTCATTCATTAATTTTTTTTATATTCTTTATTGATTTTCATATGATTAGAACATTGCATCATGGCTCCAGTGTAGCAATATATATACAACATTATGACAACAACAATACATGTTATACGGACTTTGTCCACAACTCCCCCCCACCCCTCCTTCCTGCTCATACTTTATTAATAATGACATTACTACTGCATGCCCTTATCCTACTTGGAAGCAATCGGCATAGTTACTAGTCTCAGAACCAG
Organism: Calotriton arnoldi; assembly: GCA_963921515.1. Taxonomy (NCBI): domain Eukaryota; kingdom Metazoa; phylum Chordata; class Amphibia; order Caudata; family Salamandridae; genus Calotriton; species Calotriton arnoldi. The sequence goes on from CAWUFW010000716.1 coordinate 108,952, forward strand.
TGGTTTGCGTAGCCTCTTCTTCCATTCCTTGGTCTATGCCTATGGGTATCCCACCCCTCAGAATAATCTCACCACTGTCACATCAAGTCCCAGACCTCCCATCTTGTACATACAGCTTTTTTCCATTTCCTATTCCCCCTGTTTGGCTTCTGTGGCCATCGTGTAGCACAAGACAGTTAACATCTATGCCCATGCAGCCAAATCATCCACCAGATGCTCATCCCTCCTCACATGTTTCATTCTGACTTCTTCCACCATCGCCATCTCATAGCCAGTCAGCGCAACTGGGGGACTACAACCCCATCAATCTAATAGCGATACGCTGCTTTGCAGTAAGCAAGCCCAGCAACAACAACTTACGGCTAAGTTTATATTTTGTTGGGGCCGGAATCAGCCCCAAAAGCCCCGGCTGTGGGGTGTGTGGCACCTTCCAACCAGTCAACCTATTTAGATTTCGCTGCACCTCCCTCCAGTAAGGCACTATCAAGGAGCAACTCCACACCACATACACAACATCCGCAGCTGGGGACCCACATCTAGCACACTGGTCTGACAGTGTGGTGTATATGTTGTGTAAAGTCTTGGGTGCGAGATACGCCTGGTGGGTGTTGTTATAGTTTTTTCGTTTAAAGCGTGCGTTAGAGATCACAGTGTGCACACCCAAATGTACCTACTTCCAATCTCGTGTGGACAGGGCCTCACCAAACACTTCCTCCCACTTCCCATGCGCCTTGGGTACTATCCTCGGCAAGTCTTCCCTCAGTGCATGGTATAAGTGCAATATCATTCTGTGACCTCCTGTCATCGCTAGTAGTGTTGTTAGTGTCTGGGAGGGTACTGGCTCTTCCAGAAAACAAGGCCATATCTCTCCCATTGTTGCAGATATATTGGAGTATTGAAGGTATTGACTTGTACTCAATACAAATGAGTCCATCGTGTCGTCCTGTATTATAAATTGACCACCCAGATATGGATACCCAGGACCTCGCAGCCTCTGTATTTCCATTTCTGTACAGACATCACCTCCGCTATACTTATTCTTTCATTAACTTTATTCGATTATCAGAATAGTTATGAAACTACATGTTAACAAATACCCAATAACAATGAATGTATATACCAATTCATCATACGCAGTTCCAAAACTGCTAAAACAGGATACCAATAAATAGATATTAATTTCATTGTATAAAAATAACAAAACACTTAAAACTGGCTTGTGGTGATTGTCACTGACTTTCCCCCAGATTTAAAAGAGCAGCAATTTCCTGGAGATTAGGACAACTTTAAACAAAAGAGCTCAAGCCAAGAGAGATTGCCAGAGAATTAAGTAATAATAAAAACATCAATGTAGGACTTCATCTTCTGCTGTTCCTTCCCGTAAGCATTGGAATTAAGTCCCTCATATTAATTTTAGAATAAAATTTACAGAAAAACATAAAGTGAAGCAGAATTTGTCGGTATATCTCATTGCAGGGGCAAGCAAGGATGGAACGGAGGTCATGTTGGCCCAGTGGGAAACATCCATGTAATCTAATGGCACTCGTAATGAATCTAATCAGAAGTGTTTTATACCATGTATTCCTCACCCAATCAAGGTAAGATTCTAGGCCACTAGTGGTCTGAATCAAAATCTATTTGCTGATTTGGGGTCTACTTAACTCCAACATATTCCTTTCGTGCTGCTGGTGATCTAAACAAGAATTTCTAAGCCAGATTCTGTCAGATTTAATTATCTCTTGTGACTTGCAGAAAAGGGTACTTCTATTTAGGGTTTTAAACATACTGTTAACATATCAATCAATCAATCAGGGGGTTTTAAGTGCGCTACTCACCGGTGAGGGTCTCAAGGCACTGGAGGGGGGGGGCAGCTACGGCCAGTCGAAGAGCCGGTCAGTCGAAGAGCCAGGTCTTGAGGGTCTTCCTGAAGATGTGCAGGGTGGGGGCACGTCTGATGTCTATCGGGAGCTCGTTCCAGGTCTTGGTAGCGATGTAGGAGAAGGATCTTCCACCCATTCTTGCTCTGCGGATGCACCAGATTTCGGTGAGGGCGAGGCTGGAGGATCGTAGGTTCCTCTTGGGTACGTGGAAGGAGATTCTACCATTGAGATATTGGGGTCCGGTGTTGTGTAGGCATTTGTAGGCGTGGGTGAGTACCTTGAAGGTTACTCTCTTTCCGACGGGGAGCCAGTGGAGTCTGCACAGGTGTTGGGAGATGTGTTCATGTCGAGGGATGCCGAGGATGAGTCTGGCTGCAGTGTTCTGTATAGTCTGGAGTTTGTGGAGCAGAGACTTGTTGATCCTGGCGTAGAGGGCGTTTCCGTAGTCCAGTCTTCTGGTTATGAGTGCGTGGGTGATGGTCTTTCTTGATTCAGGGGGGATCCATTTGAAGATCTTACGGAGGATGCAGAGGGTGTTGAAGCAGGTGGAGGCAACAGCGTTGACCTGTCAGGTCATGGAAAGGGAGGAGTCGAGTATGATGCCGAGGTTTTCAGTGTGGTCGGTGGGGGTGGGGGAGCTGCCGAGGGCCACCAGGTGTTGTCCCATGTAGAGGTGGAGGGTCCGAGGACGAGGACCTCTGTCTTCTCTGAGTTTAGCTTCAGGTAGCTGCTGCTCATCCAGGATGTGACGTCCTTCATTCATTCCTGGAAGTTGAGCCTGGTGGTGAGGGGGTCCTTGGTGAGGGAGAGGGTGAGCTGGGTGTCGTCGGCGTAGGATACTATGTTGAGTCCGTGCTGTCTGATAATGGCAGCGAGGGGGGCCATGTAGATGTTGAAGAGCAAAGGGCTGAGCGACGATCCTTGGGGTCCTCCGCAGTTGATCTCTGTGGGTTCGGTGAGGAAGGGTGAGAGTCTGATTCTTTGGGTTCTGCCAGTAAGGAAGGAGCGGAGCCAGTCGAGAACGGTTCCCTGTATGCCGGCTTTGTGGAGTCTGGTGGTGAGTGTGCGGTGGGAGACGGTGTCGGAGGCTGCAGAGAGGTCGACAAGGATCAGGGCTGCGGTGTGTCCATGGTTAAGGAGGGTGCAGATGTCATCTGTGGTGGCGAGTAGAGCGGTCTCAGTGCTGTGGTTGCTGCGGAATCCGGATTGGGAGGGGTCGAGGATGGAGTTGCCTTCGATGAATTTCGTTAGTTGGATGTTGTCGGTCTTCTTGGTGACTTTGGCCGCGAAGGGGAGGAGGGAGATGGGTTGGTAGTTCTTGAGGTCCGTGGGATCTGCTGAGGACTTCTTGAGTAGGGGTCTGACTTCCACGCATTTCCAGTCATCGGGAAAGATGCCGGTCTCGAAGGTGGTGTTGATGGTGTGTTGTAGTTCCGGTGCGATGGCGGCGGCGGCTCTATGGAAGATGTGCGGGGGCAGGGGTCTGTGGGGGCTCCTGAGTGGGTGACTTTCATGGTTGATGTGGTGTCTTCGGTGGTGACTGGGGTCCAGGAGGAGATGGTGGGCTGGCTGGTGTTGCTGGAGGCGGGAGTGTTGTCGGCGTCTGGTGTCTGGTCATTGAAGTTGTCGTAAAGGCCCTTGATTTTCAGATGGAAGTAAGAGCCGAGCTTGTTGCAGAGGTCCTGGGAGGGGGTGCTGTGTTTTCGCTGGAAGGTTTGGTGAATTCCTGGATGACGCTGAAGAGTTCCTTGGAGTTGCTGGAGTTGGCGAGGATCTTGTTCTCGATGAATGTCCTTTTGGTGGATCTGATACATTGGTGGTATTCCATCATGGCGTTCTTTTAGATGGTGCGGTCTTGCATTGATTTGCTGTTTCTCCAGTTCTTCTCGAGACGTCTGCAGGTGCGTCTGGATTCTTGGAGGTCGGCGGTGAACCAGGTGGTTTTTCTGGGGCGCTGTCTGTCAGAGTTATGTAGGGGTGCGAGATCATCTGCGCAGTTGGTGATCCGTCTGTGGAGTTCTTTGGCTGCAAGCTTGGCGTCGGCTGAGGTGGCGAGGCGGTGCGGTTGAGGGTGGAGGTGAGCTGTTCCTCAGTGACCTTGCTCCAGTTCCTTCGTGGAGGGTGGGGTGCAGGTTTGGGTGCGGTGGGTTTGTCGACGTGGAAGTGTACGCAGTAGTGGTCCGTCCAGGGGGATTGCTAGGTGTGGCTGAAATGAGTGTTGTTACCTCCTGTGAAGATGGGGTTGAGGGTGTGTGCTGCCTTGTGGGTGAGGTTGGTGACGAGTTGTTTCAGTCTGAGGTTGGTGAGGTTGTCCAGGAGGGTGGCGGAGTTGGAGTCGTTGACGTTGTCGAGGTGGAAGTTGAGGTCTCGGATGAGCATATAGTCCATGCAGGTGATGGCGTGGGGTGCGATGAGGTCGGTGATGGTAGTGGTGAATGTAGTCCGAGGTCCGGGAGGTCTGTAGACGAGGGTGCCTTGTAGGGTCGTTCTGGGGCTGGTCTGGATCTGGAAGTGGAGGTGTTCCGTGGCGGGCGGGCTGTCGCTCGAGCTGGAGGTCATGAGTCGGAGGGAGCTCTCAGATATCAGAGTCATGGCACCTGCAGGCACTGATCACATCCTAAATAGTCTTCTAGAATGTCTTGATTTAAGGCGGAGTAAGGATTTACCCATACTGAACACCAGAGCTGTAGAGCAGCCAGGCTGAATAGATCTCCCACATAACCCAGGCCCAGCTTCTGATGTACCACGTACGTAGAACTGCTCAATGGGAGAACAAGCAGCTGCCTGCAAAATCTGTTTTCCTCTACTTGTAGGCTGGTAGCCTTTTTATAGCCTCACACACAGAGCCAGATGTTCAAACTGGCAAAAATGTCCTTTTATATATGTCTGAAAGAGGGACAAGAGGTTTCTTACCTATTGTTAGAGCCAGGATAAAAATAAAACCCACAGTGTTTGTAAAATGTTGTCTTTTTCTCATGAGACAAGGAGTCCACATACCATGAGAGTCAAAAGTGACTTTAAGGTATGGGTACTTGTGGGTTCTACTATTAGGTTTGCCCGAGAGGGTCAACCATAGAGATTTTAAATTTCTAGGTATGCAGGCCGTGATATAAAGACCTTTGGTGTCGAGGTTCAGCGTCCCCATAAAGACCATTTGGTGTTCTGGACAATAGAACAGCATAGTTCACAAATAATAAAATGGGGATGGGACTGTTCTTCACAATAGGCACATCAGGACCTTTGGAGGCTAGAGTGGCTTCAAGCTTATTAGCTTATAATAAAAAGATAATTGGATCAAGAACCTGTCCCTGCCGAACCCTCAAGCTAAACCAAATGGCTTGGTGTATTCTCCATTGGAGCCATATCTAAACAAAGCAGTAAGATCGTAATGGAATGCCCACAGGAAATATGCAAGGCCCTTCTCAACCCCCTGGTATCTAACAGGGACAAAAGCTTAGACTTAATCATGCTGTCAAAATCCCATGACAGGTCCATAAAGGCTAGGTAGAAGGAACTCTGTTTGGTGACAGTATTTTTACCTATAAAGGGATGGAAATTAAGGTGGGATTCATACAATTTGTTAATAGTGGGCCCACATTTCCTGGTTAAATATATATAGGTCCTTTGGGACACTGTCAGCTTAGGCGTCTTAACCGCCGGGCTAGATCAAATATCTTCAACCACTTCCTCCAAGGAAAACGCAATATCAAGAAACCTGGCAAAACCTGATCTTAGGTTTCTTGTGTAATGACTGCAGGAAAGTATATTTTCCAGAATTCAATCTTCCAGAGTTTGGGTGTTATGTTCGTAGCCTACCTGCTTGAGGGGCAGTTGGTAAGGTTGTTATTATTAGCAATATACCAGAACCACCTGGTGGCTTTAGCCTTACAAGAGCTAATCAGCTTATCCCAAGTGTCTTTCTGCAGGTCCAATGTCCTCTTTCCCAGGGTAAGTCTATGCGTTCATCTGCACCTGACAATAAAACACTTATTTCTGGGGTTCTCTCACAGAGCGGTGCGCAATCAGATGTATGCATTCCTATAGATGCCATCATAGAACCAAGAACACTGAATATCGCTCTTAGGACTGCTAAGCTTGGCGAGATGGGCCCTGATAGCATTGCTCAGCTCCACAAAGGCCCAGGTCACAATCTGGGAGGTAATGTGTAGATAACATTCAATAAATAAGGATGGAAATATAAATATATAAATTACGTTGGGTGACTGCCATGTTAACATTTCTCCATACAAGCCTATAACAATTTCCAGTGATTGCAAACACCCTTTATCATCCACAGCCTGCGGTTAACATCCAGACGGAGGTTCCAATTATATTGAGGGGGTTATAATCACTATAGATTCTGGATTGAAAAACCCTGTTAGCTGGCAAGTTTAGCAGCTGACATTTCATAAATTCATGTAATTAACTTTCTGATTTAACCATTTTTTCAGAATTCCAGAAACAGTTAGTAGTCCTCCCTGAATTAATTTTCTGAATTGTGTTAATAAAGCCTTTTGCTAGTCACATACCACCATTTTGAATTAGAATTTGGTTGACATAAAAAATACACAGATTTTCTGCATCTCCATGAAATTTCTTTTCCCTGCTCCTTGACCCCTTGACACAGCTTCCAGGGTTTCCTATTAAGTTGCCCTACTTATCTTGATCACAGGTGTTAATAAACTCCTTAACCCAATTGAGATGCTGATTAACACTTGGTCAGCAGTCAAACACACAATAGATATATACAATAACACTCAATTCTGAGACTCTTGATATGCTTTTTGTCGCTAAAATATTGGTCAATGAATGACAGCATTTTCTTTTGGCTGCATTTTCCTCATAGGATTTAAAATTATGCCCCTCCCTCAAGATATACACAGAGGAGGAGTGCCAACCATAATCCATAGGAAAAAGAGGAGTGTCCAGTTCCTACATATGGATGCTGTACACTCTGCGGAATCTTTGGCTTTCTTATACAGCTTTCCCCATTGGCTTCTATGGCTGGAGTGATCTGTTATTGCCCACCAGGACCATCCACCGATTTTGTTACTTCTTATTCTATCACATTCCTAATTTTTCATTTTAAGTAATTTCAATATCTTGGCTCAAAATCGCGATGATCTCAATATGAGAGGCCTTCTTATCTCTACGGAGGCAGAAGGCTTCTCTCAAATGATTCAATATCTGCTCAGAAAGATGGCCAAACCATCTATTTCATTTGTTTCTCAGGGGGACTGATAACCATTGACAAGATTCTTCCCAGATTTGGAAAGACCACCTTCTCATTCTTTTTCAGATCCGGGCATTGGTTTATTTTCCGTCCGAGCTGCCCGCTCATTAATAAATCCATTAGGTCCTGCCCCTGGACAAAACTATCATGTGGTGCACTCTAATCTGCCCTCTCCAGCACACCCAAATCACCAATAGACTGCAAAGTGGAGGAGGATTTTGTCATCTGCCTTCCTGCTAATTGTACAGTTGAGGATGTATCAGTCTCTTTTCAAAACTGGATTAGGCAGGCCCTAGACCACTGTCTCCTGCTTAAGACAAATCAACCCTGTGTACATCATTCCATGCCATGGTGCAGTAACATCCTCACAGTAGCAAAACCTGATTCTAAAAAAATTGAGAAGCATTAGCAAGTGAACTATTCTTTGGTACTCAAACCTGAACTAAAAGCTGTTTAAAAAAGGTATAAACAGCTAATTTGTTTTGTATAGGCTTTCTATTAGGCGAAATCAATTCTTGACGCCTCTAATGTTACCAAACAACGTTTCTCAGTGGTGCAGTCGTAATCAAAGCCCTCCTATGCTTCTAATGTAGAAGAAAACAAACAACAATTGTGTGACTTACTTTCTCTTTACTTGTAGAAAAAGTTGTAAATATTGTTTCTAGTCTGACACATTTAACAAACTCCTCTCATAATTTTGATTGGTCATCATATCCAATATCCACTCACATTCGGCTGATGATAACTATTGTAACCTTGGGCTCCTTGAAAACCAATGGGTTGCTAAACCTGGCCAATTCTACCTCTTCTGGATCATCACTATATCAGCCGCGGCCCATACAGGTAAGAGCAATGGGCCGAGTGAGGGGGGATTTCGATGGACAATGACCAGGGCAAATTAATTATTTATTTAATTTTCCCTGGTTATCTTGCGTCAAAATTCCCCCCCACCTTGCCCCACAGCTCTTACCTGCACTGGCTGAGGCTGCACTATATCTTTTACCCTTCAGGATTTAAAAGCAGGTATCATATTGTTGTGCCTTACCACTTCAATCGTTATGTAACCTTTTGTTATCATCTGGAGATGCACCTTCAGACTGGAATATAGCAATGGTTGTCTCGCTGCTTAAAAAACCTTCGGCAGACCCCACAGTTTCTAGTAACTTTAGACCCCATCCCTTCTCCCTTTTCCTGTAAAAAATGTGGAGAAATATGTCAACAGAACTTTCTCTGAACTTCTGGAAGGTCACAATCTACTTGATTCAGTGGAGTCAGGCCTCCTCCTGGCTCATCGCACTGAATCGGCTCTGGTAGCTGTGCTACATGACATAAGATTAGCAGCAGAGAAAGGCTATTTTATAGCCTTGGTATAGCATGAATTGTTTGTTGCCTTTAATACATTAAATCATGACATCCTGCCTTCTAGGCTAGGGGAGGTTGGCATTCAGAGTGTTGCCCTTGACTAGTGTACATTCTGCCTTGAAGGCAGAGCACACGCTATCCATCTTCTATCTCTCCAATCCAAGTTTAGTTAAATGGGAGAAGGAGTGCCTCAGGGCTTTTCCCTTAGCCCAACTTTATTTACTGTCTATCTGGAACCCTTGGCAATATTGATACAGTCATTGAATTAACTTCATGAACTATGCTGATGATACCCAAATCATCTTATTATTTGATCAATCCAGTGCATTTTACCACTGCTAACCAGTGCTAAAGTGTTTGCACTGTCTCCTCTAAAAATGGTAAAATTGTCTTGCAATCAACTCGCACATTTAATTTACTTATAAGTCTCTGGTAAAATGGTACTACATGTACCCAGGCCCTTTAAGTTAAATGCTACTAGTGGGTCTGCAGCACTCATTGTGCCACCCACTTAAGTAGCCCTTTAAAATGTGTTTCAGGCCTGCCATTGCAGCCTCTGCACAGTTTTAAACTAGCATTTTGGCTCTGCAAAATAAACCTTTTACCAGGCCTAAATCTTCCATTTTAATATATAGAAGTCACCCCTAGGTTAGGCCTTCCTTGAAGGAATTAGAATCCAGATGCAGATGTGGGGGGGGGGGGACGTTTAAAAGGTTCTCCCACTTCAAAGCTGGCAACAGTTATACATATTGGACCCTGAGGTCAACTCTTCAGATTTGTCCTGCTGCCCTGCTGTGTGAGGAAGACTGGACCTGCTACTTGAACCCACAACCACCAGAGTGACTCCAAGGGCTAGCTGACTGGCCTCCTGTTCTGAGCTACAGGGACATACCACGCTACAGAGACCTGCCCTGCATCTGCACAGCTGCCCTGACTTAACTGGACCTGCCTGCTGGCCTCTGCTGGAGTGAGCCCTGAGCCCCAAGATGTGACCACAAGGTCCTAGACCCTTGACTGGCATCAGAGTGTACTCCTCCTTGCCCAACTGTGGGTTCCTTCAGAACCAAAGCAGAGCGACAGAACTCAATGCATCGCAATCCTGGATATCACATTGTAGTACCTTGCAGCTACTGATCGGCGGCCTGATTTCAACCACTGCAGCAAGATGCACCTCGATGCAAGACCTCACATCGCAGCACCTTGCAGCTCCTGATCGGAGGCTTCATCGGAACAGACGCAGAGTGACGCATCTCGATGCATGACCTTGCATCACAGCATGTCACATCTCCTAAGCAGCAGCCTCCTCGGAACATGATGCAGCTCGAAGCAGCACCTCACAGCTCCTGAGCGGCAGCCAAGTCAGAACCACTGCAACTCAACACAGTGTGATGCAGGACCTCGCATACCAGCCCAAGTATAAGCCGGTACATTAACTAGTGGTCCGAACTCTGTCCTGTTCCTGGTCCACACTCCATCACGATCAGATTGAACTTGTGACTTTGTCCTGACCAGATAACCCTAATTTGGAGCTTTGTACTTTTTGGCTCTATGTCTACATAAAACCTTTAAACTTACATATCTCCAATTCTATTGATTGGAATTTTGTTCTTCTGATATCATTTTATTTATTGAATGTTACTCTATTTTGCTAGACTGGTGTGAGATTTTTCTTGGGTCTTCTTTCCACTTTATTACTGTTTGAGTGATGCATAAATACTTTACATATCTCCTCTATGTTGAGCCTGACTGTTTTTGTTCCAAGCTACCAGATAGTTAAATACAGGTTAATTGAATTACCTTTTGTTGTTCACCCCAATGAGGATTGTGGTTGTTGCTTGAGAAGGGTTTCACTCCCTCAACCAATAACCCAATTTCTCACAGTGCATCATACATTCTTCTGGGTAAATGAGATATTCTCAAACACTGCTCATCCCTCCATAAAAAGAGCAGCTAGTTGTTAAACCCATGGAAAATATTTCTTCTAAAATAGCTGCTGGAAATTCTTTATAACTCCGAGATAGCTGTTGAGTTTCTTCAGAAAGTAAACAATAGGATCATTAATATTTTCCCTGCCCATTTTTCTATGACTGAGTGATATTGTTTTTTTCTGTCTAAGTTTTTGTTTGCAGAAATGAGAAGAATTTGTCACCATATATGAGTTTCCACAGATAGCCCTATTGGACCCTTTACAAACTTACTGTTTGATCTCACCTTCCTACTCAAATGGGGATAAAAGCTTATCCCTCCCTCGTTTAAAGTGTGCGAATGCATCCTTAGTTAGTGACAGGGATTTACACAGCTGAAATTTAGTCTCCCAAACTCCAAAATTATGAACACTAATTTATTTTTCTTTAGTTGTTGCATTTAAATTGTTAACTTTTCATATAACACTCGTGCAATAAAATTACAGTCTTAGGGGGTCATTACAATAGTGGGCGGATCGCCACCGCCCATATGGCGGTGGCGATCCGCCCGCTATTTCCCTCCGCCCGCCACACATTTACCCCCCGCCATATTACTATGGCGGGGGGACCCCAGCGGACGGAAAAACCGTCCGCCGCTTTTCCGCCGGTCGACTTGTTGACCGGCGGAAAAGGGGCATTATATGGTGGCGGTGTCTGCAAGACACCGCCATCCATATTACGATGCTGGCGGAGGTGTGCCTTTCCATGGCGGCGTTGCCGCCATGGAAAGGCATACGGTAATTGCAATTGGGGGCCCGTTGCGGGCCCCCAGGGTGTTGGGGGGGTGGGGGGTGCACATGGGGGGTACCTATGGTACCCCCCTGCATTTGAATGCACAAGGTGGCAGGCACCGCACGGTGCCTGTCACCCTGTGCATGCAAATGCACAACATGCATTTCCAGCATTGTGGCGGGCGGTGCTGTGAGCACCGCCCGCCACAATGCTGAGTATGGGGGATGCGCCCGCCAGTGTGGCGGGCGCATCCTAATTCGAATCGCGGGACCGCCGCACATGTGGCGGGCGGTCCCTTTCTCCGTTGCGATGGCGGGCGGACTTTGTCCGCCCGCCATCGTAATGGACCCCTTAGTTTATTGGCTCATTAAAAAACTGCTATGTCTTATTTTGATGTGTTGAAACCGCTAAATAGAGGCTAACGAAATCATGTTTTTCGTTGTAAATTTAAATCATATTTCAGGTAGATTAAAGCACTAAATAAATATAGATTGTGATATTAGAATATTTACAGTTGAACTTAAGGAATTACTTCTGTAACAAACTAGTTGACAAACTTTGTGAACCAAGTGCTTTTTTGTTGTTGTCAAAACATGACTTTCTCAGCAGGAAGACCTCATAGGTGATGAGACTCAAAGTTGATTTTTTTCGGTGCTTCTTTGCTTTTTAACACATTGCTCTATAAATGCAAGTCATTGTTCTGGCAACCTAACAAAACACATTCCAGGTAAATTCTAAGATCTGTCTATGATTTTTGACAATGTCGCAGTTGTTAAAAAATGAGACTTGGGCTAGGTAAATATCAAAGCAGACATTTTGTATAAGGCACTAACATTTAAAAATCGAACAAATATTCCTGAGGAGAAGTCCTCGTAATTATTACATGACACAAGACGTTTTCCCTTTAAAGTGCCAGTATCTGAAACATCGAGCCATAACAATATTTCATTACAGGACTGAAAGGTTTACAATATCACATTTTAAAAGAATGCTCTCTGCCACTCTGCTCTGGATCTACAGTATTAAATATTTCATGTCCTTGACTGCAGACAGCCTTCAGTGGGCTTCGTTTCCCCTTTTCATAGCCCTGCTACATCAATGATTTAACGAAAAAGAGGGGAGGGCAATTTGACACTTCATAAACATGCCACCTTCCAGAGCCTTTATTTGCTTCAATACATCGTGTGTGGTAAATAGGTAAATATTAGTAAAAAGTATGGTGACAACTTGTTTCTGAACACGTGGTACAAGCTTCATTATAGAAATTAAAGATAAATACAATCTACATGAGGCAGTATGCATTCCTACCAAAGTACTGGTGGCCATTCAGCCATAACAACATCTTAGAACGAAAGGCAGCCCAGCAAGAGTGTTGAAAAGTAACTCAATTTGTTAGGGAAAATTGTACTGACATTTTCTGCTATATATAATATCAATTGTGGCAACAACACCTAACATAATGTGCATGCATCAAGGCTCCATTTCTTGTTAGATAATTCCACGTTGCCGTTAAACAAGCATTGACAAAGCTAATAGGTGTAGATATAATATATGTTAAAGTTCTTCTTTTTTGAATGTCGAGTATGTATATGCTTTTACGTGGGTGTGTAATTGGGAAAATGTGATAATGAGTGATTCAATGGATGAGGGCATATGGATGGACTAATGAATACGTGTCTGTTTGGAATTGATATCTATGAGATTAGTGAGTTTAAAGACACATGAATTGCTCAATTAGTGAGTGCCTTGCACGATGGCTGAATGAATTGGTGAATGAGTAAATTAAGGATTGAGTGAATGCAAGTCTTGAGAAAACAGGTTACACCATTCCGAAGGGCTGAGGTCAGAGAGAACACTACTAGTAGTGTATTAGACCAGGGCTGAGCACCTGTAAGAAAGTGGGTTATTAAGCTGTGAAGAGTGTGAGTCCTTCATAAGTAATAAATCCACAACCTTCTGTCTACTGGGAACCATATACCGCATTTCCGCAGGTTACTACTCATAGCAGTTCAAGGCATACTCAGGAGAGTCGGGGTGGGCTTGTACCCCAGTCCACAATCACACAATCTACAACACCCAATAAATGAGACCCTCAGTGCTTTTACTTATAAAAATGAAACAAATTTTGTTACGCACATAGTTCTCAATTCTATGCATTCATTTACAAACATATTGATGTAGGCAGGAGTAAATATCCATCGTGACACCCTCCTAATAGTTCACACCGCTAGCGAGGCCTGAACCTTATCACTACAATATCCCCTCACCTATATTAAACACACGACAATTGGAGGTAGTTTTCTAAAGGCAGATGTACTGGCTTTGTCAGGGTGTCACCACATTAATACAAATTAGGAATATGTCATAAAAAACAAATGCAACACTATTAAACTCACTAAGGTACTATCTTACAATAGCATTAGTTAAGGCTTTTATGACTCACTAGTAACCTTGGGACCATCAAAAAAGCAATTCAAAACATTCTAACGAACTTCAATAAAATATGTGATGCTTGACTGTTAATGTTATGCTTGGGAATGATACCTTTTCATGGCCTTGATTGAAGCAAATAGCAACATATCATTGTCTATCTTGTCGTGAATTAAGAATTACAATTCTCAGTACATTGTGTGCAAATGTCTTTCTTTTACGTTTAAAATGCTGCAAGTACAGCCTAGGAAACACCAACAGGAATCCTCACTCTTTTGAGCCTTTGTGTAAAACACTATCTCCCAGGCAACGGTGTTTGAAAAATTATGAACAATCACCCCAGGTATTAACTGGGAGACCTAATGTGACTTTTGTGTTGCACTCCTGAGGGTCTACTGCACATCCGGTAGGCACTACCAATGGTGTTGTTCACTTCTGTGGGTTTCACCCATTCTGGGGCACCACAGAACAGAAACTATCCAATGGGAAATGTGCACCAGTGAATTCTGGGGTGCTCCTTTAAGGAATCTTTGCATATTTTATTAGTGGCCTAGTGCTCTGTTTTTTTTTCTTCTCAGTTGCGGCTTTGTGCTACATTGTCCTTTTTTCATTTTTTTTTACATGGGACCCAGGTGACTCTGCTCATTCATGAAGCACCAAGATCCTGTGAGGCCCTGTGCTATGAGGGGAGCCCATGCCTGGTGGATAGTGCTCTGCATGGAAGCCAGCCTCTGGATACTCCCATCTGCATCTGTGTAGGTGGGCAGTAATGGCAGTCATGGCAGTGTGCACCCACTCCCCTATGGCACAGGCATGGGGAGCCAGGGAATGTACACCACAGTGCTACCAGGTCTGGCCTCCCTGGGAGCAAAAAACTGTTCTGTCCCAGGGAGATAGGTGCCCCTCAAACATTTTGATTACTTTATACCCTGGAAGATGGATGTCTGAACACAAACTTCTAATCTGGGCAGGCATGCCCCCTTCCAATCCTTTGATCGACCATGGTGAGCTCCTGAGTCCTACCTCTCTGGGGGCATCGGGGGCTGATGAAGGAAATTTTTGCGGAGTACTATGCTCGTTCACACATGATCCACTGGAGGACCAAACCTTTCCAATCTATTTCTCTGGACTCGTTGGGCGGATTCTCACTATCTTGGTGTCATTGTACTCCCGGTAGCAAGCCCTAGCCACCAGAAGTATTTTTCTCAGGAATCCTGGCTTCCAAATTTTATCTTACTGCTGCAGCTTGAGTTTCCTCTGCTCTCTCTCAGATGAGTGAGAGCTCAGGGTCTGCCCCTACCCTTTACCTCGGGTGTTGGTCTCCTGGCAACTGCCTTTATATGTGGGCCTTTTCATAAGCCCATTAACACCCTGCCAGTAAAGTTCCTTCCCTGCTGCACACGCCAGTTCCCATTGCTCAGTGGCACCTCCAGATGGAAGTCACCCTTCTGCAGAACCAGTCCACAGCAGATCCAGGGAACAGCTGATAGATAACTCTACTGTACCTCAGAGAGTGTAAGTGGGTGCAATCTGACCATGAAAAAACGCTGCTTCTCCCCGAGTTCCAACTGGAGTCCAAATGCCCTTAACTCCATGTTTCCAGTGTAGTCAGGTGGCTTCTCCTTCCAGCTGGGCATCCTTCAGTGCTGTCTCTCACAGGTCTAGAAGGTTCTCAAAAAGTCTCTCCCTTGTGCAGGAGTTTTTAAGCAGGGTAGAAAGTTCTAGAAAGTAGGCCTCTTTGCCCAATCTCAGGGTGACACATCATGACTCAACCTCTGCCCCAAACTCTCAAGAATTCTGTCAAATTCCAATTGAACTGGTCTGCGGAAAGCCCTTTTCTGAGAGCATCAGTCCTGCCCCCAACTGCCAAAGCTACCTGATCCCTTTCCTCCAAAACTTCAAAGGGGAGCCCCTCCTGCATTTGGCTCTAGTGATCTGGCAGTACTACTTTGTTTCTCTGGGACTGATCCTTCTCAGGCCACGTAAAGTGTGAAAGGTAAGTAGCACATGCAGATACGATCCCCACCCCTTCCTTTCCCAGTGACAAGACCTTCAAATGGCTCTATTGTGTGGGGAGGCCTTTTATCTTCCATCTGGCCAGCAGAGTAATTAACTTGCCCAGTGAGGCCTAGAATCTAATTATGGTGTGATTCAAAGAATTATGACAAATCCTCAAGTGCCACAAAGAATGCAGATATCACAAAGGTGACATTGGTTGTACTCAGAGTACATTTTTGCCATATGATAGGTACCTCACTGGAATCTCTAGGCCTAAGTAGGGTAAAACTTTATTTTGGCTCAGATTTCACCGTAATGTATAATTTAGTAAAGCATACAGACTTTCCAGCAATCACTACAGATGTTCACTATGAATGCCCACTCACAATGTAAAGTCTACCCCAGGTCAGCACAAATCTCTGAAGTAGCTCTTTTGTGAAAGGCTACCTGTGTGCAGATATCTGGATGATCTAGATGGTAATCTCACATGCTCAGCCCGCACATGTGCATTCCACATGCCACCAGCCCAGAGCCTCTTACCCTAGTTGTGCAGCAGCAGGCCTTGTCTTAATAGGTGGATACTGCAGTTAGCACTCTTAGGGGAATATTCTCAAGAACGTGTGATAATTATCGCAAAATTAGCTTAACGCAACTTTGCACATCGCAGTCTATCGCGGGAAAATAACGCTGTGTTAAAGTTGTATTCTCAACACGGCGGTACCATGCGATAGTCTCATGCCAACGCGTCAAATTACCGTGACGGCAAAAAAACGCGAAACACGAACGCGAAAAAAGTTGCGATGTGGCCAACAACGATAACCAGCAACAGGCCTGCAATTCCCACGCGTCATGCGGGAAAATGCACTATAAAAGCACCGAAAAACACAAACAAAATAATTCAAACTGCGCAACACCATGGAGGAAGCCGGAGCAAGTACAGAGGATGACCAGAACCCCACAAGCCCCCAGGAGGACCAGCCTGGGACCTCAGGGTCACAGAAGGGCAAGGAGAAGAAGACGTGGAAGACGAGGTTCAGTCCGCAGGAAAACAGGATCATCATCACAGAGGTGATAGAACACCACCAACAACTGTTCGTCACCTCCAACGTGTCATTGGCAAATAAAAATGCAATATGGCAGTCCATCCTGGACAAGGTGAATGCAGTCGGAGTGAGGAGGAGGACAATTGAAGAGGTCAAGAGGCGCTGGAATGATGCAAAGCGCAAAACCAAGAAGAAACTCGCTGACAACCATCAGGCAGCAATGCAGACTGGAGGTGGCAGTCCAGCGGAACACCAGGAGCTGGATGAGATGGAGGAAATGGTGGCCACAGTCATCAGTGGGGAGACGGTGGCAGGAGTTTGGGGTCCGGACACTGCTCGACATGACCTGACACAACAGCACCAGGGTGAGTACCGAACAGGGACTGGGGGACGGGGGAGATGGGCACAATAGCACACATGCACAATTAAGTAGAGCACACTGCACACCCACAATGACTCTGGGTCATGTCCCTGATCCCCTTGGCACACTGCAGCACACATACAAACAGCAAGTAGGCCCCCGTCCACTATGGGCACAAAGGGGTCCCTCCCCACACAGCACCAATCTCACAACCAACCCATGCACACGTGTCAAAACCAGCAAAGCTGCGTGTCTGTGAGCCACACTGACAATGCAAGTGACACTGCATGACGAACAGCATGGCTGCAGTCCAATTATCATGACATGGTGCACGCCACGACACTGAGGTGGCTGAGTGTGGAACACATCCGTAAAGGAGCAGGTCACACTCTGACACATCCACGTGCACAAACAACCCCTGACCTCAACAACACATCTGCATCAAGAGTCCAAAATCTGAACTAGAGCCAAAATTAGCCAAGTCTGCAACATCTCAGCACTGTAGAAGCACAGAAGTCAAAGGCACACCGCCTCAAAGGGATAAGGGGCAGCAAAATCACAGCTGCAGGGGCGACTCTCCCACAATGCAGCACACACACATAGCAATAACAGCACATCATCATTGACGACAATGTGGTACAAAGTGCAACACTCTCACTACAGAACAGAGGACACAACTGGTTCCGCTTGTGCGTAGAAACTGGCCAATCACATCTGGCATAGCAGGAAACTGTGAGATGATAATGTACGTGTACATTCTCACATCTGTGATGTAGTTCAAATGCCCACTGTCCCGCATCAAATAGTCAGCTCCTCCCAAACAGTCACAATGTACATTGTCATGCAGTCTGTATGTAAACTTGAACAATGCGTCAACATACATGTCAACACAATGTTACAATGCATCTCCACTTCACATTGCAGAGAGACAATCAACACCTCCTGCAGAGCAGACCAGACAACTCATCAGTGATGATGAAGAGGACCTCCACACCTTCGACACCGACGCCCTACAACAGCTCATGGACAGCTACGGCAACCCACCTCCAGGAGCAGGGCAGCCCAGCTGCATCAAGGAGACCCCACCCCCTGCACAGACCACACAGCAGGAAGCACCCACCACCTCGGCTGGCTCCCAGCACCTCACCGAAGAACACATCGCATTCCAAGGCCATGTGTGAGACTGCCAGAAGGAGGTGGCTGAACAGGTGCGGGTGGGGTTCGACCTCATGGCAGCCAAACTAGATGGCATACGTGGGTGTCTAAGTCCCATCAGGGACCACTTACACTCCCTAACGGACACCCACAGTTCGCTCCATGATGTCCAACAATCCATGCCCGACATCGCTGGAGTCATGACTCCAAGAGGAGAACAACTGTCTAGTCAGAGTGGCCTCAGCAATGTCAGCCGAGAGTTGGCACAGATGACAGGAAAGAATGACTGCCACGGATGCACACCAGCAAAAAGTTGTTGGGATTCTCCATGCCCTGCAGATCCTCATCATCTCATTGCTGCCACTAAGGCAGTCGCTGATGAATGCTGCTGGTACTTCTACACACACATCTCCGGCCCCTGATGTGTCAGTGGCACACAGTGCTGCAGACCAAACATCAGCACCCACATGTCAGACAGATGACATAGAGGACGAAGATGCGGGTGATTCCACCTTTGTAGTAAGAAGGAGCCAGTAGCATTCTTCTCCGCCATATTTCAGCTTGGTTCTGCCCTCTGCATCATGCCCTGTAACAACACCTCCCACTGTCCCCCGAAACACTCTGCGACACCCACCTTGGACCTCGACATGGACTGCCATATTTTGTTTGCTTACCAATGACACAGCAATCAGACTGCGGACTGTACTTTTCCTCTTCCGATGTACTTGTCAATCCCTAAATGACTCTGGCTGGCCCTCCACTGGGCTACAATGTAATTTGGGCTTTGCATGGCCATGTACTGCTCCAGCTCCGACACTCCACCGAATGTGAATAAATCATTCAAATTCACACAGATGTGTCATGTCCATAATCGATCAAGTATGAAAGTATGGATGAATGTAAGGACATTGATTGCCCAAAAAGGTACACCCTGGGAAATGAAAGAAATGCGCATGTTTGACCGTGACACACATAGGAAGTGAGATGACTGGGAATGCGTGCACTAGCTGTGGCCTCATTGCTCAGAAACAACAATTGTGCAATTCCTCAACTTTGCCCCACGCAATGTTAGAAATAGGGCTGGGTATGAAATGTCAAAGTCGTTGGCAGGCCTAAAGTAGTGTCCACCATCACATTTGACAACAGAACATCTCTTCGCATACCTACTCACACTCAACTGGGTGGACACAGCCTGTAGTGATGGATCACATTGATCCACATGGCAAGAATATGGACACCATACTCACATTGCTGAAGACACGTAAGAGCACAGGTCTATCAGCAACTATCCCAACCACTATGTCTGGCTCACAGAGGTGGAGCTGGCAATAGGGACTCACCCCTAAGTGAAATGCGTCAGTCAGTCCCTCCCTGTGTACGGACAATGCTCATTGAGGCACACGATTTGTCATTCTAATCAACACTCATCACAGTTGAACACTAGTGAAGTTGTGTAGACTTTATTGCCATGTGCGTGTCAGTACGGGCAAGACAAGGGCCACAACATGCAGACCAATGCATCAGACACTAACAGGCAGCATTCGCTCACGGAACAGTTCCACATGACAGGCGTTGTGCATGCGCCCGGGATGTTCTGCCATTGCATTGGTGGCTCTCGTAGAACTGGCACTCTTCTGACCTGCGGCAGTTATGTGGATGATATGCCACAGCTTGGAGCAATGAGTCGTATGTGTGTGCAACGTTTGGACGTATGGGTTGTTGTGTACGTAAGTGTCAAGGGCATTCCATGCAAGAGTACCTCGAGCAAGAACTTCTGTGTGTGGGGTGTGGATACGTTGGTCTTTCATTAGCGCTGTGCGTAGTGTGGGAGTCGTCATCATCTGCTAAGGTATCTCTCACAGGGGTGCCTGCCGCATGCAAGACCAAGGTCGGAGGTGCAGATGTCCTTCCGTCTTATGTATTGAGACAAAGGAGCTTTCATCCCTAATGTTAGTCTGACTACTGCTTGCATTCTGGAAATGTGATGTGGCTTTCGCGCTGCAATTGAGGCTAGTCCTTAGGCTTATGGTGCACCAATCGCGATACACACACGACAGTTGGCATGCATGAGCCAAGTGCCCGAGCGGCCTTGCGCTCCTTGTACAATCCCTTCGTGCGCGGCCGCACTCTGGGTGCATGCAACATTGCAACATTGTCGATTGCGGGCCGTGTGGCGCAGACACTGCAACAGAGACACACGCATCAGTTGGTTTCCTGTCCAGCCCAGAAATGAACCACGTCCAGAGCCCAGGGATGATTATTCACACCCCTACGCTGGCCTGGCGTACGCCGACCCAGCCCACTCGGCTTACGTATAAAGGGGGGACGACGACGACGCTACGTGTCCCAGTTCTTCCCCACTGCTGGAGGTGACATGGCTGCGTCCGCCTGGCATATCACGAGACTCAATCAGAAAGGGTCCATGACTTGCGTTGCACAGAGTTGGTGGCACCGGAAACACTGCTGCCGGCACAGGCCTACCGCCACGGGACGGTGACTTTCGGTGCACTGAGGTAGGGGCACCTTAGGTGCTGAGCGGGTGTGCAGCCTGCGATGATACGCCGTCCTGGCGGTCCGGACTGGTAAGGATTTGTGTGAGCCCTGCTGGACTGCGGTGTAGGCCTGAGCCAGCGGGCAGCGCAGGCCTACCGCCACAAGTGGCGTTGCCTCACGGTTCACAGAGTTAGTGGCACCTATAGAGCTGAGCGAGTGTGCAGCCTGCGATGATGCAGTGTGTACTGATATGATCTCTGCCATTGCAAAATCAAGACCCTGAATCATGTGTGTGACCTGGTGGCCCGCGGGGCTGCATGATGTGGAGGCTGCCAAGGTCGCGGGCCCCGGGCTTGGAGCTTGCACCGGCACGTGGTGGGCCCTCTTGGAGACACGCTGGTGGCGGAAGGTGAGCAATGAGGCCTGGGTGCGCAGGTGCGGGCAAACACCGCTGGGCGGCGGGAGGGGCTGGGGTGCAGCAGCTTGTGTGCGCAGGGGCGACCAAGCGATGATGGCGTGTGCAATGATATGAACTCTGCCATTCATGAATTTGGACTCTGTTTCAGATAAGGGGCCTGGTGGACTGCAGTGTATACCGGCACGTGGTTGGAGACACACCGGTGGCAGCAGGTGAGCAGTGAGGCCTGGGTCCGCAGTGTCGGCACTCTCTCTCCCTCTCCCTCTCTTCCTTTCACTGTCTCTCTCTCTTCCTCTGTTACTCTCTCTCTCTCCTTCTCCCTCTCTTCCTTTCACTGTCTCTCTCTCTTCCTCTGTTTCTCTCTCTCCTTCTCCCTCTCTCCCCCTTTCTCTCTCTTTCTCTCTCTCCCTCTCTTTCACTCTCTCTCTCTCTCCCTTTCTTTCTCTCTCTCTTTCTCTCTCTCGCTGTCCTTTGATGAGTGCATGACACACCTTCTTATCTTGAATTTTATCTTGCAGGCTGTGTTTTACAGGTTGTCCAGAGAAGACCCGCCATGACTCTTCCGAATAGTTGTTTTGAGTTAAATTTGAATAAAATAATTTGTTTGGAAATTCAAAGATGAATGAATGATTCTCCTTTTTCTGACCACACATGAATGTTAATTGTTGTACTTGTGCGACATCAGGCGAATTGTTTTGTTCATGATTTTGTAAAGTTGATGTAAAATATCTTTGTCCGGGGTAGGGCCCCAGGAGGGGGAGGGTCCTGGGGGGGGTGGCGGTGGGTGTTGTGGCCCTCTTGGGTGTCCGGCTGCATGATCAGAAGCTCCATGACATCTATTCTTTTGGTGTGGCTGTGGGCTGGGCTCCCATTTCTGGTGCAGGTTATCATCCGATTAATACCAGGAAAGAGCAGGTGTTAATTCCCTGCTGCTAACGCGCCTTATCGCATGTTTTGTGATCTTATCGCCAATCTGGCTGGTCGTTGAGAATGTTGTGAAGTGGTGTTGTCGCAGGTTTTTGCACGGGAACGCCTACTCTGCATCTCATTAGCGTTAGTTGCCGGTGTCATCCGTGGCGATGTTTTTTTGCAGCTGCTATCACAGGAAAACTGGCGATATCGGCTGTTAGCACCAGCTTGTGAATAGGGCGATAAATCTATCGCCACTTTGGCTGCGATAAAGTGCCGCTAACTCGGCGATAAGTCCTTGAGAATATGCCCCTTAATCCGTTATAACAGGGTTTACAGTTAGTGGGACTGTTAGTGTGACTCACTCACAGTAAAAGTCTACAACCAGGTAGTCCAGAAGCAAAAAAATCCAAGGGATTAAATGTGAAGGAACCCAGTACTGCTATTCCACTGCAAGCATGTAGGTGTGGTGATCACCGAGGCAAGACATTCCAACATGGCCTTCGTTATGATATATCTAACAGGACATTACCAAGCCCATTGGGCTTATGAGTGACTTGCATACACTGCAGACCCAGGCAATTTCTACCAGAGACTCTGGCTGCTCAAATATATATTCAGGAATGAGGACTAACATAGGGAATTGGATGTGTTAACCCAATTCCCAAGTATTCAACATCTCTAACTGAATTCTTCAGGTTAAATTCATAATGAGATGGGCTTATCTGATCCCCCGAGACTTTATTTTTGCCGGTAATGATCTCTTCAGTGACTGGAATTACTGAATCCATTGACATGTTGCTCATAATGAGTGAATTGTGTTGAGAATTACCACCTTTATGCATGTGTACATTAGCCCAAACACTCTGCAATCCTGAAAACACTTTCTGATTTGCACTTTACCTTTTACTTCAAACATTTATGTTTGTCTCTTTACTCACTAATACCTAGTGTACATTAAGGTTTGCATTCATCTTGAATGCTTGTTTAGATATGCACTCAGAAACCATGAGTATCACCAACACTCGTTCATCTTGAATACTTGTTTAAATATGCACTCAAAACCTTGGGTATCAGACCAGATTTAAAAAAATACTTTGAAAACCTGCTGCATAGGCACATTTGCACCATCACTCATTGATCCTAGAACGTTTTCAGAGCTGACCAATCACTCAGTAATTAGGAGTTTATGTAGAGATTTCACCACAACACATTTGCAGTACATACCCATATTTGCACCATCACTGAGTAATAGTGCCACAATCTATTGGAACACATATCAACAAAACACCGCATTTGCTAGTTATACAATAAACTATTTTTAAATGTAAATGACTTAGGCCCAGATTATGAGTTAGGCATAGTGGTAATTACTGCATGTAGAGGTAAATAGAGGATGACTTTAACGAACTGTCTGATCACAAGTTAAGTAATGCATGCGTTATTTAGCCATGTGCTAAATACAGCATGTCACAGGTTGACTGCAGCAGCTCACACTTCCATTCTGAAGTCCACCGAAATTGATACAGCACTGTTAGGCCACTATATCATGATATGCCAGATCCATGTTCTGCTCTAACAAACAATGCAGCATGAGAATGGAAACCAATCAATGACCTCAAATGGAGCAGCAACACAGGACAAGAGCCTGGATTGACAGAGTAGGATTGAAACTCATAAACATGAGTCAGCGTGAGATCCAGAGAATATACAGGCTCAGTATGGTCACCATACAAAAAAAAATGTCTCCATTACAGATAACTTGGAGCCCAACATGGGGATCCACTGCCATTCCTGAAAAAGCAAGACGCACTAGATTTCTTTGCAACAGGCACCCCCCAGCTGACAGTATGATTGGTTTGTAGCATTTCTCAGTCAACCTTTAGCAAAATACTGTGCAAAATGATGGATGCTTTTCAGAGAGTGAGTGAGCAGCATATATAGTTCACTTGGACACCCCCATAGCTAATGCTAGAAAAGCAAACATCTCTGCTACAGCAGGGTTTTCTGATATCCTAGGGTCAATTGGAAGCACTCATGTACACAATGGTGATGTCAGGTAGACAGGAACAAGTGTGCTGAAATCGTAAGATGAAAAACACTACACATGTGCAAATGCTGTGTGATGTAGATCCATGTATACTGAACTGGTGTTTTAGGTGCTCCATATGAAACCACAACGTTATGATGCTGACGGGAAACAACATTAGCCATATTGTGGGAACACATCACCCGTACGTTACTGGGCAGACAAATCAACCCTTCATCAAGATTACAGTGCATTATGATTGTTGTAGTTCAATCTCACTACATGTCAGCAGTACTATTATAGAGTTTTTAGCACCTTTGATCAATGTGAATATGCATAACAAATTACATCAGCAATTCTTCACAGTGATGTTTTTCATCTAAGTCAAATTATTTCCATTATAACTCTCATGACTGTTAACCTAGATTTCTCTGGCTTCGAGACCATCTTTCATGTCTTCTACTTCAGACTTTTTGAGGATGGTCATAATTGGCTCTTCCCACAGCTTGAGGTAGAGCTGAGGTGGAGAACTGCCACCAGTTGCCATGCTTTAGTGATTGTGTTTGGCAACTCTCTTAAAAACCTAGAATTTCAAGGTTTAGAACCTGTTTTTAATGTTCTCAACATCAAGTGGATATGTTGATTCAGTACAGATTTGGACAATTTTCTCCTTCAAACGGTATGATTGTTTTGTGTGTTTAGAAGCATCTTCAGCATGAGATGGCACATTACATGTTCATGGTGTCTTAACATCTCTTTAGCCAGGACCTCCAGCTTAGGATCCATAAACTTGTACTTTTTTTCCGTGCCTGGATCCATGATGGAAATGTTTGGCAGTTTCTACATGTGATGAATGAATGATATTAGGCGATGGCAGTGGATTCTCTTTGTCTTGTTTCAAGGTACTTTGTCCATACAAAACAAATGTCTGCACAATCCCACACAGGAAGAAGTTGTTGGTGTACTTTTGGGGTGTCATATGGCCCTTTTGAGTGTTGCTCTGGCTGTTTCTGTTCTCTATGGATCCATTTCCACACTCACGGAACTTCCAAGGCCAGAAAATAGCCACTTTTTGTTGTTTAGTTGTTGTTCTATTTGCCCAGGAGGTATATAACACATGTGCTAAATACACATTTGGTATTTACCACATGCACTAAATAGCACACATTTGGTATTTAACACATGCTCTAAATAACAATACACAGTGCACGGTATAAACTCATAATCAGTGTCATTTAACATGTGTTATTTACCGATCCCAGTGGTATCAGTATTTACCTTATGTGCCAATTTGGTGTTATTCACCACCAAACCTGTGATGGAAGCCTAAGGGCCTAATTATGAGTGGCTCCTTAAATTCCGTATTGTGCGTAAACCCCTGTTTACTTATAGGATGGAATTACAAACTTGGCATTCAGATGCATTAAATAACCCAACATTTGTTACATTTTGTCAGGTCAAACCTGACGAATTTAACAGGGAAAAACATTTGGGGGCCGATTCCGATCTCAGCCGGTAGGGCTCCGAATCGGATTCGGCTTAACCGGATCCGATTCGGAGCCCTATTTCCCGACCGATCCGTACGCGCGTCCGGACGAGCGAGTACGATGCCAAATCGCCGACCGACTCGTTCGGGCATCCCAACCGCTCTGACCGACTCGTCCCCGGGTCGAACCGCACCGACCGACTCGCTCGGACACGACTCGCACCGCGCAATGGAGACGTTCCCCGGCCGGGTGAGTACGATGCGCGCCGCGAGCAGTCCGACCGACACGCGCCGTCCGGCTCGAAAGAGCAGTCGGAGCCGTACTTCGGGGGTCCGTGTCGGACCCCCTGTACACGTAGCCGCACGAGTCGCACACAGGGGGGACCAATGGGTCCCCCCTACCTGTGCGTGTACGGCGCGAGTCGCTTTGCTGCATACCCGCTGTAGGGGGCGCCCTTGTTCGCCTCGCACCCATTGAGGCAATGGGAGCCCGCGTACGCGTTGTACGACCGGCTCCCATTGACTTCAATGGGAGTCCGACCGACTCGAGTACGATAGCATACGGACGCATCGTACTCGTTCGGTCGGGCTGCTGCACGGGTCCGATTCGGTCGGAAATCTCTCCGGGTCCGGCTCGGTCGGAGAGATTTCCGGCCCGAATCGGAATCGGCCCCTTGGTATTTGCCAAATCATAACAGAGGTGTTAGTGTTTATCCTGATGACACCGCAACTCTCATATCCTTCCTCTAGTGTGATTTCTTTATATGCTTTTTGTCTGCGGCACAAGGATGTAGTACTGGACTTTCTCAAGTGAGTAGAAGGAGTGCAGTACTTCATATTATTAGTAAATTTCTCTCTGACATGAGCAAAATTAAAAGCCTCGGCATCTGGTTGGACTGCTCCCTTAGCTTCAACTACCAAGCGGCAAAACTATCGGCCACTTGCTATGGCCTGCTGAGGATGCTACGCAAAATACTTCCTCTTCTCCCATTTCAGGCAAAAAGAATCATGGTCCAGGCTCTCATTCTATCCCGCTTGGACTATGGGAATGCCCTTTATTTAGGAGCCCCTCAATCCACTACACACAAGCTCCAGATCATTCAAAACTGCGCAGCTCGCCTGCTCCTCCAGACCCCTCATCGGCAATCCGCAAAACCAGCACTGAGGAGCCTTCACTGGCTGCCTGTTAGGATGAGAATCCAATTCAAAGCCATGTGTATTGCTCATAAGACCTTCTGGAGGAAAGGCCCAGCAGTCAGCCGATCTATGATAATCCCTTATCAACCTAGCAGAAATCTCCGCTCGGCGTCCTCTTCCCTCGCCCTACTCCCAAGAATAAAGAGAGCTAGATGTGGCGGACGCTCCTTTTCCTACAACTCCGCCAAGTTATGGAACGCTCTCCCCCCACGCATACGGGCGGAGCCTAATCTGCTGCCCTTTCGTAAACTCCTAAAAACACTGCTCTTTAACAACTGCTTCTAACCACTGGGCTTTCTCTGTTGTCCGCGTTCGTCTGCAGCGCTAGGATGCCTCAGGGTAGCTATCGCGCTATATAAATGTTTTTTTCATTTCATTTCATTTTTTCATTTCATTTCACTGCGCCTGTGTTCCTGCAGGCATGAATTCTCTTAGTGCATCTACAAACCAGCACATATTCTTTCATGTGCAAGTGCAAACTGTAAAGGTACAAGAGTGTATGCTTAAGCAAATGACATGAAATGAAAACACAATTTGAGACCCTGAACACCACCCCTATTGGACCATCACATTCAACCTCCTCAGAATTCTTGCCCCAGGAGCTCGTTCATGCTCCTTTTATCAGTCACTATAATATATACTAGCTCTCCAGCCTGCTTCCTCTTGCAGTATTGCCAAATCTTTTATAAAATAGCTTGTGATGGCTTTGTCACAGAATACAAAATACACAACATTTTCTTCTTCAAAAAATTATTTTTGGGGGTGGGCTGGCTTTAGAATTTTTCAAAACGAGAGAGTAAAAGACAGGACAATTATATTTTTCCTGAAGTGGTGTTATGGGCGGCTACTGCATGCATTGTGTATTTGTTAACCAATTTTGGTACTACACCTTCTGCTGTCTTTACAGGGATATACATCAATAACCTGAGATATTACACCCTTTCTTCTGACTTCAGCTAGTCAGTCTTTGGGGACTGGAGCAGGGCCAAGGCATTTCGGCCAAAGTAGCTCGGGATTAAAAGAAGGAGAGTTACCGAGGAGCATAAGCTCGGTCTTGTCCCTGTTGAGTTTTAGGCAAGAGAGTTCCATCCATTTGGCTACCTCCTCTAGGCAACTTCCTAGGTCGCTTGGTGACTTCTCGGGGTGGTTTAATGTCACCACGAGCTGAGTGTCATCAGCGTAGGTAATGATTTTTATGCCAAATGGACAGACAATCTCTGCCAAAGGACTCATATAAACATTGAACAGCGTGGGGCTCAGGGAGGAGCCCTGAGGCACACCCCAGCTGAGGGGCATACGTTTGGATACAACATCTCCTTCAAAGACCTGGAAAGATCGTTCTCCTAGGAAGGACTGTATACAGGTGATGGCACTGCCTGTCACGCCCAGACTCCTGAGTCTAAGGATCAGTATGTCGTGGTTGACAGTATCAAATGCAGCACTGAGGTCAAGAAGAATGATCGCTGCAGTGCCCCCATGATCCAAGATCCTCCTAGCCTCCTCAGTTACTGCAAGAAGGGCGATTTCGATCCCATGTTGGGGACGGAAGCCGGTCTGTGAAGGATGAAGTAAATTGTTGGATTCTACAAACTCTACCAGAACCGAGTAGACGTGCTTTTCAAAAATCTTGCTCAACCTTGGAAGGAGGGAGATAGAACGGTAGTTGCCCAAGTTGTCCTGGTCAAGGTTGGTTTTCTTTAAGAGAGCCTTTACCATTGCGCATTTCCATGCAGGGGGGACCACTCCAGAGGAAATGGAGGCATTGAGCAGGTCAAGGACTACTGGGAGGATGTTCCCTATGACTGGGGTCAAAGCACGGGGAGGCGCAGGGTCTGAGGGGGAGCCCGATTTTACCCGGGCCATGATAGAATCTAGAGTTACGAGGTCCAAAGGAGGGAGGAGCTCCAGTACAACTTGAGTTCCATATCCTGATACAGTAGTGGGAACCAGGGTTTGTTGGATCTGAGTGGAAGGAAAAGTCGAGTATATATTTTGTATTTTCTGGTGAAAAAACTCAGCCAGGTTGTTACAGCGGGTATGGGCATCGTTCATGATTGGTTGTTTCTGGGGCAGTTTTGAAAGGGTTTTGGCAATCCGGAAGATTTCCTTAGGGGAGTTAGAGGCTGAGTTAATTTTTTCCTCGTAGAAGGATGCTTGGGCGGCTTTGATTTCGCCTTTATGGGTTCTTATTTCCTCCCTATATTCAGATTTACTGGATTCTGCATAGTTCTGTCTCCACTTCCTCTCTAACCTTTTGCAGCGTTGTTTGAGTTTCTGTAACTTCGGGGAGTACCATGGGGAAATCTTTGACTTACATTTTTTGTGGGTAGGTCTCTTGGGTAGTACGTCATCTAGGGAGCTCTGAATCCAGTAGTTAAATTTCTCATTGGCCGAGATAGGGTTTGGGTCCCTGGCTGGCCTGGTGGCTTCCAGAACTGAGATCCATTGTTCTGAAGGAAGCTTAGATCAGTTACGTTCCAAGCAGGAGGCTAAGTTGGAGGCGAAAGTAGGGCCAGGGATTTCCCAAAACAGGGGAATCAGGAAGTGATCAGACCAGGGGAGCGGGGGCGGTGCTCCTACTGTGAGTTCATTGCAGTTACTGAAGACGGGATCGAGTATGTGGCCTTTAGTGTGGGTAGGTTCAAGTACTCTCTGTTTTACCTGAAGTGCGGAGAGGTTCACAATAAGCTCTTTTGCGATATGATCAGAGGTGTTGTCTAGGTGTATATTAAGATCCCCTAATACTGTGTAGTTAGACGGCGAGCAGGCTAAATTAGCAATAGTTACCGGGAGGGTGTTGAGGAATTGTCCTTGGGCCCCGGGTGGGCGATATATCAGTAGCCCAGAAAAGGTGATAGTGTGGGAGAAATCTGTGGAGAAAGATAGACTCTCACAGTCCAGTACATGGTCTGCGGAGATGCGGCAGTTGAACTGGTCTTTAAAAACAATTGCTGAGCCCCCCTCTGCCATTCTTACGGTCCTCTCATTGTATAAGGTATCCGTGAGGGAGTGTTTGAGTGAGGACTGGGTCGGACTCATTGTTGAGCCAGGTTTCTGTCAGGAAGAGGGCATCAGGTTTTAGTTCCTCCAGTAACATGGCGATTTCAGTGGCATGTTTAGGGAATGATCTACAGTTCAGCAAGAACATCTTTAGTATGGAAATTTTTCCAGGGGGGGTCCGGGCCTTGATGGCCGGACGAAGATTAAAACCACAGTGTGGACAATTGGATTGTCCTTCGGCGACATTCAGGGAGTGTAGACAGTTGCCAGTTGCCTTTCCTCTTAAATTGTGGAGGGATTGTGGGCTATAGAATCTGATATTTGTCGGGGAACGGACAGGGGTTGTGGCCCCTGGCCCCGGCTGGACGCGGACGGGCGCAGACGGGCTTGCCTTTGGCGCGCTGTCGGCGCGCCCGCTGCGCGCGTCCACTTCGCGGAGATTCTGGCATGTGTGCTAAGTAGGGTAATGAGGTACCGCCCCCTCCGGTCTCCTGCCCGGAAGTGAGGGAAGTTTGTGGCTGGATACTCCCTCCACGCAAGCGGGAA
Organism: Calotriton arnoldi; assembly: GCA_963921515.1. Taxonomy (NCBI): domain Eukaryota; kingdom Metazoa; phylum Chordata; class Amphibia; order Caudata; family Salamandridae; genus Calotriton; species Calotriton arnoldi. The sequence goes on from CAWUFW010000716.1 coordinate 139,188, forward strand.
CACCCGTGGTGGACCGGGGAGCAGTGCGGTTTGTGGCAGGAAAACACAGGTGAGTAAAGAGTCTAAAGTGCAGAGCGCAGTTACTTTTAAAAAGGATAATATTCCTCGCTTGATTAAAATAGGTAAAAACACTTGAGAACAGTTAAAATGCTCAGGATTGCCTTTCTGCCTGCGCACGTCCGCTGCGCGGAGATTCTGGCATGTGTCCTAAGTAGGGTAATGAGGCTCCACCCCCTCCGGTCTCCTGCCCGGAAGTGAGGGAAGTTTGTGGCCGGATACTCCCTCCACGCAAGCGGGAAAACCTGTGGTGGACCGGGGAGCAGTGCGGTTTGTGGCAGGAAAACACAGGTGAGTAAAGAGTCTAAAGTGCAGAGCGCAGTTACTTTTTTAAAAAGGATAATATTCCTCGCTTGATTAAAATAGGTAAAAACACTTAAGAACAGTTAAAACGCTCAGGCTTGCCTTTCTACCTGCCTGCGCGCGTCCGCTGCGCGGACATTCTGGCATGTGTCCTAAGTAGGGTAATGAGGCTCCGCCCCCTCCGGTCTCCTGCCGGAAGTGAGTCCCAATAATATTGTCTCAAAGATCACATTTCCAATCGAACGAAAGTGTGAGGATCATAACATGTAACATTCCCACAATCCTAAATATGAGGTCTACAGACCCACTTTTGGTTTGCCCACACATGATTCTTTTCGGTTAATTTTTATTAGAACGCAGAAAAGCCTTTATATCATTTGTGTGCTACATAGTGTGTGTAAACTAGTATTGGAATTAGCAAGTGTGGTTGTAGTTTACATAATCAATGCACTGTATCACTGCAAGGGGTTTATTTTCTGCCCAGCAGTTCTTAAACCAAATTTTCATTAACAACTTTCATCAAAACGTTCAGTACAAAGTACTTTATCACAGAAATTGGAACATAAGACATTCACAACATAAGATGAAAAGAGAGAAATTGGAGTCAGTCCTTGAGAGCAAAGTAATATGTGCAAAAATCAGATGCAGTCATGAGGGTGAAATCAAGGTATCGAGAGATAAGTGAGTGAGACAGGTGGTGTGCAGGGACTGGTTTAGAGTAGCAACAACAGTAATACAGTTGAGAGTGATGAAAGAAATATTTGATAACGGAAATGCTACAAAGGGTGGAATATTTGCAGTTCAGTAAGGGACATAACAACAGAATGGTCAAAGACAAAAAAAGTATAAAAGGGCAAAAGAACCACATGGGTGCATAAATGCCACTAAGATGTGTAGTGCTGGGGGGCCTTAACAGCAGCCTTGAATAACAATTTCAGAACAGCTTCTACTAATGATGCTAATGAATGAACCCCGAATGGGATCAAGCATGAACATGTAGCCATTTAGATGCTATATTACCTGTTCAAGAGAGGCTAATCATACCAGCTCAGTTCACCACTCCCCATGTTTTGAGGCATCAAGGTGCGCATCTTTTCCACTGTGAGTGATGTGGTGGTCCATCTCTTGCCAACGAGGGGATCACATGATCATTGTTAGGCACATCCTGCAGTATGGCCCATGCCATAAGATCAAAGGTATATCTACTAGACTCATTCATATATTGCCAAATATCAGTCCATTGAAGCAGAGCATTTGGCAGGACCAAAACAAACAAACTAGGTTTGTGAGCCAAATACCCTGCACTGTGGGCGAGGGCTTAGACAAGCGGCATGAAGCTGAAACAGGATCTGTGAATAACAAACTTTTAGTCTGGATCTCTCTCAGGCTCTTATCATGTGTCAATAGTAGTGTTGTCCAATCGTCCACACCCTAGTCATGGGATGCCCTTTCCTGCTAGTGCCTTCTGGTATTGACCACCGTCTGTTTAGAGAATAATTCAGAAACCAGTGTAGTGTTTAATCCTGAGATCACACCAAGTTGTCCCCAAGTTGTCAAGTATGCAAGGATCAATGTATATGGTGGGCACCCGTCAGTTCCTGAAATAATGAATCAGATGTGTATACCTGCAGTGCTGTGCTGGGTCTAGGACATAGCCAGATTACTTTTCGAAGAAAGATTTCATGTGACAATCATCTATCATATCATCCACTCTGGGGAGACCCCTGAATAGTCTCAATAACCAGCAGATAGGATAATCTACATTGTTGAAGGCAGCAGTGTTGTATATGGGAGCACCTTTGTAGGGCAATCTCGACATCTCTTAGACAATTGCTGTTGATTGTTGTTAATGTTACTGGTGGAGGGTAGTTTCTTGATTGGCTAAAAAAACACCCAAGGAAGATTTTAGATTTAACACATCAGTCAGAGAAGTTTGAGGAACACCATAGTTGACAGGCTGAGAGAGAGATTTGGATAAGTATATTGAGCTATAATGTTGACTTCTTAGGTATTGCACTCACTAAAAACCATTCCCTTCAGTGCCATCATCTAACTCAATCTGTTTCTCTTTCAACTCAACATTTTAGCTATCTCACAGACTCGATGGGCTAATGTTGCCCTTAGATGCTTCACCCTAGTTCACCCTGCTGTGATTTTCATTATTCTTCAGTGTTGTTTCCAGGATCAGCTATATATGTTTCTGCATTTTCTATACTTAATCACTTTCTCAAATGTGATGAAGTTGCTGCATCTGATAATGAAGCTTCAGCATCCATAACAAAATTCTCAAGCACTGATCAGCAACCATGGATGTTGGAGGATGGGTAGCACATACCCACCATACTTTGTGTGTCAACATCTGTAAGAGTAATTCTTGGACCCGCCTCTGTTGCTACAACAGCTTTTTCTCAAAATATCCCTGCCACCTCTTGCTTGCAAGGAAGTTTAAATCCCATAAAAAAGGCTAAACATCAGAACTTTTCCACAGCAAAATTGAAAAGATGTACAATAGTTTTGAAAAACATTCGAACCCCAAGGATATCATCAGCAACCTGCCCACATCCCCCGTGGACACACACCTAACCAACTGGAAACCACTCACCGAAGAAGACGCCATTTCAAATAATGAAATCTGTCCACGCCAGGGTCCTGACTGGCCCCGGTCTACATCAAATCTACAACCTAGGAGGATCTTTGATCAGCAAAATCCTTATTCACATCATCATCTTCTCCATCAACTCCGCAACCTTCCCCGAGGACTGGAAACATGCTGCAGTTACAGCCCTCCTTAACAAACCTTCGGCAGACCCCAACGAGATGAGCAATGACCGCCCTATCTCCCTACTACCATACCCAGCTAAAGTTATAAGAAGGTACTTAACCATCATCTCAACAATCACTTGAACACCACAATCTTCTTGACCACACCCAATCTAGCTTTCGAATCAACCATAGGACATAGACAACACTCATCGCCACTACAGATGAGATCCGTCCCTTACTGGATTGAGGACAAACAGCCGGTCTCATACTTCTGGACCCCTCTGCTGCATATGACACTGAATCACACTGCAGCCTCATCAAAAGACTACACGCAACAGGCATCCAAGGTCCAGCCCTTGAATGGATATGCTATTTCCTCACATGGAGAACAGAGAGTCAGACTCCCACCCTACACATCAGAACCCAAGGACGTGATCTGCGGAGTCCTACAAGGCTCATCTCTCAGCCCTACCCTGTTCAACACTTGCATGACACCACTCGCCAACATCATCAGATCTCACAGCATCTCCATAATTTCCTATGCCGATGACACCTGGTTCATCTTCTCAATGTCCGATAAGACCCCCATGACCAGATCCAACTTCACAAATGCATGATCTGTATAGAAAAATGGCTGAAAATCAACTGCCTGAAACTCAATCCAGACAAGATGTAAGTGCGTATTCTCTGGTACAAGACCTCCCCCTGGGACTCCCCTGGTGGCTTGGTCCAACACCTATACCGTCTAACCAAGCAAGAAACCTGGTAATCATCTTAGATGACAAACTCAACTTGGCCTCACAGGTGAACACAGTCATCTCTTCTTGCTTCCACGTATTATGCATCCTCAGAAAAATCTTCAAATGCATTCCTCTGAGCACCAGGCATACCATTAGTCAAGCCATGGTCACTAGCAGACTAGTCTATGGAAACACCCTCTATGCTGGAATCTCCAGCCATCTCCTCCACCAACTTCAGACCATCCAGAGCACCACAGCTAGACTTATCCTGGACCTCCCACATCACACACACATCATCCACACCTCAGAGAACTCCACTGGCTGCCAATACACAAACACTGCCACTTCAAATTTCACACCCATGCATACAAGGCACTGCACAACATAGGACCATCATACCTCAAACACCACCTTCACTTCCACCAACCTACCAGATTCCTACGCTTAGCCTCACTCTCCTTGCACACATCCCCCATATCCACAAAAGTAGAATGGGTGGCCTAGCCTTCTCCTACATCGCACCCAAAAAAATGGAACAACCTTGCTCCGCACATTAGGGCTGCCTCCTTGCTTCTTGAATTCTCCAAGAGGCTGAGTATCTGCCTTTTCAACTAACCCCCAGCAGTTGACCTCACTTGCTCCAGTGCCTGGATACCCTTCAGTCATGCTCTACATTTCCACCTAACAGAAGTTTCCATTTTAAACTGATTTTTATTGTGACCAATTTCCTCTCAAGGCAGTAGACCAATCAAAATTTAAATTTGCATTTATCTAGAAGGATACCTTGTTTGCATAATATAAATGCATAATATCGGTGCTCCTTGACTAACTTGAGAACTGGCCATTGAACATGTTGTCCCTGACCTTCAGTCTAAATACTCATGCACTAATAATGCATGTACAGAATCGCTGTGAATCCTTCTGCAAAATCTTCATGTACAATACATTTTGCATGTCCTCTGAACACTTTTTTTATTAGCTTATTGAATTGAACCGATGCCAGCAACACTTAGCCCACCTATTTTAGATTTTTAGAGCATAGCCTCAAGGACAATTCTTAAAACAGTGGCAAAAGAATCAATTAGCTTTTGCTGGTGCAGACTTTCCTTCTGATCACCCCTCCTTCACACATTTGCTGTTGCAGATAGGAAGTAGCACATTTTGAAGGTTCTGTTTCTTATTAGTCAATTTTATATGGACAAGTAAAGATGAACTGCACTCTTATAAATTCGAAATAATAGAAAACACATCTGTTGTAGGAAAATATCTTTAAATTTAACTAGACATTGACAATTTCTAATTAGATTTTTGTGCATCATTTGCATTCATTACTCTCTACAGCAGAAATGTATAAGTATCACTGGATCACTCTATTGCAGTGCTAGAATTCTTATGGAACCGGCCTCATATGTTATGAAATCCATACACTATAACTATGCTAAATCATGCATTGTGAAACCATCACTCGTTTTAGAAGTGAGAGAAAAGCTCCATCATTAAGAGGTTCAGCCAAAAGCTAGAAAATATCCATAATTGCTTGACAAATTACCTAAATAGCAAAATGGACATCTTATGTACTTCCTCTTCACATTTTGGTTGCAGATGATAATTAGTTATACCCGCTTAGTTTTATTTCTGATCCAACAAGTTATGCACAAAGATAGGAAAGAATGCGAAATAACAATGACAGGGTGTTTTTATGATTAACAATTAACTTTAGTAATTCAAAAAATATATATTTTTTTTAAAGTAATTCATGAATATATAAAGTTGATGTATTTTGCATTTTCTTTTCCATATTTTTTTGTGTGCCAGAGTTGGCTCATGAAAAGTTCAGGATTGATAGCTCTGCATGTCACTCACCCTAGATGTTCTCTACATTCTCAGCATACGTTTACTTATTAAATCTTACCTTCCCTCTTCCCACTGCTCAAAACACTGTTTTATTCTCTCAATATGTAGCGCTCACAGGCTTTAGTTAATTCTCTCCAAGAAACTGTCTATTCATTCCAACCCATATTCCCGATAGCGATTTGTTATTCTATTCTCTATTCCAGTGTTCTATTTAAAACAAATATTTTTTTCGCACAGGGAGGATTTATGGCAGGTATGAGGGGGGATGAATTGAATAGTGTGATAATTCTGGTCAGAACCTCGGCTGTATAGTGGAAAACCAGAGAGGCAGTGGCATGAGGCACAGGATCTGAGCATTTTAAAATGACATCTATGTTAATGTTGGCACGCCTGCCTGTGTTGTGGCAAGGGCCGTCTCAGAAATCACCTCAGGATTATTTGATACTTTTCTAGCCACTGTCTAATTATCTGGAGGGATACATCTGTGAGTTCACTGGTGCTGGAACAGTGGCTTTTAAATGACATACTTTCTAATAACGCACACAAGTTCTACTTATAGGGCTCACATCTAAGGTAGAATGACTGCTTTCATATCCCATTAAGACCTTCTGATTACCAACTGCAAAATCAGTTTCAATAACATGGGGTCTTCTCCAGATTGATTTGAGAGGAGTTGACATTGCATTTGTAACAAGAGTAAGAAGGTTAAACAACCAACTCACTTTTGGGTGCATAAAGCAAACCACTCACATGAAAAACCACCATAGGAGAGAGTGGATTGAAAACAAAGAATATGCTTTGCTAAAGACAGGATATTGGATAAAGAAGGTGATGGAAGATCATGTTCTATGTCTATGACATCATGTCACCACCAGATTGCAGTCAAAGATCTGCCATTGTCTTCCTTAGTAATAACAGTATAAGAGGCATCACTGAATTCCTTTGGGTGTTATCTAGGGCAAGGAGCCATGTAGAGAACTGCCTCAAGTGATGGAGGGAGCTCTATCCCACAGGATTATCCAAGTTGATCATATGTTTCCTGCAGGAAATCTGCCTTTTCTGCGTGCTCACCTTGGATTTTTTGCTTTTTGTTGGACACTATATTTTAGCTGGCTTTAGAACTCTGTGCACTTTAACCCTGGTAACAAGGGTTAAAGTGCCTTTTCTTGCCCTTAAAACATGGTTAAATTGGCATACTCCTAATTGGCATATATAATTTGCCTATAAATCCCTAGTATATGGTCCAAAATGCACCCAGAGCCTGGAAGCCAAATGTCACTAGTGGACTGCATGCCTATTGTACCATCCACCATAGTGGCAGTGGAAAAATGGTGTTAGGCCTACTGTAGCAGTGCAATACATGCACTGTTACTTGAAAAAATAAAGCCTTTTTGACAGATTAAAAGGTTTCTTTTAAACGTAATTTGTCACCCCTATGAAGGTCTTTTAGCCCAGAAGGGTATTTTTAGGGTGGGTAAGGTTTAGGGGTTGGTATGGTATGGTAATATATATGGGCATATATATGTATATACACGACTGGTTGTGCTGTTGCCTGCCAATAAACAAGGTGAATTAAACGTTGTGTGAGGCATCTTCAATTTGCGAGCAGCTTCAAATGGATATATATATATATATGTACACACATATGTGTGTCTGTGTATATATATATATATATAAGTATATATATATATATATACACACACACACACAAATACATATATATTTATACATGTACATACTTACTTGAGGAATATTTATATTTGCGTTGTAAAGACATGCATGGTAAAGGTATATGCATGGTAAAAGTTTGTGTAGTGAAGACATGCGTGGTAAATACTTATGCGTTGTTAAGCCCGCATTGTAAATGCATGTGTGATTATGGCAAGCGTGGTTCTGCTATACATGCCTTGCAATGTGCCGTGCCATGAACTCAATGTATTTCATATTTACTTTTCACCAGAGCTGTGTTAATCTGATTCACAACCACCACTCTGTTCAATGTTATAGACTTGACTGCAAGAGGACTTCTTGAAACAAATTTAAACTACAAATCTTTCTTTTTACCTCCTCCCAGGCCCCACCCCCTATTTCTTATCCATTAGGCTTCCCTTCACTATTATGTACAGCACAATGATGCTCTCTTAGGGCTCCTTCATGTTCAGTCAAACAATGTATACACGTTAAAAGAATTAGTAAATTAAATACACTTCATAAAAAACCTGACACCGTACTCATCAATGATTGTTAATCTCACCCTAATAAAGGTTTACCAAATTTGACAATTTGCATGTCATTTTGGTTGCACATGCATAGCACCAAAAGAAACAATCTATATTCTATTGGTATCTGAATCACTGCCAATATGGAATATAAGCTGACTTTTTATGTTTCACTGGATCGATTTGGAATGCAAATTTTTGGTCGTGAGAAAACAAATAAAATACCAATTAAAAACGTGCCGCAGTTAACACCCTCTTAAATGCCCATTAACTACACAGGCAAATTAAACAAGTAGACTATAAGGTTGATCACAACTTCTACAGCAACCCGATTCAAGTTCAAAGAGGAGGTTTCCCGGATTAGTGAATTTTTAGTATTTAACACACCCACTGCTTTTTTCCTGGAAGTGTTTCACCAGGTAAACCTGGGGAACAATAGTAGTACAAAAAAAAAACAATAATTCTGAGTTTTTGCGTGTCAGAATGTGCAAAACACAAACGGCCTCAATTATGTTTGATCGCACGTGCAGTCTTTTTTTCGCCAATAGTCAGTTCATACGGAGTTCACGATTCAGCATGAGAGGACACCAGATAAGTGCCAAATTTAGAGCAAACGACATCCTTACTAAAAGATGTGGTCTTCTGGCGAATTTATGTCTCACACGCGGGTGTGCTGAGGTGGCAGAATTTTTTTTCTTCCATAAGCAGCAGTGTCTCTAGTAAGCATGAAGGTGTGCATGCGTTAGGTTTTTGTTATTATCATTTATTCTGTTGTTCACTCCTCTCTATCTCCTCTTTATGCACTCTTGTCCATACCACCAGCAATCTCTCCCTTCAAGCCCCATCGATCAGTCTCCCCCTTTGCTCTCCGTTATCTTTTGAGCACTCTCTTCCTTCATTTCTCTCTACCCTTTGAGCAGGCTCTCCATTCCCTTCTCTATGTCTCTCAAGCAGTCTTTTCCATCACTTCTGTCTATCGAGCAATCCCTCTCTTCATCCCACCCTTCACTAATCTTTGTCTCTTGAAAAGCATCTCCCTTCACCTTCCTCCACCTCTTGAAGCAAAGTTCCTTTCTTCACAGTCTCTTGAGTCTCATCATTCCCTCTGATTCTCAAACACTTGTCTCTCGAGCAGTCGTGGTATTTGCCACCTCACTTCACATAAATCCCTAGAGACGGTTTCTCTGCTTCCTGTTGCTTCCTTAACTTTAGCCTCTCTGGCAGTTATTATTTTCTGTCTCTTGAGAAGTCTTTCCTTTCACTCTACTCTATCTCTTGGGAATCTCACCTTTCACTCTACACTGTCTCAAGCAATTTCCTTCCTTCAGTTCTCACTGTCTCTCAAGCAGATTCTCTCTTCCCTTGTCTTAGAATCAGTCCGTTGGTCTTTACCTTAACTTCTCAAGCAGACTCTCTATTCACTTCCCTCTCTCGAGAACTCTCATCCTCTCAAGCAGTTTTACCATTCATTCATTTCTCTCTCAAGCAGTCCCTACCTTTATTTTCTGTCTCCTCTTTCTTGCGCAGTACTTATTTCTCTCAGGCAATCCTTCCTTTCATTCTCCACATTTACACTCGAGCTTTCTCTCACTTCACTACTCTCTATCAGTCTCTCCCTTCACCCCCTGTCTCTCGAGTAGTTCATAGTGTCCATTGATGTCTCTTGAGTGGTCCGTCCATCTACTTTCTGTCTCTTTCTCTGTCTCTCTCTTCACTACACTGTCTTACACAGCTCCGCCTCTCTTATCTTTCTAATGTCCCTCTTTTTTTTACATGGAACATCCGCCTACTATAGTCCTGGTAGGATGACTATAAGTGCTATACAAGATCATCCACTAACACTTTTAATTCACTCGCTCACCGACAAGCAGGTAAATAGGCAAGTCAAATATCTTAAAGAACAGCCAGTGAATTTGGAAGGCCACACCAACAAAATGCTATAAATCATTAAACTATATATGATGAAACACAGCACAATAAAAATAACAGAACCGCGAATGCACTCTAACAACTCTTCAAGAAGACCAGATTTCGGTCTATGAAGGACTCCTTGAGACTGGGATGGCAGATAACATAGTGCATTAGCAGAGGCGGTTTCATCATTAGGGTGGAGGAACGTTGCCCCCCACCCATCCACGGTGGGCAGTACGCAGCACATGTGAAAAATAAAACGGCAATGAAATGATTGCAATGGCCTTTTATTTTTTACTGATGCGCAGCCGCAGCTTGCCCAATCTGAGTGAAACGTGGGCGTGTCCTCTGCTGCAACTTGCCAGCATAGAGGACTGGAGTAGTGGCCAGACACTCCAAAGTACATGTCAGTTTGGCTGGCTGTCTTGCAACGTCCAGCCTGACATGCACATTTTGAAGCTCTCCAACCCGAGCTGTGTTAGACAGCTGGGTGGGGAGCAAGCACAGGCCTCCAGGGCCTTAACCCTTTAAGTGCGCCCGTCGGCCAACGGCCGTCGCGAGCACTACCTCGGTAGTGCTGTGCACGTCCGTTGGCCGACGCGGCCCCGCCCACATAATGGAACGCCCCGCACTGCGGCGAAATTATCGCCGCGGTAAACGGGTTAAGGAGCATCCAGCCAGCCCGACCCATCCAATCCTGGCCCTTCTCTCATGCTGGTTAATAGCATGAGAGCAGCATCTGGATTGGTTAGGGGAATTAGCTCTTCGACCCGTGATCAGAGCCACAGACTGCAGAAGAACACCAAGGAGGATGAGCAGGACGTGGGTAAGTAACATTTAATTTTATTTCAAATGTTAGTGTAATGCATGTCAGTGTAGTGATTTAGCTTGTGTTTATGCTGCATGATGTTTGTTTTCTTATTTTTGGCTTTTGGGAAGCGTGGGTCACTTCACTTGCTCCACCACTTTCAAGTGTTACCAGCCCTCTCTGTTCATTAGTGCCAAAAGCAGTAATCCACTGAGCTATCTACGTAAGATACAATTCTACAATGAGCATGTTACACATTGTGCTTTACAGTAGAAACATTAACCCTTTAAGCCACTTTATGATGAGTCAAAAATATGACTAGACATAATGCAGATCTCTCCAGCAGGTGCATTAATCACTATAGTTATTCCTTTAAAATTCCTTGACAATTGCTGGGCACACAAAGAGCTCTGCAGCTCTGCAGCTCTGCAGCTCTGCAGCATGAGCCTTAAATAAATAATAATAAACCCTTATGATAATTTAAAAAACCGTCTTATTGCCATCATTAAGTAAGCCAGAAATATTTTACTGTCACATTTTTCCTTGCTGCCAATTTCTTTGTGGCATGGTTTTAATTAAGTATAATTTGTCTGTCAGACTCTGCTTTCCATGACTGTCCCTCATGTCTCCAAGTCCCAATTTGCCATGAATCTGCCACCTCATCCCAGGCGGTATTATAGTAGCTTCCCCAGTCATCCTGGGACTGCTTTCTAAAAACATAAATGGGAGGTTACAGGAAAATGATGAAAATAAAGTGCAATAAAACCCACACAATTTTAACATGCTTTACCAGCAACTTCCACTGCACTAAACCACATTTTTTGGCAAATATAACTGCCCATTCTCCTCTAGTGCAGACATTCTTAGCATAGGAGGAAAAAGTGTGAAGCCTGAAAGTACTTTTTCCTCAAATTTTCCCAATTTTCCGCATTTTGTTAATGATAAATGAAGCCCCACAGTGTCACCACAACGACAATAATTCTGAGGTGCAGTATTTCCTAGATGCAATACAAACACATCAAAGACTGCAGGAGTAGTACTGAGCCTCTGTATTGTTGGCATCCATCCATTCTAGAATGCTTCAAACATTTTTTCCGATACAATGCTCCTGGGCATGCATCCTATCCACTGAAGATCTTTTTGGAGGTTCTGGTTAGGCCCTCTATGTTTTTTTACTGCAAATTCCCTTCCCTGCTAGCTGCACAAAATGCTATGTGTGTGGTTTATCATCGCAACCACAATCCCACTATGGGTAAAAGCGTGCCTGTCACTTCCAAATAACACATTCAATAACTTTCAAATGCTGGCCTACATGTTTTTTGCTCTTCTGTTTTGGCACGTCTGATGAAAATGAGATTTAAAATATGAGAAATGTAAATGAAAATCGTGTGTAGAATATTTCAGTGGGTGAAATAAAATGAAGAGTTCTCGGCTCGCCTGACCTCCACTGTCTGCCTCCTTGAGCAGAAGAGGGCTCAGCGGCAATGTGCTTCAAAGCGCCCTGAAATCACGGGCTTCTTTCAGATCAAAAAAGTGTCTTTAATATAAAGGACAACCTAATAGAAAGAGAATGGCTGCTTTCTTAGCAAAAATGTTATGCATATTTTTATTTTATTCTACGTTGCCAACAAGAGTGAAGTGAGCACTATCGTCATAGTGAAACATTCAAATGATTGGAATTAAAATTAAAATTAAAGTCTAACGGGTCAATCCAGTAAAGAACAGAACATTTACTTTTATTAAAAAAATCTTTGTTAGGGAATAGATTTATTCGACCAGCTTATGTGTCATGTATTTATGATGAGGCCAAATGGCTAGATAAAAAAAAAGATAGGTTTGATCATTCTTTCTTGGTAAATCCATGGTCACAGTTCACATTAGTTCCTTGTATCCGATTCTTCCAGATATTTTTTGAATCCGCAAGTTGCATGGGTACAGGTGTCCAAATATAAGAAATTCACAAAGCCATCCAAGAGTCCTTCCAGAAACCTACAATAGTGTGGGCATGCTGCCAACATATGTAATTTTACATAGTGTACATTTCTGCATGAAGAAATGGCATCACATTTGTGCAAATGCACACCTTGTACCTTTCATTTTCTCCATTGGTAAAAAAATATAGATCCCCTGTTAATCATCATCATTAATACTTTATTTCGGCCACTTAGGCCATTAAAGTGCATCAGTAAAACAAACAGTATATACATCTGCATTAAAAAACACTAAATACTCACAAAGGATTTCATATACAATGATCAACCCACAAAAAAAAAAAAAACACATAGCACAAGCTACATAGATACAGCAGGGATGAAAGTTGTATATATTAAAACATAAACAATTAAAATACAACCAGCCAGATAAAAAAGCGTTAAAAAGAAACCATCAAATGCATAAAAATATCCAGACAATAAAATCTTATACTAAAATCTTATGATAAAATAAAACTGTGGGACATCAGTGCAAGGCCTAAAACCCAGACATAGACCTACACACCCTACACCAATTCCCTTCAACCCCCAGCAATCACATTATGTAAGCCCGACGAGTGTGCCACATACAATTTAAAAAGCGCGTTACAGCAAAGACAATTGGGGGGTGAGTGTCATATTTTAAAACTCTATAAGCCTCTATGGCGCGCACAAACCCTAAATATTTGCATAGTTGGATTAACCAACGCTTGCGCGGCAGCCGATAGGCGGGGCAGAGGAGCAGAACATGTATTTGCACGCAGGGCATTCACCAATTTGGTCTCTCAGCCATTTGCTGGAGTATGCTGCAAGTGGGAGGGTCCCCAGTCTCAATTGCATATACAGTTTCCTTGCCATTGGGGGTTCAACAAAATCTAAAAAGGTTTCCCTGCTATATACATCCTTTACCGCTAGAAATTCTACAGTTAAACGACCACTTGAGGATCCCCTGTTAATACTAACCCTGGGCGGAAGTGCAAAAAAAACTCTGCCGCACTACGCAAAGCTACGCGAGCGGCAGAGTACAATAGAAAAATGTTGTTCGCGGTGATCGCACAGTGCCGGATGCTTGTCCGCACTGTGCAATCATTGCGAACGGCACCATGCACAGTGCAAGCGGTCCCTGCTTTCCTTTTCTGCCGCTCGAGTAGATTTTTACTCGAGCTGCAGCTTTCTCAACGCAAACGGGCAGTTTCTCAACGCGAGCTGTCGCGAGCATACGCGACCACTCGCAATGAGAAACCTGACCCCTCGCGTTGAGAAATCTTGCCGGGATGTTAATTTTCCACGCTCGCCAACTTGATGTTGACGATCGCAAATGAGGAAAAATCTTGCCGGGAGGTTGATTTTCCTCGCTCGCGGTCGCCAACTTGACGTTGACAAACGCGAGCGAGAAAAAAAACTCTGCTACGCAACGCAGAGTTTTTCGGAACTCCGCGATCTCCGCGTAACGCGGAGTGCAGGAAACTCCGCAAACTCCGCGAGTGGAGTTCACTGCCCAGGGTTAGTCAATGCTCCTACAACCCCTTCTTTTTTGGGGATGTATTTTTTTTTTTTTTACGGAGTTTTATATAGCGCAAACTTGACCCTGTATCGGGTATCAGAGCGCTTTACATAGCACCAGTTGCGTTACATGAGGACACATTCATGAATTTTGTTAGGCATGGGGAGATTAAGTGATCACAGGATGTTCAGCGTCATTGCCGAGACTCGAACCCGGTTCCCCAGATTCGAGGTCGACCACCCTAGCCGTTAGGCCAACTCCTCTCCTGATCATTTCCAAGCACTGAATGGATGAAAAAAAAACCTTGCGTATACCCTCAACAAAGAAGCAACTTGCGACCGGCGAACTCTCATTAGATTTTAGCTTCCTGGTTTCTCTCTACATGCTTCCACAGATCCTGCCACACTTTCATCAGTACTAATCTAATTTATTTTTGCCGGTGCTCCCACTCACCTCTGGTCTCAGTCATCATTCCATCACCACCTCATCAAGCCTGTTTAACATCACATCATCTTTCTGGCATCAACTCTGTACCAGGTTGGTTGGCTTACCTCTGACTTCTCATTAACAATCTGATTCTAATCATCATTGGCATAGGACCCTATTCAGAAAGGCAAAGTTGGTAATAAACCTATGTTTATGAATGAATTTCCCTCTTTAACACATGCCAGAAATCCACAAACAAATAATAATATTTTGTTTTGAAAAACCAAAAAAATCCCCTTTTTTAAAGAGAATTGAGCTCCTGCCATAGACTCATTCACTATGCCACAAGCATGGGTAAAACATTACAGTGAAATATTCAATCCCTCTGTAGCTATTAATGAAACTAAGATTCTTGCAAATGCCCAACCAATTGATAGAGCAAACTATGTTAATTTTGAGATGAATTAAGTAATCTCTGGCTTACACAAGTGCTAATGGGAAGGCAGTAGGACTGAATTCCATCCCATTGGCTTTGTTAAAGAATATTATACAGCTCCAATTTTAACAAATGTGTTCAATGCAACATTGGACTAGGTCTTCCCTTATACCTGGCTGATTCTTTTATCGTATCATTTAAAATAAAAAAGGGAAATATGTGGGTTCCCAAGTACTATCGGCCCATTTCCTTACTGGACTCGTCTGTAAAGATATCAGGGAGGATATTATTGGAGAAATTAGAACTTTTGGTTGAGGAAAACTCATTACTCTTGGACATACATTATAGATTCAGAAGCGGCACTGTAGAACACTGCCTTAATTTGAATCTACTCATCAGTAAATATACAAAAGCTAAAAAATGGCACTTACATTTAGCTTTGATGAATGTCAGCAGCGTCTTTGACTGTGTCAGCCATGTTAAATCATGGCATATTATGAAATCCTTAGGAAAGCCTGAAACAATTGTAACATTATTGGGTCAACTATATCAAAGCTTGACTGCTAGTGTCTGCTATGGACCAAACGGAGAATGTACCACCCCTTTTTTTAGGTTAGGAGAAGAGAAAGACAAGAATGTTTCCTTGCACCATTTACCCTTGATATCAATGGCATAGATAAAGAATTGCAGTTAAAATGTAGGATGTACCTAGAATGGTCGTTCTTCCTACTCCCATCTTACTTTATGCACACAATGCTGTTTTTATGGCTCGGACAGTAAACAGGCTACATCAACTTATCAACCTTTTACCCTTGTTTACGGAGTTAAGAGATTTGAAGTTAATCTAAGTAGGTTGTTTACAATATGTGGGGAAAATACTCCAAAGACATGCATTCATAACCTCAACGGTGCCCAAACCAAGAGAGAGAGTAGAGACTTTTACTTATATCAGATTACAACTTGACTTCTCTGGGGATTGGAGACATTAATTAAATATTAGAAGTCAGCAGTTTAACAAATCGAAGGAAAGTGTATTTAGATTTGCATCCAAGCTAGACAACAAGCCCCTTAAGGGAAAGATTTGTCATCTAAGTAACTAAATGTTTGTCCGCTGTAACACATGGGGCAGGTATATCGGGATTCACTGATACTGCCAAGCTGCAAGGGTCTGAGAATCAGTTTTTTTCGTCAAATCTATTTTTATTATTTTTCAAACAAGCATACAGTGCAAATGTTACATATTGCGTAATCCTTTTAGAAATACAGTACTGCCATTTAGATACCCAGTTTTACTTTAAAAGGAATATGCCAATTTCCAATAACCTGCAAGGCATCTGCACTGTAAGTGAAAGCAATAGTGTGAAATAAACGCCGCTGTCAAATTTGCCCCAAATCATAACCCATTAACTTACTAACTAGTGGTACATGGGGATCTCTGTGACGATATAGGAGGGCTTGGCACCTCGATCGGAAGGAGCACCAAGTGAGTGTAAAACAGAAGGCCCTGGGTCACCCACCCCTCTTGAGGTAGCGAATGGCAGGGAACCTTAAAACTGAAATAGATGCAGCACCCTTGTTCGCGTGGGACATGCACCAAGGGGTAGGCCTTTCGAAAGGTAAGTCACCAAAGTTCCCCAGATATATTCAGAATTTGTATATGTGTCAGAGAGGATGTCTGCCATGCGCTCCATCGTAATCGCATGCCACGGCCTTGCATGTCACTACGTCAGTGACAGTGCCTCTTTACGTTTCCACGCGGCCACCACAGCCAATTTCGCTGTCCTGATGTTTAAGAGAATCCTCCAGCAGCCACAGAAGTGCAAAACAGGGATTGTCCGGTATTGGATGTCTTTAATTAGGGCCAAAATGTCGGACCAGAAAGGACGAATAGTCGGGCAGTCCCACCAACTGTGTCTAAAATCACCCACCATACCACACCCTTTCTAGCATTGATCAGACGAGTTAGGGAAGATTTGTAAAGTGTGGTTTTGTAGAGATACCAATCACAATCGTAAATTAGCTTATAATGAGCCTCCCTCATTCCTGTTGAGTGATTGAATCGGGGAATATCCCTCCACAACTTGAACCAATATTTCTCTCAGATGGTGCTCCCCAGGGCCCGCTCCCAAAACTTAATATGTTCTGGGGGTGTGTAGCATGTCTAACAAGAGTACATAAAGAAAAGAGATACACCCCTTACTGCCATTCCCCCTTATAGCAAATTTCTCAATAGAGGTAAGCACTCTAGTTGCAGCCGACCGTACTTCTGGTTGAAGCACCCAATGTTTTAATTGGATATAATGAAAACATTCTGTGGGCAGTAGTAGGAAGTCCCGTTGACAATTCTCAAACGTTAGTATGTCCCAATTATGAAATAGGTCATAGATCATCAAACAGACCCCATCTGGCCCAGTTTTAGTGCCAGGTCGAAGGCTGGGTTGTAGTGGATCGGGGTAAATGGAGAGGGGAAGGTCATCCAAGAGGCTGCCGTATTCACGTCATCCTAAACCCTGAGAGTGGTCCTTGTGGAGGTGCTCAGATGTGCATTTGGGGGTGCTCCCAGATGTATCTTCCCAGTGTTTATCTGACTAGCATGCAGACCACTCAGGAATCACCCTCAACTTTGCTGCCTTGTAGTGGAAGTCTAGTAGTGCCAAGCCCCCTGAAGATTTGGGTACACGCAACAAAGTAGAAGGAAGGCACACCCTGTGGTTTTGTCAAAGAAAGCAAATCACTAAGGTTTGCAACAGCGGGAGAAATTCGGGGTCCAATTCGATAGGGAGCGCTTGGAATAAGCATAAGTAATTTGGGTAGAATGGTCATTTTAATGACGTGGATTATCCCGAGCCAGGAGAGGTGCATGGGTGCCCATCTTTTAAAGTCAAGTTTCAGTTGTTGGAGCAACAATGGGTAATTGGTGCATTAGAGATCCAAGAGATTAGGGGTTATCTTAATACTCAGGTATGTAATCTCTTTCCTAGCCCACAGGAAAGATGGTAATGCCACAATGGTCTCGATTTCTGGGGTTAGGTTCAACAAGAAGGATTTGGATAGGTTGATGCGAGACCTCGCTACCACTTCAAACTGGTTCAACTCAAGATGGAGGGCCTCCAGAGAGGTCCGGGGAAAAGTCAGGGATAACAGCACATCATCTGAAAATAGAGATATTTTATGCTCTGTGCCACCAAAGGTTATACCCTGAATATTAGGAGTTGAACGTATTTTAACAGCAAGTGGTTCGATGCTCAACGAACTAACAAGTGTGATAGTGGACACCCCAGTCTTGTCCCCCTTCCAACTGAAAGAGCTCAGAGCTTCCCCGATTTATTAGAACCCTGGCTCTGGAAATTGTGTAATTGGCCATAATCATATTAATAATGCTCACAAAAGTCGAACCCACGTAGGGTATGGAGTAAGAAAGAAAAGTCAATCCGGCCGAATGGCTTTCTCTGCATCCAGAGCCAATAAGACCGCCGGTATAGACTTTTTAGACACCTTCTCGACTAGGTAGATCACTCTCCAGATGTTATCATGTGTCTGTCTACGCTTTATAAATCTGGATTGATCCAGGTGAATTAGGTTAGGCAATAAATCATCCAATCTGTTGATCAATATTTTTTAATACAGTTTGGCGTCTAGATTTATTAAAGTTCTGGGTCGATAGGAGTCGCATTCTTTTGGGTCTTTACCTTGTTTTGGTATTACCGAAAAAATTGCCTCAATCATGGAGGGTGTGACAGGCCCCGAATAGTTGCCGAATAGTTAAAAAGGGTCAGTAGGTGAGTGACTAGCACGGAACTGAAGGTCTTGTAAAATTGTGCAGTGAGCCCATCGGGCCCTGGTGATTTATGAGGCTTTAGGCCAGGTATCGCCTTGCAAACTTCCTCCTCAATAATCGGACTCCCCAGCAATTTGTTTTGCCCATCCATCACCTTAGGTAAATCTACCTCGCTCAAATAATCTAGCTGAACCTGCCCATCCTAACGCTCTGTAGTATATACATCTTTATAAGAGTGCCTAAAATTCTGTGCCTTTTCCGTGTCTGAGGCTGCCATGCCTCCTGTTTCTTGATTGATATCTTCTTATATATTCCCTCTCCCTCTTAACCCTCAATTGTTGAGCTAAGTGGGTGCCCACTTTGTTAACCTGCTCATAGGTAATTTGTTGGAGTATTAATAGAGTAGGTTCTGCACGATTGCTATAAATAGCGTTAAGTTTTCCTCTGAGGGCAGTCACCTTTCTCTGACAGGGCAATGTGGGACTTTCCTTATGCAGTATTTCAGCGGTATGAAGCTCTGCTTCTAAAGTCAACCTCTTGTTGGTCCTTTGTTCATTTAATGTCGATTTCAGTGCTATGCATTCCTCTCTCACTACAGCTTTGAAGGCATCCCAGTTATTCGCAGGAGTAGGTTCGTGCTGGCTATTTGTCTGGAAGAACTCCTTAATCTTCTTCCTCAGGTCGTACCGCAGGAGTCTGTATCACACGATTGACCCTAGGAGAACCAGCAGCGTTATCTAGGCGGTGGGGCACCCCAGTCCAATGTCAGGTCCAGTGGTGCATGGTCTGACAGTGCAGTAGGGTGGAATGTAATAGAGTAAAGAGCCTGAGCCAAGGATTGGCTCAGAAACATATAATCCAAGCATGAGTAGCTGCGATGGGAGTGCGAAAAGAAAGTGTAATCTCGACCCTTTGGGTGCAGGGTGCAGTAGGCATCCAAGAGTCCCAGGTCGTGAAACGCTAACTTTAATGCCTTAGTGAAACTCCCCGTGGTGGACCAGTGAGGATGTGTACTATCAACTCCTGAGTCCCATGTGATATTAAAATCACCCATTACTATGATCTCCCCCTTGGCAAACCCTCCTAACAAGGACAGAAAAGCATGCAAGAACGGAGTCTGGTTGGTATTGGGGGTGTAAAGTGAGACAAAAGTACATAGGCGGGCATGTATGTGGCCCTTCACCATAACAATTCTCCCATCCCTATCAGTTTTACAACCTTCATGCTGAAATTTTAGTTTAGAGTGGAAAAAGAATGCTACCCCATTATGCTTTGAGGCTGCAGAGGATTTATACATCACAGGGTAAGCTCTATGCCGCAACCAGGTTTGGAGTTTAAGGGGTACGCCAATCTATATTTATTTCGGTCTTGCCACAGCTTGTCAGTCACAGGGTGAAACTGTAGGTGTCGTGCCACGATGGCTGGTGCAACTTCTAGATAAAAATGGAGCAAGACAACCCTGAAAGGAAACTTCCTCAGATCGCAGAGCCGCCTGAAGTATTGCTTCTTTCATCTTGAAGGAGTGAAGCTTGGCCAAGACATCTCTGAGGCGTCTCCCCTTGCCAGCTGGTAGGGTCCCCACACTGTGTATTCTGTCGACTTTCACTTTAAGTTGTTTATCTCCCAGTAGTTCAGAGAAGAGTCCAACAACAAAGGCCTCAAAGCTTGGTCCCGCAGCCCCTTTGACCAGATTCCAGAGATGCACATTGTCCCTTTGAGATCTGTTTTCAAGGTCTTCACATTTTAGGGTGGATGCCTGAAGCTGTGTATGAAGGAGGCCGGTATGGTGCTCCTTATGGTTCATACGCTGCTCCCCCCAGTGCCTTGAGACCCTTATGGGTGAGCAGTCACGTATCGCAAGACACCTGACTGATTGATTGAACTTGTGTTCCTCGGAGCGTTTAAGGTGTGTTTCTTGCAAAGCTACTACGTCATGTCTTTGGTCCAGTATACATTTCCACATTTTATGCTGCTTGGTGATCGAGCTAAGGCCCCTCACATTCCAAGTGAATGTAGTAATCACCAATGTACCAAACACAAACCCCTCACCCGCATTGGCTCTTGACCAGAGACCATCACTTCCGGTCCCTCCTCAGGTTGGCATACAAAGATATCTCTCCTCCTGCACCTCTCCCGGCCCTGAGCCTATTAGTAAAGACACCAGGTACCAGTAAATTATACAGTTAAAACCACCCAACAATAACAAATAGAAAGATAGTCTCATTCCTATCATGCATTCCAACAAAGTTAAGCCTCATGTCGGCCATAACAGTCTGTGTCTGTTAAGGCATTCAGTAGATAGCTAAAAGTAATCAAGGGATGCATCAATTTGGAAGCCAACAAACTGCAAAATTATGTTATAAGTAAATGTAGCTACCCACAGTCAAACGTAATATGGATCATCTATAGAGGAATGATTTGGTTAACCTCCAAATGGTGCTTGCAGGGTCATAAATACCTTCTATACCAGACCAGGGCACTGATCTTGCTTCAAAGCCAGTCATGTAGGGTGTTCCAGAATTGCATTGGTAGGCATAATTCTCGTAACGTTAAAGTTTCTTCTGGATTTTTTTTACATTTTTGTGTCATCCATTGTTTTTTCCCTCCTTTCTGTGAAGGAGGCAGTTGACACCCCGGCACCCCCCTCCACTGCCTGGTCGTCGGGGAGGGACAGTCCAAAATCTGCGCCACTTCCTGAAGGTCCGTGACGTGATGTGACTTATTTTGGAGTTCAACGGGTAGGTCCATCTATATTTAATTCGGTCTTGCTGCAGCTTGTCAGTCACAGGGCGAAATTGTAGGCATTGCGCCAATGTGGCTGGTGCAATATCTTGAAAAATAGAGCAAGACGCCCTCTGAAAGGAAACTTCCTCGGATCGCGTGCTGCCTGTAGTATTGCTTCTTTCATCTTGAAGGAGTGACGCTTGGCGAAGACATCTCTGGGACATCTCCCCTCGCCAGCTGGTAGGGACCACACCCTGTGTACTCTTTCACTTTGAGTTGTTTATCTCCCAGCAGTTCAGAGAAGAGTCCCACAACAACGTCTGGTCCCTCAGCCCCTTTGGCCAGATTCCAGAGTATCACATTGTCCCTTCTATACCTGTTTTCAAGGTCTTTACATTTCAGAATAGAGGCCTGAAGCTCCGTATGAAACAGGCCAGTATGGTGCTCTATCTGGTTCATACACTGCTCCAGCTCCTGTACTTTAGATTCCAGATGCAGAGTACACATCCGCACCAAATCCACATCTTGCAGAATTGTCAGAAGGCAGCTATTAATAACGGATCATAATGACTCTAGGGAGGAGGTCATGTCAGCCTTCAGCTCCTCGTGTAGCTCATGTTTAAAGTCCCTTAAAGAGGTAAGAACGTCCTCTTTCATGAGCGCCATGTCGTCGTCTGTGTGAGGCTCTATGCGAGTATCTCATGCTTCCGCTGGGGTGAAGCAACTGGAGACCCTGTTATTCTGAGCTTTTTTTGGCAGCATAAATACTGCGGGTGCAAAATATTGTGTTAACCGAAAGGCTCTATTGTCTGCCGCTGCTGCGATCAAGAAGCCTGGGGGGGATATAAACCTTCCAGCGGGGAATATAATGCTGCGCCTTGTAAACCGAAAGTCCTGTACTTCAATTTTAGTGCCTGCCAGTCTATGTGATTTCTGCTGCTCTGGAGCACAATGGAGGAGGGGGGATCCCACCAGGCCTATTCTGCTGTGAGGGATACTAGCCTGGCTTTTGGATCATCATGTCCAGCTCATTTGACAACCTCTGATGTCTCCCCTACAACTCCTTCCTCTGAGTAGGTAGAGGTGAACCACAGAACAACTCTTGCTGTTAAACAGTGGCCAGCCCTCTGTGTCTTCCACTGTGACAAGAGGTTCGTTTGCAGGTTCCTCCACATCAAACACCAGATGGCAAGGGGGGACGCTCATTTCCCTTCTCCCCCTATCTAGGCAAGCTGAAGCACTTACTGTAGTTTGGGGATGTGCCGCAATTCAACTCTTCTTGTTCCCCAGGCCTTTCACTAACTCCACCTCAGGCTCACCCAGATCAATACACCTGTCGCCGAATACACCGCCATCCGAGCTTCATGTGCAGCGTCATCTACTCCGAGGGCCAGGTGGCTGCCATCTTGGGGTCAGGCATTATGTCAATGCTGGCATCTGCTGAACTTGCCGAGAGAGTCGTCGGATTCGCCTCCTTCCACCACCAGTATCTTCCTTACCGGCTCCACAATTCCACGCTCTCCAGGGCCTGATTCGCTCTTCACTTGAGGAATCACCCATTGCGGTGAGCCATTACCGCCAGCCGTGGCCCACATAGCTGCTGGGTGCACCTACTCTCCCGGAACCGTAGTTAAGTATATGTCCATAAACAGGGCATCCCGGATCACCACTTTGTCAATGCCTCAACGGGGCTCCAGGCAGCCCCTCCTTCCTTGGCCTCTCGTGCTCTGGCCCACCGCAGAATTGCCCACATCCGGCGTACTCGTCATTTCCACTCAGGGCCCGGGTTACGTCAAATCCTCTGGCATCTTCAGACCCAGTGGGCCCCCACACAACTCATTCAGGACTCTAGGGTTTATTGCAAAGAGTGCTGCAGGATGGCTTTGATAAACTCGCTGAATGGCATCTGTATCTTGATTATTCCCCAACGTTGACGCAGAGCCCTCATGGATTACATCCACTAGGCCATCTTGGTTGGCCCCGCCCCCCTGAGATTCCTTTTTACAGAATACTACATCATATTTTATACATAGACAATTAGAGTTTGCCCATCTGAAAGATATTTAAAAAATATGGTCCATGATTCTGTGGCATTCAGTTTGGTGAACACTAAGGACATAATAAAGGAACCTTTGTCTCTGGATTATGCTCTTAATGTTACATGGCTCACTTACATTAAAAAAAATGCATAGTTTTTTTAAATGCCCCGGTCACATTTGATAATCCTGTGTCCATAGTTTATTATTCCAAAACCCAAATTAAGTATGTGCTTTCTAATGCCAAAGGAGAACAACAAGCCATGAATGTGTCAAAAGACTTCAGATAGCAGATATATGTTACTATTACCAAAAGATGGCATTCAACCCTATTTTATCTCAGTAGTGAACACTCATCACCACCACTGGTATACTTTCACATGGTTGAATATAGCGCATCATGTGGTTGCGTTCTGAAAAATGAGCCAAAAGCTCAAAGAAAGGCCAAAATGTCCATTAGAGGATATCTGCTAAGAGTAGACAGCAATTTGTTCTTTTTATCAAATTGTATCCTAATGCAAGAGAAGTTTTTTAAAACCTTTTTTAGTCATGAGGATCCTCACTGATTACAGAGTGGCCTTTGCTTATCTATAAACTTGTGACACTCCAATAGTTTGTTTCACTATAGTATCCCTAATGCCGTGGGCGATTCATGAAAGGAAGAACTGCATTTATTTGGAGCAAATTAGTTCAAAGATTACATACAATGATGACATTGGCTAAACTTTTGTTCTGTTTTTATAAGAAAGTTTAAAGTATTGGTTTGTAATTCTACCCTATGCTTAGTAGGCAAAGTGAGAATGATTGCACTTCTGCCTTTGATGATCTTCTGAATTTTGAACAGATGCTTCGATATTGTCTGTTTCTCTTTTATTTGTTTTAATTGTTTCTAAATTGTGTATTGCATTCATCTTTTATGGTTTGTTCAATATAAACTGAATAAAGATTGATAGAATTAATGATTGATTCCAGTAGGATATAAAGCCATTTACCACTGTCGGTATTCTCTGCTAGGAGTGCAGAGACATCCACAGTAATTATTCTCAGGCAATGGGTTTGAAGTGAGTCTTCCAAGGTTTAGTTTGCTTTGGAGGTTTTTGAACATGACTGTTTGCAGGCATTCCCAAAGTCCGATCCAACCCCTTTCCACCATGAAAATTAACAAAGATATATTCCAGCCAATCGCTAAAGTAACTCTCCTTCCTGGATATAAATTGGACTTATCACCCTAAGAGTTGCAGAGGGTATTGAAGAATGGCTTTCTTCAGTGGGACAAACGCTTTCTTTGTTGAAGAAGTAAAAGTACAATTGGCACAGGAGGCTCCCATTTCTTTTATGTGAAGTTCTTCACTATGGCAAACTCCGAACATGTGGGCAAAGTCACATGGCAATCCGAGAAGTATGCCTGGAAACAGTTTCTGGTGCAGCTTTCCAAGCATGTTTGTCTATATCAACAAAATATAAAATACATTTTCAGGAGGAAATCTACATCTCAAACTATTGTTTTATGTTTGCGCTTGTGAATAGTGCACATGTCCTCCCAAAGGCTTCATGTGAAAGCATTAGAAAAGCGAACACTAGCAGTTGCAACCATAGCCATGTCAAAACTACCATTAATATCAGGCACAGAATCCCTTCTGCTGTATCTAGTGGCTATGTCTTATGAAAGATATACACCATCTATGTGTTTGAATTATGAATATACATATGCAGCTGTAAGGAGATGGGTAATTTAGCATGATTACCTCCTTTTTAACAAATGTGGTTGGTTTTTGGACTCTATACACTTTGACTCTCCTAACCTGGCCACAATCCCCAGAAACATTTTGAATTGATTAAAATCCTGATTGGCACATTTAAACTTACAAATAAGTCCCAAGTATATTGTACCCCATATACCCAGGGCCTTTAATTTAAATGTCACTATTGGACTGTAGCACTTACTGTGCTATCACTAAAGTGACCATGTAAACCATGACTCTAGGCCTGCAACAGCTGCATAGCTGGACAGTTTTAAAACTGCCATTTCGACCTGTTAAAATCACCTTTTTTATTAGCTTAAACCTTCCTTTTAAACAGCAGTAAGCCACCGATAAAGTAGACCTTACTAGCCATGAGGCAAAGTGCATAGTATTTAAAATTAGGGCATATGTATTGAAAGTTTTACACATCTTTACAGTGACACCTATTTTTCACTGAACAAGGTTGGCTGTGCCATAGGAAACATTGGGCTTATTAAAGCTAACTTCTGATTGGCACTTGCTAGCAAAATACTTCAGAAACTAATTTTTAACAATTAAGGAAAATCAAACAATGCAAAAGTAGAATTTTGTCTATTTCAGAAATAGTGACTTTAGAAGGACACTATTTTTCTGCCTAAGGCCTCTGGTAGCCTTTTCATCGTTAATCTTCAACTGTCACCTGGCAGCCTGTTAGCCCTCTGCAAGCAGGTGGGAATGGCTCCCAGGAACGGGAACAAAAGGTTCGTGGGTGGGAGGAGGTGTGACTTCTTCCTGACAAGATGGCCTAGAGGATATGCCCACCAACTGCATAACCTTCAAAGGGGCATCCCTTGTAACAGGCAGTAGTTACTTACACTTAGGCCTACCCTTTCTTATGTCCAGGTAGTCAGGATGGCACCAATCTCAGTGGGGTGAAAACCTGTCTCAGAAATGGTTTGCAGGTTGGGCTCTCATTCTTCTAGACACACCTCCGGTGGATGATCCGAGCTCTATGCAGCGAAAGAAAGGTTCTGCCATTTTTTATTTTGTCAAGGCATTGTATTGTGGGATTGTTTAGGGCCAAACCACCAGGATGTGATGTCAAAGTGGGAACTTTTTCCTTATTGGTGAGGGAGTTTCCCCCACCTGCAAGCTGCTGACAGGCACACATGTGGCATCTCTGGATACTTCTTCATACTCCTCTGGACTTGGGGAAGCCAGAAGATGGACTGCCCCTGAACCTGACCAGTTGCTACTGGATTTGCCCTGGATCTTGCTGGTGGCTTCCAGGAGAGTGAGTCCTAACCGCCCAATGCGTGTCCACAAAGTCCTGGACCCTTGGCTGGTGTTAAAGTGTACTCGTCTGACCCTAAAACCTGCAAAACTGGACACTCAAAAAGGGACCAATGCATAAGCTGTTGCCGGCAACGTCGAAAACACCGGTCAGACTCAACTTGCAGGTTTCCTCGCTGAAAGTATTTCAACTTCCAGAAATGTTTCTCAGTCTTAACGTATAGAGGCTTAACCAATGTCGACGTCCAACAGTATCGGACTGCTGAGGAGACCTTCCTGGGCGTAGATTCCTGACTTCAACCACTAAGAGCTTTCCTGCTGTCAATGACGACCACACTACATTTTCTACCGGAGCCTAGGCTCCCACTGAGGATCCATGCTTCACCAGGCTGTCATCATCAAGCTCTCCTTCGGAATCAGCTGCCAAACTAACCGCCAGATGACCTGTTGATGAGGACTTTTCTTCATAAAATCTTCTAAGTCAGAAGGCAAACTTTTCACTGGGGCAAATCTGGTCCCTGTATCCGACTGGAAGTAGGTCGCGGTTGACCTTAACTTTTGACTTGGACCTGGTCTAGAGCAACCAGATAAATGCAGATGGCGATTTGCACTTATAAGCACTACTTTGACAAAATAATTCTAAAACTCATATCTCCGGTTCCCTACATCCAATTTATGTTGTTTTGGTGTCTATTTGTTCACTAAAGTTTACTCTATCTTTTTATAAATTGGAGTGGGATTTTTTTTATTGTGTTCTATTTTCTACTTTTTTCCTATTTTGGTACTGATAAATGCTTTACATATTTCTCCTAAGTTCAGCCTGCCTGCTCTTTGCTACAGCTATAAGGGGTGAGCTCAAGTTTAAATAATTGATAGCAAACTGCACCTGGTACAGAATTGTAACAATAATACTTTGTGGGGGCTCATCTTCTCCAACTAATAATACAAAATCTCACAGTAGCTGTGTAAGGTGTGCAATGTCAGGGCCAAACAAACACAAAACACCCAAATGTTAGTACATTCACATTGATTAAAGCTTAGTCTGTTTGTGTACTATTTTAATTCTATTTTTTAACAAATTCCTGCAATATATTTTACTGTTGTGGTCATTTTGACGTCAATTAACTACTATGTATGAGCTTTGGTAAACTTTTAAGAAAAATATAAACATTGTGATTTGATTTGTTTGACATTGATGTGCAATATACATTTCTTAATCATAATATATAAAAACATTATTGCCTTTGTTATTAAAATGCAATGTAGCTGATGTGCACATCTATGTAAAGATTCAAAACCTTTAGTATGAACGTTTTTTTTAAACAAGATTATCAATTATTGATCTAATACATTTTAAAGCAAAAAGCAAACATCATTTTATGGATCGCAAGTTATGCTTATGCAGCCACTGTCTAATGGGGATGTTGACTATTAAATTCAGTGACTCTGGTTTATGTCATTGTGAACATTTACGACATTCAAAAGCAATCTCTTGAATTATTTTTATCATAATGAGCATACTTGGCCATTCACATTATGAAGAACTATTATTTCAATATCAGAAACAGCAGAATGAGGTGTCCCCATGTTAAGATGCTGAGACCATTTTAAACTGGCTTTAATACAGAATGGCGTCTCAGTGGTCCCAGTCCTGACTTAAAGCATGACACCAACTCACAGTTTTACTCAAGGCATTGCAGCTTTATTGTTAATGCAAGAAGAATGCAGGGAGTTCCATCTCAATATTTTTTATTAATTCAGTATTGGTGCGCATTAAACAAATGCAAATATATGCTTGCTGGAAATTACTGGGAATTAGGTCTTTACAATAAAATCCACATTTATTAATCTGTGTATTTTTTGTTCTTCTAATTCTGCTTTGCAATGGAAACCTTGAGCGCAACAATATTACGAAGCTCAGGGCATTTTGCACTTCATCTCAAAATTCTGCGAAATCAAAGTGCATTAAAGCCAAATAGCTTGGGGATAAATACTTTTTTCCAAGTGAAATAGAGAAAAGATAGATATCTTCACATTAATTACTTGTGCATTTACATAACCTTCATACACTGCGTTATTACCGTATTCTTGTGATACATGAACAATTACGTTTGTCATAATTAGTCCTGTCATATTGAAAGGGAACAGAATGCGTTGCCGAGGGTAACTTTAATTACAATGGAGCGGGAAGTGATTGAAATTTTAATAAGAAATCTTCTACCGAAAAATGCTTTTAAATCCAAATTATTATTAATCATCACTAATGGGCAATAACATTGTAATGGTACTTTTGAGAATGACTTAATATTAGAAGTCTGATTGACAATTTAATAACCTGTATAGCATATATGTTTACTTTAACATCTGTTCCTTTCATCCCACTTACAGCTAACCCCCTACTGTTCACCTTTGGCCATGCGCATGAGGGTTGAATGCAGACCCCAGCCTATGGCTAAATTCTGCACCCAGCCGGAAACAGGGCCTGGACTGCCATGCTCCCAAACCCACTGTGTGCTGCCGAGAACAGCAGTGATTCACTTAATATTTTTCATCAATGATGAAACTCTGACCTCAGGAATGTCATCAATGATGTCATTTAACATGTTATCAGTGATAACCGTGAGGTCATGAGCAGTGCATGGTGGGGGCATAAGTTATGGTTAGATACCAAAACACAGCTGGTGAATTTCACTGTTTGCAGGTTTTGTTCTATAAATACAACTTCACTTAAACTGTGGTGTTTTGCGTGAATTTCAGTTTTTTTAATTAAATTATAATAACTTATATGAGTTATAACATTAACTTCAATTTAACTGAGTTTTTATGTTGATACCTGAGGTTTTTTTTTTTTAAATGTAAATTGTTCGAATTAAACCTTCACTTTAACTGTTAGTGAATTCCTGAAGTTCTTTAAAAAAAAAAAATTATAATCTGTTATATGAAATCAAACCATAACTTCACTTTCACTGTAATTTTGTTGCCAAATTTCATACAGATCCATGCAGGAGAAAACAAATTAAAGGCTGAGAATACAGAAAGATGCATGTCAAATTGTAGATACAATAGGAAAAACCACTGAACAGAATGAGGCCAAACTTAGTATGAAATTAGAGTACCTTGGTTTTGCTTGGTTTTGTGAAATTCCTTTCAGTAGTTTTTGATTTTGTGTGCACCTATTGACAACGCTGCACACATTTTAAAATACCATGAGTAAGCTAAAAACCTTCGCATCATTCACATTTTCATGCAAATTTGTGAAACGGCACTAATGTATAGCAAAATAAATTAAACCCATTTTCAACTGATAAGTGTTAAACATGAAGATTACATTCCTGAACTTCGTACTCTAACTTTGAGCCCAACATCTCTTCCCATGCTTTATTTTTTTAACCCTATCAAGCCCATACAAGTTTTTTTTGTAACGTTAATTTCTCAAACTCTACTAAATGTATTTTCATGAAACCAAGCAACAGCACTTCTCTGAGTAAAGTTATAGTCTTATGCCAAGTTTGGTGTATATCTACTTACATCATTTTTGTCGTGAAAAGCGAAGATTCTTATGGGAGTTAAATGGAAACTCAGCATTTTGATCCTCTCCCTATATTTACCTCCCATTAACAAATCAGCATGAAACTAAGCTATCAAACAAGGTGTTTATTGAGCTACACCAAAGGAGATGATGGACGGAGCACTGAAACTTTTCAGACACCCACCACCAGACACAGATCTGGGTTGAATCCATCATCGTTCTTTAGCTCACTTCACCACCCCCATTCAGACCCAGCCACATGTAAATCAGTCTTGATCCTGTTCCTCATGGGAACAGTCCAGACAAGCCAGGTCTTCCCTGGACCAGAAACAAGCATCGTGGGACTTGTTTCGGGGTTACACCCCTCATCACCCAGGCAAGCTTGAATCCAGTAGGAAAGTGAGCAAGGGACCCCGCCTGGGCATACCTTGGCAACTTAGGGCGAACAAAGCAAACACAAGGAGATGATGGATGGAGCGCTGAAACTTTTCAGACACTCACCCCCAGTCACAGATCTTGGTTGAATCCATCATCGTTCTTTATCTCACTTCGCCACCCCAGTTCAGACCCAGCCATATGCAAATCAGTCTTGACCCTGTTCCTTATGGGAACAGTCCAGCCCGAACTGCCAAGTCAGGTCTTCGCTGGACCGGAAACAAGCATCCTGGGACCTCATCAACCAGGCTAGCTTGAATCCAGTGGCAAAGCGAGCAAGGGACCCACGGCTGGGTCCAAACTGGAATGCCGTGGTGAGCAAAATAACGATGGATTAAACTGAGATCTGTGACTGAGGGTGAATGTTTGACAATGTTCAACATTCCGTCCATCATCTTTTTGTGTTACATTTTTTTTGTATTGCATTAAAATTGTGATAACAATTGGAGTCACAAACTTTTCTATGCATTCTTTCAGCTCCTGCAAAGAAGACCTCCACCTCATTTTGGCTTCTTTGTCATTTTGAGAGCATTGCGGACTAACAATTTGAACTGCTGGTCTCTTGGCAAGCATTGGTATGAAAACAAGAATTTAAGAACAAATGTACAAAACAGACTTTGCACCTCAAAAGATCAAGTTGCAATGTACAAAAGGAACTATGTGAGGTACAAGGGAAGTTCATCTTCAACTCAGGGTGAACTTTACGACTCATCACAAATTACAATGCTGTGTATTTATGATATTTCGATATCCAAAAGAGGTTGTTATACATTCATAAAGTGGAAATTGTCCTTTGGGCAAGCTTCTTCTTTGAGAATATGGACTGTCATCCTTGAGAATTGGAGACAGTACCACTGCACATTCCTCTTAATGCCATTAGCTGAATGGCAACTTAACTAATTCAAACAAAGGTAGGCATTCTGTGAATGCAAATGCTTGAGCGAGGGTATGTTGTCCCTTGTGCATGGATGGATTCGGAGGCTACCCAAAACAAATAAGTTAGAGGAATAAATAGCTGACCACCCTCGCAATGAAATTAATTTGCCCTAATAAATATAATTCAGCTGCAATCCCCCACATTGATATCAACCACTGTTGAAATAGAAGTCAACTCTCTTGACAATTAGAATGAAGCTATCTTTAGCTTGTTATTGACATTTTAACAGAGGCCCCATGATCAAGTACTTTCTTATTTAGGTATCGCCTGCAGACAAGAGTGCATATATTTTCTCAATCTTTCTCTTGTGTGCTGCTTTCTTCCTCAAAACCGCTCTAGTGTTCTCCATGCTGCTTTCCACCCCATCTATTCTCCCTGCCTCATGCACCCATTGCTTCCACACCCACTCCAAGTTGCTGCTCCCACATGCATTGACTTCTTATCCACCCCCTCCTCCACCTGCTCCTTTTTTGATTCTTAACATTTCCCTGTGCGGTCCTTAAAGAAAGAAAAACAGTTCTTTATATATACTTTTTTCGAGGGCCCAGCAGCAGACATTTGTTTCTGGTCTACTCCATTTGTGAAAAGCGCATTCACATACTACAAATATTTTTTCTATTTAGAGTGGCAAATGGTGCCTGGTATCTTTTAATGATAAATAAAATGGAGGTTGCATCATGCAGTATGTGCATGCATGTGAGACTGTATAATCTCTATTTGATCCTCTTAGGTATTAAAAGGATGAAGGCCTACAACCTCTAGCTGTGGTTCTTTCATGATAGACACTGACATTCATCAACATTAATTTTGGGCTCTGATTAACAGAAGGTAACCCATCTCCCAGGTTACCAAAATTCAGTGGTTTACCGCTCACTCTTCAGGTATTGCAGGTATTATTTGCAATGAAGGAGTATAGCTAGCCATAGATTCTATCAGTAACAGGATAAGTGGTTGCTCACTGTCCTCTTCTACTATAAGAAATCATGTCCCTGCCCATCTCTTCTCCTGTTTCTTACATACTGATTGCAATCATAAACCCGGTACTCTGTTTTTCAGCCCAACAACTCTTTTATGTTCATCCATACCTACTACCTTTATTCCATCCTACATAACCACTCCTTCACTTTACCACAACTGAAGCCATAGGCTAGTCTCCCAGCAAACTCCTCCTAGAAGCATGTGTGTCTTCCAATAACTAGTAGAAAATATGTTTTGTTATCAACCATTTTTGATCAAGCACCAGCTTGGAAGAACATCAGGTGAGCCTTGGACTCTAGCACCTGTCTTATGACGGTGAGACAACAAGGCCACGGTTAACAACCTAGAAAGTTTATCTTATTTACCTACATACTGTAGGGCACATTTACAAAAGCATTGCACCACATGAATGCCACTTTTGACGATGTTCCTGTGGTGCAGTGCCCTGCTCCATATTTACAAAGTGGCATTAAGCCCCTTTTTGTGGCTTAACACCGCTTTGTAGATAGGGTACCCTTTCACGCAGGTATCTGCTTGCAGTGGTGTGCACTGGGTTTTCCACCGCAACACCCATTGCTTTTTAATGCTGCCCCAGATTTACAAGGATCTGTAAATCTGAGGCAGTTCCAAAAACTAAAGCCATGCAAGAGCAGGTGTTAGAATGGCGAAACAAGGAGACATCTTTTTTTTTCTCTTCGTTGTTGCTCTTTCTATGTGTGCTGCATTCTGCTGCACACATAGAAAGAGCAAACACCATTAATGATTATTTATCTGCAGGTAGGTGTCCCTTCCTACTCATAAACAATCACTAAATAATGACTATTTGCAACTTCTATGTGTGCTGATTTCTGCAACACACATAGAAGTAACAAATAGCCTTTATCGATTGTTTATAATCAGGAAGGTATATGAAACAAAGAGAGGGACCCTTTGCGACCAAAGGACTGGGGTTCATCAAAACTGAAAAATAGTTTGTCCTTTATCGACACAACAAAAATAAAACCCAAATACACATAATCAACACCATCCACACTCCAAAGAAACTGAAATACTCACACTCAATTACTCAGGGTATAATATTTTGTCCAACAGAAAATTATTGCCACTAATAAAATCACATCAATCACAAATGCAATTATTAAAAATTCAATTTATTAATACACTTATGCACAAAAATAATGTATTCCCTTATTTGTTTAAAAAAGCATGCCTAAAAAATCATCATTATATACTAAAAGCCAAACTTGTTATATAAAACCATTAATCAATACAACAGTTCATAAAAGACAATTATCAAAAATAGCAGCATGAGAGAAAATACATTACACAAAAAGACATTCAAATTTGTCATTAAAATTCCACATCCATTCCTGTTGTTACTATCTGGAGTCTCTGTTAATACGTAGATCATCAAAAATCAGCACACCACCAGAATACACGGATTACATGGATCATTTAGGCGTCGACGCGTTTCGATGGATTCAATTTATAAAACCATCTTTTCAAGACAACAGTTTTAAAAGTCTCTCTCGTAGTTTAGTTCTAAAAATACAATACATAAAACCATTAATACACACTACACAAAAAAAACACCCAAAAATATTTCTTATAATCTCATAGCTATTTCTAAAATTAAACACTTATTCTTTACGAAACATCATTCAAGTTAAAAACGTTGTAAACCAATATATATCATTACTAAATTTATACATCTTAAATATTCTATTATTATTATTTTATTTTTTATCAGTGCAGAGTTTACCATTGGACAAACCCACCCTGTCAGTCAATTACATTCCATTCAAGATTCAACCACTATTCTTTTCATTCTTCAAATCTGTATTTCAGATCCTCCAAACTCACAACCTACCTATTTAATTATCCTACAGTGTGTACATCCACACCAACGTCCTTCGGCAATCCAACCGGGTTTTTTTAAATTTATATCCCTGGATTCTCCACTTTTTCTATAGTGATGAAAAAAACCATAAAACAAATATCGTGGGTCAGTCTCGCCCCATCATTCGTTCTATTCATTTCACATATAATGGTCATTATGAACCAGACTTCTCACCTTTCAACGAACTTTATTGAGGACGAAGACGGAGTTTCCTCAGTAATCTTCAATGCACTACTCTCTTATTTAAGAGCAGTTATAAATCCACTTAATTCTGGATATGGTTTATTCACAAAACCCCCTCCGCCTTGATTGGATGGAATTTTCTAACTCTCCACGGGGTATTATACCTTGTGTAATTCCAAGCTAGATGTGGAAAACAAAGCCAAAATCAATCTGCTGTTGTCCTTTTCATTAATTATTTGAATCTCATAATCATTACTACACTACATATAAAAGAGGTATCTTCAATATACACTCTCTTCGATAACTATACATGGACTCATCAGCTCTACTAGGGTAGTAGAGCTGAACTGCTCTTAAATAAGAGAGTAGTGCATTGAAGATTACTGAGGAAACTCCGTCTTCGTCCTCAATAAAGTTCGTTGAAAGGTGAGAAGTCTGGTTCATAATGACCATTATATGTGAAATGAATAGAACGAATGATGGGGCGAGACTGACCCACGATATTTGTTTTATGTTTTTTTTCATCACTATAGAAAAAGTGGAGAATCCAGGGATATAAATAAAAAAAAAAACGGTTGGATTGCCGAAGGACGTTGGTGTGGATGTACACACTGTAGGATAATTAAATAGGTAGGTTGTGAGTTTGGAGGATCTGAAATACAGATTTGAAGAATGAAAAGAATAGTGGTTGAATCTTGAATGGAATGTAATTGACTGACAGGGTGGGTTTGTCCAATGGTAAACTCTGCACTGATAAAAATAAAATAATAATAATAGAATATTTAAGATGTATAAATTTAGTAATGATATATATTGGTTTACAACGTTTTTAACTTGAATGATGTTTCGTAAAGAAGAAGTGTTTAATTTTAGAAATAGCTATGAGATTATAAGAAATATTTTTGGGTGTGTTTTTTTTGTGTAGTGGGTATTAATGGTTTTATGTATTGTATTTTTAGAACTAAACTACGAGAGAGACTTTTAAAACTGTTGTCTTGAAAAAGATGGTTTTATAAATTGAATCCATCGAAACGCGTCGACGCCTAAATGATCCATGTAATCCGTGTATTCTGGTGGTGTGCTGATTTTTGATGATCTACGTATTAACAGAGACCCCAGATAGTGACAACAGGAACGGATGTGGAATTTTAATGACAAATTTGAATGTCTTTTTGTGTAATGTATTTTCTCTCATGCTGCTATTTTTGATAATTGTCTTTTATGAACTGTTGTATTGATTAATGGTTTTATATAACAAGTTTGGCTTTTAGTATATAATGATGATTTTTTAGGCATGCTTTTTTAAACAAATAAGGGAATAAATTATTTTTGTGCATAAGTGTATTAATAAATTGAATTTTTAATAATTGCATTTGTGATTGATGTGATTTTATTAGTGGCAATAATTTTCTGTTGGACAAAATATTATACCCTGAGTAATTGAGTGTGAGTATTTCAGTTTCTTTGGAGTGTGGATGGTGTTGATTATGTGTATTTGGGTTTTATTTTTGTTGTGTCGATAAAGGACAAACTATGTTTCAGTTATAATCAGGAAGGGACTGCTTCCTGCACATAAATGATAATTCCCTGCTCTAGGCAGCTCATTTTAGCACCAACGTTAGGGGAAACACAGGGGTGTGCCGTATCGTAGTAAATATGGTGCATCCCTGTGTTTTGGAAATGTCGGAGTGTGGCACTTCCAAATTTGGCGTTGCTCCACGCTCCAACATTTTGTTGTAAATATGCCCCAATTTCTCCTCTTTTGAATGGAGTGACTTGCCCAGTGCTGTAATTGCTCAATCCAGCCAAGACAGAAATTCTGTTATTTGCTAAGAACAATAAATAAGAAACAGTACAGTCTGGCTCAATTACATGAACCCTGACGATTTCGAAGGCTAATTTGTATCAAATGCCAAGTCGCCTGGATTCACCCTGAACATCAGCCTCACCGTAAAGGGACACATACCTGAAAAGTCATAGATGGCCTGGTACTGGCTCTCTCTTCTAAAGAAGAGAAACTGCTTCTTTCAGGAAACAACTTTCGAGCTGCTGTTCAAGCCTTGTAGTATCACATTTGGACGATGGAAATGCCCTGGTCCATGACCTTTCAGACTCCACAATGGCACCCCTTAAGGGCATCCAACATGCTGCAGACCGTCTCATCCAGGGCCTAAAACAATATAATCACATCATCCCCATCCTGATGGAACTCCATTGTTTCCCCTTTGTGGATTGTTAGTATCCTCACCATTGTGCAGTCAATGTTACAATCAATTTCTTTGATGAATTCACTTCGCATTTTGAATAATCACTAATTGGATGACAAAATATCATACAGTGGAACCTACCATTATGGTGCACACTACACTGAGTAGGATCAAAGAGAGTGGTTGCAGGTCAGCATTGTTAAAAGCAAAATGACAATTATGAACATTACCTGCGCCATCTTGTCTGGTGGAATTCTATGTGCACATAAGTTGCAGTCATTTTGATCTATCACAGCCATTTTGTACTCTGTTGGTCACCTTTGTTTCACCCTGCCCTTACTAGCATCCCTCTGACCCTCTGACCGACCTGGTATGTGTGCTGGGGGCTATAAACTCTATTGCCACAACAAACCTCAGCGCCACTTGCTGCCACAAACTCGTTTTTCCTCTCATCCCTGTTTTCAGACAAGCCTTTGGATGCTCTACCCTTCACTACACCTAGTTACACAAACAGGTTCCAAACACCAAAAAGACTCTTGCAAAATGATTTATTGCACTGCAAACAGCAAGACTTGTTGTTACCAACAATGGGACCTGTTTTTATCAACAGAACGGACTCTTAGATCTGACCGGTCTCACATGTTTTAGACCCTGAAGCAAGGTCCAGCTGCAAGATAAGATTGTCTGTTTGACCTGGGTGGGAAGAGAATTACTGTTGGGCTTGTGTGACAACCTGCCCGGGGCGGGGACCCCAAGCTTTTGTAACCATGTTGATCAAACAAATGCATTGTGTCAAACCTGTATAAAAGGAAGAGCCAAGGGAGTTGTCAGCAGAACACTTCCCTCAGACATCCCGGTGTCTCAGTTGACGTGATCTCCTCATGAGAAATAAACCATTTTCTTCTCTTCCAGTTTCCAGCGCTTGCCTCATTATTTTGATAGTGAACCCAAAGTGAATTAGAGGTGGAACCCTGCACCGGGCAGCATTGAGGGTCTTAGAAGACTCGCTGCCTTTCACAAATTGGCGCCCAACGTGGGGCCTATCAGCGACGCGTGAACAACTAAACGATTGGGGTATACCTGCCTGAGAAGACCCTTGTCTGGCTGCCGATCGACTGAACTTCACCGGTTCCGAACGGACCTCTCTCGAGTGATCTGCGGTCCTGACTGGGACCTTAGAGGAACGCCGCATTGATTGTTGGAGTGAGAGGACAACCAGGCGCTGGAAGGGGAAGACGAAGAACTGTCCATACGGGCCGGGTAAGGTCGTGAAAAAACGACTTAAATTGATTGATTGATTGAATAGTTTGATTGAAATACTAGTATTCCTTTTTTGATATTGAGTTATTTGCGACATTTCCCTGCTTGCAAACAACAAAGAATAGGAATATTCTCTCTCTTTGCAGGCAGCGAAGGACAGGTAGTGCAGACTTTTTGTCTAAATTGATTGATTGAGATATTCATTTTGACCGATAAATACGTCATGCCTGTTTTCTCTAGATTGTTTGATTGTAATTGTTTGGACCAGACCGTTCGTTAGAGGTCAGTCAGCCGGCACCGCCGGAAGGCACCCTAACAAGGACATGTACGTAAAGTATGGATTAGCCAGCGTAGCTTATAGCAAACTATGGCATAAATACACTAGGAAGGACCGGGTAAATCAGTGGCCACTGACGGGATCTTTCGATCCCGCTAAAATAGAAACGTTAGAATTAGCTCTCCACAAAAAGAAAACTAGACCAGCCATGTTTGACAGTTTTGGCTTATGGCGAAAAGAGGCAGCTCAAAGAAAGAAAAGGGACGAAGCTAGACAAGATAAAGAAACGCGAAAATCAGCTTACCAAGCCTGTAAAAGATTAGAAGAAAAACTAAAAGAAAAGGAAATCGATAAAAAGGAACAGGAATCAAAAATATCAGATCAATGCCCTGTTAGAACGCCCTCGACTCTTTACCCCAAGTTACCAGGAAAACAAAGGGTAGATGATGATTTATTGTTAGGTCCCCCAATCATATACATGCCACCCCCTTACGCCCCTACTCATCCCGTAGTACAACGACAGGACCACCAAAGTATAGCCGGAGATGGCACGATCGCCTCAGTCTCCACCGCCTCTGCTCCCACCGAGTCACCCACACCAAATGCCTCATCAAAGGATACAGTAGTAGAGGTAGGATCAAAAGAAACAGGAGCGCCCAGGGTCCCGCGATTAAGTAAAAATGAGCGAGCAGGCATTGATAAAGTAGTTAAATCCCTCATAGATAGGAAGGAGACAGAAGAGCATGTAACTGACATATGCAACTTCTATGTTGAAAACCGCAAATGATACTTTATTGTACGTCTCTGTTACCACACTCTTACTGCATATGAAGAGAAGTACCAAGATGTAGGGCCCGAGCGACTAGTGGCTCTCTATAGGAAGGTAGACACCGGAGATGAAGGCGACAACGATGTTACAGAACTCTTTTCATCCACACTGGAGGTATTCCGTCACCTCGTGGAACAAGGACGGATAGATAAGGACAGGACATCTAAGATAGCAGGACCCCCGGTGGAAAAACCAGATAGCATGATGCCGATAAAAGAAGCTGCCCCTTATTGGGTACCTCCTAGAGGACAAGGGACTCATGACGATATGAACCATCAAGACGCTAGAGGAAGGGTGGTCTACAATTGGGTGTATCAACCATGGGACAGACAGGACATTTTGACGTTCCGTAAATCTTTACCGGATTTGCGAAAGAACCCCACCGCCTTTTACACCGAGCTAGGTACCACTCTGGGATCAACAATAATGACACTTGCCGACATAGACTTGTTCTTCGGGTTATGTTTGCCAGCAGATGTGTGGAAACAGATTAGGAAAATAGACCATACCGAACTGCTTGGTCATACCTGGGAACAACTTAACACACTAGATAAACAGCGGAACCCTGGTCAAAAACCGGTTAAAGCAATATTGAACCTCCCTGACAAAATAGTGCAGAAAGTGAAAACGCTGATCCCAGAGAAAAAGATAGACTGGTCCATAGTAACCGCGTGCCGCCAGAAACCACAAGAGGATGTCTCAGAGTATTTCTCCAGATTTGAAACGGTGTTCTCCGATTACAGTGGACAAGACATGTCCACCGCAACCGGACACTACTTATTTGTGCAGAACTATGTCAAAGGACTACTACCAGATGTATCCCAGAAATTACAAGCCAGCGAAAGTAGTTGGGCAGCATCTAAACCGGCGGCCATTCTCCAAATGGCCCAGTACTATGAGCATCAGAAAAACGAAAATGACAGGGCTACAGAAAGGAAAAAGAAGGACTTGAAGGAAAGGGTAATGGTAGCACAACTCCAGGGAGCGAATACCGGAAGGGAGCAATATAGGGGAGGATACCAGCAGAATACCCCTAGAGTACAGCCACCTAGAAACAATTCATCGACATCATATGTCGGACGCCAAGACCTAGGACAGGATCAATGTGCATTTTGAAAAGAATATGGACACTGGAAAACCCAATGCCCGGCTTTGTTAGGAGCTGGTAGGGGCAGAGGGGCAAGGGAAATAGCAAGTGGACAGAGAGGAAGAGGACGTGGGAGAGGGTACGCAAGTGAAGCAAGCGAGGAAAGGCCAGGAAGAGTGAACACATTTGACCATCCCAAACAGAATCAGTACCAACAGACAGATTATGACAATGCGTACGACTTTGCATAGGACAGCCAGAGGCAAGGGAGGGATCCAGTTGAGCTCTATGTTGATCAGCAAGGCCCTTATGTTACCGCTGAGGTCCTGGGCACAAAGTCGCCATTTCTGGTAGACACGGGAGCAACACATAGTGCACTATCCAAACGACTGATTCCAAGGGCACCCTTGTCAGGCTCACATGTGACCTCAATAGGATTTGACGGTACGCCCTCCACCAACCCTTTGTCCCGACCGATCCCTTTTAACCTTGACAACAATAGCGTTGAAACAACATTCCTCCTCTCTTCCAACACCCCAGACGCCATTATGGGTCTCGACCTTTTGAAACACTTCCATGCGACTATCAGATGCTCACCAGACGGAGTGCGTGTCGTCCTGTATGACAACCCCCAGCGCCATAGAGAGAACCCTAATCAGCACATGTTTTCCATCTCCGAGGCTGACGCATCCCTACTGGACACTTTGCCATCACACTTATGGGCTAGGGCTGATTCAGACGTAGGACGAATGATGATTGACCCAGTACACGTAACAATACGACAGGACGCAACCCTACCGAAAGTACCGCAGTACAAAATATCGCCAGAGGGTGAGAAGGCACTGACAGAGATCATACACTCTTTGGTAGAGGCAAGGGTGGTAGAGGAAGTAGTGAGCAACGTTTGTAATAGTCCCATACTACCGATTGTAAAGAGATAGGGAGAGGGAGACGGAAAAGCCTACCGCTTCATCATTGACCTGCGGGAGATAAACAAAATCGTAGTGCCACAATACCCAGTAGTTTCCGACATCACGACAATTTTGACCTTAATCCCCTCCACTGCCACCACCTTCACTGTAATTGACCTCAAAAACGCATTCTTTTCCATACCTATACACAAGGACAGCCGCTATCTATTTGGATTCACCCTAAACTCCCGTTCGTACAGATTTTGCAGAGCACCTCAGGGGTACACTGAGAGCCCAAGCATCTATAGCCAGGCGCTTAAAAGACAGTTGGACGCCATACAATTGCCAGATGGAGTGGCACTAATACAATATGTAGACGACATCCTTCTAGCAGCGGACACCATACCAATAGCCGTCACAGCCACCATCAAACTACTCCATTTTCTTGCTGGGAATGGTCACAAGGTCTCCCGAAAGAAATTGCAGTTCTGTAAATCACAAGTGACCTATTTGGGTCACCTTTTATCCAAAGAAGGGAGGAAACTCACGCCTGACAGGATCCAGACAATTCTAGACACCCCTGTCCCCAAAGATCAGAAACAAGTCCGCTCTTTGATAGGTCTCACCTCATTTTGCCGACAGTGGTTACCGAACTTTAGCCTCATTGTCAAACCCCTTCTCTCCCTCCTAGCTAAAGACATCCCCTCACCTCTCCCCTGGACCCCCGAATGCCAGTCAGCCTTTAAAGAACTATGCAATGCCCTTTGTTCAGCACCTGTCCTAGGAACCCTGGATTACTCCAAACCATTCTTCCTCTACACGCACGAGAGGGAAGGATGTGCAATGTCTGTCCTAACACAATCAATTGGTCAAAAACAACGCCCTTGTGCATATTTCTCTGCCACCCTCGATCCAGTAGCCAGAGCACTGCCAGCGTGCCTGCGCGCTGTGGCAGCTGCAGCAGTATCGATACGCCAGAGCGAAGGAATAGTACTCTCCAATCCAGTCACTGTTTTAGTACCCCATGCAGTCGACACACTACTAAACCAGACCAAAACCCAACACTTGACTAGCGCCCGACTGACAGGATATGAGTTGACCCTGCTAGCACCGCACATTACCCTAAAGCGATGCACCACCCTCAATCCAGCCACACTGTTACCCCTACCCGAAAATGATCCTAGCGTGACTCCACTACACGACTGTGTGACACTAACCGATGAACAAACAAAGAGTAGAATAGATCTCAGAGACACCGCCTTTCTAGAACCAGATGGAGAACTATGGGTGGATGGTTCGTGCATCAAACTCCCCGACAGCACCACCTCAGCTGCATACGCTGTCACCACAGCCCGAACCGTTCTGGAAACAGCCCATATTCCCCAACGTTCAGCCCAGGCT
This sequence comes from Calotriton arnoldi, assembly GCA_963921515.1. NCBI lineage: Eukaryota > Metazoa > Chordata > Amphibia > Caudata > Salamandridae > Calotriton > Calotriton arnoldi. The sequence continues at coordinate 181,665 of CAWUFW010000716.1, forward strand.
GCAGAACTCATTGCCCTCACACGAGCATGTATCTTAGCGACTGACACGACAGTTAACATATACACCGACAGCCAATATGCCTTCGGGGTGGTTCACCATTTTGGGATCTTATGGAAAGAAAGAGGGTTCCTGACTTCACACGGTACACCCATCCTGCATGGAGATTTAGTCTCCGCCTTGACGCAAGCAGTCCTCCTCCCCAAGAAGTTAGCAGTGATAAAATTCCAAGCACATAGGAAAGTGACTGATCTCATTGGACAGGGAAATGCACTAGCAGACGTTACTGCCCGAGCCACGGCAGGAGACAGAACTACGACACGAATGTATGTGTCCAGGTCACAAGCTGAACGATGGACTGACGCTAGGACCACTGTAAGGGACATACAGACTACAGGCACACAAGACGAATTGACAGAGTTGGAAAAGGTGGGACTAAAAGACGAGGAAGATTGCTGGAGAACTAAAGACGGAAATAAATGGCTGTGACCCAATGCCTACCTCATCCCCATATTGACCATGGCACATTTACCAGCACACATAGGCTCCACCCCCATGATTGAACTAATCACCAGAGTATGGCATAACGTCAAGATAGCAGAATCTGCAAAACACCTAGTACAACAATGTATAGTCTGCCTACAACACAACCCAGGGAAGGGGACAGTAGTACCACGGGGAGGGTTTGGAGTCCCTGACCACCCCTTTGAAATCCTTCAAATGGATTACATTCAACTAGAGAGATGCCTTGGTCTAAAATATGTCCTGGTGGTTGTGTGCGCTTTTAGCAAATGGGTGGAGGCCTATCCCACCCGCAACAATACCGCCTTAGCCACTGCAAAAGTATTGCTGAAAGAATTCTTCCCCCGATACGGCCTTTGCAGAATTTTATGGAGCGACAACGGCCCCCACTTCGTAGCCGAGGTGATACAGAACATACTGAGAGGGTTGGGGGTAAAACAAAAGTTCCATGCCGTCTTCCACCCCCAATCAGCGGGCCTGGTAGAGAGACACAATGCAACGTTGAAACTAAAACTAGCCAAAATAGTTGCCACGACCGGGTTGAAATGGCCCGACGCCCTCCCATTGGCATTGTTATCGATGCGCTCCACCCCAACCAAACACCGACTGACCCCGTATGAGGTGGTCTTCGGCAGGCCTATGAGCATTTGGGCGACACCAAGACCCACCTCCATTAACGATGTCCCGAACATATTAATGTCGGATTACTTGCATAAATTGACAAACGAGCTAACAATTATCCACCAACAGGTGCAGCAAGCCTTGCCTGACGTATCCAGGGGCCCGGGACATGAAATAAAGACAGGCGACCATATATTAATTCGAAACTTCCAAAGAACGAAGAATCTGGAGCCTAGGTGGACGGGCCCCTGGCAAGTCCTGATCACCACCCGAACTGCCCTCCGAGTGCAAGGAAAACGAAACTGGCTGCATGCCCATCACTGCAAACGAGTCCCTCCAACCCTGGCAACCTGTGAAGGGGTGGAGGTGCAAGAGGAAGTACTCGCGAGAGACCGACCAGCTCTGAGTTGCTACCCGCAAGAAGACACCCTCGAACTATCAGAATTTCCCGACCCCACGGTGCCATCCAGGAAAGGGTACAACCTAAGATCGACGAAAGGAGGGAGCTCCAACGACCAGGCCACTAACTGAGTCAAGGTCTCAGATCGGTAGCACAGTCAAACAACGCTACCAGGAAAGCGCCAGACAAAAGTCTGTGGTCCTAACAGTTGTTGAGCTCCTCGAAGATGATGGAAGAAACTGAACACCTGCAAAACCACCGCAAAGACACCAAGACTGCTAACCTGCACAGCACAAAGACAATTGCACTTGTAGCCGCATTTCTCACCTGTCTCCTGCTAATGGTCGCACTCTGGATCATTGAAGAGAATGCACCTGCATACAGAACATTGTCACCCACCATGCAACCAACCACCAAGAAAGAACACTACCTGGTATCACTACCGCCACATCTCCGAGAACGACGCAAAGAATTCTGGAATAATTCTTTCGTGCAGATGTTGCACCAACACAATCTTGCCACCAATGCTACCAACTGTTGGGTCTGTGGGCTGTTACCACATGCCACTGAACATTCCATCCCTTTCATCCCTTCGCCCTTTTCTATTCACGGATCTTGCCTTGCCTGGATGATGCTCCTACAAGAAAGTTACAAAGACAATGCCACTTCCGACGGAACAATCGCCCAGTTCTACAACGAGTTCTGGCGAAACAAAACAGGAACGACAGCCGCCCCCTTCTGCCCTCACACCTTCAATGCGACATTCCAGATTGATGTCCCCGCCAAAGAACGAGTGGAAATGCAAGTGTTCAATAATCCTAACAGAGCCACATTGTCCTACCTGAAGAAAAGAACTGCTGCAACACTGACTGTGGCCCTATCTGTGGTGAACGTCTCTGGCCTTGTATGCATTGAAGGCCGTGGGACTAAGAATGTGGGTCACAGCACCTGTAGCATTGTAAGGACTTTGAACACTGCCAACCCCCAGCGCTTGTTGCATCACCCAATATGTACTTTGTTTGTGGAACCAAAGCCTACACCTGGCTCCCAAGAAACTGGGGGGCACATGCTACATCGCCTTTGTTTTGCCACCAACCTACACAGCCCCTGCAGAGCATCATCGAGAAAAGCGTTCTAAAGACATTGATCAAGCAGACTCTGCCTCATCACAGTTCCTCGACGCAGCAAAAGGGCTCGTCCCGCTATGGGGTCTGATGGCAAACAGCCGAGCCATCAGACATCTGTCCCAAGCGGTTGAGACCGCCCTGATCGTCACTGCTGGCATCCTCACCAACAACACTGCTGAGCTCCAAGCGGTCCGTCTGGTTACCCTGCAAAATCGCATGGTCCTGGACGTGGTACTAGCGGACCGTGGAGGAGCATGCCGCATCATCGGTGCCAGCTGCTGTGTATACATTCCTGATAATTCACCTTCTGTCTATGAAGCAATCGAACATCTCCAAAGACTATCTTCAGAAATTCATCAAGGATCAGAGACTTGGACAGTTGGAAGTTGGCTTTGGGGCATCTTGAAGGAGTGGGGTTGGAAAATATCAATGATTCTCTTGGTCCCAGTATTGACAATATGTGGTTGTTGTTTGGGTATACACTGTATACCACCTTTGTGTTCTCTTTGCATAACTACCTTACACCCTAAGACTATGGACACTCAGCTAACAAAAATGAGAGTGATGTATGATCAAGAGATACAGGACATTATGGAGATCGAAATAGACTGACAAGCTGGCTAGTTATGTTCAAAGGGGCCACTGTTAAAAGCAAAATGACAATTATGAACATTACCTGCGCCATCTTGTCTGGTGGAATTCTATGTGCACATAAGTTGCAGTCATTTTGATCTATCACAGCCATTTTGTACTCTGTTGGTCACCTTTGTTTCACCCTGCCCTTACTAGCATCCCTCTGACCCTCTGACCGACCTGGTATGTGTGCTGGGGGCTATAAACTCTATTGCCACAACAAACCTCAGCGCCACTTGCTGCCACAAACTCGTTTTTCCTCTCATCCCTGTTTTCAGACAAGCCTTTGGACGCTCTACCCTTCACTACACCTAGTTACACAAACAGGTTCCAAACACCAAAAAGACTCTTGCAAAATGATTTATTGCACTGCAAACAGCAAGACTTGTTGTTACCACCAATGGGACCTGTTTTTATCAACAGAACGGACTCTTAGATCTGACCGGTCTCACATGTTTTAGACCCTGAAGCAAGGTCCAGCTGCAAGATAAGATTGTCTGTTTGACCTGGGTGGGAAGAGAATTACTGTTGGGCTTGTGTGACAACCTGCCCGGGCGGGGACCCCAAGCTTTTGTAACCATGTTGATCAAACAAATGCATTGTGTCAAACCTGTATAAAAGGAAGAGCCAAGGGAGTTGTCAGCAGAACACTTCCCTCAGACATCCCGGTGTCTCAGTTGACATGATCTCCTCATGAGAAATAAACCATTTTCTTCTCTTCCAGTTTCCAGCGCTTGCCTCATTATTTTGATAGCGAACCCAAAGTGAATTAGAGGTGGAACCCTGCACCGGGCAGCATTGAGGGTCTTAGAAGACTCGCTGCCTTTCACAGCATACTGAGGTTGTTGACAAAATGATTAAGGAGTAATAAACAGCAATGCCTGAAGTAAATTCAAGGCAATTTAGTTACACTATTAACATTTACTAGCTAACAGGTAGAAAAACAAAGGGAAAAGGTGTAATGGGAAAGTGGAGAATACATTATTTAACTGCTGTTTTATAGTTAATGCATACAATTTGGATACTCCCATTTAATTGGGGCAAATGTTACTATGAATGCCTAAGGAAAAAACGCAGTACCGTGGATATGTAAAAAAATTGCTGGAAAAAATGATTGTCTACTTCTCAGCAGACCCTTATCAAAAATTCACACAGTCAGATATGGTTGTTGAATTTTCCTTCTCAGGTTTGGTGTGATTGGTGTCAGTGTGAGAGCAAGTCAGGCATTGAAGACAGTTGTTGCTGTCACGCAAAGAGCCAGTTGTCACTGGAGCATCTCATTGTTTGATCGGCGTAGAAGGTCGCTGTTGGCATGAAGTACAGTTTTCGCATTGCCTGTTTCCGCAAACGGTTGCTGTTGGCGCAAATAACAGGTCTCGCTGGAGCCTCAATCATCACGGGCGGTCAATTTTCCACATGACGAGGTCACTTCACAGTCATGAGAAGCCCAAAACGTCTGTAAATTCAACTTTTCTTTAGAAGGAGTTCTCACTGATGCCAGCAAAGGATCCAGGACATAAGGGGTACCTCTTGGGGACCAGGACTCAGACTGACTGGGGTGAAAAAAGGCAAAAGCAGCCCTGGTGTTGGTTTCCTTTGTGCATGCTGCAGGCAGGCTCTTTGAAGTGTAATTAGGGCAGGGTACAGCTCCTCCTTAGCCATTCTGCCAGGAAGACCCACTTTGTGATGACACTTTCTTATGATTTCTTCAGTCCTCTTTATTAGCACCCATGCGCTGGACAGTACGAATAACAAATCCCACCCTCGTCGCCAACTGTGGTAGGGAAATGAAGTCACTTTGTTATGATTTCTTTAGTCTTCTTTATTAGCACCCATGCACTGGACAGTATGAATGACAATGAAAGTACAAACCATAAAGAACCTCGAACCTCCCCAGAATGATAATACTCCATAAGCCCATACAGTAGAGTTGAATCATAGCACTCAACAGGCGCATGCAGTGGAATTATACAGTAACCTATAGCAACATAAGTAAGTGCATTACTACACACTCCCCTCAAACCTAGGCCTTCTTTGTTCCCATGTTTGGAAGCAATACACACTCCACAGCAGGAGAACCATTCACAGTCATGGCACTGACAGAAAGGCACAGATGCTTTGGGCAGAAGAATGCCAGCTTTCTTGAAAAAAAGCTGTTAAATAGTTGCCAATATTAGAGTTCCTTCAGAAAATTGATCATTTTGACAAATGGCGGTGTAATGTGATGTTTTGCACTTATAACTAATGTGATTGCTTTACATTTGTTCACAGAAATAATTGTTTTATATTTTCACATTTTTGCTTATGAGTTGGTGATGCTTAATAGGTGTATCAATCAATGCTTTTTGTATACATTTGATTATATTGACACAAGCACTAAAACATATGTTAATAATGACAATGCAATAGCCAGGACCAAGGAAAAAATTACAAAATAATAAGCAGAAACAGAAGCAAGGTGGTCAGATCCCTTTTTTCGTAAAGAGCTTTCTTAAAGTGGCATTTTCAAAATTGTAACTTAAATTCTGACTTCATCATTAAAGAGGATTTAAAATTTGAACGTATTTGAGCGGAAACAGCACTTCTCTATCTGGTCCCAAACTGGTGTTAACACTTATTAACTAAAATAAGGTAACCCTGTTTTAGTCTATGGGCTAGATGGGCATTACAACAGTGGAAAACTACATTAGGAGTTTTCCACTGTCAGGACATATAAAACTTAAACACACATATCCTACTATTTAAATACCATGCACCCTGCACTATGAGCTTGCAAGGGCCAATCGTATGGGTGAATTAAAAGTAAAAGTATTAAAATTGAAGATTTAAGCCTGGCAAAAGGTTTATTTTACCAGGTTGAAATGACACTTTAACACTGCAATACTGATTAGAGTAGCAGGCCTAAGACTGGTTTTAAAAGACTACTTTAGTGGGTGTCACAATAAGTACTGCAGCCCACTAGTAGCATTTAATTTACAGGCCCTGAGTACATGTGGTCCCATTTACTAGTGACTTACCAGTAAATTAAAGGTACCAATTAGGTGTAGGCCAATTTTACCATGTTTTAGGGAGAGAGCACAAACACACTACCACTGGTTAACAGGGAAAAAGTACACAGAGTCCTAAAAACTAACAAAAATGAGTTCAGCAAAGGAAAGAAGAGGAAGACAAAAATCTGGGTGACCCTGCAGTAAGGGCCAGGTCCATCACTGCCCTTATAATTAATGTCCACTAGTGAATATAAATGTAAGGAAAGAAGCCAAACTGACAGATACCAAGACTTTCATGAAATTTTGCCTCATTTTAGGAGATGACAAACTAGTTTTGCCAACATGAAGCAAGTTACATAAAAGGGTTGTTGGTGAAATACTACTAGGTGACCCATTCTGCACTTTCCTGGACACTTACCCTCTCTTATCTATGCACAAACACTAGATGTAGCAAGAATTGATAACACCACCTCCTAAAACATTGTGCCTGACTCCTGGCTAGCGCGGAATATACACCCCGCAACACACCTCCATCTACGTGCTCTTAGAACTCCTTCGGCTTCGTCCACCTATACATTTTTCTTGAATATATACCTACTAGCGCTCCTTTCTTTATTTTACTCCTACCAATTCATTATATCTCATATTTTTTTCTTATGGGTCTGGGTTATTTTGACCTCACTTGTTTCCTGTTACCTGGATTTTGCTCTATGTATTGGTCCTCCGGTCACAACCAGCCCCCAAGGGTTCTATGTATCAGATATGTGCTTTCTTAAATGGACCCGTGTGTTATATTATTGTTCTTTTCTCCCTGTTTATTTGTTTATGAAAAATGCACAATAAAATACTCCTGATATAAAAAAAAGGGTTGTTGATGACACAGAGGATAGCACTGAGGAAAATACTGCATTTTTGATAGGCAAAACAAAGAAGTGGATGCTTCGCTCCTATTTGAACATGCTCCTAAGCATAAATTCTGCTTTTCTTCATTGATCTTGCAAAACTCTCAAATAGGGACATTTTGGTGGGATATGATTGATAAAAGGGATGAGTTTCATAGATTTCTCTTGACTGAAAGCTGATTTATGCTACTTTAACTTGTGTAATCATATAACACTCCTGACTACATTTTTAGAATAATTTGCTAAAAAAAATTGTAAACAAAAAAATGTAAGTCCGTTTTTATATAGCGCAGCTACTCACCGTTACGGGTCTCAAGGTGCTGGGGGCTGTCGTGGAAATTAAGTGAGCTATTGCCCAGAGTCACATGGTGCTGAGCTGAGCTGCCGCCGGGATCGATCCGTGAACCCTGTGCTCCGAAGTCAGCTGCCCTGGCCGCTGCACCACACCTCTCCACTAAATTGTAATTGATTTTGGATCATTGGTTAGGTGTATGGGTCTGATGCATTAAAAAATAAATATATAAAATATGGGTGGACAGTTACATGTCCACCTGAGTGTAATTTTTCACCTGAAAAGATGTTCCAGCAACAGGTTTCCTGGCAAACTACTAGGTATGCCATGTGACTTATTCAAAGGGGTTCTTGGTCCATAAGTACAAACATACATATTGCAAATTTAAGCACAGAAGGAATGGAGCCTGTTGTGCAAATGTACATTTCATTCTCCTAAGGTAAAACATATTTTGCTGGTGAGAAAGTGCTTCAGCTACACCTCCCACGAATGTGTAGGTGATTGTTAGACCTGTCAGCCTTAAGGCAGTCCTCCCCCAACCTTTTTGCTTTTTGCCTCCACGTTTTGTTGAATATGTTTGTTGGCCTTAGGAGTCTGAGCACTTTACCACTGCTAATCAGTGCTAAAGTGCATGTGCTAAACATGTGTGTAATTGGTGTATGCTTGATTGGCCTATTTAATTTACTTGTAAGTCCCTTGTAATGTGGTGTACCATATACCCAGGAACAGTAAGTTAAATACTATTAGTGGGCTGCAGTGCTGATTGTGCCAGCCACAGAAGTAGCCTTTCAAACCTGTCTCAGGCCTGCCACTGCAGTGCCTGTGTGTGCAGGTTAAAGCCACTTCGACTTGGCCTTTACAAGTACTTACCAATCCTGAAACTACCCTTTTATTACATATAAGTTACCCCTAAGGTAGGCCCTAGGAAGCCCTACGAACATGGTGCTATGTTAGTAAAAGGTAGGACCAGCGCTTTGCCTCCCAAGATCGAAGCATTGGACAGCGTATCACCACCGATGCAGCTTGCTGACATCGACGCATCCCCTTGACTGCATGGCAGAATCGGGCGCATCGTTCGACACCTCTCAACTACGGCACCTATCTGCAGAACTGACATATTGCCTTCACTGCGTGGAGAAGAGCGACACATCTCGGTGCTTGCGACCAGAAAAGGTACTTTGTTCACTGGGGCCTGCTGGGTCCTGTAGTCAGCCTGCACTTCCACAAGGTCAGCCCACACTTTGACTTTGCCCTGGTCCAGCACGACCTAAAGTAACTTTTTAGCACTACTTCTAAGCGCCTGCATTTATTCATTTAAAATTCAATACCTCAACTTCCGTACATTGAATTTTGTTATTTTGGTCTTGTTTTGTTTATAATATAATAACCTATTTTCATAAACCTGTCTGGAGTCTTCTTGTGATATTTTCCTTGTGTTACTGTGTGCGTGTGTTGCAAAAATACTTCACACATTGCCTCTTTAGATAAGCCTGACTACTCCGTGCCAAGATACCAGAGGGTGAGCACAGGTTATCTTTTAGTGTGTATCTAGCTTACCCTGTCTAGGATTGTGGCTTCTGCATGGAAAGGGTGCATACCTTTGGCAACCAGAAACGCAATTTCTAACAGTGCTCCTCGAAGGGGATATTTCCTAGAAGGAGCGTTATTCTCGCTGCTGGATGCAGTAACATTTTAACCACTTCCTTGGTGAGGGGGAGTTGGATTTCAGTTTGTGAAGTGTATTGCAATTCACACCTTGTTTCCTTCCTCTTCCGACCCTTACATGGGATTCACTTATGTGGAATTCTTCACACTTGTTGCAGAGAAATCTACAGTATGCATTTACATCTATCAGGAATCCTGACACCCAAAAATGAGGGAATTCTCTGATAAAAACATAGGCTTATGGCCTAAAATGACTTTACAAATCACACTCACAGGGTTTCCTGCTCCTTTTCCAATTATGGTTCTAGTCTGGCTACTAAAGTCAAATGCATAGACACTGAGGTTTCTCATCATTACATCTAATTTGAAGATTCTGTTCCCACACTTTCTCTTTCAACTTATGCGGTATTATCCTTGAAAGGGTTTAAATCTTCCTGGATATTTGATGGGATCCATACTACCAACACCACAGCCAGGGTTTCCTCGGTTCCTTGTCATATTGAGTATCTCAAGCTTCTTAATCTCTGAGCATATATCCAAGTTCTTTTCTAGTGTAAGTGAATCATTGCTAGCTGTCCGCTTATGCCTATGTTTCTCAATTTACATTTAATTGACAGTTTATCCAAATAGGCCAGAATTTGTTACAGTTCAATACGATAAACATCTTTGTAGCAGCAGTTCTTGTAGTTTCTTCTAAGGTAATGTTGACTAGTGATCTCTACAGAAATGCTCTCTTAGCAACCAACCAACAATTTCTTAAACTGTGTATAACTAGAAATTCAAGGTCAGATTTATCAAAGGCTTGCATTTATCAAGGGAACGCAAGATGACGCAAGGGCAACAAAACCCCTTAAGTGAGCTTTACTATGCTACGCAGAGCCATCTTCCATGGCTCTGTGTGGCATAGTAAATCTGGAATAACGCAAGGCAGCGCAAGTCGATGCCTTGTGTTAATCTGCCTTGAGAAGCAGTTCAATGGGAGGAGCATGGGTGTTCCCACGCATCCACACACAGTTTTTGGCACATTCCCAGATTTACTAACACTAGTAAGCTGGGAATGCGTCAAAATGGTATGAAATGAAATTTGTACTTGTAAAGCGCACCCATACCCCCAAAGGGGTGTCCAGGCGCTGTACGCATACCGCTGTGGAACCCTTCCTGGCTTTTCCCTGTGAAATGTCCACTCCTGGGCACCCCCAGGGTGAAGCCAGGCATCCCAGCGCTGTTGGGGCCGTTGTGGAGATTAAGCAAGCTATTGCCCAGAGTTGCAGAGTGGGACCCATGATTAGAATAGGCACCGAGGCGAGAATTATCAGGTCCGAGGAAATTGAGCCCAAGACCCGCCGAGGCGGGAATTGAACCCTGGTCCCGGGCCAGATCTCTGCATCAGGGTCTGCCGCTCTAACCATTGAGCCACACTTCTCCACATAATGCACTCCCAGAGGAAGCATATCAAGCATAGCAAGGAGAAATATGATTATTTCTTCTTGCTTTTTCCTCTTCCTATGTAGAAAAAGCCTCAGACGATTGTTGTTGTGCAGGAAGGTGTCTGTTCCTGCACAAATACAATCCCGGCTGTAACACAGGTAATCCTTGTACAAGTGTGCATTGTGTTGGTGCTTGGCAGCCACAAGTGCACCAGCACAGAGGGAGAGCAGGAATGCTCCATACATTAGTAGATATAATACATCCCTGCCCTCTCCATTTGACGCAGTGTGGCACAGCAAGTTGTCTTGTTGCATTGCGCTACAACAAATATTAGTAAATCTGCCCCTCAATACATAGCAGAGAAAACTGCTAATACGTTTTGTGAGGTCTTAGGTAACGTAAGCTCTATCAGTAGGACATTTGAGCTTAGTTACTATACAGAGGATAATAATTAATGTAATTTTAAACATTCTATTTGATTGCTAAATCCCACAAAACCCCACAATGAAATTCCTTAGACAAACCGATACAACAGGAGTAAATAGGGAGAACAATATAAGCAGATATTATCAAGGATACATCTAAGTTGTTTTGTGTATCTAAATCCTCTGCTTCTACAGCTGGGTTTCCAGTATTTCCACTTAGATGACTATGTGTATTGAGTCAGAATTTCAGAATCTTTATTAGCACAGACTGCCTCATGTTCCTTTGCTGTACATAAAGAAGCTTGCCATCATTAAAAGCAATATTTACATATACCATGCTCTAGTAGAATAGAAGTGCATAGTCTAGAGTACAGATAACTGTGGAGAGAAGGGAAGTATGGTAATTTCTGAACATGTGCAAGGCAGAACAAATGTTATCAAAGTTTAGGCACTGAACAAATATTAAGTTAGACATTCGTACTAAGGTTCAGCTTGCTCTGACCTGCGATTTCTGCTTCTACCTGAAGGCAATGAGGTAGCTGGATACATCTCATTTTGTTAAACTGATCACGCTTCCTGAATACAGAATGGCACTTGCAGTGTCTCCCAAAAGAATACATTCACATTTATTTATTCATTTTGAGTTTTATATAGCGCTAGCTAGACCCGAAGGTATCAGAGTGCTTTACTGGTTATGCAAAGCTAATTTTCTCAAACTACATGTAAGCATTTGTATGGGTCACACATTTCTGTACTTACATACTGTTTCTGTCTACTTTGCTTCTCCTACTAAGGGCAGAAATAGAACTGCATTGTATAATCTCTTGTTCAGACTTTGTTCACATACCTAGGGTCCATTTCCATTAAATTATTTCCTTTTTTGGTTTCGCCTAATCAGCGCTTGTGCTATGTTTGTGAAATCTATTGTATTCAATATAAATCTTAAAAATGGGGCTTACATCCCACCCCCTTGCTTTTCATTGGTTGCTGTGCTTGCCACTTACTTTTCCACCATTTCTATTAGTTGTAGCATACTATTTCCTGTTGTTCCTCTCATGTGTTTCTCATATCAGTGTCTCAAGGCACAAGTACAGTTTTCATCTGCTATAGGAGACTTTCTTTTCAAAGATTTTGCCTGCATGGCGCATGCCCTGTGCTTGTTTTTTACTTTATGCTGAGTGCATGGCTCTCTCTGTCCCTCATGTTGCTCCCCCCTTTTCCCTCCTCCCATGCACCATTTTATTGACAACCATCTCAACACATCACTGTCTTGGCCCTTGTGAGACTGCCGCCATCTTGGAGTCAGGCAGCAGTCGCACAAGGGTGTTATTTCAAAGCTCTATTTTCATGGCTTATGTGAAGGGAATCAAAATAATTTCTACATAGACAAGATAAAACTACTGTTGAGGCAATGGTTCATTTCTGTGTGCATTAGTACTGCATGATTGTTCACAGTAATAAGCCTTCCAGATAAGTATCCAGTCATGCTAACGGACTTGTGTGCGCAGAATGTCAAACACATGAAAATGCTGCCACACTACCAGCGACAAAAGCAATGACAGGCAATGCCAAGTCGACCCACATATAATTGCAGTAGATAGGTATGGCCGCAAACCCAACCAGACTAGCACATTTTCTTTAGCAGTCAATACAATGTGTAATGAACTAGGCACCTACAATTCCTGGTTGAATATATTTCTTAAAAAGGTTTACTCAGATAGTAATTAACCCTAAATATGATATGTGACCACCACACCGAATAGTCCTGAAGCTGATAGTGATAGTATCTTGTGTTACAGAGAGAAAGGAGCATTATTAGAGCCCTGTAGTGTAGTAGGTTTATTCAGCCCTCCATTTACAGGCCGCCAGCCCACGTTTAGCCTACCGATGCTCACTCATCTTGTACCGTCAAATTACTCGCATTTACCACAGTCTTTTCAAAAGCTAGTAACCTAGCTCAGTGGGTTAAATTTCCACAGAACAGACTTGTGCCTTTGCTCTCATTCCTTGATCTATTAACAAAGGGGGTTGTTACAACTGCTGCATCTCTACACGTGTGGGCAGTGTCGCCACAGCTTCTTCCTTGCTTCCGAGAGGTCGAAGTAGTTACGAGCGGTGCTAAGAATGAAGTGCTTTCTGGAGTCCTCCGTGCTGCCTGGCAACTTTTCTGCTCCAGCGTCAGCACACAAGCACAGGCCACAGGAACTGATCAAAGTGTAGGCCAGACGTGCACCGAGTCCTGTGCCGCTGTCATGGCAATGCATCACTTCTGCTAGAGCTGCCACATCACGCACACCGAATTCAATTGCAATAGGATTGGCCATATAAGGTGTGGGCAAACCTAGCAATTTAACAAGGTGCTTAACGAGACTCTGCCCACTCAATTACATTTTGTTTGTATATTAGAGATGGTTTTTAGTCCCTTTTCTTTGTTGATATTACAGTGGAATGTGATGCGTTGCCATGACAGCAGTTGAGGACTCAGTAGACATCGGCTTCACAAACAAAGATGCTACTCTGGCCACGATAATCAGGTAGTGAGCATTCGGCTAATACCTTTTTATTATTGAGCATTGCAGATATTGCTGCCTTTATCTCTTCTGTAGAGCAGTCTCCCTTTAGGTTCCTTTGTGTTTTCTTGCTGTTTTTTCTAATGCATCTCTCACTCTCAAATCCTTTTCTCATTTTCAAATGTTTCTTTCTCCTCCCCTTAGAGCTATTCCATTATGTCCCTGCCTCTCCCAACTTGTGTTACTAATTTTGAAACCCCCTGCTCCTTCCTTGTTCCTCTTCCTCCTCGCTGCTCTTGCCACTAATCTGCATCGGAGTTCTCCATCTGCATGCACTCAGCCTGCTCCTCCATTGTCTTTGCCTCACGTTATGACCCTGTCTTTCAATACCCATTCACAATATTATCGCGTCAGTGCAGTTTTCTTTGCAGTTTTCAGATATTCATGTGTTTCTGTGTTAATTTTTGTTTCCACTTTATTGATGATACCTGCGTATCATGCACTTTACTAGCGGCTAATATACCAGTTGCTTTTATTAAGGAGCATGTCGTTGCCTCAAGTTATGACCCTACATTTTAATATCTAATCATGAATTACTGCATCACGCATACTTCAAGCGGACCGAGTGCCAGCTTCATATTATGACAAAGCATGGCTTTGCCTCATTTTGTACCTTTGCGATTCAGTAACCTTTAGTGATCGTTCACGTTTTGATTACACGTTCATAACGAGCAGTTTATATACTGGATCATTTTTTGGTTGCGCTGTTGACATGTCTTTACAACACTTACATACCTTTCACCTACTCTCAGACACCCTTCGCACTCACCTACCATTTAGTCTGCACAGTCACCCTGACATTGCGCTGGCAGTCAGATACTGCTCACCCACCACGCAAACAGTGCTGACTCTGCAATCACACACCATTGACATACCTCTCACCCAGCACTCACATTCCTCTCACCCTCCACCCACACCTCTCACCCTGAACTCAAACCACTCATCCTGCACTTATACTATTGACATACCACTCTCCCTAAACTTGCAAACCTCTTACCTTGTACAGGGCAACAACTCTCAACCTGTACACTCACACAATTCTCATTGTGCGCTGAACACACAAACTTCACCATTCATTGAGGCACTTTTCACCAGGCACTCAGACACTTATCAGCCTTCATGCATCACTCATCCTGCACAGAGAGCACTCACATCATTCTCCCTGCACTCGTACACTGCTCCCATACCTCTTAACTTATTATTAATCCCATAGGTGAAATCTAATGCATTTACCAATGCTTGTTACTAATGTATGCCCTGTAAGTACAGGAGATTTAAGTGAGCAAATGAATAGAAGCTCTTTTGTTAGGCCTTGGCTGCAGACAGCTTTAGTTGGGTCAGACCCATTATTTCCAATACATAACATACGCATAATGTGGGCTTTGAACCAGCCCCTGGCACCTTTGTTTTCCATCCTATTTCCCTGCTCATGATGCAATGGCTTTCTACTTATTCGTTTGTTTTTCCCACCTAGGAGTACTTCAGTCTAACAATGCTTTTATTGATTAATGTGGCCTTCCTCTGCTGACGTCAGACCTTGCATTGGAATACATGAGAGGGACTATTTTGTCTCTTTTCTTCTTTCTTACCCTGAACCCGCTGCCCCCTCTTTTATTGACCCCACACATTTCCAATTCAACACCCAGCATTTTTATGTCCCCACCTGCCTCTTGCCTCCTCACCCCCATCGTTAATTGATGTCCACTTACCATTGGACAGTGGCCATTATCATTTGTTTTATACCAGTTCAAGATGGATGGCAGCATGTGAGCATGCATGGGTGGCAGGCATTTTTCACTTTTTTTTATTTTTACAAATCCCATTCAAAGATGGTTGCCCCTGAAGCACGTGCATTCATGGCTACCACCTTTGAATGGGATTCATGAAAATACTTTCAAGGATAGGTGCACAGCAGATGCATTCACATCAATGGCAGCCTTCTTTGAATGGGATTTGATGGCCAATGTGGAAGTGCACAAATATGCAGCAGCCATCTACGAGAAAACAAAAAGAATTGGTAAAGCCAATAGGTTGCATGGGCCAGACATTTTGGCATTTCCAACGCTTGTTTTAAATTTTTTGTTAAGAATATTTTCGGCAAAGATGCTGGGATTGCTGGCAGAGAGGAGCATGAACAGGATCCATCCAAGGGAGGAACTTTGTATAACAAAATTAATGCATTTTTTAATATGGTGCTTTGTATAGCACATAGGACATTTCTAAAAGTTGTAAAGTAACTTTTTACTTGAAATATCTTTGCATCAAGTCAGAACCATTTTGTAGGTGTCTAGGAAAATGCAGTGTCTGATTAGCCACTGTATCTGCCTTTTCTTACATTTAACCAAATTTTGGGTCTAATTCATATTTATGTGCCATTCTACCATGGGGTGAAGTAAATTACTCTGTCCCCATGGTCGAATTGCCTCCAACCTAATTGATAAATGACCGCCAGGCAGGCGGTCATTTATAATGACATCATCAGGAACCGCCATCACAGCGGTTCCTGGCAATGCATTTTAATGTTTGCTGCAAGGCTGCGTCAGAAGGTCGCAGCCCTGCAGCAAATAGTATTCTTATTTTCTTTTCAAAATGAAAATCCTGAAACAGGATTTTCTTTTTTAAAAGAAAAAAAGTAATGCTCCCCTCACCATGGGAGGTTTCTCCCATGGTAAGGGGAGCATTAGAATGGTTTTACTGTACTGTACTACCAGGTAAAACCAGATAAGGAACAGTATAAAATGTCTACATGTCCATTCATCTAAACTGGGTGAGCGGACATCTAGCTATTTCTAACAGCCCTTACTCCCCAGCCTTGTTGGAAAAGACTGGCCACAGAGGCTACAGAGTGGCCCCTGCCATGGCCAAGCTTAAGGTCTGCCTGCAATTAAGTTTGCGGGTGGACCACTATCCCCCAATATGTAAATCAGGCCCTTTGTTCCCATTAGAGGTTTGCCAATGCCTGATACTGAAAAGACAAAACGGATTCCAGTTTTCTTTGCACCCATACAATTTGCTCTCATTAGGCTTAGTGGTAAATGTGTATTCTACATGCACGTGGGTCTTATGTACTTGAACACAACTCGCCCGTCTTTACCGAACACTCTGCATGCTGGAAGCAGAGCAGAAATACCCTATTTGTATTACAACTACTATCAAGAAAGCAAAGGTCATAATAACTAGAATACAAATAATTGGGTGGCAGGCAAGAAGAAAAAGCAAACAAGGAAAAGGCCAGGGTTTTGTGTTTGAAAAATACAACACCATCTCAAGAGCTGTCAATTACATATATGATGTAATATTATATAACGAGAAATAATATGCAATAAAAGTACAATAGATAACTTTCGTTCTGGACAAACTCTAGCAACCCATGTATACTGGGTTCTTTTCTTGAGGCTTAGCTGAAATATCTATTGAAAGAATGCCCCACTTAATGTGAATACACATAAATGCATATGATAAATCTGACAATAATTATCTAGTTCTGTACAGAGAGTATAGAACCGCTTGCCTATAAAGTGGTATTATCACACCAGAGTCCAAATTGATGCTCTGAACATAAAGATTAATATGTATTTTTTCTTGCAAATAGATATTATATTGAACCTTTAATTTGTATCACATCTGATGACCAAGCAAAAAATAAAGTCAGGTTGGAAGGAAATTATGATTTCATTTGCCATTCACACATTCATAACCTGTGCCCCGTAATGTCATTTTCAAGTATCGTGTACCATGCAACTAATGTACCAACTAGATTCCACTTCTTTTCACAAGATCATAGGCTTCCCCATTGTAGAGTTATGAAGCTGTAGAATTCCTGATGCCGCTTCTCACATCAGGCGCATGAACACCACCCACGATGTAATATCAAAAGTACGAACTGTTGTCCAAAAAAGGCTTTCGGAAATGAAAGAGTATATCATGTAACAACTTCTGGTCTCCCAAAAGGCAAAGGGTAGCACTGCAGAGATCCCACAATGAAACACCACCTACTTTTGTCTAGTATTAGGACTGTTAACGTTGTGACCTTAATGGCTCCATGCTATGAGAAATGAAACAGAAGGGCACACGGCAGCAGTGCAGCATTATAGCGGGCAGCCAGATGCTGTCAGCCTCCTTAGAATGAAAGACAGATGTTCACGCATCTGCAAGCAATAACTGCCAAGCTAGCAAATGGCAACCATCTTTTCTTAGTGTGTGGAGGCTGCAACCAGCACCACCCAGGCCACTGCCTGTTCTTTCAATAAAGGTGGCAATACAGTCCTTGAAACAATGCATTTAAGGGGTCTTTCTGGGCAAAAAACACAAAAAAAAGAAGAATACTACTTTCCCCAGATGAGTCATTCTCTTTATTTTTAGTTCGTTGAAAGAGTGTCAATAGTAGTGCTTTGGTACATGCTGTTGTATAAGAATATTACAATATTTCTTTCTGAGGTCTAATGTAATGCAACTATCGCCCAGCTTAGTGGGGGAGGGAGGTTTCAAAAGAAGATATGGATATGGACAAAGTGTCCAGCTTTAGCTGTTGAAATGAGTGACAAAATATATTTGAAAATGTGCGAGAAGAGAAGTTCCTGTCATGTCCTGGTTATGAAGTTTAATATAGTATGCATTCTTGTAAACCATTTCATGTTAGTAAATTTGCAAAAACTAGTTAGATTGACCAAACAATATTATATGGTTAGCGTTATCAATGAAATTAAATTTTTCTACTACAGAGTTTTATTGGTGTAATTTTCATGAACAACCTTTGTTATTGCTGTCTTGCTAATGAGAAGCTGATGCAGATTCTGGTAATTGAGTAAAATGGCAGAATGGCAGATGTCTGTGGATTTCATCAGTGTGCTGGTATACCTGATGAAAAGAATAGAGTTGTTGGAACAGCTGTTATTTGCTGATGGCCAACATTCTACTTTATTTTTTAGAAGTGCTTCTTTTGCTTTTTGTATTTCGTATGTAGAATTTGTGACTTTAGTTGATGGCTTTATTGATCCGTGTGTCTTTATATCCTTATGTTGGAATCTATCTATTCAATTGCATTCATACCCAATTATGAACCCGACAGAAGGAAACTCAATCCTGCTTTTGTCTCCATGGTGGTGCTCGGCAAATTAGATGGTTAATATATTTGGCCAGTAGCTTGACCCCTGGTTATTCCCATTAAACTCTGAACTAGGTGACAGACAAAGCTCCCCTACTTCATAGGTAAGTGGAGTCTCTGGTGAGTGGTGCTATAGAAGATGCTACCCTCACCATCTTGAGATGACCATAGACCTATCATTACAATTTACTGGACCAGAAAACCACAATAATCAATCCTCCGCATATCTGTGCCTGTGTCCTAACAACACATTAATTCTGATTAAGGGAAGGGCAGTTAAGGAAATGGAGGGAGATGGCCTTCACAAGTTAAATTGTGATTGATCAAGGTCAGATCTCAGTACTAGAATGAGAAAATTGTAAAAGAACATGTAGTAAAGGCTTGAGTCAAATAGCCTGTTTGATGGTGGAGTTAAAGAAAGGTCATGGAAGATTGAATGGGTTAAGGAATCAAATGAATTAAGCTTTGTTCTTAGTAACCTTTGATAAAAGTTGCGCATCAGAGGAGCTTTTAAAAGCTGAAAGCACTGTAGATCTAGAATAGTACAGATAATGATGAGAAAGAAACACAACTGAATCCAGTGAGTGATCAGATTTTATACTGTGCAGTACAACTTTTCTTCCATAGAAAAACACTCATTGAGGTTAAGTAAATAAAACAAAGTACAAATACTTCTTTAAGTATAATTAACACTAGTTTTCCAGTAAAAGGTGTGTGTCTAAACAGTGGATTATATTTAGCACATACATTTTAAATCAAATTGAAGATCATTAAACAGTGCATTTATTATATTATTGCTAAAATAGTCTTTGTTTCTGTCCATATGCTTCAATTATTTTCAAAATCCACCTGTTAATAGTTAAAAATAATTGTTTCATTAAGCTTGAATGGAAGAAAATGTACTAGTATCGTTAAATATTTGCAGCATATTTAAAAGAGTCTTTATAATGTTTTAATTGGGAAAGGAAAGAAAACTTTTAAAAATGGAAAATAAATAAAACGGAAACTATATTGTGACACTTTATTTGAAACACACTCATCCCTTTTTAACAAGGTAGTTGAAACTAGAGGATCGATGTTTCAATATCCTTGCACACCTAAGGGCAACTTAGGTGCACAACAAACATAGAAACACAAGTGAATTTAATCCTGTAAAGGGAAGATGCAAGTGAATTTCCAGGGTATTATTGGGATAATCAACCCCCAAAATTAAAGGAGATTTACACAACTTTGAAAAATGTGTTATCATGGGAGAACATTTGTCAATTGCTACTTTGTATATTGCTTACCTGTGTACAATTGCCAAAGCAAAATTATTGGGTGCTCAAGGTCATCTATGACTATTAGTGATTTCCTTGACTACATGTTGGTTCTGGAAGCCTTTGAGAATTAAAAAATTAAACTGAAGCAATTGTAGGAGTAACCCTACAGAAGCACATTTCTAGATTAATTTTTACAGTTTTGTGAATAGAGCCTGTTGAGTTTGATGATCCATGTCATACCCAGTGAAAAGAAAGAAAACCAATATTTTGAATACATGTGAAATCATGTGCATCACAACATGAGAGGTATGCTGGTTATGCGCAGGGAAACTATTAAAACCCCTCAGCATGGAAACATTTTTGTGAATATCTCCTTACTATGTACTTCTAGTGTAGATCATTAAGTATACAGGGGTTGGCTCACATTATACCCAATTCAAATGTGAGTGACAGACCTCATTATAGATATTACCACATTTTGTAACTCTATTGTTTGCTTTCCATATTATTGAACCAGAACATTTCAAATCATCAAAGCAAGCAACAATGCCACTAACCAACAGAGATCCAATATTCTATGGAGTTGCTGGAGGTCAATTATTTGTTAAATTGGTTGTACAATGAGAAATACATTTTGAGGCTATAGCATCAGTGCTTGCATACAATATTTTTTCACTCGCTCCTTTTCTGTGTGAAGAGCTCCCTTTTAATTTGCTAGCTTGAAATCAGTGGGAAACTTGATTCTGAATGAAATATTTATTTAGGTACACAAACACTTTAAAACAATTGTCCATAAGATGTAAGACAAAGAGGCTTAGTGGCTCTTTAATTTTTTGTTTTGAGTTCCTATTCCACCAAGTAGAGGGCAGCAGTAAGCAAAGCTAAGTTTGTCTCTAAGGCATTGTGGTATATAATTGTGCCCTATCTCTTCATTCTGAGCAATCTAGTAGTTTGTTATTTTAGTTACTAAAATTGAAATATCAAACTAATTAGTAACAATGGCAATAGATATGTTCTCAGCAATTTAGATTAAAAGGTAAAATCTACAGAGAAGACTGGATTTTTTTAAGCTATATGTAGATTTTTATATGCCAAACACAATTAAACAAACTATGATATGCTATATCAAAATATTACAGAAGAGTAAATGTGGAAGAGGAGACATGGATCATAACACTGACAGTTGTGTTGTGACTTTGCATTACCATGATACTGATGTATTTATTGTATTAATAATGCTACTCTCTGAAACCTTACACATTATTCATGTAAACAGATATGTTGCCTAGAAAGCTATATGATACAGTCACCTGAATTTCTTTTTTTCTACTTTGGTACAATCCCTTCTTGTTTTTGAAATTAATATTTTAAGTGTGGTCCATTTCTACATATCCATCGCCCGAGCTAGTGGAATACTTGACAGTGCTAATACTTTACTCAGATATCCTACTGTTGCTTTGTGGTCACATGCTTTAATTCCTGAAAGCAACATGTGCCTCAGCTTTTGATCCTTCTTGTGTTGATAAAATAAAGCAACAATAAGTTGAGCAATAGTAACAACCATTCAAATACATTTCTACAAAACAGCCACTATCTGCAGTCATATATAACTACACATGCTAATAATAACCTAATAGGTTTTTGTAATGTGGTGACCAAAATTGAAACCCTGCACTGTATTTGATTAAAACAATATGTAGAAAGTCGAATTGCTATTTCTCTATTTCTATTTGCTTCACGTCTTATAATACACATTGGTATTCTATTACTCTTTTAGTAGAGACTCAGGTGCCATACTCATTGGGCATACTTGAATTAAATCTGCTATGAACTGAGACATTTTTTAAGAAATTCTGTTCTTCCAGTTTTACCTACCTATTTTGTTGCACTTTACTGTTGGGGGGTTTATGAATTAATTTTAAGTGGTGTTCTTAATGGGTCTGTTTGAGCTCTTTTGACTCTGTGTACAGTTTTAGTGTGGTGCTTGAAGGGAGGTGTTCTCTATAGTAAAATCTATGCTGAACCAGCAGACCTGAATCCGGGGTTACAGCGTCTGAAGCGGGAGCAAATTGTCTAGTTAGCTTTTTTTTTCCAATACACTCTCTACCATCTATGCATCTTTTCAAGGTCAGGAATCTTGGGCATGTGGGAATTTATCTGACACTCAAGACCTAACTATTAAACCTAACTCTCTGCCTTCTTAGACATACAGGATTGGGATCTGCTTACTTTAATGACTAATGTTAAGTCCGAATCCCATTGGATCCTGCCCCCCTTTTATCTTTCTAAGAGCAGCGAGTAAACAAGCAACTCTTAGTTCTTGGAAAATAATCTTCCGTGCCTCACACACTGGATTCTGGCCCAGACACAGCACCAAGATAGCGCTTCTGGTGGTAGTAGAAGAGCTTAAATGGAAACTTGATTAAGGTGGTTCTTCTGCTTTGATCTGGTTGGATCTCAGCACAGCATTTGACACGGTATCTCAAACAATTCTCCTAGAGAGACTGGATGACTCGGGAATAACATATACTTCCTGGAAGTGGCTAGCCTCTTTTTTGAAGGACAAAGCTTTCAGGAATGTGATAAACTGCTCTACTCTCAAGCACTACCACTTGTGTGTGGTGTGCCCCAAGGATCCTCCCTGTGCCCTACATTGTTTAATGTGTACGTTCAACTTCTGGATGACCTTGTGAGGTGGTTCGGACTGGCTTTGGTCTCATATGTGAATAATATTCCAATACTTTTTTTCTTGGACTCTGAACCCACCTCCAACAGGGCCCAGTCAAAATCTTGTCTCACAACAGTTGTAAAATGGATGGACTCTTGCTACCTAAAACTCAGTGATGACAAGACTGAAGTGTTGATATTCGGGAACAATTTAATTCTTTGGTCTCCGCACTACCGGTCTGAATCTCTTGATCCTCAAACCCAGCCAAGTTAGTGGTAAAACATGTAGATTTTCCCCAGCTCTGATGGAAAGAAAATCAGGATTTTACTAAAGACATGGAGGCTAATGTTATTGCAATCTCCTTTATTGCCACCACTCTCAGCAGACCTTTTAAAGAAGATAGAGCACTAACAAAAGATTCCACCACAATAAAAGGCCAGAACTCCCAGTCATCTTCCTTTTTTTAGCTCACTGTAACATATCATATAACATGTATATATTAAATGCATTCTCAATTCTCATAAACATGTAACAGTGTCTATAAATCTCCAAGTCCATATTCCAGATCCAAATAGGAATTAAATTCTCTACATATTTCAAATATCCAATATCATCTGTTGATTCCAATGTCTCCATCTTCCACCATTATTGCTGTGCACGAGCTACAAGATAAATACAATAGCAATGATAGTAGGGTTGGGAACGCAGATGGGATAATATTAGCCTCTGTGTTTTTAATAAAACCCAGATTTTCTGTCCATCAGAGCTGGCCTAAATCTGCATTTTTTGGCAAGACCGGAGGCTAACAAAGTTTCTTTAACAAACAAAAGCCACATTCTCAACAGGTTTAAAATAAAACCTCTGGAAAATTGCATGATTTGACCAATACGCACACCTCAAGATGTCTTGTGCACCACCCCAGCATTAAAGCTTAAAAAGCAGACACACTCCTCACAGAAGGAGCTCCAAACAAGCTAACATCCACACCAGAAATTGTCATTACCTCCTTTACCCATCTAGCAAGAGTTGGAGATGATGCAGCTTTATCTGGTTGCTTAAAAGAAATAAACAACTGATTCACAGTTACAGATCTTATCTGTAATGTTCTACTCTCATACCCTTTGACACAAGGTACCACACACAGATTCTCATGCTCATTGAAAAATGGATAAAATATTGACATTGAATTGGTTCTGTTTAAATAAACGCACATCCATTCTGGTGAATAAATCCTGCTTGAAACATCAAGGGCCTGAACATCGGGTACTGTCCTAAATGAAATTAGACCTAATAAAATGATTAACTTCTGGGATAACACTTTCAAACTCAAATCTTCATTAGCACCTAATCTCTCCAGATAGTTCAGCACTTTAGTAACATCCCAAATGGAATTATACCTAGAGACAGGTGGTTTCAAAATCCTTATACTCCTCATAAATCTCTTCACCAAAACATCCTGTCCTACTGTGATGCCATTAACCAAAATATGCCCTGCGGCAATTGCTGATCTATGTACATTAATCGTCCTGTAAGATAATCCCTTCTCAAACATTTCAGGTCAATAATTCACCACTTCTGTGACATCCACTGAAATGAGATCAAAATCCCTCTCCACATACCAACAAACCCATTTCTGCCATGCCAATCTATACATTGTCCTAGTACCGGTCGCCCAGGTCTCCTTAATGAGATCAGTAGCTCCTTGTAAAAACCCGGGCAACTTCCAGGCATGCCTGAAATTTTCCATGCCATGAGCTTTAACTGTCCTGTCAATACCATATTGTGCATCTCTCCTGTTGGACCTACTAAAATGTCCTGAAATATTGGCAAGAGAATTGGAAAATCCACCGACATTTCTAGAAGTATAGGGTACCAAACATGAGACTTCCAAACATGTGTTATTAACACCACTGCCTCCTTCTACTTGCGTACCATCAAAGTTATCATTTAAAAGGGAGGAAAAGCATATGAACTGAGGCCCCTTCTGTCCTGTTAGGATGCTTCTATCCCCGCTGACTCCAGGTCTGGATGCCAGCTGAAATATCTCCCTATCTGGCCATTCAATCTGTTTGCAAACAGATCTACCTGACATGAATCCCAAGACTCCATTAACTTCAGGAAAACTGATCTGTTCAGAGTCCAAAAGGTTGAACCTTGAAATTCCTTGCACACCAATCTGCATCCACATTGCTCAATCCCGGTATATGTTCCGCTTGCACTAAAACAGTCTTTCTCAAGCAATACTCCTAGAATACCTTTGTCAGATCCTCCAGATCCTTTAATCTCGGACCACCTAACATGTTCACACATCTCACAGCCAAGACATTGTTCATCCTTAAAATTACTGAACACCTTGCCTTGTCTTTCATTAAACTCCTTATTGCAAAGGACCCTGCCAATAGTTCCAAACAGTTTATGTGTAGCCTGCTCTCCTTTTCCTACCATATCCACCTGTTGATACTGCACCACAATGTGCGATCTAACCTGCTAAACTTGCATCTGATCTTATAATCATTTCTGGATTCGCTCCAAAAACAGCTTTTCCATTCCACGCCTCTATATTCCTTAACCACTTCGCTTTGCTTTCAATCTCTGAAGCGCTCGATAATTCAAAGGACCTGGAAACATAGCCTGAATTGTTGAAGAATACAGACCTACCACTCTTGCCAACATTCTCAATGATATTTTTTCTAAATGCAATACCTTCCGTATTTCCTTCATAATCTTCTTAAAAATTTCCTTTGGTAATTTCAATTGTCCTTCTACTATGTTTACAATGAACCCTAAAAACTGAGTTTCCTGGCTCGGAACTAGACACAACTTCTGCCTGTTCACAACAAACCCCAGATCCTCCAGAAAGGATACTGCCATGTTTGTGTATTCCACTACCTTCAATCTCTCCTGATCCATTAACAATATGTAATCTAGATGAATTATTAGATGAACACCACATTCTCTTAAAAATGCTGCTACCGGCCATAGTACCTTTGTGAAACACCACAGGGCAGAAGATAGACGAAATGGTAGACACACAAACTACCATATTCTTCCACCCCACCTGAGCTGAAGATATCCCTGATGGGGCTCCCAAATCGGAATTGTCAAGTAAGCATCTTTCAAATCCAACCTAGTCAACCAATCCCCGTCTGTAGTAGAAGTGCATGCCTTCCATCTTGAAATGGTGGTAGTTCACCCAATTGTTCAGTTTTCTCAGATTTATCACTGGTCTCATACCTGTGTCCTTTTTCTATACCAGAAATATATTGTTTACAAAATCTTATAACTCTTTGCCACCAATTACTGAACCTCCTTGCTTACCAGTTCTGATAGTTCTGAACTGAACGTTATCATTCCTGGGAGATGATACTGAGCAGGTTCTTTTATAAAGTCTATATGATAACCTTGCACCTTCCGTAGTGCCCAAGCATATCCTGTTACCCGAGTCCAGCTGCTGAAAATTTTAGCAAGTCTGCTGCCCAATTTTACTGGGTTAAAAATAGGGTCTCTCTTACCTGATCCTTGCGAATTACGGTTTCTACAATTTCCGGTTACCTCTTGGTCTCTGTTTCTGGGAGTAAAATCACCATGATTGGTATGAAGTGTGATATTCATTGGGCCTAAAACCTCGTGAAATTGAAGCTCTTGTAATGCCCTGACCACGGTCGGAGAATCGAACCCTTTTTCGCCTGGCCCAACCAAAAACACATCTATCAAAGACTTTCTTGATCTCATTTTGAGATTTTTTGACATATTTTGACATTTCTTTTATAAAATTATCTCCAAACAATAATCCATTTGCAGCCTGCCCTGCTTGATTATTTTATAATTCCACCAATTTTAAGTCAATTTTTAATAAAATACTTTTCCTGCGGTCCACCGAGATAGCAGTATTCGCATTTCCTAGCAGGCAAACTGCCATCTGAACCCATTCTCTTAATTCCTCAACATCCAATGTTTTCTTACCAATATAAGCATCTTCATCCATATCAAAAAAATTGTTAATGTCCCTGTGGATCCAACAACCTATCCTGACACATCCTTAATCATTTATCCAGTCCCTTTCTGGGATGTTGTTCCCATTTGCCTATAAATGCTAGTATTTTAGCATCAAGATCTAGTGTCATCATCACCTTATTAGCCAGGTTTGGCCTTGGATATTCTGAACTCAGCCGCAGCCTTACATAGGTTGAAATTGGCTTTCTCAGCCAAGCTTGAACATACTCAGCCACGTGAGCTTCCAGGGACCACTCAGGTGAAAGCGGGTGCTTCAATAGCATGGGGTCAAACATGAAGCCTCCTAATGGATCGGGTCCTTATACTCTCTAAATGCTCAGATCTCTGTATATTTCCACTGTTCCCATCATCTGAATCAAATTCAGAAGAACAGCTCAACTGTACTTCTGCACTACCAGAAGACTTATCACAGAGAACAGCTGTATATTTTTGGATCTTTTTAGACTTTTTATATCTTTTTTCTGGACCCTTCCATTGGTCACCATACGTGTCCTCTACACAACCAAGTTTTGTGTGCCCACAAAATCCAACATCTGCCTCTGCAGATTTCATTTTCTTCACTTGTGTCAGGTTTGCCTCAAGATGATTTCTTTCCTACTAACTTTACCACCTTTTTTACCTTGTGACCCTTCACCAGCTTACCAAAATCTCTCCTCTTGTGGAGTCAAACCCCTTGCTTGAAACGTATCCTCCAATTTTTTCCCATTTTGTCATTTAAATCAGCCAAGCATTTTTGCACAATATTGTTCATTTTATCCTCTAAAAAATTCAATTTCTCTCGGTGCACTAGACTTTGTCATTCCAAATTCCACTCTCGACAAACTACTATATCACATATATATATATCTTCCCTTATTATTTGCCACAGGAAAATAAACAACTAATATTGAATACCTATTCCACACAATCTAACCAGTCAAAATCTACCTTATTCTAAATACACTCTGTTACCTTAAGAAAAGTGACTTAGAATATCCCTCAGCTGATAGCTATAATGAACAAAAACTGTTTAAACTATCAACCTTATCCCAATCTGTCATGCTTTGTTCTCAATACATTTCCATTATCCTATTCCATTCACTTAAAATGGCTGCCCGTGTATCACATGATGCGTGAAGCAGGCCGTTTATTTCTGGGCTAATTTCATTATGTATTACAGCCTGAACGCATGAGTGCCTAAAATCACAGCCAGGTGAACCCGAACTCAGCGAGTTCCTCGCATCAAAGAGACGACAGCGTGAGGCTCCACTGCCACTTTGCAGAAAGCTCTGCCCTGTGATAGTCATGTAGCTCTGTGACAGCCTGTATCAGTCGTGCGGCTCTGCAACCGTTTGGGCAAAATCTCCGATACCCAGGGTTTGCCCTTTTTTTTGCCGCGTGCCATGTACATGGCCAGGAACACGTGCCCCTGCACGCAGCCCCTCACATTATATCAACGGACAGAATGGTGCCACTCTCAACGGTAATACATTTATAACCTTAAAAGAGTTTATAAATAAAATGGAACCAACATTTTTATCGTACTTTGTCTATAAATCCACTTCAACTTACATGCTTCACACAAAACTTCCAGTTTGTAATCATATGCTTTAAATACAAAATTAACCATTAAAATGTCACATTTGTTTTATCCACAGGCTCTCAAAAACTTTCTATGAAAGAATTATTCATTTTAAGACCAACCAAAGTTGATCTAATTAATTCATTACCAAACATTAGTTTATATTGAAAATATATACTTATCAGCATGGAGCAGCAGCAAAAAAGAAGGAAGATTGCTGGGAGTTCAGGCCATTATTGTGGTGAAATCTTTTGTTAATGTCCTATGTTCTTTAAAGGGGCTGCTGAGAGAGGTAGCAATGAAGGAGATTGCAATAATGTTAGCCTCTGGTCTTGCCATACAATCTGGGTTTCAGGCTGAATGATAAACTCTCCTTTCAGAAACAAGCAAAGAAACTAGCCACCATGTGTTTTGGTACACTGAGAATGGTTAGGAAGATTTTGGAATTTCTACCAGCTTCTGCTCAACAAACGGTTCTACAGGAACTAGTGACCTTGTACCTGGAATATGGAATTATCCGCTACCATGGAGCTCCACAATAGGTGCAGAATAGATTGTAAGTGGTGCAAAACAAAGCTGCTCATCGTCTGCTAAAGATTCATTCGGTATCAACATCCTTAGCTAAGCTGCATTGGCTACCTACAAAAATGTGCATTCAATTTAAGAGTTTATGCATACCGCATAGAATTTATAACAATAAGGCCCAAATTATTTAGGTCAGATGTTGAAACATTACACCCCTCGAGGACTTTTTCGGTCCATTAGGTCCTATCAGGTAGCTACCCTGAGAAAACAAAAAAGTGTGAGTTTTTCCTGGCTTCAAAACTCTGGAATGAGATGCCCCTCTTCCTGAGGATGACTTCAGATGAACTAGCATTTAGGAAAGGGCTTAAAACATTGTTTGTTGAATCTGCTGACAGTATTTCGGAGCTTCTCTGGTTCAAATAGTTTGTAACACTGGGAAGCCTTTCATGGGTATCCATGTGCTTTATAAATCTGATAAATGGAAATACTGCAATTGAGTTATCTTGTTTCAATCTGGCGCACACATTTATATGGCCACACTATAGAGTTAAAAGTTCCTACTACTTGCATCATTCTTGACACCTAATCTTTCCTTATCTTTGGGAGGTCTGCTAGTTTATGTGCCATTTAAATGGCCTTATCACTTTTATTTTATCCACAATTTTAATACAAGTTTAAGGACTATTTGATGATGGTCTTCCAGTTCAGACCCTATTACTGACAACTTTGATGCTCTGCATATGACATTGGTTCAGTCTAGTGTTTGTTCATATGATGAAATCTCTCTCAATCCATTCAATTACTTATTGTCATTAAATGGTTTTAGTTTTTGAGTGATCTCACTGTCTTCTACTTTAGATGAGATCAGGGTGCATTTTGGGAAAGGCTAAGAATGAAAAGATATGTGTTTTTAAGTTAGGCATGCACCCCGTTATTGATTTAGGTGGAAATGTTCTTCCATAAAGTTGTAACCTATTAAAAGAAGGCAAAGTGGCCTTTAAACTGCTGCATACTTGCCAATATGACTTGATCTTTCATGAGTTATATGTTGTTGACAACATGAACATTAAGAGTCACAAATAAAAACCCTTATCCACATATTAGAACATTGGAATCATGAGAGCTCCATCTAAGAGAATGTAGTGGCACAGGGCTTCTAATGACTAGGATAGATCTTCTGCTGCAGTATTTCAATGTTTTTCTTTATGTGTCAACTTTTTTACTTAAGAAAATTATACTCTCAGTGGGTGAAATCTAATTGCGGTATAACCTTCTGCCTGAAGGTATCACAGTTATTAAAGTCCTCTGCCTCCTTATAGGCCCCTGCCTCCAGCTAGCTCAGGCCGGTAACTCAGGATTAGCAACTATATCTTCATAATATCTGCTTATTTTTTTGAGTACTAAAAGGCCAAAAATACCAGCCCATTTAGATAGTCTTTTTGTTGAACAACAGAGTATGAATGAGAAAGAGTTAAATGGAGAGATGAGGTAATGTGCTTCAAGGCAGAAGTATCTTGTATTCAATCAGTTAATTGTTTTTTGGTTCAACTCAGAAATATTGATAAATTTCAGGGCACACAAGTTTTATAAGTTCTTGATTCTGGAACATCATGTAGCAACTACAGAATATTGCTCAACATATACAATGAATGTGTGTTTTAATTGAACAGAACTGTACCAGTCAAACTGTCTTCATCTGAACAAAGACCAGTCCACTTGTTGGCACGTACTGACATAAATGACAACAAACCGCTTTTCCTATGACAACATCCAGTCATAAGATGTGGCACCCTCAGCAAAGAAAAGGGAGACTCATCAGTTGGCTCACTTAATGGGCAGCACTGTGCAGGTAGTTCATGGTCATGGCGGTCTCAAAGGATTTACCATTTTGGTGTAACAAGTTTTTCACACATTCCACCATTCTTCATTGTGTGCAAATAATCCAAGAAAGAGACTGTTAACTGATTGAAGTTATTTTTCTAAGTACAGTGCTCGCTTTTCATGAAATACATTTATTACTACATAGCTTTCCCTGCTCTGACCTAATCAGCTAAAGCAATATCAGTTCTTCATTCCATAATTATGCCACATCAACCCCGAAGATCGCTTCTCAATGGCTGCACATTGCCATGAGTGTTCTACGTTAAGATAACAATATCAAGATTGATGGTGAAAGATAGCTAGCTTCAAAATCAACACAGACATAAAATGCAGGTTACTAGTGAAAATTATGAAAAATTAAGCAAAGCAAGGGAGAATAATGATAGGTAAATTAGCATTTGTGCTGTGAGGCAGCATGTATAGTGAGTTACATGTAACATATCAAACATATCTCAGTATGATGCATCAATATTAAACCTTCACAAGGATATGATTCTGGAAGGGCCTAAAGAGAAATCCACACACAAATTCTATGTCTGAAATTAACATGACCATTTTTAATTCGGAATAGTCCACAATAGGCATTTCCATAAAGAAAATGGTGACAAACTATTATTGTATGGATTATATCTTCCCTAGATAAACATTCATTCATCCTAGTACAGCTGCACTGGTAATAAAATAGGGGAGATTAGTTAGGCCTAGTGATGAGAGAGAGAGATACGGCATTGCACAAAAGTGTACTTTGCACAGTGTTCTTGTTCATGTAGGCAGCATTTTATGCATGAAATACATTGTGCTATTTTTAACGGGGTGATGATTTAATTGTTTGTTTCTCGCCCCATGCCTCTGCCACTTTGTCAGCAATTAGAATCACGGATGTCTATAGACCAGTGAGTTTAATATTCTCAAACTGGTAAACAAATATATCTGATTGGTGGCAGCAGCAATATGGGTCAAAGAACAAACGTGTGTGTTTATTTAGCATGTTAGGTGAAATATTGTTACAATACTTTTCAGGGGTTACATCAGTGAGTAAAGCCAATAGATGTTCTACCTATATATTGACTTGGCTAGAGCAGTCCCAACCAAAACAGTATCACTGTTTCTCTCAGAAAAAAACACAAGGCTGACCACTGACTCCAGGCCCAGTGTGTGGTTACTTCTTTGTACTCGTCCTGTAATATAGCATTTTCCTTGTAGTGGCAGGGGAGGTGGTATAAACCTGTGCCATTCCATATTTTTGACTAAGTATTACATGAGAACTAGCCTGCAATAATCCTAATTTCTTCGGTTTTCTAATATGTCACATTTCAATAAAATGGGATTTAGGCCACCAAAAGGAAAGGACAGGATAGTGATTGGTAAGATGATAGTTTGACTATAGTATCAGTGAAGAAAGGACTTTGTTTTATGAAATGACAGACAATGCTCTGTAAACTTTGGAGTAGCAGTATGAAGAAGGCATTCTAGAAGTCTAGATCAGGAGCAGAAAAATCCTGTTCTCAATTGTACATACTAAGGTAGTTAAGCATTCTAATATGCCTACCACAGGAGTGGGAGTCCAGGTTCTTGGTCTACCACCAGGATTAGTGGGTTACTATATCAGCTGTTGGTACCACATTTGGTGGCTACTGAAGACCCAAATGATAGAAAAGCGGGCAGATTTGTTGATGTTATATTTGGAATTATTAGTGGATCAGTGAACCTGCACATGACAATCCTTAAATGTAAGAGCCTGATTTGTCTAAGCGATGTGCCTTGCTGTGCACATTAGGAGAGTGAGAATCATTGGTACCCACTCACCAAGTGGAGTTCTATGAACTGGTCATGTAAGAGCTAGTCTAGAGAAGCCTAAGATTACTGTAAGCAGTATTAATAGACCACAGTATACATTCAGTAGCACAGAATTAACAGCATTGGACCTTTAAAGATACATTAGTGGTCCTGAATCAACCTCATCATCTGTTCTTAATTGTTGCGATAGTCTCAGCCCTCACAAACCTTTCACGCGGGATGGAGATCATCCTGTAGAGCCTGTCTGACCCTGCAGAGTCTGGAGACAAGCACTACACCAGAGTAACTCTAGTGCTCTGCCCAAGCTACCTAAGCATGACATACAAGTAGTTTAAGGAGTTCTTTGATTTGCCTCCATAAGGGTTTACTTGGGCTTTGAGAGAGCTTTGCTATAGGAAGTATATATGTCTTTAACCAATCTCCCACTAGACTTTAAGGAGGATTTTTGCCTATCATGTTCTTACTTCTAGTGTTAATGGAGACAGCGCTCTGTCATAATAACGTGGGTGATGACTTTAATTTGTATTTAGTGTGTATGTGTTGAAATGAGTATAATGTTTCCTACAAATTAGAATTGGTTTAATTATGAACATGGGTTGCAAATGTCCAATCCCACATAAGTAGTTTTCTTTAGCTGATCAACATGATTCATTCTAATGTGTTGTCCATAACATGTTAATCCTTGCTGAATTTTATAGCTGATTACTTATATTTCTAACAGAGATGTCGTGAAAATTAAACATGAAAACTTAGCATTTCTTGCAGAGTGATTTAATAACATATGTTGGAGCAAAAGTCTTATATTACATGTTAGAGCTTTGACATTTTTAGTATAGATGCCTAATATTATAGAGAGTCTAGATTTATGAAACCAATTTTAGTTAAATGCTTTAAAAATATATATTACGTTACTACTTTAAGAATGCTGTAGTAGGCTTAATCGCAGTTCCATATCTATGTGTACTAATCACTGACAAACATTAGAGAATGCGTATTTATAATACATTTGAGTGATTTTATAATATAGCCTTAGAGCCCGACCTGGTGGGCTCTACCGGCCATTAAAGGCCCGCTCCAGGGTTAAAGGCCCGAGCCGAAGGCAAGGGCCTTTAACTAGGGAGCGGGCCTTTCATGGCCGGTAGAGCCCGCTAGGAGGGCTTTAAGGCTATTAAAACATTCCGCCCCAGAGGGCAGAATGTTCTAATTGGTAAAAACAAAGGCCTCTCGGAGCCCGAGGGGCTTTAAATCCCCTCAGGCATGAGAGGCCTTTGTTCACAACAGCAGCTGTGAATGAAAAACAATGTTAGAATGTTGTTCTGCGGGCTTCTACTGGCCCGTAGAAGCCCAGAGCACTCCAATGTCTGCAATGGAGAGCTCAACATTCTAATGTTCTAATGCTTTTTAACATAAACTAGGAGTTTTACACTAAATGAAGTACGAGTTTAAAAGATGTTTGAATTGACTTTCTCTTTAGGCTGTGTCCTTTTCCATGGCCTGGTGCAATGAACTTTGACACATTTTCAAATGTTGCTTATTTGTTCTGATCATGCCACATTCCTTAAAGGACAAACAGGGCACTTTTTCTTAATTCTCTTTTGTGTGGATTTCATGAGAAACTAACCTTTTGACTGTGTCCATGGACAGGCAACAGTGTTAAAGCTTTTTGTCAACAAACCTGTGAGGATGCAATGTATTGTTCTTTTCATGATTTGTCTGAGAAAATATCCCGGAGTATCAATTTGTACCTGATAAACAGAAGAGTTATCGCATGGGATGACTCCACAGTTGACTGACAACAATGTCATGATGGCCAATATGCACTATAAACACTATTGGACATAGGATGAGTCAGCCATTATTCTTGGTCCATTCTTTGCATTCTTTGATTTGATTGACTAAATGTTTGGATTTTTGCTGCATTCATTAGTAAGTCTGACAGAATGGCTAAAAATGTGACTTGTATTAATTTTGAATCTCTAATACAATAATTCATGTATTTCAAAGATCTGTTGCAAATCATTTATTTGAAATGCAATGTTCTTTCTTTGAAACTGTGCTTAGGAGTAGGCTACCAATTAATGGTCCTCATAGGGTAGACCAGCAGTGGGATATCCACGATTTCACCCCTTACTACAACAAAGAAAGTTCCATCGGAGGACCAATGCCTCTATGGTAAAGTATAGCAAGAAGATTGTGAAAATTCATTTAGCACTCCTATGAGCCTGGTGCTGGACAACTATTTTCTTTAAAAAGTGCTTACGCTGCCACAGTGACATAGCCCTCAGGGTGTTCCATATTTCTGAAATGCCGGCCTTTGGCAGGACAGTGTTTGTCTATCTCTGACTTATGTAGCTTATCAACTTTGCCATTCCATTGTCATGTTTAATTCTTAAAAAACAAAGATAGAACTGGACAACTGGCTGAACAACAGAATGTGGTTGCCAAAATATTTTGCTAGGCCAATTACTACTGCAAAAATCATCACGGGGGCATGAGCAATACTTTCAGCAAGATAAAATAACAATCTGCTCATCAGGTAGAATATAGAAAAAAAAATAAAGACATAATGGTCACTCATTTAAGCCTGGACACAAAAATGTGTATAGTGGAGTTTGTTCAGCATAGATGGTTGATTCATTTTGTCTCATAGTAGTCCCTGCCTATTCTGTATTAATAAATCTGAGTGTCTGTTTTTTATAATTGTCGTTCATCTACTGCTTTAAGCACAATGACTTGAGTAGCATCATTACAAATACACTATAATTCTGATGGATTTTGGAATACCGGTACATCAGAATTATGAGACCTGCAGATATGAAGTCTTTCACCCTGCAGCTTTGCCTACTGAAAACAGGGGCACTTTTCTGAGAAAATACTAGGGAAAATTGGAAATTACTGGGAGAACTGGATTAGGAATTACCAATTCCTCCGATAAAACTTTATATTTTAAGCTAGCCTTAAGGTACACTCCAACTCCAGGGAAGGAATGAAATAGTATCTTAAATTCAGATGAAGAGTAAAATGCCAGCTCAAATTCGAGAGAACTGTGGAATCGTAATTCAAATTTGGGTGAAAAGTAAAATATCAACTCAAAATCTGAGACACTCAAGTTGAGCCCTTACATCTGAGCAAAGCTGTTTTCAACAGAGAGTAACAAGTATTTGATTGTTTCCAGTTACTCAAAATGTAATATAGTTTAATAATCTGATGGATTGGAACAGAAGCTACTATACCATGGCACGTTACCAGCAATGTAAAGAAACTGAAAACAAGGTCCCCACCATATATCATGAATTGGTAAATGTGTTGACATTCTAAACTCCATACATAAGCCATACACATGGGATGAGTGTGCAAACCCTTTGCTCAAAACCAAAACAGGTCACCCACAGCCGAGAAGTGTGGAAACATTTCTTCAAAGTGAAATGACTAGCCATTGACCTATGCTCTATCAAATTAATACTTTCGAGCCATTACTCAGGTAGAGAAATTAAGCCATTAAAGGAGTGCTGGATGCGTGTCCATTAAACAGTGCAAATTGCGCAACTGAGAAGACAAAGGTTTTGCTCAGGCTGGACCAATGAACAAAAGACATATCAGGCAGGTTCTACGAGGACTCTGTCATCAGTCTTGCAGGAGCAAATTATTTTGCTTGTAGACACTATCTGATTACTCATACAATAGCAGCGTTTTGTCAGGAGTTCACAAATTAATGCACATGTGAGAAACAGTAGATCACATTTGAAAAACAAAATGTGTCTAAATTTGGTGGCACTGGCTTTCATTAATGTAGGAATCACAAAACATCTGTTGCTTTATTTAACACTAAGATTCACACGCATGGATAACAGTTCCATAATCATCTTGCAATTATTTCCTGATGGGATCATAAATGGTGCTGTTAAATGACAAACTATAACTGCATTTTGATTGTTTTAACAAATCGTCATGTTAGATATTTATCTCTAAGCCATGAAATCCATTTTCTATACTTTCAAACAATGTTTTTCCCATACCTATAACCTGAATTTCCAGTTTTGAGTTATAAATATGTATATTTAATTCATACCTTGCAAACACCAGGCAGCTAAACCATTCATAAGTGGAGATCAATACACTTCGCAATAAGGAACAATAAAGCGAGATAATTGTACTCACCACTAGAGCTTTGGAACGATTGCTTAGCAGCTTCTCAATATCCCTTGCAGCAATTTCCACCAACTGCTGGGCATTATTAGGCTCCACTTTGTACAAGTCTTTGTTTTTCGTGTATATCTTCATAAAGAAAATAAAATTAAAAATGAAGCATTTGCTACACAACAACTATGTTAAATTAAGTTTAATAGCAATAGCCCAGAGATTAGCTGGGGAATATTCACAAATTAATTTTTTGAATGCTTTAAGTAGTACTCCTGTGGTACTCTTTACGCACTCTTCCATGCCTTTGTGAATTCATCCCAAAACTACTTGAATGGGAACACAATTGGAGCATTTAGATAATGTTCATATGCAGTTAGAACAAGTTGAAAGGACTGTGCCCTCTTTCACTAATGCTAACAGTAAATTGGACTTTTTGGGAATACGATTCCCAAACACATGTAAGAGAATGTAAAAAAGTAGTACTACTTCCCGTAGTCATGATTGTTTTCATGAATCAGCCCCTTGCTTTTTAAAATCTCTGTAATTTGTTAACCGTATAGCGGATTCTGAATTACTATCAGACATGCTGCATGCAGTTGTGTCAG
Source organism: Calotriton arnoldi (assembly GCA_963921515.1). NCBI lineage: Eukaryota > Metazoa > Chordata > Amphibia > Caudata > Salamandridae > Calotriton > Calotriton arnoldi. The sequence continues at coordinate 218,794 of CAWUFW010000716.1, forward strand.
ACAGAATATGATGCTGCCCTCATATTTAACAATTGAATAGTATGAACGGGTTTGTCACATTTATGACATGGTCTTTACTAAGATGGATGCTACAATACAAGACATTACAAAGCAAGTAAGTACAACGATGGCCATTTTTCAATAGGTTACAACAGAGGACTTTATTAGGAAAGTGTTTTAACTTATTATTTATTAAGGTAAATAAGGGGGATTAAGCTATGCAGGTAATTTTAAGGTTTGAGGTATAGGTAAGGGAAAAGGATAGCAATTACTTATTAAGCTTCAAGGTTGGGTAAGGGCACTGGTTAATATGATTTTTCATAGTGTTCAGGTAAAGGTACCAGTTGGTAAGTGGTTGTTTGGGTTTCTAGAGTTAAGGGGTTGGTAAGGGAAGGAGTTATTAATGGGGTTTCAGGTTTCTGAGTAAGTTGGGTCGAGGTACAAGCTAGTGAGGTGTTTTACGGTTAACGGTTGAATGTGGGTTGAAAGGATTTTTAGGGACTTTAGGGTTCAGGGAAGCATAAGGGAATAAGTCAGCAACAGGAATTTAAGGTTCAGGGTAGGGTTAGAGTATGGGGTAGTAGGGGTAGTAAGGGTATTTATGGTTCAGCGATGGGTAAGGTTGCTGGGTCAGGCCAGGTTTTTTATGGTTCAGGGATAGCTAAAGTATGGGGTAGTAAGGGTGTTTTTGTTTTCAGGGGTGAGTAAGTGTAAAGGTTATTAGGGTTTAGGGATATGGTTAAGGGAAGAGGTTAGTAGCAAGTTGTTAAGGTTTAGAGTTGTGTAAGAGTACTGGGTAGTAAGGGTATATATATATATATATATGTTTATATATAATGATATATATATTGCTGGCATGTGCATTCACAAGGGAATTGTAGAAAGGGATTTTAGTATTGTAGAATAAGTTAAACATCTAAAGAAACCGGTTTCTCATCCCTATCTACACATTATATATATATATATATATATATGTATATATATATATATATATATATATATATATATTCACTGAAAAAACCATAGGTTTCAGACACGTTATAGTTAGAAATTAGCATTTAAAAAACCTTTGAAATTCACTGAAAAAACCATAGGTTTTAGGGACAGTTATAGTTAGTTGGACATTTCACTCGTACAAAACCATAGAAATTCCCCCGTTATAGTTAGTTCAGCTAACTATAACTCGCGCCCGCAATGCACTGCTGATGACGTCACATATTACATCACTCATGACATGGTCAGTGACATCACTGATGACATCACTGATGACATCTCAAATGACATCACTGATGACATCACTGATGACATCATCCACATGATAATCTGATGCACCTCCTCACACCCTAATATAACCTTTGATACACCCCCTCTAAATTACACACTGCCATTCGCAAAACCATAGACACTCCAACACCAATAACTACATACCCACTCACTGATTCTTAGGTCTACACACACACATCCACTCACTCACCCGTACAGTCACTCATACGTATGGTCACTCAGTACAGGACTATCATATGCACTCATACTCCTATATAGACACTCAAACACCGCCACTCATCCATAGAGGTACTCATACACCTAGTCAGTCATGCAAATAATTAATCACAATGCCATTTACTCACCTATACAGTTATACACACGCCAGCTCACTTACTCATACAAATACTAGCACATTCTTACGCTCTTATACAATCACTGATAGAAGCACACACTCATCCATACAGTCACTCTCACAATCACACACTCTCGCTTATAGCTATTTATATACTCCAACACACATATATACTGCCTTTCACATATGTAGTTACTCACACATGTACCACTGGGACATACATTCACTAACTAACACACTCTTACACACACTTACCCACCCATACAGCCTATCACAGATGCACTCTTGAAACCATCCACCCAGTGAATCACCCACTCACACATCTATGCACAGAGTCGCACACACCCCACCCACACAAACACTCAGGCACCCATACAGATACTCAGACAACCAATCAATAACTCATATAGACACTCATGTAGCTATTCACAAACCCATGCAGCCACTTACACAGCAACAGACAGACGGTTACAGACATTCACCCAGTTTAGTCACTAACCCTTGCATTCAGTAAGATACGTTTAATCACTCACTTATAGAGTCAGTCACGCACCTACTAAATCCTTCATCCACACACTTATACACCCACTCATTCTTCAATACACCTTTCCCTATATATTAAAAATATTTAAACTTTACAGAAACACAGTCATTGGATGATGTCATCAGTGATGTCATTTGAGATGTCATCAGTGATGTCATCAGTGATGTCACTGACCATGTCATGAGTGATGTAATATGTGACGTCATCAGCAGTGCATTGCGGTGGCGCAAGTTATAGTTAGCTGAACTAACTATAACGGGGGAATTTCTATGGTTTTGTACGAGTGAAATGTCCAACTAACTATAACTGTCCCTAAAACCTATGGTTTTTTCAGTGAATTTCAAAGGTTTTTTAAATGCTAATTTCTAACTATAACGTGCCTGAAACCTATGGTTTTTTCAGTGAATTTCAAAGGTTTTTTAAATGCTAATTTCTAACTATAACGCCCCTAAAACCTATGGTTTTTTCAGTGAATTTCAAAGGTTTTGTAAATGACAATTTTTAAATGTATTAATTGTTATATTTATTTTTTGATACTGATTTACTACATTTTTTTAAACTATTTATTTTTACATATTTTATTTTTTAAATTACATTGTAATTACATTATACATTACATTACAAAATATACTTTCTCAGAATGAATTACTTTAGTTTAAATACTTTGCAAATAGGCAATAGACTTTTAAGTACAGTAGTTACAGTTGTTGCAATGGGCAACACAATTTCAAACACAATGCAACATTGAGCTCTATGTGAATTTCTAGTTAAATGCAATTAGTTACTTTATGGATTACTTTTCTAACCACAGGACTGGATCCTAGATTCAGTCCTGGGACATCTCCTGTAAACAGATGAGTAAAAGCGTTTTGGTTACAGTAGTGATTTTTAAGGAATATTATTGTATTTTAAAAGTTGACACTTAGAAACTTTTTCACATAGAATCACCAATGTTATCCTATGGGAGGAAATTCACTTAGCAGGTAAGTAGTGTTATCGTTACTTTTTCTTACTCAGTGGTGGATCCTGGATCCAGCACTGGTGCATCTCCTGTAAACAGTTGAAAGAATGCGTTTAAGTCATACAGGCAATTTTTAAGGAATATTTGTAGTTTGTGAAAATCGACACTTTGAAACTTTTCTGCTGAAAACCAGACAATGGATTCCAATGGAAGGAAATACAAGTTACTGGTAAGTACGGTTAGAATTACTTTTCAGGGTCAGTGCTGGGCTAAAAGATGCAGCACTGGGTTCTCTCCTGATAACAGGTGAGTAAATCGGAATTCGTAGTTCGGCTGATTTTAGAGGAATATTATAAAGTTCCAAAACTCCACACTTAGAAGAATTTTCAAGTGAAACCAGTCAATGTTAGCCTATGGAAGGAAATTCAAGTTACTGGTAAGTACGGTTAAAATTACTTTTCAGGATCAGTACTGGGCTCAAAGATGCAGCACTGAGGTCTCTCCTGATAACAGGTGAGTAAATCGGAATTCGTAGTTCTGCTGATTTTAGAGGAATATTTGTATGTTTCAAAAATCGACACTTTGAAACTTTTCTGCTGAAAACCAGACAATGGATTCCTATGGAAGGAAATACAAGTTACTGGTAAGTACGGTTAGAATTACTTTTCAGGGTCAGTGCTGGGCTAAAAGATGCAGCACTGGGTTCTCTCCTGATAACAGGTGAGTAAATCGGAATTCGTAGTTCTGCTGATTTTAGAGGAATATTTGTATGTTTCAAAAATCGACACTTAGAAACTTTTTCAGCAAAAAGCAGGCAATGATATCCTATGGAAGGAAATTCAATTTACTGGTAAGTATGGTTAGAATTACTTTTCAAGGTCAGTGCTGGGCTAAAAGATGCAGCACTGGGTTCTCTCCTGATAACAGGTGAGTAAATCGGAATTCGTAGTTCGGCTGATTTTAGAGGAATATTATAAAGTTCCAAAACTCCACACTTAGAAGATTTTCCAAGTGAAACCAGTCAATGTTAGCCTATGGAAGGAAATTCAAATTACTGGTAAGTGCGGTTAAAATTACTTTTCAGGATCAGTATTGGGCTCAAAGATGCAGCACTGAGGTCTCTCCTGATAACAGGTGAGTAAATCGGAATTCGTAGTTCGGCTGATTTTAGAGGAATATTTGTATGTTACAAAAATCGACAGAAACTTTTTCAGCAAAAAGCAGGCAATGATATCCTATGGAAGGAAATTCAAGTTACTGGTAAGTACGGTTAAAATTACTTTTCAGGATCAGTACTGGGCTGAAAGATGCAGCACTGAGGTCTCTCCTGATAACAGGTGAGTAAATCGGAATTCGTATTTCGGCTGATTTTAGAGGAATATTATAAAGTTCCAAAACTCCACACTTAGAAGAATTTCCAAGTGAAACCAGTCAATGTTAGCCTATGGAAGGAAATTCAAGTTTCTGGTAAGTACGGTTAAAATTACTTTTCAGGATCAGAACTGGGCTCAAAGATGCAGCACTGAGGTCTCTCCTGATAACAGGTGAGTAAATCGGAATTCGTAGTTCGGCTGATTTTAGAGGAATATTTGCACAATGGTGAAGGGAGGGGCGGGGCCTGAGGTGACATCTGTGCAAACGCGCCCCATGGCGCGTTTTAAGTTGGGGGATTAAGTCCCCTTGAATCATGAGGGTCCCTGGGGTCCAACTAGCCCACCCTGTACCTCCAGTATGCGCCAGGGAGCTGCGTTGCAGAGAGGTGTTCAGAGGCCACGCCCCTTTTTGCACCTCTCTGCAACGCAGCTCTGTGGCGCTTTCTGGACGTACCTGGTGGGCTAGTTGGCCCCCTGGGACCCTCAGGATTGAAGGGGATTTCATTCCCCATCTTAAAATGCGCCACGGGGCCTGTTTGCACCCATGTCACCTGAAGCCCCGCCCCCTCCCTTCACCACTGTGCAAACGCACCCCGTGGCGCGTTTTAAGTTGGGGGATTAAGTCCCCTTGAATCCTGAGGTCCCTGGGGTCCAACTATCCCACCAGGTACCTCCAGTAAGCGCCACAGAGCTGCGTTGCAGAGAGGTGTAAAAGGGGCGTGGCCTCTGTACACCTCTCTGCAACGCAGCCCCTGACGCATACTGGAGGTTCCTGGTGGGCTAGTTGGCCCCCAGGGACCCCCAGTATTCAAGGGGAGTCGTTCCCCCTCTGCAAACGCGCCAGGGGCGCGTTTGCAGAGTGGTAAAGGAAGGGGCGGGGCCTGCGGCACAATCGTTTTTTAAAATTTTTTTCTCGAAGGGGGCTGTGTGGCCCCCTTCCTTTGCCTTTTTTGGGCCCTGGGGACCCCATCGCCCAGGGCCTTACCCCTTTTTTTCATTCTTTTTTAAAAAATGGGAAGGGGGCCATGTGGCCCCCTCCCGTGGCCGATTCCGGCCCCGGGACCCCATCCCCGGGGCATGGCCACTCTTTTTATTATTTTTTAAGGAGGGGGCTGCGTGGCCCCCTCCTCAGGCCTCCTTTTGCCCCGGGGACCCCATCCCCGGGGCAGGCCTTTATTTTTCTTTTTTTTATTATTATTTTTTTTGGGGGAGGAGGGCTGCGTGGCCCCCTCCCGGGCCACTTATGGCCCCGGGGACCCCATCCCCCGGGGCCTGGCCTCTCGTTGGAGACTGTGGGGGGTCCCCACTCCCCCACAGTCCCAGCCGGCTCCCCGCCTCCTGCGCGAGCCGGCATTGCTTTCTCCACATGGGGAGCAGCTAACATGCTGCTCCCCAGTGTGGAAAAGCAATTGGTTTGCATTTTGAAGAGAGAGCAGGTTTCCTGCTCTTTCTTTCAAAATGCAAACAAGTTTGCTATGACAGGACGGGAGCCGCGATGCTCCCGTCCTGTCATAGCAAACTACAGTGTCCCGGGGGTAGGCACCCCAGGACACTGCAGGAGCTGGCCCTGGGGGTGGTGGTCCCCAGGGCCATCACTGGCTTCCAGGAGGGGCCGCGCGGCCCCCTCCCAATTTGTTCAAAGCCCCGGGAGGTGGTGGTCCCCGGGGCTCTGGGGGTCCGTAACGGACCCCCATATTTAAATCTTTAGTGCCCCGGGGAGGTGGCGGTCCCCAGGGCTTGTGGGGGGCTGGAGCCCCCCCACACAGGTTTTTTAAATTAAAAAAAAACAGCCCCGGGGGGCGGCGGTCCCCGGGGCAGCGGGAGGGCGCACAGCCCTCCCGCCATCATTTTTTTTAAAAAGCCCCGGGGGGTGCCGGTCCCCGGGGTTTGGGGGGCCTTAGAGGCCCCCCCATAAACAATAGACCCACCCCCCGCATGCCCCCGGGACTTGGGCCACCCGGGGGCAAATTTGTCCTTGTGGGACCCCCTGAGCAGACCTAGGGGGTCAGGGTGTTTCTACCCTGCACCCTTTGTGCGTTTTGCGCACTTGTTTCTTTTTTTTTTCTCGGCGGGATTCGCGCACCCTAAGCGCATCCCGCCGATTTAAAAAAATGCTTTTCTGCCCAGGGGGTCCTTGTGGGACCCCTGAGCAGACCTAGGGGTCAGGGTGTTTCTACCCTGCCCCCTTTTGCGCTTTGCGCACTTGTTTCTGTCCCTGGTTCTACCGAGGGACAAAATGGCTGCCAACACTTCCTGATTTGGAGTGTTGACAGCCAATTAGCATGCAGCTCGTGATCGGGAGGGTGCGCGAATCCGACGCGGCCATAGATATATATGTGATTTTCCTTTTGATTTTCACAGGAACTACTGAACGGATTTACACCATTTAACAAAAAGGGTTCTTTCTGAACCATGAACTACCTCTTTGCCAAATTTGGTGTAATTCCGTTCAGCAGTTCGGGCTGTAGCCGTGGCTAAAGTTTCGTATGGGAAAATGAATCGGGAAAACATGTTTTGGGACCCCCCTTTTTTCTCGGCCCCCGCTTGACGAATCACCCCGAAACTTTCAGGGTAGGAGCGGACCGGAGCGGGCCATAAAGTTTGAAAATTTCGCAAAGATTCGTCAACCGACGCAAGAGTTATTTCAAATAGAATGTCGCGGATTTCCTATGGAAAATAGGTCCTAACTATAACTATCTACTGGCGACCGCCAGTAGATAATATATATATATATATATATATATATTACCCAACTTTGCCCTGCAAACAAGTCCGCACTCCAAACCAGGTAGGTTGCACAACAACTTTTATTTTCAGATGAAGCGAGCATTTTAGTCCGAGTTCTCCCTTTCAACTGCCTAACGCGTTTCAAAGATACCAATCTCCTTTTTCAAAGGCATGCGAAGTCCCAAACCTTTCTCGCCACAGTGCCGCTTTCATGCTCTGATCGTTAATCAAGCCTCCTGTGCGCTCATGCACGGCTTCCTTTCATTAGTTAATTAAGCCCCAATATCGTGCAAGGCATTGCGGTACTTGTGGTTTTTAATGTTTTTACCCTCCAATGGGTTTGTATGCAAACTTCGTAAATTCAAAGAGGGGAGCAGCCCTCCAGTGGGCTTGGGGCTGAAAGTCCCGCTTCCATCAATCTTAAGTACCTGTTTTGCCCTCGTCGATCTGGTATGATACCAAACCAGGGTCCCTTCTTTTCTGGACGGTGCGTCGACTTCACGGCTGGACCTGCCGTGTGAAATATTACCCAACTTTGCCCTGCAAACAAGTCCGCACTCCAAACCAGGTAGGTTGCACAACAACTTTTATTTTCAGATGAAGCGAGCATTTTAGTCCGAGTTCTCCCTTTCAACTGCCTAACGCGTTTCAAAGATACCAATCTCCTTTTTCAAAGGCATGCGAAGTCCCAAACCTTTCTCGCCACAGTGCCGCTTTCATGCTCTGATCGTTAATCAAGCCTCCTGTGCGCTCATGCACGGCTTCCTTTCATTAGTTAATTAAGCCCCAATATCGTGCAAGGCATTGCGGTACTTGTGGTTTTTAATGTTTTTACCCTCCAATGGGTTTGTATGCAAACTTCGTAAATTCAAAGATGGGAGCAGCCCTCCAGTGGGCTTGGGGCTGAAAGTCCCGCTTCCATCAATCTTAAGTACCTGTTTTGCCCTCGTCGATCTGGTATGATACCAAACCAGGGTCCCTTCTTTTCTGGGCGGTGCGTCGACTTCACGGCTGGACCTGTCGTGTGAAATATTACCCAACTTTGCCCTGCAAACAAGTCCGCACTCCAAACCAGGTAGGTTGCACAACAACTTTTATTTTCAGATGAAGCGAGCATTTTAGTCCGAGTTCTCCCTTTCAACTGCCTAACGCGTTTCAAAGATACCAATCTCCTTTTTCAAAGGCATGCGAAGTCCCAAACCTTTCTCGCCACAGTGCCGCTTTCATGCTCTGATCGTTAATCAAGCCTCCTGTGCGCTCATGCACGGCTTCCTTTCATTAGTTAATTAAGCCCCAATATCGTGCAAGGCATTGCGGTACTTGTGGTTTTTAATGTTTTTACCCTCCAATGGGTTTGTATGCAAACTTCGTAAATTCAAAGAGGGGAGCAGCCCTCCAGTGGGCTTGGGGCTGAAAGTCCCGCTTCCATCAATCTTAAGTACCTGTTTTGCCCTCGTCGATCTGGTATGATACCAAACCAGGGTCCCTTCTTTTCTGGGCGGTGCGTCGACTTCACGGCTGGACCTGCCGTGTGAAATATTACCCAACTTTGCCCTGCAAACAAGTCCGCACTCCAAACCAGGTAGGTTGCACAACAACTTTTATTTTCAGATGAAGCGAGCATTTTAGTCCGAGTTCTCCCTTTCAACTGCCTAACGCGTTTCAAAGATACCAATCTCCTTTTTCAAAGGCATGCGAAGTCCCAAACCTTTCTCGCCACAGTGCCGCTTTCATGCTCTGATCGTAAATTCAAAGAGGGGAGCAGCCCTCGCATGCCTTTGAAAAAGGAGATTGGTATCTTTGAAACGCGTTAGGCAGTTGAAAGGGAGAACTCGGACTAAAATGCTCGCTTCATCTGAAAATAAAAGTTGTTGTGCAACCTACCTGGTTTGGAGTGCGGACTTGTTTGCAGGGCAAAGTTGGGTAATATTTCACACGGCAGGTCCAGCCGTGAAGTCGACGCACCGCCCAGAAAAGAAGGGACCCTGGTTTGGTATCATACCAGATCGACGAGGGCAAAACAGGTACTTAAGATTGATGGAAGCGGGACTTTCAGCCCCAAGCCCACTGGAGGGCTGCTCCCCTCTTTGAATTTACGAAGTTTGCATACAAACCCATTGGAGGGTAAAAACATTAAAAACCACAAGTACCGCAATGCCTTGCACGATATTGGGGCTTAATTAACTAATGAAAGGAAGCCGTGCATGAGCGCACAGGAGGCTTGATTAACGATCAGAGCATGAAAGCGGCACTGTGGCGAGAAAGGTTTGGGACTTCGCATGCCTTTGAAAAAGGAGATTGGTATCTTTGAAACGCGTTAGGCAGTTGAAAGGGAGAACTCGGACTAAAATGCTCGCTTCATCTGAAAATAAAAGTTGTTGTGCAACCTACCTGGTTTGGAGTGCGGACTTGTTTGCAGGGCAAAGTTGGGTAATATATATATATATATATATATATATATATATATATATATATATATATATATATGTATATATATATAGATAAATATATAGATAGATAGATAGATAGATAGATAGATAGATAGATAGATACAATCTTGCTGGTCGCAGTAGCCCAAGCCTGCTTCAGAACTGTGAGCCCACGGCGGGTAGCGAACCCCTTATCAATCTAAATCCAAGCTCTGCGAAAACCTGCTGTTTTGGGTTATAGATTGAAACTGAAGAGAAACACACTGCGGCTCCAATATAATTCAAGTGTGTTTATTAAATCAGAGCAACAACGCTGCCCAACGCGTTTCGGATTTCTCTGCTCCTTGATCATGGTTCTATTGACATTCAACTTCCTCATTCTTTTAACGCCACGTGTGATTCTTAGTGTTTGACAAATATAAAAGACAGACTATCAGAAGTTACAACACAGAATCGTCTATCAGTTTTTCACCCTTATTACATTCAGTGGTCATTATAGAGTATAAGCAGGATAAGAATATTGCTTGCAACGTTTACATAAGTGTAGAAAAATATCAAAAGGACACGGTTAACAATGATTTTGGTTCCACATTTTTTGCAATACTAAACCTCCTTACATTTCAAGTGAAAAAATAACAATTAAATTCCAATGAAATAAAGCATAATTTAATTGGAATTTGAATTGTTAAAAGATATAAATGCATATATGTATTTTTGAAATCTCATATTTTTTCACTTGAATGTGAATTGACCCGTGATCAAGGAGCCGAGAGCTCAGAAACTTGTTGGGCAGCATTGTTGCTCTGATTTAATAAACACGCTTGAATTATATTGGAGCCGTGATGTGTTTCTCTTCTGTTTCGGTCTGTAACACAAAACAGAAGATATTTGCAGAGATTATATATATATATATATATATATATATATATATATATATATATATATATATATATATATATATATATATATGTCGAAAAGTCCTTCGCTCTTCCTCCACGGCGAGAGAGTTCACGGCACCACAACCAGAGGTAACTTTTAAAAGTGTTTATAGACACACCATAGTGCAAAACAAAAGTAAAAATGACGGTCTACACGTTTCGACTCCCCAGCCTTCTACTGGAACATAGAGTCCCTTAGTTTAGAACATCTCTTAAAGTGCTCAAGTGCTTGATCCCTCTTCACTTTTTACTGCTATTCAGCAACTAGACTGCTAATCCCCATGTACAAATGGTGGCAAATTTGGTCAGCCATTTTACCATATCATTTGTGAAGTACATTAAAGTTTTTATCATATAATACATTTATGTTTCTTCTCAATTTTTTTTCATTTTTATTCTTTTTGTTTTTTTAATTTTTTTGTTTATATATATAACATCTACTGGCGATTGCCAGTAGGTAGTTATAGTTAGGACCTTGTTTCTATTCAAAAAGTGTTCAAAGCTAATGGCCCACTCACCCTAGCTACTGTGTTGAAAATTTTGGAGTGATTTGTCAAGCGGGGCCGAGAAAAGGGGGGTCCCAAAACGCTTTTCTCCATATTAATTTCCAAAGCCCGAACTGCTGAACACAATTACACCAAATTTGGCACAAAAGGTAGCTCTTGGTCCAGAGTGCACTCTTTTTGTTAAATGGTGTAAATCCGTTCAGTAGTTACTGAGAAATTTAAAGATTTCTCAGATATACAAATATGGCCACCGAGGATCCGCAAACCCTCCTGATCTCGAGCCTGCAATCTGATTGGCTGCAAACACTACAAACCAGGAAGTGTTGGCATCAATCTTGTGACACGGTTGAACCGGGGCTACGGTCCCCCACAGCCCTGGAGACCGCCACCTCCCTGGGGCTTTAATCTTTAAAAAAAAGTGTGGAGGGGCTCCTCCCCCCCATGCAGCCACGGGGACTGCCACTTCCTTGGGGCTAATTATGTTAAATGCTGGAGGGCCACACAGACCCCCGCAGCCCTGGGGACTGCCACCTCCCCCAGGCTAAATTTACAAGTAGAGACCCGTAAGGGTGAGTAGCTGCGCTATATAAAAAACGGACTTACAGTAAAGTGTTGGGGGGCTCAAGCCCCCCACACAGCACTGGGGACCACCACCCCCGGGGCTAAAACGCTGTCGGAGCAGGGCTGTGCGGCCCTCCTCGTGGAGCCGTAAATGGCCCTGGGGAATGCCACCCCCTAGGGCCAGCTCCAGCAATGTCCCAGCGTGCCCACCCGACATTTCAGTTTGCCATGGCTTGGCGGGAGCACTGCTCCCACCAAGCCATAGCAAACTCTACTTCGCTTCATGGAAGTGAGAGCAGGAAAAAGTTTCTCGCTTCCATGAAGCAAAGCAGAATTGCTTGTGGCAGAGGAGCTGCGTGATAGCGGCTCCCTCTGCCCAAGCAATGCCGGCTCCCGCAGGAGGCAGGAGCCGGCAGGGACCGTGGGGGCCTTGAGACTCCCCCACGGTCCCCAAGGACCTGGCCATGCCCCGGGGATGGGGTCCCCGGGGCCAAAATGTGCCCGGGTAGGGGGGCTGCACAGGTCCCCTTACCCATTTTTATTTTTTATTTAAAAAGAAAGGATGTGCCCATGCCCCGGGGGATGGGGTCCCCAGGGCAATATTGGCCTCAAAAGGGGGGCAGCATGGCCGGCTCTGGGTGATGGGGTCCCCGGGGCTGAAATCGGCCTGGTGAAAGGGGCCGCATGGTCCCCCTCCTGTTTACAAAAAAAGTAGCAAAGGCCCAGCCCCGTGGGATGGGGTCCCCCAGGGCAGAAATCAGCCTCAGGAGGGAGGCAAAAAAACAGAAGCCGGAGAACTTCAGCCGTTATAGTTAGCTGAGCTAACTTTAACTCTCGCCCACTCAATGCAATGCTTATGACCTCACATATTACATCACTCATGACATGGTCAGTGACATTACTGATGACATCTCAAATGACTACACTGATGACATCAGTGATGACATCATCCACATCATATCTGATGCACCCACTCACACCCCTATAGAATATTTTATACATCCACTGCAACTCCCACACAACCATTCACAAACCCATTCACAGAGCCATACCAGTACTTACACACCCACTCACTGATTAATTGATCTACACACCCATCCACTCACTCACCCATACTGCCATTCATCAGCCCACGCACTCACTAATACAGCCATAGACATATCCACTCATACAGCCATACAGGCGCTCACACACTGAGTGAGTCACCCATAGAACTACTCACACACCTAGACACTCATCCATACAGTCAATCATACAGCCACTTACTCACCCAAACAGTTACACACCCACCCGCTTACTTACTCATACAAATAGTAACACATACTCACTCAGCTATACAGTCACTGACAGAAGCATGCACTCATCCATATAGCCACTCTCACATTCACTCACTCTTGCATACAGTCACTCATATACCCAGTCACTCACGTGCACTGCCTTTCACATACTCAGTTACTCAGCCATACTGACACATGCACTCAATCACTGACACAGTCATACAGACACTCACTCACCCATACAACTTCTCACACCCGCAAAAGTACACCATACAGCCATTGACTCACTCACTCACTGATCCATACAGGCAATCGCACACCTCCTCACCCACAAACACAGACATCCAGGCAACCATAGACGTAGTCAGACAACCAATCAATCACCCATATAGCCATTCATGTACCCACTAACACACACATGCACCCACTTAGACATCAACTGACAGACAGATGTACACATTCACACAACCAGTCACTCACCCATACATTCACTGAGACACCTAATAACTTACTTATACAGTCATTCACGCACCCACTGAGTCATCCATACAGTCACTCATACATCCACTGCTACAACAATACACCTTGGTATATATATTTAACACTCCTAAACTTTAAAAAAACACTCACAGCCACTGGATGATGCCATCACTGATGTCATCAGTGATGTCATTTGAGATGTTATCAGTGATTTCATCAGTGTTGTCACTGACAGAGTCATGAGTGATGTAATATGTGAAGTCATAAGCAGTGCATTGCGGGGGCACGAGTTATAGTTAGCTCAGCTAATTATAACGGCTGAATTTCTCTGGTTATGTACATGTGAAATGTCAGCCTAACTATAAAGTCCCTGTAACCTATGGTTTTATCCGTGAATTTCTAAGGTTTTTTAAATGCTAATTCCTAACTATAACGTCCCTGAAACCTGTGGTATTTTCAGTGAATATATATATATATATATATATATATATATATATATGGGAAGTAAGGTGGTAAGATTTTGACTTACATTAAAAGTATACAGTTTTAGAAACAAAAAACACTAACATTCATTATTCATATGTAACTGACCTAAATATAACTTGCAAGGCCACAAATTTCATATGTCATCATTGATGTAATATGCGAGGTCATAATCAGTGCATCATACTGGTGCAAGTTATGTATAATTCCAATTTTACCTTTAGCTTTTTCAGTGAATTTAGATAAAAAAATATATTTTTTAAGTATTTAAGTATTATTTTATTACGATACATTTGCAGCTAATTCCGTGCAGCACATGGCAGGACAGGGGGTTGGTCGCACACAGCCAAATGTTTGTGCGACATGGTGTTGGCCACAAGGACTGGCCTGTGGCCAGGCCCTATGTCCAGACCCTCATGGGCGAATGACCCCCCACCACGTAAGCAGGCCCTAATTCCAAGGTTGCAGGTGGTCAGACCCTGTAAGTGGCCACCATCAATGGAACCCAACCCTGCATTCTTACTTTTTAAAACTTTTGTTTTTCAGGGGTCTGTGCTGGCTTGCGCAGGACAAGACAGAGGCCATGCTAACCCCCAGGGAACTACAATGTGCAAAAAGTATATATCTTTTTTGTTTTAGCCTCTTTGGTGTCCGTCGGGGAAACCCTTGTTAGTGGTCATGGTCTCCCTACCCGATCCCCTCCTATGTCTTTTAAATGTATTTTTCTCCAAGTACCGTACATGCAGCCACAACATTTCTCCTCATGTAGGAGCCAGCCAATTACTTCACTTAGTCCCGCTCGACCAGCCAATCAGAACACTTAATTTTTTGAACCATAATTACTCAAAAATTGCTGAACAAATTTATACCAAATCATAAAAAGCACACTTTCTGAATAAAAATCTAGCATTCTGACAAATTTGGTCTAATTCTGTTCAACCATTTTTTTCTATATCGTTGTCTAATTTTTCCTAAAGACATTATATGAGGAAGAAAGTGTTTTGAGACCCTGTTTTTCTTGGCCCCTCACTTGATAGATCACGCAAACATTCCAGAAAGGAGCTGAGGTGGGTGAACGTTTTTGGAAAATTTGTGAAGACTTGGCAAATGGCGCCAAAATATAAGCAAAACAAAGAATGTTCCCCCTACGGAAACCTAGACTTACATATGACTACACATTGGCAACCACCACTGTGCAATATAGACAAAATAAATTGCTCATCTCCACAAATCTAAAAAAAGCATCAGGATCCTCCTGATATGTACAAGGTGCTTTTATTTTATCTCAATCCCAGTGTAAAGGTACTGGTGTGGCTTAAAAAACTTAAGAGTTTCGCCTTTAGTTAAACATCAAGGAGGTTAATCAGTGGTCCCGTGGACCACTGCCTACTCCCCCTAAGGCTGCCAAAACTATTCTCAATGGGGAAGGGGTCCCAAAGGGGCCCCTTCCCTTTGAAATCAGTTACCACCACCTTTGAGGAGTTGGGAACTGGTCAATGGTTTGCAAGTAGACACATACCATATCAAATTGCAATTTGGGAGGAATGCCCCTTTGGTATGGGTCACAAAACCAAATTATGCAGAAAACATTTTCTGACCAGTAAATTGGACTTTATAAATTACAAAATGGAATTTTGTAGTTGCAAAGTCAGTGATATAGCAAATTACAGGGTTTGAGTTTGAAAACTTATTTCATACATCTGGCTCAAGGTGCTCATGTTGCAAAGTGCCTCTTTAAGCAATAGGTGCTGGTTCTGAAATGCTGATATACATTGGGAGGTAACCTTATGGTGGACAGAGGACCCATTTCCCAAGTCACCAACTAAACCTATCTGTTCACTGTATCCTGCACATCTGAAAAAACATATATGTTTAGGTTTAGCAACACGATCACAATATGCAACACAGAGGACAACATCAATGACCTCCAACCTGCCTCTTAAAATGTACAATATATAGGCTATCATTCTAACAGGTAAGCATTTATCCCACAACAGAGCCCATCCTGTCTTTTCGGCATGGTACAAATGGTGAGTTACTTCCACCACCAAGATAGGCTCATCTGGTGATGAGTGCCAATGAAGAGGAGCAAAATTAAAAAGTGAGAGTGCACCTAAGCCCACAAGAGACACTCTGGATTCAACCCAAAACTGGGTAACCCCAGTTCTAATCCCTTAACAGAGTATTGCTTATTTGGCACAGCAAATGCATGTGGCAGATGAAAAAAGTCTATTAATGGTGACTTCTGGCACACAGATATAATCTAACAAATCAATAATTATCGTCCTTGTATTCAAAGCAATCAAGAGCTACACCCATTGTTGAGCCATAGCCACTAAGTATATTACAAAGAACATTGGCAAGCAGTATCTACTTGACAAAGCATCAACTGTCAAATGTGAGATCATGTAGTAATGATTGCCAATCCTGAAGCATCCAGAACTCTATACCTCACAGGGGACTCTCCTGTAAGTCTCATAAAGTAAGAAGGAAGTTAAAGTGCAATTAAAAGCTGCACTCTCTGAGCCACTGCTTAAAACAAAAGGATGAATGTGTAGTTTACTTTGCTATCCCTCACATGGCTTTTCTTACATGTCCTTCTCATCCACATATAATTTGATTCATGGATCTAGCTTAAAATAGTGTATTGGAAAATATTTGTTTTTTTAAAATTTTGCTCAATTTTTATTGAACGCCATTTTTTATTTTACTAATTAAATTCTTTCAAAGGAAGCATTCATTAAAAAGGAACCCATATCTAAATGGTGCTCTATAAATATTGGAGGGTACATAGAGCAAGAGAACTATTCGGGCGGTGTCAATCTGGTTGCTGTTTTTAATGTTGTGGGCACCTGATTACTAGAGCGTAATCAGGCTCGTTTTGAAATGTGTCACAAAGCACATGCCTGCTTGGTGACAATTTCCATTCACTATCAATCTGTGTCACATTTGAAACAGTTACTAAGAGATTACATTCTTACTAACCCTGTGCCAAACGCAGCTATGCTCATTATATGTATAAAGTGGATTTAAAGTCTAGATTTAACATAGCTGTAAAAAGTGGTATTTACTATAATGTTCTTATCCACTGAAGTTAAATCTTATTTATAGCTGCTGATCTTTGGGCCTTAGGGCTTATTCTTTAGAGATGATTTAGAAACCTCTTAATGCTTTGGGCTGGCACAATTAATTACAGTTTCAAGATTCATTCAGTGTTTGCACCTATAGAGATGCCTTTGTTATTTCATCTTCATACTGTTTCTAAAGCGCTTTCATCTGACAACGTTGACTACACTATTGCATTGCACACTGTGTATTGACGAGGCCATTAAAAGTCACATGATATACTGTACCTAAATGCGCTCTTATCTGTAATGCAGTGGTTCTTACATTTCCTGAATGAACTATTTAAATAGCTATGAGAATGATAAATTTGTGAATATGAATAAAGTGTATTTTGCAAATTTGACCTTTAATGTCACAGCAATGTAGAAGAGAACTTGAAATTAATAATCATAAGAAACTAGCCATCTTTGTATATTATATTCGCTTTTTTGGTCATTGTTAATAATTAAGGCTTATTCTGTTTTCTCTTACTAACACGCTCAACAGTATTCAGTAGATGCATTACATCGTGAAATCATCATTAAAAAAACTATATAATATTAGCATGTTGACAGTCTAATAGCCAGCCGTAACAAAATAGGTATAAATAAATGAGCTGGACCAGAAAAAGATGCAATGAGTGGTTTTAGGAATAACTGACCAATTGGGGAACGCCAGATAACACAATACATCCTTGGACCAGAGTAAAATAAAATGTCCAGGGAATATATTTCACAGAAAGCCATAGGACCGGATTTCTAAATTTACTTGTGCCCCAAAAAATTACTTAGTTTCATAAACACATCCATTTGTGGGGGGAAATTACCCATTCTGAGTGACATAATCATGATGGATAGAGTTTTATCGTTAGAAATAGGATTTGTAATTCAGGAAATTTGGGCACATGGCGGAATTACTGCATCTATAAGTGTAGGTTAAGTGATTGATCTGTGGGCCTTCCTGCAAAGTAACAGCTGCAACAATAGATAAACATATACAAAACAAAGGGGGCTCCGATGTCATTGCAGTAAAAGTGAAAGTAAAACGAGCTGATGGACTCATTTTATTTTCACTGAATCAGTGCTCAGGGGCACATCTCAGCCCCCCAAGCACTGATTCTTACAGAAGAGATATTGTTGGAAAGGGGAGAATGTCCCCTTTCCAAGGCTACTTCTTCCCAGTGGATCCCTGCTTGGGGATTCACCACAGGAGAGCGATCTCCAAGTATGGATCTGCCCACTATCCACCAGGGATAGGGGGAGTGGCCCTTTGAGCAAGGGCTTGTGCTCCCCCTTGCGAATTTTTATGTTTCAGTCTTTCTGCGCCCCCCGCCGGGGGAGAGATGGAGGCAATTACCCCAAAGCTCACTAGATACCAGGTTATTTTTTAATTGTATTGAAATATAGGGGTGGGGGCTGCCCTGCATGCCGTGCCGCCACCCCAAGTAAAGGTGGAAACAGTCTCTCTGCCCCCCCCGGGTGGGGGGGGGAGATGGAGTAATTAACCCTGCTCTTCTCCTCCCAGGGTGAGCAGAACATTCACTAGATGCCTGGGATTTTTTTTTAAATATAGTGGTGGGCGCAGCCCACGATGGGAATGCCATGCCCCCTAACCCAATCAAATGGGGTAACAGTATTTCTGCCCCCCATGGGGACAGTTTGAGGCAATTACCCTCGATCAGCCCCTGAGGGGGCAGAAGGCCACTAGAAACCAGGGATTTGTTTCTCTTAAATATAGGGGAGGGGCTGCCCAGCATGGGCATGGCTATGCCCCCAGTCCAACTTAAATGGGTAAACACAGTCTTCAGCCCACCTGGGGGTCTTATGGGGATAATAACCCCTGATTTGCCCCCCGGCGGGGCAGAAAGCCCAATGGACTCCGGGGATTTTTTTTTAAATATAGGGGTGGAGCTGCCCAAGTATGGGCAAAGCCATTCCCTCCCCCCAGTAAATGGGACTGTAGTCTTGCTGCTGTCCCGGGGCATATCAGGGTAATTACCCCTGATTTATCCCCTGGGGGTCAGAAAGCCCACTAGACATCAGGGAAAGGTTTTTTTTTGTTTTAAAACATAGGGGTGGGGCTGGCCACCATGGACATGGCTATGCCCCCACCCCAACTAAATGGGTCAATGGTCTTCAGCCCTCTCATGTTTTTTACCCTCCAATGGGTTTGTATGCAAACTTCGTAAATTCAAAGAGGGGAGCAGCCCTCGCATGCCTTTGAAAAAGGAGATTGGTATCTTTGAAACGCGTTAGGCAGTTGAAAGGGAGAACTCGGACTAAAATGCTCGCTTCATCTGAAAATAAAAGTTGTTGTGCAACCTACCTGGTTTGGAGTGCGGACTTGTTTGCAGGGCAAAGTTGGGTAATATTTCACACGGCAGGTCCAGCCGTGAAGTCGACGCACCGCCCAGAAAAGAAGGGACCCTGGTTTGGTATCATACCAGATCGACGAGGGCAAAACAGGTACTTAAGATTGATGGAAGCGGGACTTTCAGCCCCAAGCCCACTGGAGGGCTGCTCCCCTCTTTGAATTTACGAAGTTTGCATACAAACCCATTGGAGGGTAAAAAACATTAAAAACCACAAGTACCGCAATGCCTTGCACGATATTGGGGCTTAATTAACTAATGAAAGGAAGCCGTGCATGAGCGCACAGGAGGCTTGATTAACGATCAGAGCATGAAAGCGGCACTGTGGCGAGAAAGGTTTGGGACTTCGCATGCCTTTGAAAAAGGAGATTGGTATCTTTGAAACGCGTTAGGCAGTTGAAAGGGAGAACTCGGACTAAAATGCTCGCTTCATCTGAAAATAAAAGTTGTTGTGCAACCTACCTGGTTTGGAGTGCGGACTTGTTTGCAGGGCAAAGTTGGGTAATATATATATATATATATATATATATATATATATATATATATGTATATATATATAGATAAATATATAGATAGATAGATAGATAGATAGATACAATCTTGCTGGTCGCAGTAGCCCAAGCCTGCTTCAGAACTGTGAGCCCACGGCGGGGTAGCGAACCCCTTATCAATCTAAATCCAAGCTCTGCGAAAACCTGCTGTTTTGGGTTATAGATTGAAACTGAAGAGAAACACACTGCGGCTCCAATATAATTCAAGTGTGTTTATTAAATCAGAGCAACAACGCTGCCCAACGCGTTTCGGATTTCTCTGCTCCTTGATCATGGTTCTATTGACATTCAACTTCCTCATTCTTTTAACGCCACGTGTGATTCTTAGTGTTTGACAAATATAAAAGACAGACTATCAGAAGTTACAACACAGAATCGTCTATCAGTTTTTCACCCTTATTACATTCAGTGGTCATTATAGAGTATAAGCAGGATAAGAATATTGCTTGCAACGTTTACATAAGTGTAGAAAAATATCAAAAGGACACGGTTAACAATGATTTTGGTTCCACATTTTTTGCAATACTAAACCTCCTTACATTTCAAGTGAAAAAATAACAATTAAATTCCAATGAAATAAAGCATAATTTAATTGGAATTTGAATTGTTAAAAGATATAAATGCATATATGTATTTTTGAAATCTCATATTTTTTCACTTGAATGTGAATTGACCCGTGATCAAGGAGCCGAGAGCTCAGAAACTTGTTGGGCAGCATTGTTGCTCTGATTTAATAAACACGCTTGAATTATATTGGAGCCGTGATGTGTTTCTCTTCTGTTTCGGTCTATAACACAAAACAGAAGATATTTGCAGAGATAATATATAAATATATATATATATATATATATATATATATATATATATATATATGTCGAAAAGTCCTTCGCTCTTCCTCCACGGCGAGAGAGTTCACGGCACCACAACCAGAGGTAACTTTTAAAAGTGTTTATAGACACACCATAGTGCAAAACAAAAGTAAAAATGACGGTCTACACGTTTCGACTCCCCAGCCTTCTACTGGAACATAGAGTCCCTTAGTTTAGAACATCTCTTAAAGTGCTCAAGTGCTTGATCCCTCTTCACTTTTTACTGCTATTCAGCAACTAGACTGCTAATCCCCATGTACAAATGGTGGCAAATTTGGTCAGCCATTTTACCATATCATTTGTGAAGTACATTAAAGTTTTTATCATATAATACATTTATGTTTCTTCTCAATTTTTTTTTCATTTTTATTCTTTTTGTTTTTTTCAATTTTTTTGTTTATATATATAACATCTACTGGCGATTGCCAGTAGGTAGTTATAGTTAGGACCTTGTTTCTATTCAAAAAGTGTTCAAAGCTAATGGCCCACTCACCCTAGCTACTGTGTTGAAAATTTTGGAGTGATTTGTCAAGCGGGGGCCGAGAAAAAGGGGGGGTCCCAAAACGCTTTTCTCCATATTAATTTCCAAAGCCCGAACTGCTGAACACAATTACACCAAATTTGGCACAAAAGGTAGCTCTTGGTCCAGAGTGCACTCTTTTTGTTAAATGGTGTAAATCCGTTCAGTAGTTACTGAGAAATTTAAAGATTTCTCAGATATACAAATATGGCCACCGAGGATCCGCAAACCCTCCTGATCTCGAGCCTGCAATCTGATTGGCTGCAAACACTACAAACCAGGAAGTGTTGGCATCAATCTTGTGACACGGTTGAACCGGGGCTACGGTCCCCCACAGCCCTGGAGACCGCCACCTCCCTGGGGCTTTAATCTTTAAAAAAAAGCGTGGAGGGGCTCCTCCCCCCCATGCAGCCACGGGGACTGCCACTTCCTTGGGGCTAATTATGTTAAATGCTGGAGGGCCACACAGACCCCCGCAGCCCTGGGGACTGCCACCTCCCCAGGCTAAATTTACAAGTAAAGTGTTGGGGGGCTCAAGCCCCCACACAGCACTGGGGACCACCACCCCCGGGGCTAAAACGCTGTCGGAGCAGGGCTGTGCGGCCCTCCTCGTGGAGCCGTAAATGGCCCTGGGGAATGCCACCCCCTAGGGCCAGCTCCAGCAATGTCCCAGCGTACCCACCCGACATTTCAGTTTGCCATGGCTTGGCGGGAGCACTGCTCCCACCAAGCCATAGCAAACTCTACTTCGCTTCATGGAAGTGAGAGCAGGAAAAAGTTTCTCGCTTCCATGAAGCAAAGCAGAATTGCTTGTGGCAGAGGGAGCTGCGTGATAGCGGCTCCCTCTGCCCAAAAGCAATGCCGGCTCCCGCAGGAGGCAGGAGCCGGCAGGGACCGTGGGGGCCTTGAGACTCCCCCCACGGTCCCCAAGGACCTGGCCATGCCCCGGGGATGGGGTCCCCGGGGCCAAAAATGTGCCCGGGTAGGAGGGCTGCACAGGTCCCCTTACCCATTTTTATTTTTTATTTAAAAAGAAAGGATGTGCCCATGCCCCGGGGGATGGGGTCCCCAGGGCAATATTGGCCTCAAAAGGGGGGCAGCATGGCCGGCTCTGGGTGATGGGGTCCCCGGGGCTGAAATCGGCCTGGGGAAAGGGGCCGCATGGCCCCCCTCCTGTTTACAAAAAAAAGTAGCAAAGGCCCAGCCCCGTGGGATGGGGTCCCCCAGGGCAGAAATCAGCCTCAGGAGGGAGGCAAAAAAACAGAAGCCGGAGAACTTCAGCCGTTATAGTTAGCTGAGCTAACTTTAACTCTCGCCCACTCAATGCAATGCTTATGACCTCACATATTACATCACTCATGACATGGTCAGTGACATTACTGATGACATCTCAAATGACTACACTGATGACATCATCCACATCATCTCTGATGCACCCACTCACACCCCTATAGAATATTTTATACATCCACTGCAACTCCCACACAACCATTCACAAACCCATTCACAGAGCCATACCAGTACTTACACACCCACTCACTGATTAATTGATCTACACACCCATCCACTCACTCACCCATACTGCCATTCATCGGCCCACTCACTCACTAATACAGCCATAGACATATCCACTCATACAGCCATACAGGCGCTCACACACTGAGTGAGTCACCCATAGAACTACTCACACACCTAGACACTCATCCATACAGTCAATCATACAGCCACTTACTCACCCAAACAGTTACACACCCACCCGCTTACTTACTCATACAAATAGTAACACATACTCACTCAGCTATACAGTCACTGACAGAAGCATGCACTCATCCATATAGCCACTCTCACATTCACTCACTCTTGCATACAGTCACTCATATACCCAGTCACTCACGTGCACTGCCTTTCACATACTCAGTTACTCAGCCATACTGACACATGCACTCAATCACTGACACAGTCATACAGACACTCACTCACCCATACAACTTCTCACACCCGCAAAAGTACACCATACAGCCATTGACTCACTCACTCACTGATCCATACAGGCAATCGCACACCTCCTCACCCACAAACACAGACATCCAGGCAACCATAGACGTAGTCAGACAACCAATCAATCACCCATATAGCCATTCATGTACCCACTAACACACACATGCACCCACTTAGACATCAACTGACAGACAGATGTACACATTCACACAACCAGTCACTCACCCATACATTCACTGAGACACCTAATAACTTACTTATACAGTCATTCACGCACCCACTGAGTCATCCATACAGTCACTCATACATCCACTGCTACAACAATACACCTTGGTATATATATTTAACACTCCTAAACTTTAAAAAAACACTCACAGCCACTGGATGATGCCATCACTGATGTCATCAGTGATGTCATTTGAGATGTTATCAGTGATTTCATCAGTGTTGTCACTGACAGAGTCATGAGTGATGTAATATGTGAAGTCATAAGCAGTGCATTGCGGGGGCACGAGTTATAGTTAGATCAGCTAATTATAACGGCTGAATTTCTCTGGTTATGTACATGTGAAATGTCAGCCTAACTATAAAGTCCCTGTAACCTATGGTTTTATCCGTGAATTTCTAAGGTTTTTTAAATGCTAATTCCTAACTATAACGTCCCTGAAACCTGTGGTATTTTCAGTGAATATATATATATATATATATATATATATATATATATATATATATATATATATATATATATATATATATATATATAGGGAAGTAAGGTGGTAAGATTTTGACTTACATTAAAAGTATACAGTTTTAGAAACAAAAAACACTAACATTCATTATTCATATGTAACTGACCTAAATATAACTTGCAAGGCCACAAATTTCATATGTCATCATTGATGTAATATGCGAGGTCATAATCAGTGCATCATACTGGTGCAAGTTATGTATAATTCCAATTTTACCTTTAGCTTTTTCAGTGAATTTAGATTAAAAAATATATTTTTTAAGTATTTAAGTATTATTTTATTACGATACATTTGCAGCTAATTCCGTGCAGCACATGGCAGGACAGGGGGTTGGTCGCACACAGCCAAATGTTTGTGCGACATGGTGTTGGCCACAAGGACTGGCCTGTGGCCAGGCCCTATGTCCAGACCCTCATGGGCGAATGACCCCCCACCACGTAAGCAGGCCCTAATTCCAAGGTTGCAGGTGGTCAGACCCTGTAAGTGGTCACCATCAATGGAACCCAACCCTGCATTCTTACTTTTTAAAACTTTTGTTTTTCAGGGGTCTGTGCTGGCTTACGCAGGACAAGACAGAGGCCATGCTAACCCCCAGGGAACTACAATGTGCAAAAAGTATATATCTTTTTTGTTTTAGCCTCTTTGGTGTCCGTCTGGGAAACCCTTGTTAGTGGTCATGGTCTCCCTACCCGATCCCCTCCTATGTCTTTTAAATGTATTTTTCTCCAAGTACCGTACATGCAGCCACAACATTTCTCCTCATGTAGGAGCCAGCCAATTACTTCACTTAGTCCCGCTCGACCAGCCAATCAGAACACTTAATTTTTTGAACCATAATTACTCAAAAATTGCTGAACAAATTTATACCAAATCATAAAAAGCACACTTTCTGAATAAAAATCTAGCATTCTGACAAATTTGGTCTAATTCTGTTCAACCATTTTTTTCTATATCGTTGTCTAATTTTTCCTAAAGACATTATATGAGGAAGAAAGTGTTTTGAGACCCTGTTTTTCTTGGCCCCTCACTTGATAGATCACGCAAACATTCCAGAAAGGAGCTGAGGTGGGTGAACGTTTTTTGGAAAATTTGTGAAGACTTGGCAAATGGCGCCAAAATATAAGCAAAACAAAGAATGTTCCCCCTACGGAAACCTAGACTTACATATGACTACACATTGGCAACCACCACTGTGCAATATAGACAAAATAAATTGCTCATCTCCACAAATCTAAAAAAGCATCAGGATCCTCCTGATATGTACAAGGTGCTTTTATTTTATCTCAATCCCAGTGTAAAGGTACTGGTGTGGCTTAAAAAACTTAAGAGTTTCGCCTTTAGTTAAACATCAAGGAGGTTAATCAGTGGTCCCGTGGACCACTGCCTACTCCCCTAAGGCTGCCAAAACTATTCTCAATGGGGAAGGGGTCCCAAAGGGGCCCCTTCCCTTTGAAATCAGTTACCACCACCTTTGAGGAGTTGGGAACTGGTCAATGGTTTGCAAGTAGACACATACCATATCAAATTGCAATTTGGGAGGAATGCCCCTTTGGTATGGGTCACAAAACCAAATTATGCAGAAAACATTTTCTGACCAGTAAATTGGACTTTATAAATTACAAAATGGAATTTTGTAGTTGCAAAGTCAGTGATATAGCAAATTACAGGGTTTGAGTTTGAAAACTTATTTCATACATCTGGCTCAAGGTGCTCATGTTGCAAAGTGCCTCTTTAAGCAATAGGTGCTGGTTCTGAAATGCTGATATACATTGGGAGGTAACCTTATGGTGGACAGAGGACCCATTTCCCAAGTCACCAACTAAACCTATCTGTTCACTGTATCCTGCACATCTGAAAAAACATATATGTTTAGGTTTAGCAACACGATCACAATATGCAACACAGAGGACAACATCAATGACCTCCAACCTGCCTCTTAAAATATACAATATATAGGCTATCATTCTAACAGGTAAGCATTTATCCCACAACAGAGCCCATCCTGTCTTTTCGGCATGGTACAAATGGTGAGTTACTTCCACCACCAAGATAGGCTCATCTGGTGATGAGTGCCAATGAAGAGGAGCAAAATTAAAAAGTGAGAGTGCACCTAAGCCCACAAGAGACACTCTGGATTCAACCCAAAACTGGGTAACCCCAGTTCTAATCCCTTAACAGAGTATTGCTTATTTGGCACAGCAAATGCATGTGGCAGATGAAAAAAGTCTATTAATGGTGACTTCTGGCACACAGATATAATCTAACAAATCAATAATTATCGTCCTTGTATTCAAAGCAATCAAGAGCTACACCCATTGTTGAGCCATAGCCACTAAGTATATTACAAAGAACATTGGCAAGCAGTATCTACTTGACAAAGCATCAACTGTCAAATGTGAGATCATGTAGTAATGATTGCCAATCCTGAAGCATCCAGAACTCTATACCTCACAGGGGACTCTCCTGTAAGTCTCATAAAGTAAGAAGGAAGTTAAAGTGCAATTAAAAGCTGCACTCTCTGAGCCACTGCTTAAAACAAAAGGATGAATGTGTAGTTTACTTTGCTATCCCTCACATGGCTTTTCTTACATGTCCTTCTCATCCACATATAATTTGATTCATGGATCTAGCTTAAAATAGTGTATTTGAAAATATTTGTTTTTTTAAAATTTTGCTCAATTTTTATTGAACGCCATTTTTTATTTTACTAATTAAATTCTTTTAAAGGAAGCATTCATTAAAAAGGAACCCATATCTAAATGGTGCTCTATAAATATTGGAGGGTACATAGAGCAAGAGAACTATTCGGGGCGGTGTCAATCTGGTTGCTGTTTTTAATGTTGTGGGCACCTGATTACTAGAGCGTAATCAGGCTCGTTTTGAAATGTGTCACAAAGCACATGCCTGCTTGGTGACAATTTCCATTCACTATCAATCTGTGTCACATTTGAAACAGTTACTAAGAGATTACATTCTTACTAACCCTGTGCCAAACGCAGCTATGCTCATTATATGTATAAAGTGGATTTAAAGTCTAGATTTAACATAGCTGTAAAAAGTGGTATTTACTATAATGTTCTTATCCACTGAAGTTAAATCTTATTTATAGCTGCTGATCTTTGGGCCTTAGGGCTTATTCTTTAGAGATGATTTAGAAACCTCTTAATGCTTTGGGCTGGCACAATTAATTACAGTTTCAAGATTCATTCAGTGTTTGCACCTATAGAGATGCCTTTGTTATTTCATCTTCATACTGTTTCTAAAGCGCTTTCATCTGACAACGTTGACTACACTATTGCATTGCACACTGTGTATTGACGAGGCCATTAAAAGTCACATGATATACTGTACCTAAATGCGCTCTTATCTGTAATGCAGTGGTTCTTACATTTCCTGAATGAACTATTTAAATAGCTATGAGAATGATAAATTTGTGAATATGAATAAAGTGTATTTTGCAAATTTGACCTTTAATGTCACAGCAATGTAGAAGAGAACTTGAAATTAATAATCATAAGAAACTAGCCATCTTTGTATATTATATTCGCTTTTTTGGTCATTGTTAATAATTAAGGCTTATTCTGTTTTCTCTTACTAACACGCTCAACAGTATTCAGTAGATGCATTACATCGTGAAATCATCATTAAAAAAAACTATATAATATTAGCATGTTGACAGTCTAATAGCCAGCCGTAACAAAATAGGTATAAATAAATGAGCTGGACCAGAAAAAGATGCAATGAGTGGTTTTAGGAATAACTGACCAATTGGGGAACGCCAGATAACACAATACATCCTTGGACCAGAGTAAAATAAAATGTCCAGGGAATATATTTCACAGAAAGCCATAGGACCGGATTTCTAAATTTACTTGTGCCCCAAAAAATTACTTAGTTTCATAAACACATCCATTTGTGGGGGGAAATTACCCATTCTGAGTGACATAATCATGATGGATAGAGTTTTATCGTTAGAAATAGGATTTGTAATTCAGGAAATTTGGGCACATGGCGGAATTACTGCATCTATAAGTGTAGGTTAAATGATTGATCTGTGGGCCTTCCTGCAAAGTAACAGCTGCAACAATAGATAAACATATACAAAACAAAGGGGGCTCCGATGTCATTGCAGTAAAAGTGAAAGTAAAACGAGCTGATGGACTCATTTTATTTTCACTGAATCAGTGCTCAGGGGCACATCTCAGCCCCCCAAGCACTGATTCTTACAGAAGAGATATTGTTGGAAAGGGGAGAATGTCCCCTTTCCAAGGCTACTTCTTCCCAGTGGATCCCTGCTTGGGGATTCACCACAGGAGAGCGATCTCCAAGTATGGATCTGCCCACTATCCACCAGGGATAGGGGAGTGGCCCTTTGAGCAAGGGCTTGTGCTCCCCCTTGCGAATTTTTATGTTTCAGTCTTTCTGCGCCCCCGCCGGGGGAGAGATGGAGGCAATTACCCCAAAGCTCACTAGATACCAGGTTATTTTTTAATTGTATTGAAATATAGGGGTGGGGGCTGCCCTGCATGCCGTGCCGCCACCCCAAGTAAAGGTGGAAACAGTCTCTCTGCCCCCCCGGGTGGGGGGAGATGGAGTAATTAACCCTGCTCTTCTCCTCCCAGGGTGAGCAGAACATTCACTAGATGCCTGGGATTTTTTTAAATATAGTGGTGGGCGCAGCCCACGATGGGAATGCCATGCCCCCTAACCCAATCAAATGGGGTAACAGTATTTCTGCCCCCCATGGGGACAGTTTGAGGCAATTACCCTCGATCAGCCCCTGAGGGGGCAGAAGGCCACTAGAAACCAGGGATTTGTTTCTCTTAAATATAGGGGAGGGGCTGCCCAGCATGGGCATGGCTATGCCCCCAGTCCAACTTAAATGGGTAAACACAGTCTTCAGCCCACCTGGGGGTCTTATGGGGATAATAACCCCTGATTTGCCCCCCGGCGGGGCAGAAAGCCCAATGGACTCCGGGGATTTTTTTTCAAATATAGGGGTGGAGCTGCCCAAGTATGGGCAAAGCCATTCCCTCCCCCCAGTAAATGGGACTGTAGTCTTGCTGCTGTCCCGGGGCATATCAGGGTAATTACCCCTGATTTATCCCCTGGGGGTCAGAAAGCCCACTAGACATCAGGGAAAGGTTTTTTTTTGTTTTAAAACATAGGGGTGGGGCTGGCCACCATGGACATGGCTATGCCCCCACCCCAACTAAATGGGTCAATGGTCTTCAGCCCTCTCATGTTTTTACCCTCCAATGGGTTTGTATGCAAACTTCGTAAATTCAAAGAGGGGAGCAGCCCTCGCATGCCTTTGAAAAAGGAGATTGGTATCTTTGAAACGCGTTAGGCAGTTGAAAGGGAGAACTCGGACTAAAATGCTCGCTTCATCTGAAAATAAAAGTTGTTGTGCAACCTACCTGGTTTGGAGTGCGGACTTGTTTGCAGGGCAAAGTTGGGTAATATTTCACACGGCAGGTCCAGCCGTGAAGTCGACGCACCGCCCAGAAAAGAAGGGACCCTGGTTTGGTATCATACCAGATCGACGAGGGCAAAACAGGTACTTAAGATTGATGGAAGCGGGACTTTCAGCCCCAAGCCCACTGGAGGGCTGCTCCCCTCTTTGAATTTACGAAGTTTGCATACAAACCCATTGGAGGGTAAAAAACATTAAAAACCACAAGTACCGCAATGCCTTGCACGATATTGGGGCTTAATTAACTAATGAAAGGAAGCCGTGCATGAGCGCACAGGAGGCTTGATTAACGATCAGAGCATGAAATCGGCACTGTGGCGAGAAAGGTTTGGGACTTCGCATGCCTTTGAAAAAGGAGATTGGTATCTTTGAAACGCGTTAGGCAGTTGAAAGGGAGAACTCGGACTAAAATGCTCGCTTCATCTGAAAATAAAAGTTGTTGTGCAACCTACCTGGTTTGGAGTGCGGACTTGTTTGCAGGGCAAAGTTGGGTAATATATATATATATATATATATATATATATATATATATATATATATATATATGTATATATATATAGATAAATATATAGATAGATAGATAGATAGATAGATAGATAGATAGATAGATAGATAGATAGATAGATACAATCTTGCTGGTCGCAGTAGCCCAAGCCTGCTTCAGAACTGTGAGCCCACGGCGGGGTAGCGAACCCCTTATCAATCTAAATCCAAGCTCTGCGAAAACCTGCTGTTTTGGGTTATAGATTGAAACTGAAGAGAAACACACTGCGGCTCCAATATAATTCAAGTGTGTTTATTAAATCAGAGCAACAACGCTGCCCAACGCGTTTCGGATTTCTCTGCTCCTTGATCATGGTTCTATTGACATTCAACTTCCTCATTCTTTTAACGCCACGTGTGATTCTTAGTGTTTGACAAATATAAAAGACAGACTATCAGAAGTTACAACACAGAATCGTCTATCAGTTTTTCACCCTTATTACATTCAGTGGTCATTATAGAGTATAAGCAGGATAAGAATATTGCTTGCAACGTTTACATAAGTGTAGAAAAATATCAAAAGGACACGGTTAACAATGATTTTGGTTCCACATTTTTGCAATACTAAACCTCCTTACATTTCAAGTGAAAAAATAACAATTAAATTCCAATGAAATAAAGCATAATTTAATTGGAATTTGAATTGTTAAAAGATATAAATGCATATATGTATTTTTGAAATCTCATATTTTTTCACTTGAATGTGAATTGACCCGTGATCAAGGAGCCGAGAGCTCAGAAACTTGTTG
The DNA here is from genome assembly GCA_963921515.1 of Calotriton arnoldi. Classification (NCBI taxonomy): domain Eukaryota; kingdom Metazoa; phylum Chordata; class Amphibia; order Caudata; family Salamandridae; genus Calotriton; species Calotriton arnoldi. Next base: position 249,622 of record CAWUFW010000716.1, read on the forward strand.
GGCAGCATTGTTGCTCTGATTTAATAAACACGCTTGAATTATATTGGAGCCGTGATGTGTTTCTCTTCTGTTTCGGTCTATAACACAAAACAGAAGATATTTGCAGAGATTATATATATATATATATATATATATATATATATATATATATATATATATATGTCGAAAAGTCCTTCGCTCTTCCTCCACGGCGAGAGAGTTCACGGCACCACAACCAGAGGTAACTTTTAAAAGTGTTTATAGACACACCATAGTGCAAAACAAAAGTAAAAATGACGGTCTACACGTTTCGACTCCCCAGCCTTCTACTGGAACATAGAGTCCCTTAGTTTAGAACATCTCTTAAAGTGCTCAAGTGCTTGATCCCTCTTCACTTTTTACTGCTATTCAGCAACTAGACTGCTAATCCCCATGTACAAATGGTGGCAAATTTGGTCAGCCATTTTACCATATCATTTGTGAAGTACATTAAAGTTTTTATCATATAATACATTTATGTTTCTTCTCAATTTTTTTTCATTTTTATTCTTTTTGTTTTTTTCAATTTTTTTGTTTATATATATAACATCTACTGGCGATTGCCAGTAGGTAGTTATAGTTAGGACCTTGTTTCTATTCAAAAGTGTTCAAAGCTAATGGCCCACTCACCCTAGCTACTGTGTTGAAAATTTTGGAGTGATTTGTCAAGCGGGGGCCGAGAAAAAGGGGGTCCCAAAACGCTTTTCTCCATGTTAATTTCCAAAGCCCGAACTGCTGAACACAATTACACCAAATTTGGCACAAAAGGTAGCTCTTGGTCCAGAGTGCACTCTTTTTGTTAAATGGTGTAAATCCGTTCAGTAGTTACTGAGAAATTTAAAGATTTCTCAGATATACAAATATGGCCACCGAGGATCCGCAAACCCTCCTGATCTCGAGCCTGCAATCTGATTGGCTGCAAACACTACAAACCAGGAAGTGTTGGCATCAATCTTGTGACACGGTTGAACCGGGGCTACGGTCCCCCCACAGCCCTGGAGACCGCCACCTCCCTGGGGCTTTAATCTTTAAAAAAAAGCGTGGAGGGGCTCCTCCCCCCCATGCAGCCACGGGGACTGCCACTTCCTTGGGGCTAATTATGTTAAATGCTGGAGGGCCACACAGACCCCCGCAGCCCTGGGGACTGCCACCTCCCCCAGGCTAAATTTACAAGTAAAGTGTTGGGGGGCTCAAGCCCCCCACACAGCACTGGGGACCACCACCCCCGGGGCTAAAACGCTGTCGGAGCAGGGCTGTGCGGCCCTCCTCGTGGAGCCGTAAATGGCCCTGGGGAATGCCACCCCCTAGGGCCAGCTCCAGCAATGTCCCAGCGTACCCACCCGACATTTCAGTTTGCCATGGCTTGGCGGGAGCACTGCTCCCACCAAGCCATAGCAAACTCTACTTCGCTTCATGGAAGTGAGAGCAGGAAAAGTTTCTCGCTTCCATGAAGCAAAGCAGAATTGCTTGTGGCAGAGGGAGCTGCGTGATAGCGGCTCCCTCTGCCCAAAGCAATGCCGGCTCCCGCAGGAGGCAGGAGCCGGCAGGGACCGTGGGGGCCTTGAGACTCCCCCACGGTCCCCAAGGACCTGGCCATGCCCCGGGGATGGGGTCCCCGGGGCCAAAAATGTGCCCGGGTAGGAGGGCTGCACAGGTCCCCTTACCCATTTTTATTTTTTATTTAAAAAGAAAGGATGTGCCCATGCCCCGGGGGATGGGGTCCCCAGGGCAATATTGGCCTCAAAAGGGGGCAGCATGGCCGGCTCTGGGTGATGGGGTCCCCGGGGCTGAAATCGGCCTGGGGAAAGGGGCCGCATGGCCCCCTCCTGTTTACAAAAAAAAGTAGCAAAGGCCCAGCCCCGTGGGATGGGGTCCCCCAGGGCAGAAATCAGCCTCAGGAGGGAGGCAAAAAACAGAAGCCGGAGAACTTCAGCCGTTATAGTTAGCTGAGCTAACTTTAACTCTCGCCCACTCAATGCAATGCTTATGACCTCACATATTACATCACTCATGACATGGTCAGTGACATTACTGATGACATCTCAAATGACTACACTGATGACATCAGTGATGACATCATCCACATCATATCTGATGCACCCACTCACACCCCTATAGAATATTTTATACATCCACTGCAACTCCCACACAACCATTCACAAACCCATTCACAGAGCCATACCAGTACTTACACACCCACTCACTGATTAATTGATCTACACACCCATCCACTCACTCACCCATACTGCCATTCATCGGCCCACTCACTCACTAATACAGCCATAGACATATCCACTCATACAGCCATACAGGCGCTCACACACTGAGTGAGTCACCCATAGAACTACTCACACACCTAGACACTCATCCATACAGTCAATCATACAGCCACTTACTCACCCAAACAGTTACACACCCACCCGCTTACTTACTCATACAAATAGTAACACATACTCACTCAGCTATACAGTCACTGACAGAAGCATGCACTCATCCATATAGCCACTCTCACATTCACTCACTCTTGCATACAGTCACTCATATACCCAGTCACTCACGTGCACTGCCTTTCACATACTCAGTTACTCAGCCATACTGACACATGCACTCAATCACTGACACAGTCATACAGACACTCACTCACCCATACAACTTCTCACACCCGCAAAAGTACACCATACAGCCATTGACTCACTCACTCACTGATCCATACAGGCAATCGCACACCTCCTCACCCACAAACACAGACATCCAGGCAACCATAGACGTAGTCAGACAACCAATCAATCACCCATATAGCCATTCATGTACCCACTAACACACACATGCACCCACTTAGACATCAACTGACAGACAGATGTACACATTCACACAACCAGTCACTCACCCATACATTCACTGAGACACCTAATAACTTACTTATACAGTCATTCACGCACCCACTGAGTCATCCATACAGTCACTCATACATCCACTGCTACAACAATACACCTTGGTATATATATTTAACACTCCTAAACTTTAAAAAAACACTCACAGCCACTGGATGATGCCATCACTGATGTCATCAGTGATGTCATTTGAGATGTTATCAGTGATTTCATCAGTGTTGTCACTGACAGAGTCATGAGTGATGTAATATGTGAAGTCATAAGCAGTGCATTGCGGGGGCACGAGTTATAGTTAGCTCAGCTAATTATAACGGCTGAATTTCTCTGGTTATGTACATGTGAAATGTCAGCCTAACTATAAAGTCCCTGTAACCTATGGTTTTATCCGTGAATTTCTAAGGTTTTTTAAATGCTAATTCCTAACTATAACGTCCCTGAAACCTGTGGTATTTTCAGTGAATATATATATATATATATATATATATATATATATATATATATATATATATGTATATATATATATATATATCACAAAAGACGCTCCTTCCGACTTCAATGGACCCGTGAGAAGTGGCGTGCTCACCGGCGGAGCAAGCCGGTAATGTCAATATCAAAAAACCACCAATATGCACGCTCTCAGAAACAAGGAACTCCGTAGTAATAATCCACAAGTTGTTTATTCACAACGCGTTTCAGGGCAAAAACCCCTTGATCACGTGAAACGTGCACACGTAAAGGGTGACTAATAAAGCATTCAATACAGTCATAGACATAATCGTAGGACTACTGCGTATTTTGTTCCCTGCAAATAAATGGCCGACATATTGGAACGGATGAAATGCAAACATGAGAACACAATCATCATGTAAAACGTGTAGTTATACCCACGCTGTTGTTAGCTGTGCAAAGATGCAATAAAGCAATGAGTGAACATGTACACATACTGAATTATTGGCAGTCTGTAACTCAAGGTATTATAAACATTGTCTCCAAATAAAGGAATTAAATATGCAATATATTGGTACAGAATAAACATACCTTGGCTAGGTAAGTGCCCTGGTGAGACAGAATGCACGACAGGGTAACGAGTCCGCAAAGTCTGACTACAAGATTACGGGCCAGTGCCCATTTTTACACAAACACTAACAGATTACGGGCAAGTGCCCAGTTGTGCCAATTACCATGAGACAGCACGTACTTTAACACACTTCAGGCAGTAGTCACAAGTCCAGCAAAATATGATTGTATTGCTGAGATGACAAATCAAATGAAACATAGTTACCCAGTCTCAGGACCGTGACAGTGATGATAAGGGGAAAAGGGTAGGTGGCCCGTGAAAGTGATTACAGGTAAGGGGGCCCCTTCCTTTCCTCCTGAAAATAAAGAAAATAGAACACATGTTAGCATCACAAGTTGTCCACATCACTCAATAAATATCAAACGTAAAATAAAATTAAAATTACAATCTAATGCACAGAAGGAGTAAGAAAGCTATAAAATAGAGATAAAATTAGAGTATCCTAACACAAGTGGCAACACACTCAGTTATCTTTGAGATGAATAGCCATTTCTTCGTCAAAATTCAGCCCACCCGGTGTCTTAGTTTGGAACTGCAAAATCATTCTAGACTCATTCTAGACTCTCTTAGGATACTCTAATTTTATCTCTATTTTATAGCTTTCTTACTCCTTCTGTGCATTAGATTGTAATTTTAATTTTATTTTACGTTTGATATTTATTGAGTGATGTGGACAACTTGTGATGCTAACATGTGTTCTATTTTCTTTATTTTCAGGAGGAAAGGAAGGGGCCCCCCTTACCTGTAATCACTTTCACGGGCCACCTACCCTTTTCCCCTTATCATCACTGTCACGGTCCTGAGACTGGGTAACTATGTTTCATTTGATTTGTCATCTCAGCAATACAATCATATTTTGCTGGACTTGTGACTACTGCCTGAAGTGTGTTAAAGTACGTGCTGTCTCATGGTAATTGGCACAACTGGGCACTTGCCCGTAATCTGTTAGTGTTTGTGTAAAAATGGGCACTGGCCCGTAATCTTGTAGTCAGACTTTGCGGACTCGTTACCCCTGTCGTGCATTCTGTCTCACCAGGGCACTTACCTAGCCAAGGTATGTTTATTCTGTACCAATATATTGCATATTTAATTCCTTTATTTGGAGACAATGTTTATAATACCTTGAGTTACAGACTGCCAATAATTCAGTATGTGTACATGTTCACTCATTGCTTTATTGCATCTTTGCACAGCTAACAACAGCGTGGGTATAACTACACGTTTTACATGATGATTGTGTTCTCATGTTTGCATTTCATCCATTCCAATATGTCGGCCATTTATTTGCAGGGAACAAAATACGCAGTAGTCCTACGATTATGTCTATGACTGTATTGAATGCTTTATTAGTCACCCTTTACGTGTGCACGTTTCACGTGATCAAGGGGTTTTGCCCTGAAACGCGTTGTGAATAAACAACTTGTGGATTATTACTACGGAGTTCCTTGTTTCTGAGAGCGTGCATATTGGTGGTTTTGTATATATATATATATATATATATATATATATATATATATATATATATATATATATATATATATATATATATATATATATATATGGGAAGTAAGGTGGTAAGATTTTGACTTACATTAAAAGTATACAGTTTTAGAAACAAAAAACACTAACATTCATTATTCATATGTAACTGACCTAAATATAACTTGCAAGGCCACAAATTTCATATGTCATCATTGATGTAATATGCGAGGTCATAATCAGTGCATCATACTGGTGCAAGTTATGTATAATTCCAATTTTACCTTTAGCTTTTACAGTGAATTTAGATTAAAAAATATATTTTTTAAGTATTTAAGTATTATTTTATTACGATACATTTGCAGCTAATTCCGTGCAGCACATGGCAGGACAGGGGTTGGTCGCACACAGCCAAATGTTTGTGCGACATGGTGTTGGCCACAAGGACTGGCCTGTGGCCAGGCCCTATGTCCAGACCCTCATTGGCGAATGACCCCCCACCACGTAAGCAGGCCCTAATTCCAAGGTTGCAGGTGGTCAGACCCTGTAAGTGGCCACCATCAATGGAACCCAACCCTGCATTCTTACTTTTTAAAACTTTTGTTTTTCAGGGGTCTGTGCTGGCTTACGCAGGACAAGACAGAGGCCATGCTAACCCCCAGGGAACTACAATGTGCAAAAAGTATATATCTTTTTTGTTTTAGCCTCTTTGGTGTCCGTCTGGGAAACCCTTGTTAGTGGTCATGGTCTCCCTACCCGATCCCCTCCTATGTCTTTTAAATGTATTTTTCTCCAAGTACCGTACATGCAGCCACAACATTTCTCCTCATGTAGGAGCCAGCCAATTACTTCACTTAGTCCCGCTCGACCAGCCAATCAGAACACTTAATTTTTTGAACCATAATTACTCAAAAATTGCTGAACAAATTTATACCAAATCATAAAAAGCACACTTTCTGAATAAAAATCTAGCATTCTGACAAATTTGGTCTAATTCTGTTCAACCATTTTTTTCTATATCGTTGTCTAATTTTTCCTAAAGACATTATATGAGGAAGAAAGTGTTTTGAGACCCTGTTTTTCTTGGCCCCTCACTTGATAGATCACGCAAACATTCCAGAAAGGAGCTGAGGTTGGTGAACGTTTTTGGAAAATTTGTGAAGACTTGGCAAATGGCGCCAAAATATAAGCAAAACAAAGAATGTTCCCCTACGGAAACCTAGACTTACATATGACTACACATTGGCAACCACCACTGTGCAATATAGACAAAATAAATTGCTCATCTCCACAAATCTAAAAAAGCATCAGGATCCTCCTGATATGTACAAGGTGCTTTTATTTTATCTCAATCCCAGTGTAAAGGTACTGGTGTGGCTTAAAAACTTAAGAGTTTCGCCTTTAGTTAAACATCAAGGAGGTTAATCAGTGGTCCCGTGGACCACTGCCTACTCCCCTAAGGCTGCCAAAACTATTCTCAATGGGGAAGGGGTCCCAAAGGGCCCCTTCCCCTTGAAATCAGTTACCACCACCTTTGAGGAGTTGGGAACTGGTCAATGGTTTGCAAGTAGACACATACCATATCAAATTGCAATTTGGGAGGAATGCCCCTTTGGTATGGGTCACAAAACCAAATTATGCAGAAAACATTTTCTGACCAGTAAATTGGACTTTATAAATTACAAAATGGAATTTTGTAGTTGCAAAGTCAGTGATATAGCAAATTACAGGGTTTGAGTTTGAAAACTTATTTCATACATCTGGCTCAAGGTGCTCATGTTGCAAAGTGCCTCTTTAAGCAATAGGTGCTGGTTCTGAAATGCTGATATACATTGGGAGGTAACCTTATGGTGGACAGAGGACCCATTTCCCAAGTCACCAACTAAACCTATCTGTTCACTGTATCCTGCACATCTGAAAAAACATATATGTTTAGGTTTAGCAACACGATCACAATATGCAACACAGAGGACAACATCAATGACCTCCAACCTGCCTCTTAAAATGTACAATATATAGGCTATCATTCTAACAGGTAAGCATTTATCCCACAACAGAGCCCATCCTGTCTTTTCGGCATGGTACAAATGGTGAGTTACTTCCACCACCAAGATAGGCTCATCTGGTGATGAGTGCCAATGAAGAGGAGCAAAATTAAAAAGTGAGAGTGCACCTAAGCCCACAAGAGACACTCTGGATTCAACCCAAAACTGGGTAACCCCAGTTCTAATCCCTTAACAGAGTATTGCTTATTTGGCACAGCAAATGCATGTGGCAGATGAAAAAGTCTATTAATGGTGACTTCTGGCACACAGATATAATCTAACAAATCAATAATTATCGTCCTTGTATTCAAAGCAATCAAGAGCTACACCCATTGTTGAGCCATAGCCACTAAGTATATTACAAAGAACATTGGCAAGCAGTATCTACTTGACAAAGCATCAACTGTCAAATGTGAGATCATGTAGTAATGATTGCCAATCCTGAAGCATCCAGAACTCTATACCTCACAGGGGACTCTCCTGTAAGTCTCATAAAGTAAGAAGGAAGTTAAAGTGCAATTAAAAGCTGCACTCTCTGAGCCACTGCTTAAAACAAAAGGATGAATGTGTAGTTTACTTTGCTATCCCTCACATGGCTTTTCTTACATGTCCTTCTCATCCACATATAATTTGATTCATGGATCTAGCTTAAAATAGTGTATTGGAAAATATTTGTTTTTTTAAAATTTTGCTCAATTTTTATTGAACGCCATTTTTATTTTACTAATTAAATTCTTTCAAAGGAAGCATTCATTAAAAAGGAACCCATATCTAAATGGTGCTCTATAAATATTGGAGGGTACATAGAGCAAGAGAACTATTCGGGCGGTGTCAATCTGGTTGCTGTTTTTAATGTTGTGGGCACCTGATTACTAGAGCGTAATCAGGCTCGTTTTGAAATGTGTCACAAAGCACATGCCTGCTTGGTGACAATTTCCATTCACTATCAATCTGTGTCACATTTGAAACAGTTACTAAGAGATTACATTCTTACTAACCCTGTGCCAAACGCAGCTATGCTCATTATATGTATAAAGTGGATTTAAAGTCTAGATTTAACATAGCTGTAAAAAGTGGTATTTACTATAATGTTCTTATCCACTGAAGTTAAATCTTATTTATAGCTGCTGATCTTTGGGCCTTAGGGCTTATTCTTTAGAGATGATTTAGAAACCTCTTAATGCTTTGGGCTGGCACAATTAATTACAGTTTCAAGATTCATTCAGTGTTTGCACCTATAGAGATGCCTTTGTTATTTCATCTTCATACTGTTTCTAAAGCGCTTTCATCTGACAACGTTGACTACACTATTGCATTGCACACTGTGTATTGACGAGGCCATTAAAAGTCACATGATATACTGTACCTAAATGCGCTCTTATCTGTAATGCAGTGGTTCTTACATTTCCTGAATGAACTATTTAAATAGCTATGAGAATGATAAATTTGTGAATATGAATAAAGTGTATTTTGCAAATTTGACCTTTAATGTCACAGCAATGTAGAAGAGAACTTGAAATTAATAATCATAAGAAACTAGCCATCTTTGTATATTATATTCGCTTTTTTGGTCATTGTTAATAATTAAGGCTTATTCTGTTTTCTCTTACTAACACGCTCAACAGTATTCAGTAGATGCATTACATCGTGAAATCATCATTAAAAAAACTATATAATATTAGCATGTTGACAGTCTAATAGCCAGCCGTAACAAAATAGGTATAAATAAATGAGCTGGACCAGAAAAAGATGCAATGAGTGGTTTTAGGAATAACTGACCAATTGGGGAACGCCAGATAACACAATACATCCTTGGACCAGAGTAAAATAAAATGTCCAGGGAATATATTTCACAGAAAGCCATAGGACCGGATTTCTAAATTTACTTGTGCCCCAAAAATTACTTAGTTTCATAAACACATCCATTTGTGGGGAAATTACCCATTCTGAGTGACATAATCATGATGGATAGAGTTTTATCGTTAGAAATAGGATTTGTAATTCAGGAAATTTGGGCACATGGCGGAATTACTGCATCTATAAGTGTAGGTTAAGTGATTGATCTGTGGGCCTTCCTGCAAAGTAACAGCTGCAACAATAGATAAACATATACAAAACAAAGGGGGCTCCGATGTCATTGCAGTAAAAGTGAAAGTAAAACGAGCTGATGGACTCATTTTATTTTCACTGAATCAGTGCTCAGGGGCACATCTCAGCCCCCAAGCACTGATTCTTACAGAAGAGATATTGTTGGAAAGGGGAGAATGTCCCCTTTCCAAGGCTACTTCTTCCCAGTGGATCCCTGCTTGGGGATTCACCACAGGAGAGCGATCTCCAAGTATGGATCTGCCCACTATCCACCAGGGATAGGGGAGTGGCCCTTTGAGCAAGGGCTTGTGCTCCCCCTTGCGAATTTTTATGTTTCAGTCTTTCTGCGCCCCCGCCGGGGAGAGATGGAGGCAATTACCCCAAAGCTCACTAGATACCAGGTTATTTTTTAATTGTATTGAAATATAGGGGTGGGGGCTGCCCTGCATGCCGTGCCGCCACCCCAAGTAAAGGTGGAAACAGTCTCTCTGCCCCCCGGGTGGGGGGAGATGGAGTAATTAACCCTGCTCTTCTCCTCCCAGGGTGAGCAGAACATTCACTAGATGCCTGGGATTTTTTTTTAAATATAGTGGTGGGCGCAGCCCACGATGGGAATGCCATGCCCCCTAACCCAATCAAATGGGGTAACAGTATTTCTGCCCCCATGGGGACAGTTTGAGGCAATTACCCTCGATCAGCCCCTGAGGGGGCAGAAGGCCACTAGAAACCAGGGATTTGTTTCTCTTAAATATAGGGGAGGGGCTGCCCAGCATGGGCATGGCTATGCCCCCAGTCCAACTTAAATGGGTAAACACAGTCTTCAGCCCACCTGGGGTCTTATGGGGATAATAACCCCTGATTTGCCCCCAGCGGGGCAGAAAGCCCAATGGACTCCGGGGATTTTTTTTCAAATATAGGGGTGGAGCTGCCCAAGTATGGGCAAAGCCATTCCCTCCCCCCAGTAAATGGGACTGTAGTCTTGCTGCTGTCCCGGGGCATATCAGGGTAATTACCCCTGATTTATCCCCTGGGGGTCAGAAAGCCCACTAGACATCAGGGAAAGGTTTTTTTTTGTTTTAAAACATAGGGGTGGGGCTGGCCACCATGGACATGGCTATGCCCCCACCCCAACTAAATGGGTCAATGGTCTTCAGCCCTCTCGGGGGCATATGGGGGTAATAGCCACCAATCTGCCCCCATGGGGGGTCAATAAGCCCACTAGATACTAGGGAATGTTTTTTTCAAATATAGGGGGGGCTGCCTGGCATGGGCATGGCTATGCCCCCCAAGTAAATGGGCCAACAGTCTTTTTGCCCCTCCTGGGGGCAGGCGGGGGTAATTATCCCGATCTGCCCCCAAAGGGCAGAAAGCTCACTGTATGGCAGCAAAATATATTTTTAATAAAATAATGGGATGGTCTTGCCCATCCTAACATCAGGCCCCACCATCACCCCTATAGTCTCAACAGTCTTTCTGCTCCCCTGCAGACTAAAGCCACCCATCCCAATGGTAATTGAGAGGACAATTTATTCTTTTGGGTGTCGATTTTATTTATGGGCCAGGAGAGTTTGGCGAATTCCCACTATCATCCCACTTGAAATGGCGAACGGCTGCATTTTTGGACTTGGGTAGTCTGCCAACTGGAAAAACCTACCAGACACAGACAGTTCTAAAAACTAGATATCTGGGAGAGTCCAGGTTGGTGTGCTTCGCATGCATCCAGCATCATTTTCATTACCCAGAGTGCCCTGAAAACCTCAAACTTTAACCAAAAGCACACTTTTTCCTCACATTCCTGTGAGGAAAACTTCTGGAATCTGCGGGGAGCCATACATTTTCTACCACATTGCATTTCCCCAAATTTCCCGATAAAAATGGTACCTTACTTGTGTGAGTGGACCAAGAGACCTTGACACAAAAGGTCCAGCAATAAAGGTATCTGCGGGATTTGAGGCCGTGCTCAGCTGCCACCCATGAAAACCTTCCAACCACAGACCTTTCTGAAAAGTAGACAACCAGGGAATTTCAGGGCGGTGTGCCTTGCATGAATTCCACAAGGTTTTCTTACTCACAATGTCCTGCAAACCTCAAACTTTACCTGAAATCGTGCATTTTCGTTACATTTCTCTGATGGAAATTTCTGGAATTTGTGGGAATCCACAAAATTCCTGACACCCATCATTGACCCACTTGTACCAATATAAATTCTGTGCCACTTTGTGGTTGGGCCTAGTGCCCGTGACAGGTACAGATCTACCAGAGGTCAACAGCACCCCACGCTACGTTCTGAATACCATCCAGGGAGATCCACAAACACTGGGTATGTTTAGAAACCCTAGTATGTTGGAAAAAAAGGACGCAAATGTGGCATGGATACCTAATGCTGACAATAAGTTATGAAGGCCTAAGTCCAAACTACCCCAAATAGCCAAAAAAGGGCTAAGAACTGGGGGAGGGGGAGGATAAGGGCCAGCATGGCTAAGGGGTAAATGCCCATATGTTGAGGAGGTTAAAGGTACAGAACACTTCTTTTTGATACATGAATGGCTATTATGTACATCAATGAAAGTGAATGTATATTGAATTTATATGAATATGTAAGCTAAATGCTCTACATATGCTAAGGAGTAATTGTGTTTGATATGGCTTTTAAAAATATTGGATCAAATTGAGGATGCTATTGTATATTTAATACTTCAGTTGTAATTGCACTGCTTTACTTATGTTTGTGTTTATATTATGTGTGTCTGTATTACAGCCCTGAAGAAGTGGCCTATTACCGTGAAATATGTGTTGGCTGTGGCTGTTCTGAAGATAGTTGTTTGAATGGACTAAATTGAATGTAATAGGGCATGAAGACATATTCAGCTTTTAGGTTTGCCAACATTAGGATGTGTTAAGGATTATTTATACAATTGTGCATGTTTGCAGTATAATGGTAAGGAAAAGGGTTGTATATAGAAATTATGTGATCAAAATACTGAAGGAATAATATGTGAAATATTTTAAATGAGACTCCCAAAAATGTATTATTTCAATTATTGCTTCCTACAAATGTATATTGTATTTGGATTAAGTAATTAGACAGGATGGTAACTGACTCAATGGGTGGCAGAAAAAGCGCAGGGACAAAAATAATTAGTCGAAATTAGGTTCAAAGGCCAGAGTTGTCGCCAATCAGATTTGGTGACATGCTTGGCACTGACTTTGTGGTTGTAAATGACCGTTCCAATGGGTGTTCGACAAAAACTGGCAAATCGCTTCACCTGTTCCAGGTGTGAATCAATATTGCCTTTGATGGATGTTTTTGAGTAGCTCAACCTACTACGCAATGTAGCAAGAATTGTAAATCAGAGTTTTCATGTCTGAACATAAAGCTCTTTCTTTTTCTCCAAGTATGTTTGCTCTTTCGCCTGTGAACCTAAACATCTAAGGCGTCTCTTACCTTTAACGCTTTTTTAAAAATCTTTGTCTCATTGCCTCTCTCTCTGTCTGTTTCTCTCTTTTATTGAGCATGCAATTGCCCGTTCAATAATGGTTGTACAAAGCAATGCACTAAGTCACTGATTAGTAAACTGTAATATCTTATTATAAAATTTAAAAGATGCTGAAAAGTAACTATGGGGCTCTACTGACTCTCTATACCACAGAACGCAAACATCATATAGAAAACTATACAACTGAATGAGATTTCTTTTCAAAGAAATCCTTAGATGAGGACATGAGGTGTAAATGAACTAAAACACTGATTCGATGTGCGTGAAATAACAGTTATTATCTAGCTTCAAATTATGTTAGGCTAAATATTGCATATTAAAATCACATGGTTTCATTTCATTTCATTTTCTTTACAGAACAGGAAATGTGGCCAGTAAAAAAAATCTGGTATAACTTCACAACACAAACGTTTGAATATTTAAGAGTCCCCTCTTCTGAATGACCGATGGCTTATTTAAATTGAAGTGATTGGTGTCACTATACATTTTAAATAATTCATGGCAATTGACGTCTCTGTCAATTCTCTACAGTACCCATAGTTAACAATATAATTCACTTTAACATCTTGTCAATAAAGTTAGGAATAAGTGCTTCTTATAACGCAAAGTATAGAACAAATGGTTATATGTACACCATGGTCTTACATCATGTGAGCAATGTAAGAAATAATGGGAAAGATATAGCTAAAAACGTGTTACTTTCTAATCGCCTACATACTATATTCTTGATAATTACTATCCTCATGTGATTGAGAATTGCGGCATACTATTTGAAAAATAAACAAATAGGTTTGTCCAAACCTTCAAGATTGTACACCAGAGAAACTAGATTGTTGTAGTCCATCCAGTAAGACACCTTATTTCTAGAAATCCAGGAATAGAATATTGGAAATGGTAAATCACACTTGCAGCCTGAGGTCACTTCTCCCACATAACACATCAAGAAACAATTTTAGACGAGTTATGAATGATTTTTTGCAGGATCAGATATATTATTTAAAGTATGGGGAGAGGGTACATTAAATTGAGTTTAAACATGAAGATATGTCTGGGTATCATCACAAATCCAGCCCCGGACTCAATGGCACGTTGAAAAAAAAAAACAACAGGAGGCAGCATTTGGTGTATTGGCTTAGCTAGTGGCAAGTCTGCAGTCACTGGAAACTGAGGTCCTGTGCTCAAAAACAAGTGGCTAGAATAGCCATGGGCCCTTGTGTACCAGACTGTTCCGCCAATGCTGGACAGTGACCACGAACAGCCCTTGATGTTAATTAGTGCTAACTAGGGGTTGCAGGAGCTATCTTTATCTCGCCCTTTCATATCCCAGACTCTGCCCTTGCTATCCCCGTTTCAGCAAAAGGATCAGAAAATAACCAAGGCCTAAAGAGACCAGCCTATATTTTGTGGTTACCATTCTTTGTCTTGTCAGTCTCCCATTAGTAGCAAAGAAAGGTCTGCTGAGGGACTAAGTGTGCGGCAAGGGAGCTATGCTCTGATGGATTGAAGCTTCAAGTGGTAAATTATGTAATTTCTGCTACCCCTGGTGTTTGGGTGAATCAACATGCAGCCATCTGCTTCTCAACATGTGTATGTAGCTGTCTTGCAGAGTAGAGGGGAAAGAGGGGACTGTTGAGTACGTATGGATAAGGACGCAAACCTTAATACATGGACAATTGCATGGAGTATGCTTGTGGGATTTAATTTTTTTTTTTTATTCCTCTTTTTGTAAATGGGTTATTGTTAAATGAATCAGGCCATTTACTTAATGAAATTTCTAAATTAGACTGTTCAGGAAAGACTCTGTTAGACCTGACAGCCTTAAGGTGGTCTTCCCCCAACATTTGCCTTCCTCCCTCCATTTTTCTGACTTCGTTTTTCTGGCTTTAGGACTCTGCACACTTTACCATTGCTAAACAGTGCTAAAGTGCTTGTGCTTGTGCTCTCTCCCCATAACATCTAAAAATGGTAGTATTGGTTCATCCCCAATTGGCATACTTAAATTACTTATATGTCCCTAGGTAAATGCACTACATGTGCCCTGGGTCTGTAAATTAAATGCTACGAGTGGGCTTGCAACACTGATTGTGCCACCCATATAAGTAGCCTTTTAACCATGTCTCAGGTCTGCTGTTGCAGAGCCTGAGTGTGCAGTTAACTTCCACTTAGACTGGGGAAGTAAAGCTACTTGCCAAGCCTTAAACTCCCCTTTTATTACACCTAAGTCACCCCTAAGGGCAGGGTGCTGTGTAAGTAAAAGGTAGGACATGTACTGTTTCATTTTACATGTCCTGGTAAGCTTTTATTCCTGATCAGAAAGGAGTAGTTGCATTGTGTTTTCTCTTTTTTGAATGATAATGATAAATCCTCTTTGCTTGTAAAGTTGGATTTAACAATACTATTTTAGAAATGCCACTTTTAGAAAGTGAAGTACCTATAGAAGTATGGCCATCTACTAGTCATGTACTAGTCAGCAAGGCTAGGCCACTGAAAATTTAAACCAACCAATATCACGCCAATGCGGACTCAGGAACTACCAACTTTTCTTTGTGTTCATGGTCACTGTATTTAATATTAGTGATCACCTTTAATTTATTTTTCTTCGTATTTCAAAATGATTTATAACAGGATCATTACACAATACACATTGAAATACACAAAAAAAGTAAAAATCTCAATATAGTTCAAGTTCTTATCAGGACTCAGAACTGAAACAGAAAAAATATATCCAGACATCAATAACCTCTAAGTGGGAAGGTTGATTGAATCAAAAATCAATAGAAGCTCGACCAAATATTTACCTCATGACAATTCCATCCAAATATCATAAAGCTCTATGAATTGCCTTCCTTGATGTACCAATTGGACCTGTATAAAACCAACGACATGTTATACTTTACTTTGTCCTGACCGTACTAAGACGTTTTCTCACATACTCACATTGATTTTGGCTCTTCTATCCATTTAATAGATATCCATCCATGGGTTACATAAATTTGATAGGAAAACTGGAGGTTTTTTTTCATCTGGAATGCATAAAGTAACAGAGCCCTCTCTTAGGTAATAACGAAAGAAACATGCCATCTGCTTAGTGCTAGCATGCCACAGTGAGTGACTTAATGGTCTATGCATAAACAAGCATCGTAAATTCATATTGCCATAGCTCCAAGTGAATTGTATTCCTTATTGTAATGGACAGTAGTACCGATGTGTTTATTTTATCTCAAAACCTTCCACCAAACTGAGTTAGGAAACCTCGCCGCATGTGACCCAAACATTCACAAAACGGAGGTTGCGGTAAAGCCTATTTGAATATTAATAACCAGGTGCCCTCATAAGCGAGCAAATTAATTATACAAAAGGGAGCTCCAAGAAGCTTGCAAAAGCATCCTACTGTACTCACTGTGCCCATAGTACCACAACAGACTGTCTGCGATCCACTTGAAGGACGCAATGCTGTTCAAAAACTGAGCGTTGTGCTCAACGTCGAGCGCTTGAGTTAAAAACGATGCTTGTTAATGCATAGACCATTAAGTCACTCACTACAGCGTGCTAGCACAAAGCAGATGGCGTGTTTCTTTCGTTATTGACTAAGAGAGGGCTGGGTTTATTTTATGCATTCCAGATCGAAAGAAGCCTTCATTTTTTCATTCAGATTTATGTAACCCTTGGATAGATATCTATTAAAGGGATAGAAGAGCCAAGATCAATGTGAGTATGTGAGAAGTCAATTGAAATCTTGAGAAAACTTCTTTGTACGGTCAGGACAAAGTAAAGTATAACATGGAGGTTGGCTTTTTACTGGTCCAAATGGTACATCAAGGAAGGCAATTCATAGTTCTTTATGATATTTGGAGGGAATTGTCATGAGGTAAATATTTGGTGGAACTTCTATTTATTTTTGATTCAATCAACCTTCCCACTTAGAGGTTATTGATGTCTGTATACATTTTTTCTGTTTCAGTTCTGAGTCCTGATAAGAACCTGTAAAACATTGAAGGTTCTAAATGCGTTGATGCATTCTCAGCCCAAAGTGTATTTGATTTTTTGTGTTGGAACATTAGTGGATGAGAGTGATTAATTACAAGGACACTTCTTTGTTGCCTAATCAGTTTTGCAGTGTGGTTGAGTAAGCCCAGATTGGAGGAAATTCTTAGGTAGCATCCAGTGAAGAGTAAATACATTTCCTCACGGGCATCAAAATTCAGAAATGTTTCATTCCGTTTTTGTTACATGTTGGTTTGTGATGATTGGTCTTGTTAATTGTCATTTTTAATACGTTATATTTGGGGTGGGTGTCAATTCAATATTATTTGTTTTGTGTATTTCAATGTGTATTGTGTAATGATCATGTTATAAATCATTGTGAAATAACAAGAAATAGAAATTAAAGGTGATCACTGATATTAAATACAGTGACCATGAACACAAATAAAAGTTCATAGTTCCTGAGTCAGCATTGGCGTGTTGTTGGTTGGTTTAAACTTTTAGAAAGTGGGCATTTCTCTGCTCTTAACTCTGTGTGCTTTGCAGCTTGCCTCCAATCCACGTCTGGGTATGGTGACAGCTACACTTAGGGGCCGATTCCGATTCAGGCCGGAAATCTCTCTGACCGAGCCGGACCCGGAGAGATTTCCGACCGAATCGGACTCTAGCAGTCCGACCGAACGAGTACGATGCGCACGCATGCAATCGGACTCGATTCGGTCGGACTCCCATTGAAGTCAATGGGAGCCGGTCGTCAACGCGTACGCGGGCTCCCATTGACTCAATGGGTGCGAGGTGAACAAGGGTGCCCCCTACAGCGGGTATGCGTCGATGTGACTCGCGGCGTACATGCACAGGTAGGGGGGACCCATGGGTCCCCCCTGTGTGTGACTCGCGCGGCTACGCGTACAGGGGGGTCCAACACAAACCCCCAAAGTGCGGCTCCGACTGCTCTTTTGAGCCGGACGGCGCGAGTCGGTCGGACTGCTCGAGGCACGCATCGTACTTACCCGGCCGGGGAACGTCTCCATTGCGCGGTGCGAGTCGTGTCCGTGCGAGTCGGTCGGAGAGGTCGGGTCCCGCGAACGAGTCGGTCGGCGATTTCGCGTGCGCTCGCATCGTACTAGCTCTCCCGGACGCACGTTCGAATCGGTCGGGAAACAGGGCTCCGAATTGGATCCGGTAAAGCCGAATCCGATTCGGAGCCCTACCGGCTGAGATCGGAATCGGCCCCTGAGTGTGTTCCCTCTAGACAGCCACAAACACACGAAGGCTATGTGTGTCTGAGTACCCATCTACATACATCTGTATTCTGATGGCTCTTCCAGGACTGGAAGGGAGGGAAAGGCTGAAACTCACACTTCAATATGTAGTGGTCTGACCCCTGACAAAGGTCTGATTACCCCCTATTGATAGTCTGGAGCCCGGACTGGGAAGAAAGGACCTACTGCACTTTAAAGACTCTCTTTTGAAGCCACCCCTACTTCAAAGGCACATTTGAGTATAAGTACTGGGTCTCTGACCCTACCAATTCAGTACACTTCTGGACCTGTTCCCCATCTGTCAGGAAGAAGAGGAACCGCTGTGCTGTTAAAGGACTGCCATTCTGATGGATCTGCTGTTTGCTGAACTCTTGCCTTGCTGTGTTGCCCTGCTGCTGCTACTCTTTCTTTGTCTGGGTGAGAAGGACTGGACCTGCATCACTTAAACCCTGAGTGACTCCAAGGGCTCCGTTGCTTGCCTCCTGTTGCCTAAATCTCAGGGACCCAAAAGATTTAGAACTCTCCTTTTCCAACCCTTTAGCTCATCGGCTGGCGAGCCTAAGTGTGTCCCTGTACTGGCCCGCGCTCCCTCACGGTTGGCCTGAACTCTTGACTTTGTTCCGGTCCAGTGCAACCAATTAAACCTTTAAGCGCTATTTGTTTCTAAGTGCTACTTTGACATTTATTCCTGCAAAATTAATATCTCAACTTCTACATATTGGATTTTTATCGTTTTTGTCTTGATTTATTTATAAAGTCATCCTTTATTTTTCAAAACTGTTTTGGAGTCTTTTGTGGTGTTTTTACTGCTTTACTGTTTAAGTTTTGCACAAATGCTTTACACATTGCCTCTTAAGCTAAACCTTACTGCTTTGTGCCAAGCTATCTGAGGGTGAGCACAGGATAATTTAAGTTGTGTAGTGACTTACTCTGACTAGGATTGTGGCTCCTGCTTGGACAGGGTGCATACTCTGCCAACCAGAAACTTAATTTCTAACAGTGTCCAAAAGTCAGGACTGCAGGTGCAAATTCAATCAACTTTCTCTAGTCACTGCCAGTAATTTAATTTAGTCAACTCTGAGGTAACAGGGGTTTTCATTTAGTCAATGGAATACCTTTAATACAATACTGAGCATGCAATATTCTGAATATGATTTCCTAGATGTTTTCGGTGAAGTGGGTGGGGAACTTCAGTGTGCATGTAAATTTGTACATGCATGAAAATGCAATTTTTACAGTATAGGATTTGTTTCAAAATGAGTAAAGTTTGATGTAGCCCATCCATTGCAGCTTTATTTTGCTCTATGGATGGATATTTTTAGCACAGTGTCCAAAACTTATTTTAGGACACAACAGACCAACAGTAATAACCACTGAAATAGCAATATAGCATTATTCTCATTTGAAATGGGTCTCACAGACATAGGATGTGGCATCATAGACACTTTCATGTTGAACAAAGTATTGTGGGCCAGGTTAACACAGTTTTGTTTTAGTTTTTTATTGATTCTTGCACGGTTAATTAAAATCATTGCAAGTCATACATTCATTATGCAATAAGAAAGAACAGAGAAGAAGATAAAAATGGGGTACAGTTATGTTAAGATGTGTCACACCAACATTTGGCGACTTGTTCAAATAATAAGAATCATAAAAAGCATGATCTAAGAAACAATAACGTAAAAGAAAAATGTGCGGCCAACCCTGATCTATTATTGAAGTGCAAGTGCTTTTTGCCCCCAAATTCAATCTATGTTATCATCTACAATGTACACAAAAGCATATTATAAATCATAAATGACGAAAGGTTTGCAGATGGATAGTAACACCAAAAAAACTGATATATATATATATATATATATATATATATATATATATAACCTACTGGCGGTCATTGGCCAGTAGGTAGTTATAGTTAGGACCTCGTTTCTATTCAAAAAGTGTTTTTTCTTTTGCCAATATCTTTGGCGCTGTTTGACGAATCTTTGTGAAATTTTCAAAACTAATGGTTCGCTGAGCTCAGCTCCTGTCTTGAAAGTCTCGGGGTGATTCGTCAAGCGGGGGCCAAGAAAAAAGGGGGGTCCCAAAACACGTTTTTTATCCATGTTAATTTTCATAGGAAACTTAAGACAAAGCTACAGCCCGAACTGCTGAACGGAATTACACCAAATTTGGCAAAAAGGTAGCTCTTGGTTCAGAAAGCGTTCATTTTTTTAAATGGTGTAAATCCGTTCAGTAGTTCCTGAGAAATTCAAAAATAAAAAAATATCGATATCTGGTGACCGCGGTGGTTCCGCGAACCCTCCCGAGCACGAGCTTTATTGTGATTAGCTGCCAACACTTCAAACCAGAAAGTGTTGGCAGCCATCTTGTGACAAGGTAGAACTGAGTCACAAGAAAAAAGGTAAAAAAAGGATTAAAAACAAGAAAAGGGGGCAGGGTAGAAACACCCTGACCCCCTAGGCCTGCTCAGGGGCTCCCACAGGGACCACTGGGCCAAAAAAAGCATGAAAAAATATATTTTGGGCCGGATTCGTGCACCAAAAAAAAAAAAAAAAACTCGGGCTCCCGCGCTTTGTTTCTTTAACCCCCCCCGGGTGGGCCTGGTCCCGGGGGCAATGTTTTAAAATGGTTGGGGGCCCGCAGGGGCCCCCGCAGCCCTGGGGACTGCCACCTCTCCAGGCCTTTCTTATTGAAATGTGTGGGGGGCTCCTCCCCCTACACAGCCCCGGGGAGAGCCACCTCCCCGGGGCTTCAAATGAAATAGGGTAGGGGGCCTCCCGGCCCCCCCAAGCCCCAGGGACCGCCACCTCCCCAGGGCTTTAGTTAAAAATGGGCAGGGGGCCTTGTGGGCCCCCCAAGCACCGGGGACTGCCACCTCCCCGGGGCATTAGAAATAGTAAGTGTGCGGGGGCTCGACCCCCCCATACTGCCCCGGGAAGCACCACCTCCCCGGGGCACTAATTATTGAAATACGGGGGTCCGTTGCAGACCCCTGGCCCCAGGGACCACCACCTCCATGGAGCTACATACATTTTGGGAGGGGGGCCGTGCGGCCCCCCTCCTGGAGCTCTCCTTGGCCCTGGGGAGTGCCCCCCAAGGGCCAGCTCCAGCAATGTCCTGGGGTGCCTACCCGTGGGACATTGCAGTTTGCAATGACAGGACGAGAACATGTCTCCCACCCTGTCATTGCAAACACTGCTTTGCTTCGTGGAAGCGAGAGCAGGAAACCTGCTCTCGCTTCCACGAAGCAAAGCAGAATTCCTTCTGGACAAGGGGAGCTGCATGTCAGCAGCTCCCCTTGTCCAAAAGCGATGCCGGCTCTCGCAGGAGACGGGGAGCCGGCTGGGACCGCGGGGGCATTGGGGCTCCCCCAGTGGTCCCAAACATAAGGCCAGGCCTCAGGGGATAGGGTCCCTGGGCCAGAAGTGGCCCAGGGAATGGGGGCCATGTGGCCCCCCTCCCTTAATTAAATATTTTTTAAAAGGAGGCAAAACCCCGGGGGATGGGGTCCCCGGGGCAAAAAATGGCCTCGGGAGGGAGGCCGCGCGGCCCCCTTCCTGTTTTTTTTTTTTTTTTTTTATTTAAATGGGTCAGGCCCTTGGGGATGGGGTCCCCAGGGCCCAGAAAAAATGAAGAGAAGAGGGGCCACACAACCCCTTCTAACAATAATTTTAAAAAAAAGCAGAAGCCGGCATCTCGCCAGAGGCCCCGCCCCCTCCCTGCACCACTGTTCAAATGCGCCTCCCGGCAGTTCTGGATTGGGGGATTAAGTCCCCTTGAATCCTAAGGTTCCTTAGGGGCCAACTAGCCCACCAGGTACCTCCAGTAAGCCCCACACAGTGGGATTGCTGAGAGGTGGTCCGAGGCCACGCCCCTTTTTACAGCACTCTGCAAACGGACCTCTTGGCGCATTGCTGGTGGGGCGATGAGGTCCTCTTGTGTCCTGAGGACCTCAGGACTAAAGTGGGCTTCATCCCCTGAGCAGCAGTGCGCCAGGAGGCATGATTGCAGAGTGGTGTAAAAAGGGGGCGTGGCCTCAGGCCACTCTCAGCAATCCAGCTGTGTGGGGCTTACTAGAGATAACAGGAGGGCTAGTTGGCCCCCAGGGACCCTCAGGAGGCAAGGGGACTTCATCCCCCAACCAAGAGCGCACCAGGAGGCATGTTTGTAGAGTGGTGGAGAAAGGGGGCGTGGCCTCTGTCCACCTCTCAGCAATCCCACTATCTGGGGCTTACTGGAGTTATCAGGTAGGCTAGTTGGCCCCTAAGGACCCCCACAAGCGAAGGGGACTTCAATCCCCATTCAAGAGCACGCCAGGAGGCGTGTTTCCAGAGTGGTGGCAAAGGGGGCGTGGCCTGCTATGAGAACTTAGCAATCCTGCTGTGTGGGACTTACTGGAGGTAGTAGGAGGTGTAGTTGTCCCCCAGAGATGTCCTTGGGGGCTGACTACCACTCCTGTTACCTCCAGTAAGTCCCACACACTGGGATTTCTAAGAGGTCTTCAGAGGTCACGCCCCCTTTCTCCACCACTCTGCAAACGCGCCTCCTGGCCCACTACGGGTTGGGGGATGAAGTCCACTTTACTCCTGAGGGACTTTGGGTGCCAAGAAGCCCTCCTGGTACCGCCTGTAAGTCCTACGAGGCAGAATTCCTGAGCGCTGGTCGGAGGTCCAGCACCCTTTCTCCACTACTCTCCATAAGCGACTACTAGTTAAAGAAGCATTTGCAATGTAGGTTTCCCATTTGCGAGAGTTAGAGCTATTGGCATCGTAAATGTAAAAGTTTTTTACTAATGTTTTTTGGAGTGGAGTGGATGTACGTTGTGTGTAGTGGAATTATGTGGTATGTTGTGCAGTGAAATTATGTGGATAGAAAGTATGTGGTATTTAGTGTATAGGTATTATGTAGAGTGGGAATATGTGTTATGGAGAGTAATTATGTGGTATGGTAGTCTGTGTTGTGGAGTGGTAACCTCAGGTTTAGTCTTCCTCGTTTCCATAGAAGCTAAACTATGAATTCAATGAGACAAAAAAAGAAGGAATCACTGAGGAGCACTTCTGGACCTAGTCAGAGATATGAGCAGGGCCACTGGAATCATACGACTGTTTGGCTGCAC
Organism: Calotriton arnoldi; assembly: GCA_963921515.1. NCBI lineage: Eukaryota > Metazoa > Chordata > Amphibia > Caudata > Salamandridae > Calotriton > Calotriton arnoldi. The sequence goes on from CAWUFW010000716.1 coordinate 273,083, forward strand.
CGACTTTCGCACAATTATACATTTTCCGCATTAGCCACATAATCCATCATCTGCTGCCTAATCTGCAGATTTGAACAAAAAAAGCCTTGTTTCTAGCTCCACCGGCTCAAACGTTACCAAAAATGCAGCGACAAGTGTTACAGTGTGGTGGAAGGCCCTTTGCAAACCTAGAATGGTCACCTGTTACTTATTGCTAAATAATACAGCCATTTATAGAGCGCAAACAGCTACCTCCGAAGAGGTGTCCCGGCGCTATAGCAACAGGTGGTGTGCGAGGATCACACAACAGCCGAGGATTCCAGGCCATTAGTCTAGGTTAAAAAGCCATGTTTTTGCTGCTTTCCTGAATTGTGTTTCAGAGGCAATCTGGCGCAAGGCATTAGGCAGGGAGTTCCATGCATGGACGCACCAAGCATGAAAGATCTGCCACCCATCCGAGCTTTCTTAACTCGAGGGGTGAAAAGCAGGTTCTGAGAATTAGACCTCAGTGAGCGAATCTGCTTGTAGGCGCCAAGCCTCTGTTTCAAATAGCTTGGGCACTTTCCATGGATTGACCGAAAATCTAGGGTTAAGGCCTTAAATATAATTCTATTGGCTACCGGCAACCAGTGTAGTTCCATGATGTGCGGAGAGATATGCTGCAGAAAAGGGACATGTCTAATTAATCTCGCAGCCGCATTTTCAACCATTTGGAGTTTCTTAACTAGGTAGGCTGGTAAGCCCAAGTAGAGACCGTTCGCGTAGTCCAGGCGGGAAGTTAGTGTGGCATGGACTACTGTCCGGCGGCAGATCTCTGGCAGAGGATGTATACATTTCCGCAGGTTTCTCAAACTGCCAAAGCAGGCAGCTGTCACCTGCTGAATTTGGGCCGAGAAAGATAGGTCAACCTCCCACTTTACTTCCGAATTTTTGGCAATGCCAACTGGAGTGGGAGGTGAACCCATTTCCACCGGCCACCAGAGGTCTGCAGCAGGGAGTTGGTTTATACCAAAAAACATCACTTCCGTTTTATCGGCATTAAGTTTGAGTTTGTTGTTATTCATCCAGTTGGCAATATCTTTTAAACAACCCTTAACCCCTTCGGTGTGTTGGTCGGCCGGGGGCCGTCCGACGCACCAGTGCTCATGTGCGTCGGACGGCCCCTGGCCGTCCTCGCACATGGCACAGGGAATCCCTCTGGTGCGGGCACCAGAGGGATTCCCTTAACCCCCCAACAGCCTCGGGAGCTGGGGAAGAGCTTCCCAGCTCCGAGGCTGCATGCACGGTTTCCCTGAAATGACGATCAGCGCGCATGTCGCGCTGACGTCATTTCAGTAGAAACCAAAACTGAAATGAGCCAAGAGGCTCATTTCAGTTTCGCTTTCTACGTGCTCAGGGGGCTATCTCAGCCCCCTGAGCACATAGAAAGAAAGGAGAGGTATCATTGGAAAGGGAGAATCTCCCTTTCCAATGGTACCCCTCCCAGTGGATCCCTGCTTGGGGATCGCCCCAGGAGGGCGATCCCCAAGCAGAGATCCACCCACTAGGCACCAGGGAGGGGGGAGCAGCCCCTTGGGCAAGGGCCTTTGCTCCCCCCATTTTTTTTGGGCACAGTCAGTCTTTCTGCCCCCCCCGGGGGGGGGCAGAAAGCCCCCTAGACACCAGGGATTTTATTTTTACTTGGAATTAGGGTTGGGGGCATTGGCATGCCCATATTGAGGTATCATTTTACTCGGGAGACTGAGAGGAACGCTGTGGGGTAGGACATTTGTGCCGGCACGGTGATTCCACCCAAAAATATGTGGAAAATGTAGTTTTTTCAGCTACTTTTGAGGTTTGCAGGGCATTCTGGGTAGGGAAACGTTGGGGGATCTACGCAAGCCATACCTCGCTGGACTCCACCGGGTGTCTAGTTTTCAGAAATGTGTGGGTTTGGTAGTTTCCCAAGATAGCCTCCAAGCCCGGTGCCAAAAACCCAGGTGACCCCCCTTGCAAAACCAGGTTGTTTTGTGATAGGTCATTTTGATGTCTCCTCAATACGTTTTGGGCCCTTGACCCACCCACGCAAGTGAGGTATAATTTTTATCCGGAGACCTGGGGGAACGCTGGGTAGTGGGAAATTTGTGGATCCACGTAGATTCCAGAACTTTCCCACACAGAAATTTGAGAAAAAAGGAATTTTTTCAGCAAAATTTGAGGTTTGCAGGGGATACTGGGTAGGAAAACGTTGGGGGACCCACGCAAGCCATACCTCGCAAGACTCCCCCGGGTGTATAGTTTTCAGAAATGTGTGGGTTTGGTAGGTTTCCCAAGATGGCCACTGAGCTCGGGGCCAAAAACCCAAGTGACTCCCCTTGCAAAACCAGGTTATTTTGTGATAGGTCATTTTGATGTCTCCTCAATACATTTTGGGTCCTTGCCTGTCGCGGGTACTTGACCCACCCACGCGAGTGAGGTACCTTTTTTATTGGGAGACCTGGGGGAACGCTAGGTGGTAGGAAATTTGTGGATCCACATAGATTCCAGAACTTTCCCACACAGAAATTTGAGAAAAAAGTGATTTTTTCAGCTAAATTTGAGGTTTGCAGGGGATTCTGGGTAGGAAAACATTGGGGGACCCTCGCAAGCCATACCTCGCTGGACTCCCCCGGGTGTCTAGATTTCAGAAATGTGTGGGTTTGGTAGGTTTCCCAAGATGGCCGCTGACCCCGGTACCAAAAACTCATGGGACCCCCCTTGCAAAACCAGGTTGTTTTGTGATAGGTCATTTTGATGTCGCCTCAATAGGTTTTGGGCCCTTGCCTGTCGCGGGCACTAGGCCTACCCACACAAGTGAGGTACCATTTTTCACGGAAGACTTTGGGGAACGCGGGGTGTGTGTAATTTTGTGGATCCACACAGATTCCAGAACTTTCCACCACAGAAATGTGAGAAAAATGTGTTTTTTTTTTACAAATTGTTAGGTTTGCAAGGCATTCTGGGTAATAGAACCTGGAGGGAGCCAGTCAAGTCACCCCATCCTGGATTCCCCTGGGTATCTAGTTTAAAAAAATGTATAGGTTTGCTAGGTTTCCCTAGGTGCCGGCAGAGCTAGGGTTCAAAATCTACAGCTAGGCACTTTGCAAAAAAAGGGTCAGTTTTCACTGTAAAAATAAAGTGCGTCCACGTTGCGTTTTGAGCCGTTTCCTGTCGCGGGCACAAGGCCTACCCATACAAGTGATGTACCATTTTTATTGGGAGACTTAGGGTAACACAGAATTGTAGAACAACTGTTATTACCTATTGACTTTCGATGCATTTCTGCCTTCCAAATGAAAGACAATGTGTAAAAAAGAAGTCATTTTGAAAAATGACCTATAATTCTCATGCTAGTATGGGTACTCACAATTTCGGAAATGTGCAAATATCTACTGTTTCTAAACTCTATATTTTGTTCCAATTTCAGAAATACATAGGTGTCTTTCATACCGATTTTTCCATGTATATAGTTTCCCAAATTAATTGCTATATACCCAGTACATAATAAAAAACCATTGCAAGACACTGCTCAGTTATTGGCTCTGGGTTCGTCGGGTTCTTGGTGAACCTACAAGTCCTATATATCCCCACAACCAGAAAGGCCCAGCGGATGTAATGGTATATTGCTTTCAAACAGCTGTAATAATTAGAAGAAGTTACAGGTGAAAACGTTGAAACAAATGGCTGTTTTTTCCAACAAAGTTTCAATTTTTCCTATATTCAACTGTTAGTTTCTATAAAGAAACCTTGAAGGATCTACACAAATGACCCCTTGCTGAATTCAGAATTTGCTCTACTTTTCTAAAATGTATAGCTTTCCAGGATCCATTATTGCTTTCATACCTATTTCTACCATTAACTGGAAGGAGGTTGAAAGCACAAAAAATTGCCAAAATAGGCTATGTCCCAGAAAAATGCCAAAACTGGTTTTCTGACAAAAGTCTGCTTGTCCCTGAAAGCTGGGAAAATGGTTATTTTAGCACCACAACCCCTTTGTTGATACCATTTGCAGGGAAAAAACCAGACGCTTTAATCTGTAGCCCTTTTTTCCCATTTTTCCCAATAAAAACCAAAATTTAGCTATATTTTGGCTAATTTCTGGGTCCCCTCCAGGGGAATCCACAAACCCTGGGTACCTTTAGAATCCCCATGATGCTGGAAGAAAAGGACGCAAATTTGGCGTGGATACCTTATGTGGTCAAAACGTTACAGGGGCCTAAGCGCGAACTACCCCAAATAGCCAAAAAAAGGCTTAGCACAGGGGGGGAAAGGCCTAGCAGCAAAGGGGTTAAAGCTAAATGTGGGTGATATATTGGTACTAATGGTGTGCAAGCCACTCTTGCTACTTTCTGTGCCTCTCTTGCCTCTTTCTGCATTTCTGTTGCTTCTTTCTGCACCTATCTTTCTTTTTCTGCACTTCTCTTGCCTCTTTCTGCACATCTCTTCTACTTTCTGCACCTCTTTTGCCTCTTTCTGCACCTCTGTTGCCTCTTTCTGCACCTCACTTGCATCTTTGTGCACCCCTCTTGCCTCTTTGTGCACCTCTCTTGCTTCTTTCTGCACCCCTCTTCCCTCTTTCTGCACACCTCTTGCCTCTTTCTGCACCTCTGTTCCTTCTTTCTGCACTTTTGTTTCTTTCTGTACCTCTCTTGCTTCTTTCTGCACCCTTTCCTCTTTCTCCACCCCTCTTCCCCCTTCATGCATGTCTGTTGCTTCTTTCTGCACTTCTCATGTCTCTTTCTCCACCCCTCTTCCCTCTTTCTGCATCTCTGTTGCTTCTTTCTGCACTTATCTTCTGTCTTTATGTACCCCTCTTGCTTCCTTCTGCACCCCTTGTGCCTCTTTCTGCACCCTTCTTCTCTTTTAGCACTCCTCTTGCCTCTTTCTGCACTTCTGTTCCTTCTTTCTGCACTTCTTTTGTTTTTTTCTACACCTCTCTTGCTTCTTTCTGCACCCCTCTTGCCTCTTTCTCCACCCCTCTTTCCCCTTTCTGCATCTCTGTTGCTTCTTTCTGCACTTCTCTTGTCTATTTCTCTACCCATCTTCCCTCTTTCTGTACCTCTGTTGCTTCTTTCTGCACCCCTCGTGCCTCTTTCACACCCTCTTGCCTCTTTCTGCACCTCTGTTCCTTCTTTCTGTACTTCTTTTGTTTCTTTCTGCACCTCTCGCTTCTTTCTGCATCCCTTTTGCCTCTTTCTGCAGCCCTCTTCCCTCTTTCTGCACCCTTCTTGCCTCTTTATGCACCTCTGTTCCTCTTTCTGCACTTTTGTTTCTTTATGCAGCTCTGTTGCTTCTTTCTGCACCCCCTTGCCTCTTTCTCCACCCATCCACCCTCTTTCTGCACCCCTGTTGCCTCTTTCTGCACCTCTGTTCTTTCTTTCTGCACTTCTTTTGTTTCTCTCTGCACATCTCTTGCTTCTTTCTGCACCCCTCTTCCCTCTTTTTGCACCCCTCTTGCCTCTTTCTGCACCTCTGTTGCTTCTTTCTGCACTCCTCTTGCTTCTTTCTACACTCCTTGTGCCTCTTTCACACCCTTCTTCCCTCTTTCTGCACCTCTGTTCTTTCTTTCTGCACTTCTTTTGTTTCTTTCTGCACCTCTCTTGCTTCTTTCTGTACCCCTCATGCCTCTTTCTGTACCCCTTCTGCCCCCCTTTTGCATCTCTGTTGCTTCTTTTTGCACCCCTTTTGCCTCTTTCTGCACCCCTCTTGCCTCTTTCATCACCTCTGTTCCTTCATTCTGCACTTCTTTTGTTTCTTTCTGCAGCTCTCATGCTTCTTTCTGCACCCCTTGCCTCTTTCTCCACCCCTCTTCCCTATTTCTGCACCCCTGTTGCCGCTTTCTGCACCTCTGTTCCTTCTTTCTGCACTTCTTTTCTTTCTTTCTGCAAGTCTCTTGCTTCTTTCTGTACCACTTGTGCTTCTTTCTGCACCCCTCTTCCCTCTTTCTGCACCCCCTTGCCTCTTTCTGAACCCCTGTTCCGTCTTTCTGCAATTCTTTTGTTTCTTTCTGCACCTCTCTTTCTTCTTTCTGCACCGCGCTTGCTACTTTCTCTACCCCTGTTCCCCCTTTTTGCATCTCTGTTGCTTCTTTCTGCACTTCTCTTGCCTCTTTTTCCACCCTGATCACTCTTTCTGCACCTCTGTCCCTTCTTTCTGCAATTCTTTTGTTTCTTTCTGTAACTCTCTTGCTTCTTTCTGCACCCCTCTTGATTCTTTCTGCACCCCTCGTGCCTCTTTCACATCCCTCGTCCCTCTTTCTACACCCCTCTTGCTGCACCTCTGTTCATTCTTTCTGCACTTCTTTTGATTCTTTCTGCACCTCTCTCGTTTCTTTCTGTACCCCTCTTGCCTCTTTCTCCACCCCACTTCCCCCTCTCTGCATCTCTGTTGCTTCTTTATGCACTTCTCTTGCTTCATTCTGCATCTCTCTTGCTTCTTTCTGCACCCCTCGTGCCTCTTTCTGTATCCCTCTTCCCTCTTTCTGCACTCATCTTGCCTCTTTCTGCACCTCTGTTGCTTCTTTCTGCACTTCTTTTGTTTCTTTCTGCACCCCACATGCCTCATTCTGCACCTCTGTTCCTTCTTTCAGCACTTTTGTTTTTTTCTACAACTCTTGCTTCTTTCTGTATCCCTCTTGCCTCTTTCTCTACCCCACTTCCCCCTTTCTACATCTCTGTTGCTTCTTTATGCACTTCTCTTGCTTCTTTCTGCACCTCTCTTGCTTCTTTCTGCACCCTTTGTGCCTCTTTCTGCACCCCTCTTCCCTCTTTCTGCACTCCTCTTGCCTCTTTCTGCACCTCTGTTGCTTCTTTCTGCAGTTCTTTTGTTTCTTTCTGCATCTCTTGCTTCTTTCTGCACCCCTTGCCTCTTTCTCCACCCATCCACCCTCTTTCTGCACCCCTGTTGCCTCTTTCTGCACCTCTGTTCTTTCTTTCTGCACTTCTTTTGTTTCTTTCTGCACATCTCTTGCTTCTTTCTGAAACCCCATGTGCCTCTTTCTGCACCCCTCATTAATCTTTTTGCACCCCTCTTGCCTCTTTCTGTGCCTCTGTTGCTTCTTTCTGCACTCCTCATGCCTCTTTCACACCCCTCTTCCCTCTTTGTTCACCCCTCTTGCCTCTTTCTGTACCCCTCTTCCCCCTTTCTGCATCTCTGTTGCTTCTTTCTGCACCCCTTTTGCCTCTTTCTGCACCCCTCTTCCTGTACCTCTGTTCCTTCTTTCTGCACTTCTTTTGTTTCTTTCTGCAGCTCTCATGCTTCTTTCTGCACCCCCTTGACTCTTTCTCCACCCCTCTTCCCTATTTCTGCACCCGTTGCCCCTTTCTGCACCTATGTTCCTTCTTTCTGCACTTCTTTTGTTTCTTTCTGCACGCCTCTTGCTTCTTTCTCCACCCCTCGTGCCTCTTTCTGTACCCCTCTTCCCTCTTTTTGTACCCCTCTTGCCTCTTTCTGCACCTCTGTTGCTTCTTTCTGCATTCCTCTTGCTTCTTTCTACAGCTCTCTTGCTTCTTTCTGCACCACTCGTGCTCCTTTCTGCAACCCTCTTCCCTCTTTCTGCACCCCTCTTGCCTCTTTCTGCACCTCTGTTCCTTCTTTCTGCACTTCTTTTGTTTCTTTCTGCATCTCTCTTGCTTCTTTCTGCACCCCTCTTGCTACTTTCTCCACCCCTGCTCCCCCTTTTTGCATCTGTTGCTTCTTTCTGCACTTCTCTTGCCTCTTTCTCAACCCCTCATCCCTCTTTCTGTACCTCTGTTGCTTCTTTCTGCACTTCTCTTGCTTGTTTCTGCACCTCTGCCCCTTCTTTCTGCAACCCTTGTGCCTCTTTCTGCACCCCTCTTCTTTCTTTCTGCACCCCTCTTGCCTCTTTCTGCACCTCTGTTCCTTCTTTCTTCACTTCTTTTGTTTCTTTCTGTGACTCTCTTGCTTCTTTCTGCACCCCTCTTGCTTCTTTCTGCACCCCTCTTGCTTCTTTCTGCACCCCTCGTGCCTCTTTCAAACCTCTCTTCCCTCTTTCTGCACCTCTGTTCCTTCTTTCTGCACTTCTTTTGTTTCTTTCTATACCTCTCTTGTTTCTTTCTGTATCCCTCTTGCCTCTTTCTCACCCCACTTCCCCCTTTCTGCATCTCCGCTGCTTCTTTCTGCACTTTTCTTGCTTCATTTTGCACCTCTCTTGCTTCTTTCTGCACCCCTTGTGCCTCTTCTGTACCCCTCTTCCCTCTTTCTGCACTCCTCTTGCCTCTTTCTGCACCTCTGTTGCTTCTTTCTGCACTTCTTTTGTTTCTTTCTTCACCTCTCTTGCTTCTTTCTGCACCCCTCTTGCCTCTTCTCCACCCCTCTTCCCCCTTTTTTCATCTCTGTTGCTACTTTCTGCACTTCTCTTGCCTCTTTTTCCACCCTGATCACTCTTTCTGCACCTCTGTCCCTTCTTTCTGCAATTCTTTTGTTTCTTTCTGTAACTCTCTTTCTTCTTTCTGCACCCCTCTTGCTTCTTTCTGCATCCCTCGTGCCTCTTTCACATCCCTCTTCCCTCTTTCTACACCCCTCTTGCCTCTTTCTGCACCTCTGTTCATTCTTTCTGCACCTCTCTCGTTTCTTTCTGTATCCCTCTTGCCTCTTTCTCCATCCCACTTCCCCCTTTCTGCATCTCTGTTGCTTCTTTCTGCACTTCTCTTGCTTCATTCTGCATCTCTCTTGCTTCTTTCTGCACCCCTCGTGCCTCTTTCTGTATCCCTCTTCCCTCTTTCTGCACTCCTCGTGCCTCTTTCTGCACCTCTGTTGCTTCTTTCTGCACTTCTTTTGTTTCTTTCTGCACCCCACTTGCCTCATTCTGCACCTCTGTTCCTTCTTTCTGCACTTCTTTTGTTTCTTTCTACAACTCTCTTGCTTCTTTCTGTATCCCTCTTGCCTCTTTCTCTACCCCACTTCCCCCTTTCTACATCTCTGTTACTTCTTTATGCACTTCTCTTGCTTCTTTCTGCATCTCTCTTGCTTCTTTCTGCACCCCTCTTCCCTCTTTCTGCACTCCTCTTGCCTCTTTCTGCACCTCTGTTGATTCTTTCTGCTGTTCTTTTGTTTCTTTATGCAGCTCTCTTGCTTCTTTCTGCACCCCTTGCCTCTTTCTCCACCCATCCACCCTCTTTCTGCACCCCTGTTGCCTCTTTCTGCACCTCTGTTCTTTCTTTCTGCACTTCTTTTGTTTCTTTCTGCACATCTCTTGCTTCTTTCTGAAACCCCATGTGCCTCTTTCTGCACCCCTCATTAATCTTTTTGCACCCCTCTTGCCTCTTTCTGTACCTCTGTTGCTTCTTTCTGCACTCCTTGTGCCTCTTTCACACCCCTCTTCCCTCTTTGTTCACCCCTCTTGCCTCTTTCTGTACCCCTGTTCCCCCTTTCTGCATCTCTGTTGCTTCTTTCTGCACCCCTTTTGCCTCTTTCTGCACCCCTCTTGCCTCTTTCTGCACCTCTGTTCCTTCTTTCTGCACTTCTTTTGTTTCTTTCTGCAGCTCTCATGCTTCTTTCTGCACCCCCTTGCCTCTTTCTCCACTCTCTTCCCTATTTCTGCACCCCTGTTGCCCCTTTCTGCACCTATGTTCCTTCTTTCTGCACTTCTTTTGTTTCTTTCTGCACGCCTCTTGCTTCTTTCTCCACCCCTCTCCCTCTTTTTGCACCCCTCTTGCCTCTTTCTGCACCTCTGTTGCTTCTTTCTGCATTCCTCTTGCTTCTTTCTACAGCTCTCTTGCTTCTTTCTGCACCACTCGTGCTCCTTTCTGCAACCCTCTTCCCTCTTTCTGCACCCCTCTTGCCTCTTTCTGCACCTCTGTTCCTTCTTTCTGCACTTCTTTTGTTTCTTTCTGCATCTCTCTTGCTTCTTTCTGCACCCCTCTTGCCACTTTCTCCACCCCTGCTCCCCCTTTTTGCATCTGTTGCTTCTTTCTGCACTTCTCTTGCCTCTTTCTCAACCCCTCATCCCTCTTTCTGTACCTCTGTTGCTTCTTTCTGCACTTCTCTTGCTTCTTTCTGCACCTCTGCCCCTTCTTTCTGCAACCCTTGTGCCTCTTTCTGCTCCCCTCTTCCCTCTTTCTGCACCCCTCTTGCCTCTTTCTGCACCTCTGTTCCTTCTTTCTGCACTTCTTTTGTTTCTTTCTGCGACTCTCTTGCTTCTTTCTGCACCCCTCTTGCTTCTTTCTGCACCCCTCGTGCCTCTTTCAAACCTCTCTTCCCTCTTTCTGCACCTCTGTTCCTTCTTTCTGCACTTCTTTTGTTTCTTTCTGCACCTCTCTTGTTTCTTTCTGTATCCCTCTTGCCTCTTTCTCACCCCACTTCTTCTTTCTGCATCTCCGCTGCTTCTTTATGCACTTCTCTTGCTTCATTCTGCACCTCTTGCTTCTTTCTGCACCCTTTGTGCCTCTTTCTGTACCCCTCTTCCCTCTTTCTGCACTTCTCTTGCCTCTTTCTGCACCTCTGTTGCTTCTTTCTGCACTTCTTTTGTTTCTTTCTTCACCTCTCTTGCTGCTTTCTGCACCCCTCTTGCCTCTTTCTCCACCCCTCTTCCCCCTTTTTTCATCTCTTTTGCTTCTTTCTGCACCCCTTTACCTCTTTCTGCACCCCTCTTCGCTCTTTCTGCACACCTCTTGCCTCTTTCTGCACCTCTGTTCCTTCTTTCTGCACTTCTTTTGTTTCTTTCTGTACATCTCTTGCTTCTTTCTGTACTTCTCTCGCCTCTTTACTCAAATGGGAAGTGCAAGCTGTCAAGTTTAGAGGTCTGTGTGCTCTTGTGACTGAGGTATATGTCTACTTGTATATGTATTCTCACATGTGTTATGCATCTGAAGATGGTAGCTTAAAAAGTGGGTAGCTTCTTCTATAGGTGGTTAAATGTTCTCAGTTCTGCTCTGTCATTCAGTTGCACAGGCAGACATGTCTTATGTATATATGTGTTATAGAGCCCCTCAAATATACTATTGAATACCCATGTGCCCTGTATTATGAGCAGAAAAAAATACACCTTTTTGTACACATATTTACAGAGTATGATGTTTGAAACACAGGTATTCAAGTATTTCTATGCTTTTTTTATGCAACATGTCACTCGGTAAAAGCAGAGACACGCATGCATACCTTCACAAACTTGGTCAGTCTTACAACAGTGATATGCTAAGATACTCAGCGTCCCAATTGCATTCATTGCGCATACTCCACAAAGATATATGTATTCACTCCATTAGCATTTCAAGCGGGCAGAGATTCTGCACCAACTGTCCATTTGATTTAGGTTATGCCCCTCAGTGGTATTCCCCAAAAAAGAACTCGAGGGAGTACAAAATGCTTCTCCTTAATTGCAGCGATACAAAAGGGGATGATGGACGGAACGCTTGAGCCAATCAAGCACTCACCCCCAGTCAACTGATCTGGGTTTAATCCATCATCATTCTTTAGCTCACTCCACCACCCCAGTTCAGACATGGCCATATGCAAATCAGTCTGACCCTGTGCCTCATGGGAACAGTCCAGCCCGAACTGCCAAGCCATGTCTTCCCTGGACCGGAAACAAGCATCCTAGGACCGGTTTCTGGCATTTCAGCCGTCATCAGCCAGGCTTGCTTGAATCCAGTGGCAAAGTGAGCAAGGGACCCACGTCTGGGCATACCCCCGCCAACTTAGGGCGACCAAAGCGATACAAAAGGGGATGATGGACGGAGCAGCTTGAGCCAATCAAGCACTCACCCCCAGTCAACTGATCTGGGTTTAATCCATCATCATTCTTTAGCTCACTCCACCACCCCAGTTCAGACATGGCCATATGCAAATCAGTCTGACCCTGTGCCTCATGGGAACAGTCCAGCCCGAACTGCCAAGCCATGTCTTCCCTGGACCGGAAACAAGCATCCTAGGACCGGTTTCTGGCATTTCAGCCGTCATCAGCCAGGCTTGCTTGAATCCAGTGGCAAAGTGAGCAAGGGACCCACGTCTGGGCATACCCCCGCCAACTTAGGGCGACCAAAGCGATACAAAAGGGGATGATGGACGGAACGCTTGAGCCAATCAAGCACTCACCCCCAGTCAACTGATCTGGGTTTAATCCATCATCATTCTTTAGCTCACTCCACCACCCCAGTTCAGACATGGCCATATGCAAATCAGTCTGACCCTGTGCCTCATGGGAACAGTCCAGCCCGAACTGCCAAGCCATGTCTTCCCTGGACCGGAAACAAGCATCCTAGGACCGGTTTCTGGCATTTCAGCCGTCATCAGCCAGGCTTGCTTGAATCCAGTGGCAAAGTGAGCAAGGGACCCACGTCTGGGCATACCCCCGCCAACTTAGGGCGACCAAAGCGATACAAAAGGGGATGATGGACGGAACAGCTTGAGCCAATCAAGCACTCACCCCCAGTCAACTGATCTGGGTTTAATCCATCATCATTCTTTAGCTCACTCCACCACCCCAGTTCAGACATGGCCATATGCAAATCAGTCTGACCCTGTGCCTCATGGGAACAGTCCAGCCCGAACTGCCAAGCCATGTCTTCCCTGGACCGGAAACAAGCATCCTAGGACCGGTTTCTGGCATTTCAGCCGTCATCAGCCAGGCTTGCTTGAATCCAGTGGCAAAGTGAGCAAGGGACCCACGTCTGGGCATACCCCCGCCAACTTAGGGCGACCAAAGCGATACAAAAGGGGATGATGGACGGAACGCTTGAGCCAATCAAGCACTCACCCCCAGTCAACTGATCTGGGTTTAATCCATCATCATTCTTTAGCTCACTCCACCACCCCAGTTCAGACATGGCCATATGCAAATCAGTCTGACCCTGTGCCTCATGGGAACAGTCCAGCCCGAACTGCCAAGCCATGTCTTCCCTGGACCGGAAACAAGCATCCTAGGACCGGTTTCTGGCATTTCAGCCGTCATCAGCAAGGCTTGCTTGAATCCAGTGGCAAAGTGAGCAAGGGACCCACGTCTGGGCATACCCCCGCCAACTTAGGGCGACCAAAGCGATACAAAAGGGGATGATGGACGGAGCAGCTTGAGCCAATCAAGCACTCACCCCCAGTCAACTGATCTGGGTTTAATCCATCATCATTCTTTAGCTCACTCCACCACCCCAGTTCAGACATGGCCATATGCAAATCAGTCTGACCCTGTGCCTCATGGGAACAGTCCAGCCCGAACTGCCAAGCCATGTCTTCCCTGGACCGGAAACAAGCATCCTAGGACCGGTTTCTGGCATTTCAGCCGTCATCAGCCAGGCTTGCTTGAATCCAGTGGCAAAGTGAGCAAGGGACCCACGTCTGGGCATACCCCCGCCAACTTAGGGCGACCAAGCGATACAAAAGGGGATGATGGACGGAACGCTTGAGCCAATCAAGCACTCACCCCCAGTCAACTGATCTGGGTTTAATCCATCATCATTCTTTAGCTCACTCCACCACCCCAGTTCAGACATGGCCATATGCAAATCAGTCTGACCCTGTGCCTCATGGGAACAGTCCAGCCCGAACTGCCAAGCCATGTCTTCCCTGGACCGGAAACAAGCATCCTAGGACCGGTTTCTGGCATTTCAGCCGTCATCAGCCAGGCTTGCTTGAATCCAGTGGCAAAGTGAGCAAGGGACCCACGTCTGGGCATACCCCCGCCAACTTAGGGCGACCAAAGCGATACAAAGGGGATGATGGACGGAACGCTTGGGCCAATCAAGCACTCACCCCCAGTCAACTGATCTGGGTTTAATCCATCATCATTGATTGGCTCAAACGTTCCGTCCATCATCCCCTTTTGTATCGCTTTGGTCGCCCTAAGTTGGCGGGGGTATGCCACTGGATTCAAGCAAGCCTGGCTGATGACGGCTGAAATGCCAGAAACCGGTCCTAGGATGCTTGTTTCCGGTCCAGGGAAGACATGGCTTGGCAGTTCGGGCTGGACTGTTCCCATGAGGCACAGGGTCAGACTGATTTGCATATGGCCATGTCTGAACTGGGGTGGTGGAGTGAGCTAAAGAATGATGATGGATTAAACCCAGATCAGTTGACTGGGGGTGAGTGTTTGATTGGCTCAAACGTTCCGTCCATCATCCCCTTTTGTATCGCTTTGGTCGCCCTAAGTTGGCGGGGTATGCCCAGACGTGGGTCCCTTGCTCACTTTGCCACTGGATTCAAGCAAGCCTGGCTGATGACGGCTGAAATGCCAGAAACCGGTCCTAGGATGCTTGTTTCCGGTCCAGGGAAGACATGGCTTGGCAGTTCGGGCTGGACTGTTCCCATGAGGCACAGGGTCAGACTGATTTGCATATGGCCATGTCTGAACTGGGGTGGTGGAGTGAGCTAAAGAATGATGATGGATTAAACCCAGATCAGTTGACTGGGGGTGAGTGTTTGATTGGCTCAAACGTTCCGTCCATCATCCCCTTTTGTATCGCTCTCCTTAATTGCAGGTCCTTGCCAAAACATGTCCCAGAAATCAATTTACTCCTAAGGGGAGAACAGCCGGATGTGTTGTTCTTAACAGAAACCTGGCTGCATAAGGCCTCTGACCCTAATCTGGTACAAGCATTGCCGCCGGGTTATTACATCCTGAGGAAAGACAGGATGTTAAGGAAGGGCGGTGGTATTGCCATTATTTTGAAGGACCTTTTGAAGGGACGCATTGAGTCCGACATCATACGGAACTGTGAAAGTATGGCTTTCTCTCTCTCCTTCTCCCCCACCTGTTCATTATCAGGAATCCTGATCTGCCGCCCTCCGGGCCCATGTGGGATGTTTGCAGATTCTCTCACTGAAACTACTGCGACACTCGCAAGTACCGCCCCTAACTTCACCATATTAGGTGACCTCAATTTGCATTTAGAGGACCCTCTTAAATCGGAAGCCATGGACTTGGTCCAAGATCTTAAGGCCATACAATTATTACAGAAAGTTACAAACCCTACACATGTGAAGGGTCATATCCTAGACCCGATCTTTACGAATGATGAACAACTCTCGGTAGACATTCCCATCCCCGTGCCATGGTTGGACCATTTCCTAATCCCGATTCACTGGAAGTCCTCAATACGAACTACTAATGGGCAATCTTCTAAGAGCTGGGACCGACCGTGGGTGAAACTTTCATCAGAAGTTTGGTCCTCAACTCTACTGAATTCTAAACCGCTAGGCGATCCTGACCCCAGTATAGCTTCAGACAATTTTAATCATTGGGTCGAAGCTTCCTTGGATACCGTTATTCCGCATAAATGGAGTCAAAAAAGGCCGAATGAAAAAAGATCACCGTGGTATTCACCTAAACTACGGGAACTTAAACAAAAATGTAAAAAACTAGAGCGAGCCTGGAGGAAAGAATATAGTATAGAAAAAAACAGAGTTACAAAGAGGCTATCAAACGATATCAGGCAGAAACAAAGAGAGCTCAAGCACTATACTATGAGGAGGAAATTATACGGGCAGCCAACGCGCCTGGGGAAATTTTCCTAATAGCAAAAAAGCTTGTAAACTGCCCCTCGCCTGAGTTATCTGCAGACTTCTCTCAGCAACACTGTACGGCACTCACAGAATTTTTTAATAAAAAAATGTTAGATATTTATAATACTTTCCCTCACGCTTCCGGCCCTGATAACCTGGACCTGGAAGCTGAAACTTCTGGGTGCAGTTTTCCACGTTTAGTAGACTTTCCCACGATAGATTTGGCCACCCTTTCCCAACTGTTTTCCAATGTCAAATCAGGCTCCCCTCTGGACGCGGCCCCTATTCACATGTTGCGCAAGGTGGAGGATATCATACTGCCCGTGCTTTTGGAAGTATTAAACTCTTCCATATACACCGGCCAGGTGCCCAGGTCATGGACACATGCCATGATAAGAGCATTACTAAAAAAAAACAACCTTAATCCTGACCTGTGGGGCAACTATCGGCCGGTCTCTCTTCTGCCCGGGACTAGTAAAATTTTAGAGAAATATATAAACAAAATTCTTTCCGAGCACCTAGAAACCCACTCTATACTGCACACCTCCCAGACTGGCTCCGACCAAATCATGGAACAGAAACAGCCCTGTTGGCAGTAGTGGAGGAATCACGGAAAATCCTCGACCAAGGAGGCACAGTGGCAATCATCTTGCTCGACCTGAGATCCGCATTCGATAGGGTCAATTATAACATCCTTTTTGACAGACTCAGAAGGGTGGGAATCTCAGGCAAAGCCCTGACTTGGATCAAATCTTTTCTAAAGGATAGATCCTATCAGGTCTTTGAGGGCAACTACACCTCAAGAAGGGTGCCTCTCACATGTGGATTCCCACAGGGCTCCTCTTTGAGCCCTACCCTATTCAATGTTTACCTAAGACCTCTTGCGGAGCTAGTCCTGCCATATGGGATCCATATTGTAACATATGCAGATGACACACATCTAGTGGTGGCATGAAGCCACCCGCAGAAGGCACCAGCTAACCTAGAATCCTGCATGGGGACGGTGGCCACTTGGATGGATCAGTCGTGTCTCAAGCTTAACGGAGATAAGACGGAGCTAATGATTCTGGGCAACTACTCCATTACTACATCTGGATTGAGTTGGCCCAATTGCCTTGGCCCGTCGCCAAACCCCAAAGAAAAGATTAAAAGCCTGGGAGTATGGCTGGATAGGTCACTTAAATTTGACCACCAAGCAGTACAACTTGCTGGCTCCTGTCACGGTATCATCAGACGGATGCGAAAAATTCTCCCTCTTCTTCCTGCAACTGCACGAAGAATCATGGTCCAGGCACTGGTGTTGTCCCGACTGGATTATGGAAACTCCCTCTATTTGGGCGCTCCAAAGGCCACCACAAGGAAACTACAGGTTGTGCAGAATTGTGCAGCTAGATTGCTGCATAACTCTCTCAAATCACACTCTGCCAAGCCTGCACTGAAATCATTGCATTGGCTACCAATACAGGAACGTATAATGTTTAAATCATTATGCATAGCACACAAAACCCTGTGGGGGACTGGCCCTAAAATCAATCTTTCCCTAATGGCCTTTCATCGCCCAGCAAGATGCCTGCGCTCAGCCAACTTGTTCCTGGCAACAGTTCCTAAAATAAAAAGAGCACGATCCGGAGGCCACATGTTCTCGTACAATGCGGCAAGACTATGGAATACTCTTCCCATATATCTCCGTGCAACGACTCACCACCTCTCGTTCCGGAAACAATTGAAAACATGGCTATTTCAGAACCTTCCTTAAAGATCCTCATCTGTCTGCTTGCTGTTGTTAGCGCTGGGATGCCTAAGGGTAGCCATGCGCTCTACCAAATGCTAATTAATAATATGCTTAGGATTGCTGTTTTATATTTGGTAGTTAGGCCCAACATTCTGAGCAGACAATTAATAGTGAACCTTTAAGACATCTTGGGAGAAGGATTAGTGATTAGGCTAATTTGTATGAGTCTGTTGTAAGGTACAGTCAAAGTAGGCCTCTTTCTGCACCTCTGTTGGTTCTTTCTGCACTTCTCTTGCTTCTTTCTGCACCTTTCTTCCTCTTTCTGGACTTCTGTTGCCTCTTTCTGCACTTCTCTTGCTTCTTTCTGTGCCTTTCTTCCTCTTTCTGCACATGTCCTACCTATGTAGGCATATGTAGACATTAGCATTTAAAAAACCTTAGAAATTCACTGAAAAACTAGAGGTTTCAGGGACATTATAGTTAGGAATTAGCATTTAAAAAACCTTTGAAATTCACTGAAAAAAACATAGGTTTCAGGGACGTTATAGTTAGAAATTAGCATTTAAAAAAACCTTAGAAATTCACTGAAAAACCACAGGTTTCAGGAATGTTATAGTTAGGCTGACATTTCACTCGTACAAAACCAGAGAAATTTGGCCGTTATAGTTAGTTTAGCTAACTATAACTCGCGCCCTCACAATGCTCTGTTGATGACATCACATATTACATCACTCATGACATGGTCAGGGACATCACTGATGATATCACTGATGTCATCTCAAATTACATCACTGATCACATCACTGATGACATCATCCACTTAATATCTGATGCACCTCCTCACACCCTAATATAACCTTTCATACACCCACTTTAAATTACAGACTACCATTCTCGAAACCATAGACACACCAATGCCAGTTAGTACAAACCCACTCACTGATTCATAGGTCTACACACAAACACTCACTCACCAATACAGTCACTCATACACACAGTCACTCATCAATACAGCCTCTGATATATGCACTCATACACCCATACAGACACTCACATACTGCCACTCATCCACAGAGATACTCACACACCTAGTCAGTCACCCAAAGAATCAACCACACTGCCATTTACTCACCAATACAGTTATACACACACCACCTCACTTATTCATACAGATACTAACAAATACTTACTCTCTTATACAATCCCTGACAGAAGCACACACTCTTCCATACAGCCACTCTCACAATAACTCACTCACACATATAGTCACTTATATACTCCAACATTTACATATACTGCCTTTCACATAAGTAGTTACTCACACATATACCACTGAGACATCCATTCACTCACCAGCACAGCCATACGCACACTCACTCACCCATACAGCCCCTCGCAGACGTACTCATGAACCACTACACCCACTGAATCACCTACTCACACATCCATGGAAGGAGTCACACACCCCCACCCACCCACACAGACACTCAGGCACCCATACAGGTAATCAGACAACCAAACATTAACCCATATAGACACTCATGTAGCTACTCACCAACACATGCAGCCACTTACACACCAACTGACAGACTAGTACAGACATTCACACAGATTAGTCATTCACCCATACATTCACTAAGACATGTTTAATCTCTCACTTAAACAGTCACGCACCCACTAAATAATCCATTCAGACACTCATTCACCTACTCATTCTTCAATACACCTTTGCGTATCTATAATTAACATTCTTAAACTTTTAAAAATCACCTAGTCTCTGGATGATGTCAACAGTGATGTCATCATTGATGTCATTTGAGATGTCATCAGTGATGTCACTGACCATGTCATGAGTGATGTAATATGTGAAATCATCAGCAGTGCATTGCGGGGCGCAAGTTATAGTTAGCTCAACTAACTATAACGGCCGAATTTCTCTGGTTTTGTACAAGTGAAATGTCAGCCTGCCTATAACGTCCCTGAAACCTGTGGTTTTTTCAGTGAATTTCTAAGGTTTTTTAAATGCTAATTTCTAACTATAACGTCCCTGAAACCTATGTTTTTTTCAGTGAAGTTCAAAGGTTTTTAAATGCTAATTCCTAACTATAACGTCCCTGAAACCTCTGTTTTTCAGTGAATATATATATGAACTTCCACCAATCCGCAGAGTACTCTGATTGTGTTCCTAAAGTGGGGCAATCCTGTTGTGGATATATGCATGCGGCCACAAGCATGCAAGAGCACCCATCCTCAAGTTGTTCGGCACCAACAGTGGCAAGTCTAAAGGTTGATCCAAGTTATTGGAAGCCGCTGAACCGCCGCAGCCTAGGAGTAAGAAATCAGCTGTCGGCATCAGTCGAACTGTGACTACACGGAAAGGTGCAGGCTACTTAACGCTGCACTTTCAGGGATGTTCAATTTCTGGCATGAATGTGACTGGATGTAGGATTTTGTAGGGGTGAATTTTATTGAAAACAGGACACTGGTGGCAACGACTAAAAAAACTGAAAATCAAATTACAGTGATGGAGAAGAAAGAAAGATAACAAAAGAAAGGCACTGATGACGAGAGAGTGTAAGAGGGGGAAGTCTTTCCACGCTGTCAAGTGGTTGTCCTCCAATAGTAGTGAGGCAACACGCTTTTAATGATGTTGAATAAGCAGACAAGCCAGGTTAAACTCCATGTGAATCTGGGCCTGCACTGTACAAGTAAGTAGCTGAAATAAAACACCTATAAAACTGCCATTGCACCAGATCCAACTAGTTTGATGGGCGTATTTTGTAGACAAAAGAGCCATATGTGAGAGTGGCCATGAGTTTCCTGTCAATATCTTTGCAAATTGCAGAGAGATCCGGGCCTGAAATGTTTTTAAGGAGATGATGAAAGACAAAAATAAGAGCATTCATCATTATAGCCAGTTCCTCCATTTGCGCAGATGGAAGACCTCGGTCAGTTTAGCCATACTCCAAGATATTTGATGTCAGACACTCTTTTGACTTTCTGGCCACTTAACGCAGGGGTTTTTTTTCCAAGGCAACTAGACACCAGAGCTTCCAGACCATCAAAAAGCTTTGTTGGGGACAACACTTTTGTCAAGCTTTTTATCATAACTTGAAGAAGTAGTGACCTCTTTGTAGTATGAAAGCAGAGACTGCATTTGTGCTCTGTCAACCAACAAACTGAATTGTGGATGTGAGATTGATGACTGCACCTACAAACCTTTGCTAACTAACTCTCTGTGATAGCTTGGTCGATCTGTCAAGGCACAGCCCATGGAAAGAGGCGTGAAGGTTGAAACCAAATTTTAACATCAGCATTTTATTCACAATAAAAATGGAATGACCAGCCAGGGTATTCCTCCTAACCGGGAATATCAATTTAAAAGCTCCTTAAATATGTCAGTTAAAATTAAAACAAATAACAAAAACAAAAAAAGCTGCAACAAATTTTCAACCCATATCTACGGATGGCAATTGTTCTGCTGCTCACTTGCCACTGCTCGTAATAAGTGATGATCATGATCCTCTCTCTTGATAACAATAAGCAGATAATTTCCTGATTAGCTCTGAATCAGCAAAGGGAGGTGAAATAATTTAACATGGGAGCCTGGGAAGTAACTTAGTTATTGACTTTCAGAAGTGCTCCTGAGTGCACCAGCTATTGATGCTCAAGCAACATACCAACAAGGATATTAAATGTAGATTTACTCTAATAATGTTCCTGTGTCTCATTTTCTACAGACTGTGGCTGCAAAATATCAGCTCCACTGTCTTACAGGTTTATTAGAGTAGCTAAGGTGCTAGGATTGGAATGCCAATAGTATTAAAGGATGTATGACAATACAATGCATTCCTTTACCACGCAACATTTACCATGCAATGCCTTTACAACGCAATGCCTTTATCACACATGTACCTTTATCATGCAAACCTTTACAATGGAAGGTAATTATTGTATGGTAAGGCAAGTGAAACCTATATATATACATATATTTCACACAATGTTAGTATTCGTAACACTTTCTTTTTTAAAATTATTGCAAATTAAAAAAATGTCTTTATTGGGGCTGACTCTCCCCTATTTTTCATTATGTGTATTCTCCCTTTTTAACCTTACTAACCTATACCTCTACCCACCCTTAAGCCCTAAAAATATCCTTACCACCATATACCCCTACCCTCCCCTAAAACCGAAAAAGTGCCCTTACTACTCTATACCCTTACCCACACCTAAACTCTTAAAAAACATCCCTACCTACCTCTAAACCCTAAAACACCCTTACCATAATACCTCTACTCATCCCTAAGTCCTAAAAAATACATCCAACGATCCTATACCCCTACCCCTACCAAAACCCTAAATATCCCTTACCACCCTGTACCCCTAGCCTCCCCTAAACCCTAAAAACACCCTTACCACTCTAAACCCCTAACCAAACCTAAACCCTAAAAATGCCCTTACCACCCTATACCCCTACCTACCCCTAAACCCTAAAAAACACCCTTACCACACAATCCCCCTATACACCCCTGAACCCTAAAAACACTCTTACCACCCAATACCTCTACCCACCCCAAACCTTACAAATACCCTTACATCCCTATAACCCCTACCCACCCCTATACCCTTAAAACACCCTTATCACCCTATATCCTAAACCCTGATTTATATACATGAGTTTGTTTATTCTTTTTTTTTTTACTGAAAAAACCAAAGGGTACAGGGACATTATAGTTAGGCTCTGATTTCACTCATACAAAACCATAAAAATTCAGCAGTTATAGTTACTTGAGCTAACAATAACTTATGTGCACACATGACCTCACATATTACATCACTCATGACATGGTCAGTGACATCACTCATGACATCACTGATGACATCATCTAATGAGTGTAAGTATTTTCTAAGAGGTTATGACTGTTAAACATAAATACTAAGCTACTACAAAAGTTAAATGAGTATACTAGGTGTATTACTAATGAATGATACTATTTCTAACATACATTATGTGAGCAGCACTGTGACTGTGTGTATCCATGTGTTTAAGTGGGTGTGTGAGTAGCTGTGCGGTTGAGTGAGTGGCTCTGTGAGTGGCTGTATTGGTGAGTGAGTGGGGTGTCAGTGGCTGTAAGGTTAAGTGACTGGCTGTATTGGTGGGTGAGTTGGTGTGTGAGTGAGTAACTGTATGGGTGAGTGGGTGGTATCAGAATGGCTGTTTGAGTGGGTGTTTTGTTAAGCGAGTTGGTGTGTGAGTGACTGTATTGGAGAGTGAGTGTCTGTGTGAATGGCTGTATGGGTGATTGAGCAGATGTGGGAGTGCTTGCATGGATGTGTGAATTGGTATGTAAGTGGTTGTGTGGGTGTATGAATAGGTGTATGAGAGGTAGTATAGGGGTATGAGTGGGTGTGTGAGTAGTTCTGTGGATGATGTCATCAATTATGTCATTTGAGATGTCATTGGTGATGTCACTGACCATGTCATGAGTGATGTGATATGTGACGTCATAAGCAGGTCGTTGCGGAGGTGTAAGTTATAGTTAGCTCAGGTAACTATAACTGCTGAATTTCTATGGTTTTGTAAGGGTGATATCTGAGCCTAACTATAACATCCCTGTACCCTTTGGTTTCTTTAGTGAATTTATATGGTTTTTTACTGTTATTTCCTAACTATAATATCACTGCAACCTTTGTTTTTTTTAAGTGAATTTCTAAGGTTTTTTTAAAATTGTATTTCCTAATTGTAACAAGTAACCTTTGAAAGTGTTTATGTGAGTGAGTGCATGAGTATCTCACTGGGTCTGTGAGTGGGTGAGTGAGTGTCTGAGTGGCTGTCTGAGTGGGTGCGTGAGTGTCTGAGTGGGTGTCTGAGTGGGTGCGTGAGTGTCTGAGTGGGTCTGTGAGTGGGTGTCAGTGTCTGAGTGGGTTTGCGAGTGCCTCTGTGAGTCAGTCTATGAGTCAGTGTCTGAGTGGGTCTGTAAGTGAGTGTGTGAGTCTCTGAGTGAGTGAGTGGGTGTGTGAGTCTCTGAGTAAGTACATGAGTCTCTGAGAGGGTCTGTGAGTGCATGAGTCTGAATGGTTCTGTGAGTGATTGCATGAGTCTGTGAGTGGGTCTCTGAGTAGGTCTGGAAGTGGGTGCATGAGTGTCTAAGTGGGTGTGTGAGTATCTAAGTGGGTCTGTGAGTGGGTGCATGAGTATCTGAATATATCTGTGAGTGGGTGTATGAGCTTCTGAGTGGGTTTGTGAGTGGGTGTATGAGTATCTCAGTTGGTCTATGAGTGGGTGAGTAAGTCTCTGAGTGGGTCTGTGAGTGGGTGCATTAGTCTGAGTGGGTCTGTGAGTAGATGAGTGGGCACATGACTCTCTCAGTGGGTCTATGAGTGTATGCATGAGTGTCTAAGTGGGTCAATGAGTGGGTGAATGAGTGTCTGAGTGGGTCTATGAGTGGATGCATGAGCCTCTGATAGTGGGTCTGTGAGTGTGTGTGCGATTGTCTCAGTGGGTCTGTGAGTAGATGCATGATTCTCTGAGTGGGTCTGTGAGTGAGTGTGTGAGTGTCTGATTGCTCTCTGTTTTGCCCTGTTCTGCTCTGCTCTGCTTTGCCTTTTCTGCTTGTTTACAGCCTTCTGTCTTTTTCTGCCCTCTGTTTTACCTTTTCTGCTCGTTTTTCTGCCATCTGTTTGTATTTTCTGCTCGCTCATTTTTATGCCCTCTGTTTTGCCTTTCTCTGCTCATTTCTTCCCTCTTCACACCGTTTCATCAAGACCTGCCTTTTCAACTGAGATCTTGCACCCCAGCACCCAGATACCACCAGAGGTGACAGTACCATGCTCTACAAATGCTGATTGATTGATAGCAAATTGTGCAACACTTCAGGGGGAGCAGTTTGTACAGCCCTGTTTATTTTCTGAATGAGTGGCGTGGTGTATCAAAGAATATTACCCTGTATATGTCTGTGGGGAAGTACTTTGGCGCATAATGGCCTAAGGCTGTACTGCACTGCTAGTGCAGCATGTTGGTGTACTAATAATGTGTGTGTACCTATCTGTTAACAGCACTGTATATAGCATTGCATATTTACAGTATTGTGTGTCTAAGAATGTATGGTTGTACATTATAGTGCATTTACAGCATTATATATTGACATTATTGTTTGCAACAGTGTGTGTACGGCGTATTCAAGGCACAGAATGGCAGCAAGGTTCATCAACATTGCACTACCCAGACTAGTCACTAGTGTATTCCGACATACGTATTGCCCACCTCAAATTACCAGCTGCCACACGTCCACAAATAAGATACAGTTTGGATAAAATGATGAGAGGCAATACAAATTTATAGTGATTTGTCAGTGATCAATGAAAATTCTTTCATAGGTTTTTTTGTTGTGTTGAAGATTTTTTATATTCTTTTCACAATTTGGTACAGCCAACGCGTTTCGCCCTAGAGAGGGCTTCTTCAGGGCAAAGTATTATAGTAAGCACTGTTCTAGTATTCTCCGTCAGAAACACCAGCAACAAAGTGCGTCAATATCGTCGCTTGGTCAGTTTTATAATTTTATGCATCACTTCTTGTACTATGGTAGCCTTAGTAAAGATGGTTAAGAGATTGATCAGTGGTGCCTCCCTTGTCGCCTCAGGCATTTCCAAGTCTGTGACTCATTCCAATTCAGATACAGTCTTCTCCCGTGTACGGTCAAATGTCAACTGTTGACATGTGAAAGAATTTTCATTGATCACTGACATATCACTGTAAAAATTTGTATTGCCTCTTATCATTTTGTCCAACGTGTGTGTATGGTGCTATAGGTGTATATAGCACTGAATGTATGGCTTTGCATGCCTTTATTTCTTTTGATTCATACCCATATTCCTCTAGAGCCACTTCTAGTAGAGATTCATATAATGACAATTAACTGTGAGGCACTTCGGGCCCAGGGATAACGTAGTTAAGCATTCATGGAAAATGTGCTGCTTGATGTAGAGGGGAGATTCCAGAGCATGCTGGGGGGCCATGAAAGTATTCTTTTAAGATGAACGTCTTGGAGCATTCTTGAACAAGGGGCAAATATGCATACGTTTGAGCCCAGTGTGTTCAGGAAGAATGAGTTGTTCACTCCAATGGTGTTTCTTCCATCTTGAATTGGAGCAGCCTCTGAGTGTCTGTGTTAGGGCAAAGACTGGTATGCACATACACCAAGCACTGTGCTGCTGAACACGGTGGATTGAGTGTGCCGAAGGCACTGATATGTTGTGCCTATAGCACGGTCTTTGTGTGTCATACTCGTGTGTAGTGCGGAGTGTGTTGTGCTTTTTATGACAAGGATTGAGCGTGTGTCAGCAGCTCCTTTGCCAAAAGCATGGGAATGGCATGGAGTGTGCGTGCGTTTATGGCAATCAAGCATGTGTATTCCAAAGATTACCCTCAGCCAAGATTAGTGATAATTCTCACCTTCATATATATTCAGGACCTGGCCATGTCTCCTGGGTGCCCTGAAGCTCACCCAGGTCACCCAGGGTGCAGGATAGGGTCCACAGGGGATGCCTCAAGCCCCCCCTGGTCCCAGCCTGCTCCCCACCTCCAGCGGGAGCCAGCATTGCTATTGCACACAGGGAGCTGCTGGAAATGCAGCAACAATAGTTTCATCTCTTTCCCTACCAGGATGTCTGCAGGCAGGGAAAGAGATAAAACCACTGCTTCCAGCGGGTGGGGGAACTTTGACAACTCCTGCCCGCTGGAACTGGAAAGTGTGTTTTTGCTTGGCAGGAGCTGTCAGCTCAGGCAAGTATAAGCAAACAGCTATGTCCCGCGATGGGCACCCCAGAACATAGCAGGAGCTGGCCCTGGGGGGTGGCTGTCACAAGGGCAGTTAATGGCTCTAGGAGGGGGGCCATGCATCCCCCATCTGTCCTTTACTTTTCAGGGCCAGCCCCAGGGAAGTGGTGGTCCCCTGGGTCGTATGTGGCCCAGGAGGCGGGGCACATGGCCCCTCTCCCATTGATTTAAAAGTATTTGGCACTGGGGACGTGGTGGTCCTCGGGTCCCGGGGGGTCTGCAGGACCCCCCATTAACCGTTATTTATCCCCGAGGAGGTGGTGGTCGAAGGGGCGTGGGGGTTCATGTGGTCCCCCCATTACTGTTTCTTTAGCCCCACGAAGATAGAGCCTCAGAAGGGGGGCCTGTGCACCCATCTCCTTTTTTGTAAATAAAGCCCCAGGGAGGTGGTGGTCTACAGAGCTCCAAGAGCCACAGGAGGGGTGCTAAGTGCGATCCCCCCTTTTTTAAATAATGTCTCCGGGACCTGACCGAGTCCCCTGACCCGGGGACTCTTCTCAAAACAATGACAGAGCCAGTACTTGCGTTTATTTTTCAATTTCACTGGAGTTTCAGATCTGCCACAAATTTCAGCAAATTTTTTTTTTTTTTAAATGCTTTTTTGCCTTGCTGGGGTCCCTCTGAGACCCCAGCACCAGAGCTAAGGGTATTCCTTCCCTGCCCACTTCTCTTTCATTTTAACTTTTTTTCAGGGTTGAAGTGTTGGCAGACAATCAGATCTTAGCACAACATCGGGAGGGTTCACGGAGCCTTTGCGTCCCTAGATATACAAATTTGTTTTTTCTTCAGTAACTCCACAACTACTGAATGGATTTATATCAATTTACAAAAGGCTGCTTTCTGGACCAACAGCTACCTTTCTGCTAAATTTGGTGTAATTCCATTTTGCGGTTCGGGCTGTAGTCATGTCTAAATTTCCTATGGGAATTAACATGAGAAATGCACATATTTTGACCCCCCTTTTTCTCAGCTCCCGCTTGACGGATCAGCCCTGTACTTTCCATGCACAACAAAAATATTCTGGCACTATTTTGTTTAAAAGTTCGTGAAGATTCGTCAAACAGTGCCAAAGTTATAGCCAAGTCAAGAAACGCTTTTCCTGTGAAAACTACATCCCAACTATAACTACCTGCTGGCGACCATCAGTAGGTAAGATTTATATATATATATATATATATATATATATATATATATATATAGAGAGAGAGGGGGTAGCTACAGATATATCCAATCCGCTTTCACACTTCCAAAGGAAGGACTGGCTACAGACACTGCATAAATGCCTAATTTCATGCATTTTGTACGTCATTGCACTCTCACTGCCATAATGTGTTTCGGCCAACACACGCGGCTTGGATCACACACATATATATCTCGTGTGTAGGATCACCGGAGGTATGAACGGGCACCCATTGTCTGATTAAGAGAAAGGCAAGGTGAAGGGGAGGTGTTGGTGGCCGCCGAGTCTCCTGATACTGTGGCACCCATGCCTGGCAAGGACCGCACCACTGCGGGGAGAAAGGGAGTAGCAGCCCAGAGGCTGCATGCCGAGTTGGTACCCGCCCGTTGTGAACATTGCCGGACACATCACTATGGACAGAAGCCAACCCCAGCAGATGGCTAATGCATTGTGACGCCCTGACCAGAGAACCCCGGCCCAGAAATACAACCCAGCTCACCCGAGCCTAGATGTAGCAACTGGCCCAGACACGGAGGTGCCTAAAGAAAGGCTGTGAGGAAGCATTGAACTGGGAGGGGAAGACACCTCAGGGGACAACAGGGCACGGCAGCCTACCCCAGCACCAGAGGCTCATACCACTTGCTCACCATTGATCTCCAGGATGGGCAGGCAATGTGCGGGTACAGGCGTGGCAACCCCACACTCAGACGCAGCCCTGAAGCAACCCGACCCAGCCACAGAAGTGCCAGACACCTCCAATGCTACCACGTTGGAATCAAAAGTCAACTCAGTGCTCCAGGCGTTGGCGCAAATCGGAGTTTCATTGACACAGACTTGCACGTCACTGGAAGGTCGCATAGACAAGATCACATCGGATTTTACACTGTTGCATGCGGACCACCACAAATTGGTGGGGAAAGTTAACGAATTGGAGGCAGAGCTCACAGAGGTAATCCCAGCCACGAAGACTGCGGCTTCTGACATACAGGAACTCACCATGCGACTCCGATCGCTGAAGCGCAGGATGAACGATGCTGAAGGGTGCTCCCGCCGGAATAATATTCGAGTGTTTGGGCTGCCTGGAGGTACGGAGGGCCGCGACGCAGTGGCGTACACAGAGGAATGGATGAACTCCCTGATGCCAGCAGGCACACTCTCCCCCTTCTTCATGGTGGAGAGAGTGCACAGGGTGCTGTCAGGTCAGCCGCTGCCGGGCACCGGACCCCGGCCCTTCCTGCTCCGCCTTCTGAACTTTAAGGATCGAGATGCCGTACTTAGAGAAGTGAGGAAGATGGAGGAAGTCAGGGTGGACAACTCCTTGGTCCTCTTCTTCCCGGACTATGCCCTGGGTGTACAAAAGCAGCAGAGCACATTCTTAGCGGTCGAGAAACGTATGCGTGAGTTGAACATAAAATACCACCTCATATTCCTGGCTCGCTTGCGAGTAGTCCTGGATGTGTCCACTCATTTCTTCAACAAGGTGGAGCAAGTGTGGGACTGGCTTGAAACTATAAGCCATCATACCTCACCTAGCAAGAGACAAAATAGTACTGATGCATACTCAGGCACCCGCAGGAATCAAAGACGAAGCCGACTACGGCCCGGGAGGACTCGGGGTCACCTCAAGGCCGAACACAACCTGGAGCTAGTACTGCAGGAATGACGAGATGCCCTGCAAGCAGCGGTCACTATGCGGAGGCACCAACCCAACAGGGACACAGACGTCTCAACTGAAAGATCCCTCAGCGAGGACAGCTCATCCGCAGTGTGGCCTAACAGTGAAAAATCGCAGAAACTCCCAATAGTGACACCGCAAACAGCAGATGAATTGGTGTGATATCACGCAGAACCTCCTTGTCACGCAAGTATCCTCCTGTGCAAGCGCGCCCACAGCAAGGCACCTCAGCATTCGCACACTGGCCATATCGCACCCTGATCTGTGGCTCTCACAGACACAAACACCAGTTGCTCCCAGTACAAGCAATATGCAATATACATTGACAGCGTACACATCTATACACGCACTTCGGGCCTAAACGCAAGCCCACCCGTTCCAAGATCAGCTCACAACCTCCCACCCCCTTCGGCACGACAGCGCAGCGCGTGAGGCCGTAAGTTGCCACATGGCATTGTTCATTGTTTGGGCAGACACATGTTGTCCCTCTGCTCTACCCCAGTTGCACTCCCCATTGTCTCCCTCCTTAATAGCTGATCAATACGACACGACTACACACTTATGTAAAAAGCAGATACGACACAACCTAATCGTGCAGCAACAACGGAGCTGCCCAGCCTCCATTACACCAAACCACTTATGCGCATTACCATCTTATACATATGATATATGCCACCTACAAACATTGTTAGCTGGAATGTTAGGGGTACACACACCGGCCTGACGATACGAAATCTATGCGTACCTCAAGCGGCATGCAGCCCACGTAGCGCTACTGCAAGAGACACACATAGCACTGCCAGAGACCTGTAGGCTGCAGCAGAGATGGAAGGGGCAAATACTCGCCACAGGTTACTCATCATATGCCAGGGGGTCTCTAATATGGGTTAGGCCAGGGACTCTATACACACCTGAGGAGACGGAGGTCGACATATATGGCCGCTTTGTATTGTCGGAAGGTCGCCTGAACGGGAGACACATAGTCCTGGGCTCTGTATACTCCCCAAACATGGAGCAGGGCGCTTTTTGGCACACGTTGACGGGGCTGCTGTCAAGTTGGTGTGATGTTCCCTGGTTGTTAGGGGGGGAACTTCAACGCGGTGTTAGACACCAGTCTTTACAGGTCCTTCCTACCGTTGCAACAAACTGCTGCTACATCTAATGCTCTTGTCCTGAGAGAGTGGTTGCATCATTGTGATTTAGTGGATGTGTGGAGGACCCTCAACCCACAGGCACGTCTCTACTCCCACTACTCCCACCCACACAAGTTGGATGTCCGCATTGATCATTTTGTAGAGAGCGCAACATTATTGGCAGATTGCTCTAGCGCAGATTATCTTGGCCGTACGCATTCGGACCATAATCCTCATACGCTGCAGCTGCGGGGAGACCAGATGGGACATGCCACCCATCTATGGAGGCTGCAATAGGCACGGCAGAGACACATACTTCGGAGATAACACAGGCTTGGTCTCTGATATAGGTGTGTTATGGGATGCAGGTAAAGCTGTGATTAGAGGGCAGTGTCTGGGGCTGGACCTAGAGGCCAAGTGCATTGAAGAAGCATTTTCCCACCTGGAAACGGACCTAGCGCATAACACTGGCACGCAACAGGCTCTAGACACCCAGAAACAGAAGCACACTGAGGTCCTCGAACGGCTACGCTGCTTAAACTACCCAGTGCATGCAGCGTGCACACACGCAACCGCGGATAGAGCAGGCAGGCTGCTGGCGAGACTGGTCAGACAAGAACATGAACAACAATCCACATTACAATTGCAATCTGCAATGGGTCAGCTGCTCACGCGGCAACATGACATTCGCTGCAAATTCACCGCCCACTATGCCAAAGTGTACGGATCAGTAATCAACGCGGGCCGGCAGAGTTGGATTCTTTTCTTGCTCCACTCGCCATGCCCCAGCTGACCGTGGAGCTTAGAGCTGAATTAAATGAACCGATCACACTCCTGGAGGTACACCAGGCAATACAAGCGTCAGCCACGGGTAAAGCACTAGGACCCGATGGGCTACCAGCTGAGTACAATAAAGCATATCAGACAGCTCTAGCCCCACAGCTGCTTTCACTATACCTTAGTGCACAAGAGGCAGCCACACTGTCAGATACGCTCCGGGAATCCTTGCTAGTTTCATTACCCAAACCTGACAGAAATACAGAAATGATAGGCTCGTATCGTCTGTTAGCGTTACTGAATACGGACTACAAGATACTGGCCAAAATACTAGCATGCAGGCTGGCCCCAATAGTACCACAGCTAGTACACGCAGACCAAAACGGGTTTGTGCCTGCTCCCTGTACGTCGCTAAATTTTAGACTATTTTTTAGAGTGGCGAACTACTCGAGGGAGTGTTGGACAAATTTGGGGTGTCTAGTGCTTGACTTAGAGAAGGCGTTTGACGCACTGGGATGGATCTTCTTATTTGCTGCCTTGCGCAAGTACGACCTGGGCATAGACTTCCTAAGGCTCATCAAATTACTATATACACAGCCTACGGCTAAAGTTAAAACAGGACCGTAAGTGTCCCAGCAGATCCCAATCGAGCGAGGCATACAACAGTGCTGCCCGCTCTCCCCTTTAGTGTTCGCACTGGCCACTGAGCCACTAGCCGAATCGTTACGCAGAACACAGGAAGAGTGGGCCATCCCCTTAGGAGACAGCATACATGCTGTCTCACTATATGCCGATGACCTATTAATTTATCTCAGAAATGTAAGGTTACCGTGCGAAACAATAGAAAAAGTGCTGCTTGACTTCGCCTCTCTATCAGGACTCCGGATGAACTGGGACAAATCATGCTTGTATCCCTTCTCTGAGTCAACACCGGACCCAGGGTTGTCCATCAACGGCACACCAGTGCACTGGCAGCTTTCAGCATTCCGTTACCTCGCGATCCGAATCTACTGAGACCCAGCAGACCTATTAGAGGGGAACCTCACTCGCGCTAACACAGCAATTAGGTCACAGATGACATTCTGGCACACTCTTCCACTGGCAACCATGGGACGCATCGCGCTCCTGAAAATGGTGGCTCTCCCAAGACTCCTTTACCATTTCACAAACTTACCCTTGTATGTCAAACCAGCATTTTTTCACATTCTTGAGCGAGATATGCAACAATTTATTTGGCATGGAACGCGTAGCAGGGTAGCGCCAGCTAAGTTATATTTCCCGACCAATCGGGGTGGCCTCGCTGTGCCCAATAGGAAACATTGCTACCTGGTAGCGCAGCTTCAGTGGGTGGCCCGACGGCTTGGCGCTCGGTAACTAATAGACACTGCTACGCAGCAGCCGGGCCTGACTCATCCCCAGCTGGTGGCGCTATTCCATCCCGGTAGGACAGGCGCGCCACCTACCCAACTTCTGATGAGGGTGGCCTACGCTTGTTTCTGCCACACTCTAAAACTCATACATACAGTCACCCCGTATGCACCTTCTTTGCCCATACTTGGCACGTCCAGGCGATATCGAACGATCACCGGAGCAGAACTTTCTTCATGGGAGGAGGTGGAAATCCAAACTTTAGGGGACTTATATCGCGAAAGGCAGCTGCTACCATTGGACGCGCTTGCGGAAGAATTCAACCTCCTGCAGGGCCAGTTTTTATTACATGCTGCGATGATGCGTGCGCTGTGAGCATCGTGGGGCGATATAGCGCAAGAACCTGCAATGCACCTGACAATACAGTATTTGCATGAACTGGGCATGAGCCAGCACCTAACTAGGTGGTTGGCGGGTTCCTTAAGGGTGCATGCAACACCTACACTGACATCCCTTCAAACCCATTGGGACGTAGATCTTCAGCGACCTAGCACAGAGCAGGAATGGGAGGTTATCTTAGCAGGTCCCACATACATCCTCCCAATACTAGGTTCCACCTCATCCAGTATTTCATAACACAGAGAGCCTATATGACACCAGCCAAGATTAATCAATACTTCAATCGCAATGATGCCCAATGTCCCAGATGTGGCTTGGCAGGTGGGGACCTCCTACACATGTTGTGGGCTTGCGCTGTCATATTGCCCTATTGGGGAGAGGTCACTCAGCAGTTAGCCCAGTGTGCATATCGCATGCTGGATTGGTCATGGGAGGCATGTATTCTGGGGCTATATCAGAGGCCTAGGAAGTATAAAGTAACGACTCGATTCATAGATCTAGGACTTATCATAGCCAGAAGGTTACTCACTAGGCACTGGAAATCTTCAGATCCCCCAGCTGCGAAGGCTTGGTTTCAGTCACTCCTTTGCTGGGCGCAGGCGGAAAGTGTAGCGCTTCACCGCAAAGACACTATAGGGATATGTAAGCTGCCGCTGGTGGCAGAGTGGGATGCGATACTAACAGACTTCCGCAAATCCTGGCAGGAATATTCAGAATGGCAGAGCACCTCATCGGAACTAGAGGAAGTACAAGAACTAGTGACCAGTACACAGTAGGGAAGGAGTCAGGGTGGACATGATGATCGGGGAAGGTGTGCAGGGCCCCGGATATTGTGTGCCTCTCACATATATCCAAGCTGGAACTGAATTATTCAAGAGATAAGGAAGGCGTCATATAAGTATAATACTCAATAAGGACGGGG
This sequence comes from Calotriton arnoldi, assembly GCA_963921515.1. NCBI lineage: Eukaryota > Metazoa > Chordata > Amphibia > Caudata > Salamandridae > Calotriton > Calotriton arnoldi. Next base: position 306,555 of record CAWUFW010000716.1, read on the forward strand.
TGGGGAAGGCGAAATGGAGTAGTGATAAATAAAAGTTGGCATGAGTCGTTGTCTCACTGAGTGGAAACAATGTGATTTTATATACCTATGTTATGTTGCATAATGTTGAAGTTCTGTCTACCTAGGCATTTCAAATATCCTAAGCACACAAACTATCAGTCTGCAAAGTTTAGCGATGTAAGTTGTCATGTGATCTTATGCATCAGTGTCAAAATGTACAAGCTTACTTATACTGTCTGATCTAATGTCTGTAACGTTAAAAAGAAACAACCAAAAATCTCAATAAACCAATTTAAACAGAAAAATTGCTGTAATTTTGGCCAGTCCCACAGGATGTGCAACAACGTAGTGGTTAGCCCGCATTGGCGCCAGAACTCTGATGATTTAGGCGAGTTGAAGCTGTGTAGTCTATGGGGTGTATAATACCAGTAGGTAACTATTTTGGTGGCGGTTTCGATGCTGGCCATGTTATGGGCTGTGTGGCGCGCCCGGTGAAAAATGTCGCCCTACTCCTTTACCGTTGGTTCCCTTCCTATCTCGGTCTCCCATTGGAGCTGGCCCTTAGAGAACCCTAATAGTCGGTACAGTTTTGAAATCATGGCCTTGTCCGACGTCTTGGGTGGCAGCCACCGCTCAAAGGGAGTGAGGTGCCGCTCGGCTCCAGGGCGAACAGAGGGGTGCATTACCCAGTGACGGGTCTGCATGTAGTGCCATCACTCCGATTCTTGGAGCGCAAAGTCCGTGCGTAAAGCCTCAAAGGGGAGGGGGGCCTCCACGTCAAATAAGTGGCCCACTGATCTGCAGCCTGTCTGGTTCCATATCAGGAATGCCGGGTCCTGGAAACCCGGGCCGAAGTCTGGATATCTGACTATGGGCGTGAGAGGTGAGGGGAAGATGTCAGGTCCCTCTGAGTCGCTAGGCCGTCCCACACCATCAGAGATGTCCTGGTTATAAGAGAAAGGTAAAGTGATTTGGGTCAAACCGTTTCAGAAGAAAAGGAATACCCCACAGAGCCTGTCCAGCTAGTGCTCTGTCCATAAATAACCAGCGCTTTTCGGATTCTGGTCGGGACCATTCGACAAAAACCCTGAGCTGAGTGGCTTGATAATAGCACTGAAGATCTGGGATGCCTAAGCTACCTCGGGGGGTTCGTAGCTAAGATCTCGATGAAGGCGGGGGCATTTGTCCGCCCACACAAATTTGTTTATCTCCTGCTGGAGGAGGCGTAGTGTGCCGGGAGGGGGAGGGACTGGGAGTGCCTGAAAGAGGAACAAAATCATAGGGAGGGTCGTCATTTTGATTGCTGAATGCCCGAAAAAATTTTTAGGTCCGTATTTAAGAGGGAAATGGGGCAGTAGGAAGAGCACTGAGTTTTATCCTTTCCTGGTTTAGGGATTACGACTATCACCGCCTGAAGCATAGAGGGGGGAAGAGAGACCATTTCGCCAATTTCATTAAAAAGTCTGGTGCTATGCTTTGACAGAAAACCTTATAGAAAGAGGACGGAAACCCATCCGGGCCCGGTGACATAGATAGCTTTTGTCGAGAGATAATGGAAATAACTTCCTCAATGTGGACTGGTCAGTCCAGGTCGGAGGCCTGGTCAGGTGTCAGGGAGGAGACGTTGGCCTATTTTATATATGTTGGAGCTGTGTCTTGAGGGAGGACCTGTGCTCTGTGGAGGGACTGATAGTAATCCCGGAAGGTGTCTAGAATGCGTGAATTGGTGGCCCATTTCTGTCCCTCGGCATCTTTGATTCTCTGGACTCTTGATTCTTGTTGCTGAATGCGGAGTAAGGTTGGCTAGAAGTCGGCCTGACCGGTCACCCCCCACATAAAAGCGATGTCGAAGATGAAGTGCTGCATGCACTGCTCTATCAATATCAAGGCAGGACAACTGGGCACAGGCTGCATCCAGTTGCCCTAAGACACTGGGGGCTCCCGTTCTCTTATGTATGCGTTCAAGTTCTAAGACTTCACAAGACAGTGTCTCCCTCTTATCCCCCCAGCGGAGCTTATTATCTGCTGCTGCTATCGCAATAAACTCCACTCTAACTACCGCTTTCAAGGCATCCCACAGGGTAGAAACTGAGACCTCTGGAATGTCATTAAGCATCAAAAAATCATCGATTGTCTTAGTGATTTGCGCAACCACTTCTGGGCGCCAGGTTTTGGAGTATGAGCTGGTTGTTGGGATTGTGAGGGTCACCGTCACTGCGGAGTGGTCAGATAGGGAGCGGGGCTCAATTTCCGTGGATTGGACCAAAGCAGTGACTTCCGAATTTCCTAAAAAGTAGTCTAGCCTGGCATAGGTCTTCGGGGCATGTGAGTAGAAGGCAAAGTCTCGGGATTGCTGATGGGACAGTCTCCATAGGTCTGTCAAGCCCCTGTCGTTCAACCAATTCAGGCGCGCTAGGGAAATAGCCCCAGTCTGTCTGTGGCACTGTGTTGAACTGTCAAGTTCATTATTGAACACGAGGTTAAGATCTCCCCCAGCAGTAACCCTCTATCTTGTGTGCCCATAATGTCTGTTACCGCTTTGTGGAGAAAGAGTTCCTGCCCTTCATATGGGGAGTATATGGAACCGACTGTAATGCTGCAGGGTCCCATGGTTAGGGAGTATGCTAAAAGTCTACCCTTGATCTCCACCTGCTTAGGACCCACTTTCCCCTTAAATGTCTGGGAGATCAGTATCACTACTCCAGCCATCTTAGATGGGAGGGATGAGAAAAATTGATGTGGAAAGGCCTTGGAGTGGAGCATGTGTTGATTTTAGGGAGGAGATGTGTCTCCTCTAGCAAGCGTATGTGGGTTCCCAAATTTTCTAGTTAAGAGAGGATTGAGCTCCGTTTCAGCGAATGGTTAAGGCCTTTAACGTTGAGGGAGACAATCCGTAATGTGTCTGTCATGTAGGTGCATAAAGTGGCAAAGCTTTTGGTATGGCCCTACTGCGGCTCGCCCCGCCCCCGCTGAGTCCACACGCAAGAGTGAGTGGATCAGACACGAAAGAGAGGGAATTGGAAGATTGTGCATGATCGCCATAAGGTCCAACTTAAACCCCAAACAATGAAGCCAAGTGGCCCATAAAACATTAACAGTATGTCCTTAAAGAAGGAGACACAGTCCAGGATGTAAAGCTCCATAGGATATTAGGTAAAGAGGGGGGTGTTGGTGGCCCTGCTCCCCGCTCCCAGCCCGGGAAGAGAAATAAGGACCGCCTGTCTCTCTCTAGCAATGGTCTCTGGGTCCAGGCGGTGCCCAACCGGGGAGGAACAACCATCGCCATGACTCGAGGGCTCCTCGCTCTCATGGCCAAACTGCCCCCCCGGGGCACATCCAGGCAGGGGGTCCTTCAGATCAAGGAGGCGGCTCGCCTCTTCCACAGAACAGAGCTGGTGCAGTTCCCCTTCCAAGCGAAAAACAATTTTAAAGCTATGTCCCCATGAATAGGGCACCCCCCTCTCTCGGAGGCAAGAGGTGACAGGTCGGAAGGTCCTGCTTTTTTGAAAAGTGGGAGCACTGCCACTCTGTTGCGGGGTGGGCAGAAGGGCAGAGGTGCCGATCCCGTCCAGGCAGGGCGGTCCAAGGTCGATCCCCCCCAGGAGGCCACAGCTCAAGGGCGGCCCACAGGAGGTTTCCACGCCCTGCCCCAGCAACTTGTTCTGGGATGCCCTCTGTCACAGACCACCGCTCCCTGATGCGGTCTAGCCGCCGGACCGGCACAGGTGGGTGGTCTTTATCCTCCGGCACAGAACACCTCAAGTGGAGTCTCTGGCAGCCCAGTTGGCCCCGGCAGCAAAGGCAGCCCAGGCCCCGATCCGTCCGAGCCGCGACTAGCCTCCACAGTTCCTCCTTTGAGCGGGCCGTTAGGTGCCACCGGGATCGTCCAGCAGCCTCTGGAGATATCTCGTCAAAGCTGGGAGGGCTATTCAATACCCAGCAGTGCTTTTGGCAGTGGGGTCTAGTGACGGGAGCGGAGAGCTTCAAAAGTGCAACTCACTTGTCCGCCATCTTGGCCACGCCCCGCCGGCACTACTTTTAAAAAAATAATACGGCTGGGTACTATGTCACTCAACAGGCAGTCAACCCCCATTTGGGACTAGGGGACACTTTTTCTAACACCCAGGCAAGACTGCTGGCTGGTGATAGGCATCTGCTAAAACCACATCTGTTAGAGGCTGGTAGGTGCCAGGTCTGGGATGGGGGCCACATCTTTTTAAGAAACAAAACATTGGAGGAGAACAGAGTGTACGATAGGAAGTGTTACCATACTAGTGAGGCTCAACTTAGAGAGCTTCTGGTAGAGAGATGACGGTGGTCATCCTGGGCTCAACTGTGGCACTACATACAGGCAGGACCAGCAGCTGCAGGACTGTCATCAAAGCAACTGGCTGATCTGATGGCTTAAGCTTGATGGGATGGGAAATAAGTAGCTCCAAACATCCAGGAAAGCACCAATGCTGGGCCAATGAAGGCCTGATCTTGATGAATTTCCTCCTTAACTTGGATTAGAGTTCCAGTATTTGTTAGTAGTTGGTGGAAGTTGAAACCCGTCTACCATGAACTTCTATTGCATCCTCAACGTTCATATTACCAACAAAGGTAGAGGTTGTGTTTGTAGACATTTCTCCCACTTTCAGGAAGCTGATGCAGTTGCTGGGCCAGTCAAGTGTGAATATGCAATAGGGACCAAGCTGGTTATGTCACACACTTCAGTTAACACTCTAGGAGGACCATCCAGGTAGGAAACTATATGTATCCCATCCACAAATTCCCTGTAGAAAAAGGAAGAAAGAGTAGGGTGAGCTGACACTGTTGTTTATATCTGGGCAGCACCCATCCTCCAGTTTAGATACACTTTCAGACAAAGGATTGTTCATGGTCAAATAGTTGAAAAAGCAAATATGGGTCCCAAACACAGGTCAGGATTATCCCATGGATGCAATCACTCTGATGATCACTTCCCATTTGCTTTAATGGTTGGAATCATCCCTCAATGAAAAAGGGATACCAATTACCCGGGTGTTTTGAGCCTTTACCAAAGGGGAAAATGGCTGTCTCCCCTGAGCTGCGGCATACTGTAGCCATTAAAAAAAAGACATCCGGGACCTGGCAATATGGGTGTTGCTGGTGGTATCACCTCAAGACTAACAGGTGGTATCCCCTGAAGACTTACAGGTTGAACAGGTTTAGGGTCTCTTCTATCTCAAAAAGATACCAGGGACCGTATGGTGTCAATGATGGCAAGAGATGGGGGTATTGCTCAGATGTCCCTTGCATTAGGGGCCACATCAAAGAGATCAAATACAATTTTTAGAGGTACCTCAGAGGACAAAGGAACAAATGGAGGCTAGGACAGTGAACAAAGATTCATTTTTTTCCTTACAGTTTTCATACATGCTTTTATTAAGTATGATATTACTTTGGCTGAAAGCATTAATTTATTTGTGGATTAAGGTAAAGGTAATTGGAAATGGCACAAGAAAGCATTAAACTCTATATATGTCTCCTGCTTCTGAAAACATATACCAAAAGGGGCTAGAAAATACCTGAGTTCTAAACGTGTGCACTATACACAAAGGTATACCCAGAAAGATGCTGTTTAGGTTAGTTAGCCTTTCAGTATGTGTTTAGTTGTGATTATCTTGTTTCACAAAAACCGAAAAGAGGCAGAAGTAGACTTGCACAATGTGTAAATGTTGCATTTATGCACTGCATACCATCTCCTGATTTACAAACATGAAAAGCATGCATATGTGTACGCTTGAAGAATATCAGCTTTGACCACAAACGTTATGCATTCTTGGATCAACACAATGTGAAAAAAATCTAAGTTCCCAAGGAGTGTGTACTAAAAACCGAGGATCACATATGCAACATTTGTGTCCAAGGGGTAACCATGGCAAGGCAAATGAATGAAAAACAAATAATCACAAGTACATAAGGCAGAGTCATTGCTGGATTTAAAATCTGTATCACACACCTCCTGAAATCTTAGGGCCTGATTTAGAGTTCGGCGGACGAGTTTCTCCATCACAAATGTGATTGATATCCAGTCTGCCGTATTACATGTGCTATTGGATATAATGCACTTGTAATAAGGTGGACAGGATACATGTCATGTTTGTGATGAAGTATCCTGTCTGCCGAACTTTAAGTCAGAATCCTAGTGTGTTATAATAACTTACACCCATCTAACTCCTGTAAATCTCAGAGCTGTCAGAGCTCAGTGAAGGGAAATGACAAAGTAGCGTCACAAACAGTAATGCAAATAGCAAATAAAAACAATGTAAACATGCATTGCAAGAGACTGATGACTTTAAAAAGAATACACTTCATGAAAACACAAAACAAGCTGTTGGACCTTATTTAAAGGTTGGTGGAGAGGGAACTCCATTGCAATGGCAATGGAGTTCCCTCCGATCCACATTATGGTCCCCTCTTCTGATTTAGAATCAGGCAAGCATAGGTTTGATGACGGCAGAGGCTACTCTTTCTCCACCGTGGTCAAACCGCTCCGACGGCCCAATGGAGTAAGGGCCATCAGTGGTTTGGCTATATGTCCACCCACCTAATTTAATTGGGCAGACATACAGCTGATTTTTAAGGCCTGTCACTGCCAGCAAAATACTGGTGATAAGGGGCATTGAAAGTGTCCAATGCCTCCCTTGCCATGGGAGTTTTTTATTTTCAGAAAGAAATTCCCACTTTAGGAGCCAGCCCTCTGTCAAACTTACAATGCATTCACAGGAACCACCATGACAGCAGTTCCTAACAATGCCACAAATGTCCGCTGGGCCATCTGACATTTCTAAATTCAGTGAGCAGCACCTCCATTTGGACAATAGAGTAATTTACTCTGTCACCCTTGTGGAGAAACAGGCCGCCTGCCAATATTTCAATCAGCCCCAAATCTTGTTGGCTATTTCTGTGTGGTCCCCCAGACTTTTTCCTTGTATGGTACTGCATTTCTGACATATTTTGACTCTGAGCAATGGGAGATTGTTGACCAGATTCTTCTTGCAAGTGTTCCTCCCTTAAATCATGATGTATAATTAGAAAATATCAATTGGCTTGATTGGCTGTTAAGTAAGTCCATAATACAAATGCAGGAAAAGTGTGCCAGCACCATATAGTTCAAATGCCCAATATGGGACAACATGTGACCGTACACCACTTACATGTGGGATTTAAAAATTCAGGACATAGGATCAAAGGCAGAAATGTCACATGGGGCCATAGCCTCCATGTTAAAATGCCTAAGTAAAACTGATTGACTCTGACTTTCCGTAATGCAGTTGAATCAGTGCCTTTTAGGAGCATGTCCCAGTTGATGAGGTCCTGATTCAAAGCATGGCAGTCATAATCTCCAAAATGTCTGCTCTTTTTAAAGTGGAACCAGGGTCTTTATAGTCCTCCAACCGGAGAAGCTGTTGCAAACGTACAGGTGTGAAGCCAATATTAACAGAAAGAATTTTAAGTATTGCAGCCTTTACCTAGCCAGTGAAACTCTTATTCATTGATGAACTTTGGTTGGTGGCACCAATATTGTAAATATTGTTTCTGGAGAGGTTGTACATTTTTGCTACATGAACTACAAATTAAGTGACCACTTATTGCAGCATTGGACCATTTTATAGGAGTGGCATAGGTCTTCAAATGTTTGAATTACAAAATTAAAAAGAGCTCCGCTATGAAGAGAGTAGGCCTGTTGGGGAGAGATGGGTTTAGGAAGTACTAGGGAGACAGGCAGCATGAGCTGGCACCGCACAGCATTCAAATGGCCAGATACTGGGGAGAGGCATCCTGTGTATTAGATCTTACTATGGTTAGACACTGGTTCCTTTCAGTGGTCAGCTGGGCGGGTTGACCATCTGATGGAAACAGCATAATGAATTTAATGGTGATGTACTTGAAAAGAATAACGACCCACTGCTGACTGATTCCAGAAGATGCACCATGCTCTACTACTGACCCCTGTCAGGGGGACTAGCACATGTTCCCTGCTCCTGGATTGCATCTCTTGATTTAAACAGAACTCTATTCACATAATTTGCTATTAAAATTTCCTATATCTCATCCTGGCCCAGTGAGTAGTAACCTTCTGTATTATTTTGGTGTAGTCTAGCTGTGATGGCCTGTGGATGAGCATATTACTGTGACTGCCATGCTGCTAGGTGCCTGACCAATTTAAAGAGGCTCTTCGGTACCAAACTAGACTTTGTGCTGAAGAGTGAGCGTCATCCCAGGCAGTGTAGACACAAAAAAGAAAATGGTCTACCCCATCGCTTCTGATCTCTGTGTGGGATATCCACCAGAAATTGTGAAGAAGGAGCCCCATGGACAGGAGATAACCTATTTGGCAAGAAGGAGTTAAGGGCACTAGAGACACACATCCTTTCTGCAAGTTCTGACGATGTGCAAAACTGAGGACAGTGCCACCTCAATACTTGGAAGAGATATGGGCTGCTGCTCTATTTCACTAATGGAAGTGTACATCAACCCAAAAACTAACTTGATCCTGCAGCAACTCTCACTGCCCTATGTGAGGCTGAGAAGCTTTCTAGTGATTGTTTTTGTTCTTTGACAAATGACTGCCCTGCAGAGGCTACTGTGGATAACTAAGTTTTGTTTTTCCAACAATACTTAAACCTTCATTTTCACTTAACGAAGACTGCCCACAGAAACCAAGAGTAAGCCCCAGATTCCTGGTTGAAACTTATTCTTGCTTCTAGGAAGTGAGTTGCTTAATCCAGTTTCTTCAATGTTGCTTAAGTTGTGCATTCAAGAAATGAATGCATGACAAAGATTTCAAGTGAATGGTCTCAATCCTGAGTCTAGTGTCTAAGGTAATCTGTTGGTGTGTGTAACCTTTCAACAAATGTGATCTGTTAGATTGACATTGATTGGGTTGGTGAGCCACGAGCACCTATCAACAACTGTATCATCTAATGACATCCCTGATCAAATGAAGGTATTTTTTAGATTGCATTACCTGCCACTTCCCTTACAGAGGACCACAATAAGTCACCACAGTAGGCACACAATGCAGGTTAGTAGTCTCTGTGTCACTTTCTGCATGATCTCAACCACATCATGGAGAATACTATTACTGTGCCATAATCTGTGCTGGAGAGACAAGGTGGAGAACAGCATTTATAATACCAAGGGACCCATAGTGTATGTGCATACAAATTTGTTATGCAGTCCCTGACAGTTACATTTTCTAGTGGTTAGTAATTGCTGTAAATCTGTAATCTGAAAATAGCAGTGACATGTAGCTGTTTGGTGACAATCACAACAAACACAATTGTATCATAAACATGTGTATAATTAAATCAACCAATGTCAGACAACTATGGCCTGTTCGTCTACACTATCCAAAGTATTCCCTACTTGATCCAAATATTGCCCACCTACATGGGTTGGTTGTCCACAGCCCAAAAGGAGAGTCACAAATGATGCAGAGAGGTAGCAATGAACAATTTAAGCTGTCTTTCACAAAGTTCACTCACAATGTTCCCGAATTTCCATTAAGGAAAACTTATGATGCTTGAGTCTATAACATGGGTACTCACAAACTTTCTCTCGGGGGCCAAATTTACAGTGTGGTTTGTGGCCGAGGGCTGCACCGGTGGGGGCGGGGTCAGTGGGGGAGGGGGACGTGGCTAGAGCACACAAAAAAAACTGTGACCATGAGGTTGAACACAGGCCCCTGCTGCGGACGCATTCGTCCACTGAGCCACCAGACCCGGCATACACACATCTCTCTATCTCTCTCTCTCTCTCTCTCTCTCTCTCTCTCTCTCTCTCTCTCTCTCTCTCTCTCTCTCTCTCTCTCTCTCTCTCTCTCTCTCTCTCTCTCTCTCTCTCTCTCTCTCTCTCTCCATCTCCCTCCCTCTCTCTCTCTCTCTCTGTCTCCCTCCCTCTCTCTCTCTCTGTCTCCCTCCCTCTCTCTATCTCTCTCTCCCTCTCCCTCTCTCCCTCCCTCTCTCTCTCTCTCTCTCTCTCTCTCTGTCTCCCTCTGTCTACCTCTGTCTATCTCCCTCTCTCTCTCTCTTTCTTCCTCCTCTCTCTCTCCCTCTCTGTCTCCCTCCCTCTCTCTCTCTGGCTCCCTCTGTCTCCCTCTCTCTCTCTCTCCCTCCCTCTCTCTCTCCCTCCCTCTCTTTCCCTCTGTCTCCCTCCCTCTGTCTCCCTCTGTCTGTCTCCCTCTGTCTCCCTCCCTCCCTCTCCCTCCCTCTGTCTTCCTCCCTCTGTCTGTCTCCCTCCTCCCTCTGTCTGTCTCCCTCTGTCTCCCTCTGTTTCCCTCTGTCTGTCTCCCTCTCTCTATCTGCCTCTGTCTCCCGCCCTCTGTCTCACTAGCTCTCTGTCTCCCTCTGTCTCCATCTCTCTCTCTCTGTCTCCCTCTCTCTCTGGCTCTCTCTGTCTCCCTCTCTCTCTCTCCCTCCCTCTCCCTCCCCCCCTGTCTCCCTCCCTCTGTCTCCCTCTGTCTCCGTCTCTCTGCCTCTCTGTCTCTGTCTGTCTCTATCTCTATCTCTGTTTCTCTCTGTCTCTGCCTCTATCTGTCTCTGCCGCTATCTGTCTCTGCCGCTATCTGTCTCTGCCGCTATCTGTCTCTGCCTCTATCTGTCTCTGCCTCTATCTGTCTCTGTCTGTCCCTGTCTCTATCTGTCTCTGCCTCTATCTGTTTCTGCCTCTATATGTCTCTCCCTGTCTCTCCCTGTCTCTGTCTCTATCTCTGTCTGTCTCTGTCTCTATCTGTCTCTGGGCTCAATCTGTCTCTGCCTCTATCTGTCTCTGTCTGTCCCTGTCTCTATCTGTCTCTGCCTCTATCTGTATCTGCCTCTATCTGTCTCTGTCTCTATCTGTCTCTGCCTCTATCTGTTTCTGTCTCTATCTGTCTCTGCCTCTATCTGTCTCTATCTGTCTCTATCTGTCTCTGTCTCTATCTGTCTCTATCTGTCTCTATCTCTATCTGTCTCTGCCTCTATCTGTCTCTGCCTCTATCTGTCTGTCTGTCTCTGTCTCTATCTGTCCCTGTCTGTCTCTGTATGTCCCTGCCTTTCCCTGTCTTTCTCTGTCTCTATCTCTGTCTCTATCTGTCTCTGTGTCTCTATCTGTCTCTCTGCCTCTATCTGTCTCTGCCTCTATCTGTCCCTGTCTGTCCCTATCTGTCTCTATCTGTCTCTGTCTGTCCCTGTCTCGGTCTTTCCCTGTCTCTCTCTGTCTCTATCTCTGTCTCTATCTCTGTCTCTATCTGTCTCTATCTGTCTCTGTGCCTCTATCTGTCTCTGTCCAAACAGGAAGCTTCCCAAAACGCCCTTTTAAAAGTCAACTGTGAAAGCGCTTACAGCTGACTTTTAAAGGGCCTTTTGGGAACCTTTCCGAAGGTGCCCTGACGTAACAGAGGCCGGCAGTAAACACAGAAGATGGCCGCAGGAGCATACGTAGTGAATACCTATTTAATACGTATTCACTACGTATGCTCCTGCGGCATATTCTGTGTTTACTGCCGGCCGTGGAAACTGCAAGACAAGGTCTGTGGGCCGCCAATGAAGGCCTGCCGGGCCGCTGGCAGCCCGCGGGCTGTACTATGAGTACGACGGGTCTATAACAACTTGTTCTTTATTGCATATCAGATTTTTGAAGAAACAATAAAATAACAGCCAACAGGCTTCACACTTACAACACAAAGAGCTTCTTCAGGGCTGGAGTTGGAGAAATTTTAATATGTACAGGAAATGAATATGGACACAGTTGCATCATAAGATCTAAAATTTAATATGTGGTTTTTGTGGTTTTAATAACATATATTTCTATCAAGGAGGAATTTCAAGCTCCCCAGCCAGTGAATTAATCATACTGCCACATATCCATTATAAACTGTCAGTACCATGAGTCATGTTAAGTGTAAGTTTGCCAAAGTTGCTGTGCTTGCAACATAAGGAGTAGGCCAAGCATTCTGTGGAATAAAGGAGAGCTTAAATTGTTACTTGTTCTTTCTCTGTATTATTTGCGACGTGTATAATCCATCCAATAGCACACACATCTTGCGTGAATGCTGAAATATGGATGCATATTTGGCAAAGTAAGTACAGCTAGACTGACTTATGTAGGTTGGTGGAGTGGTGCTATAGAAGATTACCTTTGAACTCAAAGAAAGGTGCCTCCTTCCTCTGCCCATATCCCACGATATCCTTTTGTCAACCCACTTCCCAACATAACAGGCATTTGTAAAGCCAATAGGTCTCGCCTATTGAAGAGCTATTGACTTTGCAAATATGTTTTAGATAAGTTATACACCAGCGTGGCAATTGTTCAGCATGGTTAAAAGTAAGCAGCATGAAGGAGAGTGGTGTGGAGTGTCGTAAAGTGGAGTCTCGTGGAGTAGAGTGTTATGGGATGGCATAGAGTGGCATAGAGTGGTGTAGAGTTGAGTGGTATGGTCTGGCGTGGTGTTGTAGAGTGTCAGAGTTGAGTGGTGTGGAGTGGAGTAGAGTGTCATGGAGTGGAGTGGCTAAGAGTGTCGTAGAGTGAAGTGGCCTAGAGCAGAGTGGAGTGGCGTAAAGTGTTGTAGTGTAGAGTGGCATAGAGCAGAGTAGATTGTCATAAAGTGGAGTGGCATAGAGTGGAGTAGTGTAGTAGGATGGAATGGAACGGCTTGGAGTGGAATAGAGTTTTGTAGAGTGGAGTGGCATAGAGTGGTATAGAGTGTTGTGGAGTGGCATAGAGTGGAATGGCGTAGAGTGGAATGGCATAGAATGGAATAGTGGAGTGGAGTAGTGTGTGAAAGAATAGAATGGAGTAAAGTGGCATTGAGTGGTGTGGTGGGAGTTGTGTAGAGTGTCATAGAGTGGAGTAGTGTCATAGAGTGGCATAGAGTGTCGTAGATTTTAATGCAGTACAGCATCATAGAGTGGAGTATAGTGGAGTGGAGTGTGTTAAAGTGGAGAAGAGTGACTGATAGTGAAGTGGCATAAACTACAGAGTAGACTGGCATAGAGTGCAGTGGACTAGAGTGTCTTAGAGTGGAGAAAAGTGACCAAGAGTGAAGTGGCGTAAACTACAGAGTAGACTACCGTAGAGTGCAGTGGCATAGAGTGCATTGGTTTTGAGTAAAGTGATGTGGAGTGCATTGGCATCGAGTGCAGTGACGTAGAGTGCAGTGGCATCAAGTGTTGTAGAGTAGAGTAGAGTGGAGTGCCGCAGCATAGAGTGTAGTGGCATAGAGTGCAGTGGTGTAGAGTGCAGTTGCACAGACTAGAGTGGTGTGGAGTGGAGTGTCGCCGAGTGGCATAATGTGCAGTGGAGTAGAGTGCAAAGCCATAGAGTAGATTGTTTCAGAGAAAAGTGAAGTAGTGTAGAGTGTAGTCGTGCAGGGTAGACTGCAGTCGTGCAGGGTAGAGTGTAGAGGTGTAGATTAGAGTAGCATAAACTAGAGTGACACAGAGTGCAGTGGTGTAGAGTAGATTAGAGTGAGTGAGTGGAGTGATGCAGAGTAGAGTGGTGTAGAGTGCACTGGTGTAGAGTGCAGTATAGTGGCATAGAGTTGAGTGGTGTAGAGTGTAGTGACATAAAGTGCAGTGATGCAGAGTAGGCATAGAATTTAGTGGCAAAGAGTGCAGTCTTGCAAAGTAGAGTGTCGTAGAATGCAGTGGTGTGGTGCAAAGTGAAGTGGTGTAGAGTGGTACAGAGTAGAGTAGTGTAGAGAGCAATGTTGGAGAATGCACTGGTTCAGAGTAGAATATAGTGGTGTAGAGTGCAGTGATGTAGAGTGCAATGGTGTAGAGTAGAGTGCTGGACAGTAGAGTGGTGTAGAGTGTAGTGGTGGAGAGTAGTTGTCCAAGAGTGCAGTGGCATAGAGTGCATTGGTCTTGAGTCAAGTGGTGTAGAGTACATTGGCAGAAAGTGCAATGGTTTAGAGCAGAGTGGCATAGAGCACAGTTGTTTAGAGTAGAGTGCAGTGGCAGAGAGTGCAGCGGTGTAGGGTAGAGTTCAGTGGCATAGAGCTGTCGTACGGTTTCCACTTTTCTGTAGGAACTGTTCGTTTGTTAGACAACACAAAACTTGGGATGGTGACAGACTGATTCCATGCACCCACTCAGGATATGTTGGCATTTAGACCTGCTAGCTCACAGTGCCACCATAAGCCCCCCTAACCCTAGATAGGTAGCAAATGGTTTGGTCAACCTAAGAACACGAGAACCCTGACTCCCCAGGGAATTATGGTAACTGTTGTAGAGTCTTTTTGCTCACGCACTCGTGCTCACTCAGAGAGATATACAAGAAATACACAAAAGGGCATTTTCAAAATTTATTGAACCATTGTGATTCTTGCATAAAATATATACGCTGCAGTGATTAACAGACAGAAGCAGAAAAAAATGATTAGCAATACAAAGACAGTGAAAAGAATGAACGAGTCCACCATTGTGCTAAAACAATGTATATATGCGGGCATATAGGTGCTGTTTATAGTGTACTCCTATGGTGCGTTCCATAACCTAGTTGCATAGGGCAGGTGTTCTGTCAAGAATCCCCTTACTGGATGATCTAAATCCCCATTACTTGAAGGCAAGGTATGTAGGTCTCCGTCGTGGTCACAAGTTGGACATTTCTCGTCACGGAGCTTAAACAGGAATCAGCTGTGCTGAAACGCCAACGATAGTGATGACCTTGCAATGACAGCAGAGTGCTCCTCTAATTTGAGCGCGGAAGAACGTGTGTATTTATAACAACAGTATCCATGCTTCCACGTCGAAGTTTCAACTAAGCTGACATTGTTTTTTGTCTCTGTGATAGTGTTGTTTGCACAATGTGTGTTCAGGCCTTGTACTGAATGTTCAAGGTGTCATGATAGAGTACTCACGAAGTGGTATTGTAAGCAATATGGATTCAGAGAAACTAATCCTGCACTGTCACGCAAGCAAATGTGTGTCAAAAGTCATTGTGTGGAAAAAGAAGGCAACTTTAGAAACGCGTACATGTAAAATGGCAGTTTCTTTCTGGGCGTAACCTAGCCATGTGACAGAGTAGTGGCATAGAGTGTAGTGTTGCAGTGTAGAGTGGCATAGAGTGAAGTGGAGTGGAGTGGAGTGGTGTAGAATGGAGTGGCCTAGACTGGATGGAAGAGGAGTGCATTGGCGAAGATTGCAGTGATGCATAGTAGAGTAGAGTGGGATAGAGTTCATTGGCATAGAGTATAGTGGTACAGAGTATAGTAGAAAGGTGTAGAGTGAGGTGGCATGGAGTGCAGTGGCATAGAGTGCATTGGCATAGATTGCAGTAGAGTGGTGCAGAGTAGAGTACAGTGGCATAGAGTGAAGTGGCATAGAGCTCAGTGGCCAAAAAATTGCAGTGTTGCAGAGTAGAGTGTTGAGTGCAGTGGTGCACAGTAGAGTGGTGCAGTGACGTAGAGTATAATGGTGTAGAGTGGCATAGAGTGCAGTAGCATAGAGCACAGTGGCATCGTAGAGTGCATTGACCTGGACCACAGTGTTGTTGAGTGCAGTGGTTAGAGTAAAGTGCAGTGGCGTTGAGTAGAGCGGTGCAGAGTAGACTTGAGAGGTGTAGAGTAGAGTGGTGCAGATTGGAGTGGTGCAGTGTAGATTGTTTCAGAGTAGAGCGAAATGGAATAGAATGGAGTTGTGCACAATTAGAGTGCAGTGGTGCAGAGTGCAGTGGCAGTCAGTGCAGAGGAGATTAGAGTGGCATACAGCAGATTGGCATAGAGTGCACTAGCATTGAGTAGAGTAATAGAGAGCAGAGTGCAGTGGCATGGAATGCCGTGGCACAGAGTGCAATGTTGCAGAGTATAGTGGAGTGGACTAGACTGGAGTGATATAGAATCCAGTGGCGAAGAGTACAGTGGTGCATAGTAAAGCAGAGTGGGGTAGATTGAATTGGCATAGAGTAGAGAAGCATAAAGTGAAGAGTCGTAGAATAGAGTGGTGCAAAGTAGAGTGCAGTGACGTAGTGTGTACTGGCAAAGAGTGGAGTGGCAAAGTGTGGAGTGGTGCAGACAAGAGTGCAGTACCATTGAGTAGGGTAAAGTGGAGTATGCATGGTGTGGTAGCACACTGCCATTACAGACTACACATCTTCAATTAAAATGACCATTACATTGGCACAGACATACAGTTTTACGAAAATGTATGGAAATGTCATCACCTACTGTATTGATTTTGTTAATCATATTAAAATATTTGTTTCCACCACACTTCAGAATTACCGAAAAATATGCTTCATTTGTGCTTCCCTAATTCTGATACATTCTGAAATATCTGTGCAGTTCATTTACAAATATTAAAATGTTGTTGTGTGCTAGAAAAAAATAAGATTGTACAGCCTTACGTCCAGCACACCCCCAGTAGCCAGCATAATTGTCACATAAATTCTCTCACTTTGAAGTCAGAGAAAGAAAAGTGCTAGATGAACAAAAGGTTTTTGCATTCACAAACTATTTGAATTGCTATTTGCGAATGCAAAAGCCCTTTTCAGAATGTACGAAATGCAATTTGGCTGGTCTAAATTGCTATACATTCCTTTTGGAAATTGCTATTTTTGCGATTTCAAATAAGGAATTGTAAATAAGGATTTCCAAATTGAGAATCACAAATTGTATGTATGAAGCATTTCCTAATTGGGTCCAGTCACAAATGCAGTTTTTGGAAATGCAATTACCACCATTTTCAATCTGGTGCAAATCTGGTGCAACCTATATAAACTGGCCCAAAATACATCAGACCCTTTCACAATGGCAGCATTGATATACAAAGCTTTTTTTCATTTGCAAGTGGCCCGGTTCGCAGAATCGGGATGTATGCGAATGAAAAAAGGCATTTTTTAATGTACAAAGGCCCAATTTGCGATTAGGTAGCCTATTACCAAATCGCAAATTGGGTTTGCGATTCAGTATTAGGAAGAGGCGTGTTTAGATCATCCCTTCCTAATACCGAATCGCAGTGGTATGTGTGAATGTTTGTGACCGAAATGCGGACCACTGGCTACTCTTTTTTTTGTGAAACGCATCCCATTTTCTTTTAAGGAAAATGTGCTGCATATAAAAAAAATTGCTTTATTGAAAAGCAATCACAGACATGGTGGTCTACTGGCCCCAGCAGGCCACCACCCCTGTGATCTTTGTGATTCCCAATGGATCACAAACCAAGACCTAACTCATGAATATTAGTTAGGTAGGTCTATTTGTGACCCACTGGGAATCGCAAAATGTGTCAAAGACACATTTGTACATTGGTGCTTGCGATTATCAAATAGCGAATTGCAAAAATGTCACACCTCCAAACCCCCACAGATATAAGCAATGCTATTCCACAGCATGTGCTGGTACTGTGCTGCTTACACCTTTTAGTGTCTGGGAGTTACCAGGGAGTAATAGCAGTAGCAGAGGGAGTGTCCCAATGTGCATTGTCATGTTTTTTTCCATAGGTTCCCTGATACTATGTTGTCAAAAATTAATGAGTACCTTTATTTTCCTGCATCTCAGTAGGATCTACAGCATGCAAAAACATATTTTTTTCATCTGGCTTATTTTCCCAGTGTTATAGGGTGTGTTGATGGTGCACATATTGCTATCTGTCCACCATCTGCTAATGAATTCATTTTTTGAAACCACAAAAATAGTCACTCCCTCAATATAAATGTTGTGTGTGATGTATCCTGTATAATAACAGACCTTGTAGCCTGATTTCCAGGCAGCACTCATGATTCATATATGTCTTGCCAAAGTGGGATATACAATAGGCTGTCTCTAGGTGATTTTGGCAACAGTTTTATACTTAGTAAGCCCATAAAACAAGTGTTACCCCAGTTTAGCATGCAAACTAAAAAGCCACCCTAATATCTGTTTTCATAACATTTAGGAGACAGTGCATTTGCATTACAGCCTTGGATCTCGACACCTATTTAAATCCAAGTAGAAGGAGTGAGCGGAGGTACAACCATGCTCACAAAACTACACGCTCTGTCCTACAGAGGAGATTTGGAATCCTAAAGGACACTTCAAGTGTCTGTACTAGAGTGGTGGAACCCTCCAGTACTGTCCCCAAACATGTTGCAAAATCATAGCTACATGTGCAATGTTGCACAAACGTGCTATTAGGAGGGGTCTACACAATGGGGACATTGAATCAGATTCTGATCCTGAGGATGGAATACCACAAATACAACACCAACAGGATGCCTCTTGTGATGCGGAGGGTAGAGCATGTCAGGCTGAGATCACTACTAATTATTTTTAAGATAAGTAGAGAGGGAATATTGGAAATAAAAACAATACCACATGCTTGATAATGGCTTTAAATCAAAGTTTTCCTTTTATTCAGGATTCATTCTCATTTTGTTATGAAAGATCAAGAAATGTACAACATCAACAACTTTTTTTCACAATTGTTTAGTGTTTTTCATTAACCAAACATGATAAGAAGTGAAATGCATATGAACAGACAACAAACAGATTAGATCTTTCTTCTACCTCTGCTTGCACTACTTTTCTCAGCAGTGCCTGCCTGTGTAGTATCACCAACATCTGTACTAGATATATGTCGGCGTATGAGCCTAAGGTTTGAGATATCAGCACAGAGACACTATTTAAGCTTGATGCCTCCTCACTATCCCCTAACCCTACTTCTGCAGGCCCTGATATTACACTGGTTTGTATGTTTTCTAAGGTAGATGTAACCTGCACTAAGCCATGGGCTATATCGCTACAGCAGTGACCCATCTGAGTTTGAATGATTTGATGAATTGATTTTCTCCAGGATGTCATTTCAGATTTTATTTTTTTGTGCTTCTGGCACAGTGAATGAGTTTTTCTCAAACAGCTCCTCATTATGAGGACCTCCAGCTCATTCTCTAACAACTTAAGCTTGCGCTTTTTAGCTGCAAGGACTTTGTCTGCCTCTTCTCTGGACATATTTGTAATTGCTTGCAGCCAAAGATTCCCACAACGGTCAGCATATGTGCTCTTGCAACAGCACTCACTTCCTCTGTGTTACAGAATACTGGGAGGGACATGCATTTGAATACTTCCTCACAGTGATGTCATTATTTTTCATTATATCATATTATTATTATACTGCTTTGATCTTTCAGGCACTAGTTTTTAAAATTCATAACCCCGGTTTTACTGATTGGAATTCTGTTCTTTTGGTGTCAGATAATTCATTAAAATTTACGCTATTTTTCTAAATTGGTGAGAGGTTTTTCTTGCATTGTATTTTCACTTTATTGCTATTCGTGAGCAGCATAAATACTTTACACAGTACCTCTACGTTAAGGGTGACTGCTTTTTATGACCAAACTACCCAGGGTTAAGCACAGATGAATTTAGTGACTTTTGTCGTTCACCCTGACAGGGATTGTGGCTGTTGCTGGACCACGGTTAACACCCCAGTCAACCAACAACCCGATTTCTCACAGTTAGGAGCAGAATTTTATGGTCTGAAAGAGACTTCTAGGTCTGCTGATTGCTTCTCTGATTTGTCTTTTGCAGTAGGTGGACTTAGTGCTGTGACTGGGTATTTGTGACTGTAACCAGCCATTGTGGTTGCATCTGGGCACTGGATCTGAATGCAGGATGTGTCTGGACAATTAAAGAAATACTACTCATCAAACAGAGCTAAGCATATAAAAGCTGCACCTGTGCAGGTCATGGCTGCACCTCTAACATATTTATTGAGTCTTCATCAAGAATAAAATTGGTTTAATAGATTTCCAAATGATTTCAAAAACCTATTTACTCTTGACCTATCTGTTATTTAATGCTTTCTAAATAAAACATATCTCATCCATTTCCTAAAGGTAAAGTAGTCCCCACATGAAGTGGTATCAGGAACCTCAGGATTCCCCATCATCATTCAGGGCAGATGCTAGCACACAAAAATTGTTGATATCGGGACTATGGATAATAAGGCTACATTCACATATGCACCTGAGGAGGGATCGTGCACAGAAATTAAATGAATGAAAACTCATATATTTTGGAGGGACAGACAATTGGCCTTCATGAAGACGTGGTCCTAGTGCATGTGTTGGCTTGCTGTATCTACTGGAAATATTTGAAACCAGTTTTACTCTTGATGAAGACTCAATAAATAAATATTTAATATTTTAGACGAAAAGAGGAGTACGTCTGGATATATGAACTATTGATGACATTGCTTTACCTCTTGTGGAACATTTACATTCAGGCTACGCACATTAAAGGACTATTCTGCCTAATTGTAGTAATCGTAATGTCAAAGAGCTTGTCATCAATAATGCAATTAAGAAATTCATACTATTTTTTATATACATTTTTATTGGGTTTTATGTAACATAAGTCAGAAATAATGAATACAAAACCATTGTGCTTACATAGAGCATCCCAATTTCTTAGTATGTATGATTGGTGGAAAAAATCATAGTACTAATTGTGTCGGAGCTGTATGGCGTGTGGGTCCAAACCAGGGTTGACATACTCCATCCATATACAAGACAATATGAGTTCATAACCTGTATATCATAGCTCTTTACGTGCCAGCAGGGCAGCAGCAAAGTCACCCTCTAACAACCACCAGGCAGTCTGTTTCCACATTCTGATTGGGCAGTCGCCCACATTGTGTAATCGATGTAAGACTGATGAATGATCGGATAAGCCTCTAGAAAGTGTATTTACCCCGCATTATCCCCCATATTGGTAGTGGGCAGAAAATAATGATCGATGCGCAAGAAAGATCTGTGCACTCTGGAGAAGAAGGTGAAAGCTCATTCTTCCCGGTGCCAGAGACGCCAAGCATCTACCAGTCCCATACAAGCTATCATTCTGTAAGGTGAGTCGAGCGGTGCACAGAAGGCACACAGGAGTGCCAGGTATCAAGTTCAGGATTGAAATCCCCACCTATAATCAGTCTCCATCCTGCCGATCACAAAAGGAGTGTGTATAGGTAATGTAGTGTAATCTCAATCATAGTAGGGGACATGTAGAAAGGCAATATCGACCACGTATGGCTAGGAATAGTGCCTCGAAGGAGAACATAGTGGTTGAAAGTGTCCACCTCTGCCCATTGGACCCAGAATTAAAACCTACATGGTACACCCTGTCAAACCCCTGCCTACCCAGAAAGGCACATTTATTTGCCAGACTTGCAGTAATAGAACCTGTGCGAAGTGCACGAACGTCCCCCTCACTTGATGTATTCATTGAGCCCATTTACATGCCAGAAGACGAGTCGGAATCCCTCCTAAGTCATCCTATCACCTTCTTCCACAGTTGTGTGCAAAGCACATACCATGGTCGATCAGAGAGCATCTGTGAAGAACTTACAACTGGATCAGAAGAAAGGTTAAACAGGAACACCCTTCCTCCAACAGGCCCCACCCTCTACTTCATCTCCAGAAGCATCTGTCGACTCATCAATAACACAAACAAGAACACCCTATTTAACATAAAGGATAAGCAAACTGTCCGATTGAACAGGTAGCCAAGTTGCAACACTGAGATTCAACCCCCATGTATGGTGTGTGAGAGTGCTCAGTGGGAGCTGTTAGAGGTTATACATTAGAGGTATTGGGATGGTGAAACCCAGGTAGCTAAATCTTTCTCCGATAATGGTCAGGAAAGTTTTGGGCTATGAGTAGAAGCATCAGAGCAATGTCTATGGCTGCTGACCCTGTGTGGCAGCTGCTTCCAGGAATGTTGATCATTAGGCTCTGTTCAAACCAGGTCAGGCACTACACGAGAGAAACACAGGAGTCCTGCATCACCGGCAATATAGAGTCTGTTGGGGCGAAAGGTGGTTGTTCCAGTGATCACTGTGTTGCTTGCGGTGCAGGACCCCCATAGCAGATCTGGGGCTAGTGGGTTTGTTAATTTTGCCCTGGGATGGCTGTTGTCCTTGCTTGTCTTCGAAGATCATGCAGCCTCTGGACTTCCCCTCAGCAATGATGGTAGCTTCCCCGTCTGCAGGCCCACCTTACGTGGCCAGGCCCCAAGTGCAGGAGAAGGGTTGAGATACTTCTGGTCCTCTCAGTGCTAACCAGGGTCTAGGACGCTGTTATCTAGGTCAAGCACTTTTCATCCCACATGCCACTGCGTTTCAGCTAGAACATAATGTTTGTGTTCCGAATTCGGTGCACTATACTCATGGGCTCCCACTGGCCCTAACACAAGGGCTAGAGACCTCTGCTCAAGTCCCAGGACACCTTTTGGGATCAAGATGACTCACAGCCCCCAGGTAGCAATCCAATTCAATACAAGGCTGCTATGTTCCAGGGCATGTTCACCCTGGCCAGATGCAAACCGGGCCCACTCGGGTCTCTCAGGGAGGTGCGGCTCCTCCATTAGGGCAGATGAGTGTCACCCCACTGCTTTCTTGCAGTGCGAGAAGCAGAAACATATAATGGTAAAACTACCATTTTATGTTTCTGCTTCTCGCACTGCGAGAAAGCAGAAGGGTTTGGTTGGGGGCGGGTAGGTGGGCGGGTCTGGTCTAGGGCAGGGGAGGAGTGGCTTGCCCACTGCTGAGGGCTCTGACTGTTTGGTCGGCCCTCTGGGGCCGACCAAACCAGTCATGCGCACTCTGCCTTCTCTCCATGTAGGCTGCATGCAGCCTACATGGAGAAAATGGCCTCCCCATAGGCGCCTGGCTGGGCACTGTCCCGACCAATCACAACGCTGCCATTGCAGCATTGTGATTGGCTTAGGGGAGGGGAGGGAGGCTGCCTGCTTCCTGTTCCTGCTGAAGGCAGGAGAGCAGGAAAACGTGGGACATGGCAAAAGGTTGTTTTTTAAAATGTATTAACCCCCCCTCCCTGCGCGACCCCCCACCCACGATTAATGCCGGCCACGACTGCTATCAGGGCCCACTCGGGTCTCTCAGGGTCACCAGTGCAGCTCGCCGACTCCTCAACAAGTTCCGATCCTAATGGGGCACGCCACCCACTCCAGGATCCCCCATGGCCTTCGGTGGGATGTCAGCTCATCTCTCTCCTTCTTGGCCGAGCAGTCCTAGGTGGCAGCACTGCAGCCTCTCTGTTCGCCAGTCTGTAGCTTCCAGAGCCAGCCCATGCAGAGAACCTCTCCAGTGGGCATGGCCGACCTCTAGTTCCACTGCAGCTGCGTGCTGCTTCTCTCTCTGTGGGATAGAGCAGTTCTACCAGTGGGGCTCAGCAAAGCCTTCTCACTCCCTTGCAGGCAGCGTGCAGCCTGCTGCTCCAATATGAGCCCAGCTGCAGGACTTAGGCAGAGGCCATTCTCTCTCGACACTGTACCCCCTCGTTTGGCACTGCAATTAAATCAAAGAGGGTTTGGGGATTTATGTAGAATTGCCCTACTTAGAAAGAATAGTGCACTCACACTGCTGAGCCAAGGATGTTACAGAATGAAGAGAACTGAGCACGGAGCTCAGTGAACAGCATCCGCCATGTTTGGTTGTTAAGCCATGCCCAATGAAACTCATACTATTGAGAGTTTTGTAAGCGCTGTGTGATTGGTATAGATATAGTTAACATTGACATTTTCAACAAAGAAGTCAATATTAGGATATGTGAAGTTTTTTATTATAATATTTGAAATATTACCCAAACACTGAAACAAATAAACATTGTTTTGTAAATATTGAGTCAATGCAGATAGCTACATTATAACTGTATCACTACATATACTTGAAGGGTTGTTTGACTCATGCTTGGTATGAAGTATGCTCATTGCAAAATGCAAGTGATTGTCTCTTCAATTAGATATTGTTAAAACTGAATAAAAGTATCCATTTTAACCTGTCAGAAATTATCGCATTTCAAATTCAATTTGGTCAAACCCGAATTTGGAACAATATATATCATCACCACATCTCTTTCTATAATATTATTTCCATTTACGAAAAAATGCACAATATCAGCATGCAGTGTAAATAGTAGATGGGAACAGACCTATTCATCGAGACATCAAAGGCATGACTGTGTGTAATTGGTCTATGCATTAATAAAATATTTTGCTGTAAACATATGCATGTACGAGAGCAGCCTTTCAGATAATGCAAAGATTTCTTGTTGCAGTGGAGACAAAGTTGAATGAAAATGTTGCTGAAACATAGAATGTTTTATTTATCTTATTTCTTTTCTTACGTTTGTGATATTAATAAGATTTCGCTTTCAAAAATTGCCTAATTGGCCACTTGTAGCTTATTAAGCTCATTAAGCAATGCTGCTTTTCAAGTATTAAAGAATGCTTACAGCACTTGAAGCATTTTTCATAATTTGTAACAGATATAAAATTTTTCTTAATGTTTCGAACTCCTTTTTATTGTGAGTTTATCCTCAGGCAAATCAAAAAATTATGTGTTAGTGAAATCCACTGATAGGCTATTGTGGAATACATTTCTGCCATCCTGAGGCCTCACTGTACAAAACAAATGCCTTTATAATTTCCAGTTTAGTGAGATTTAAACTGTTTCATAATCAAAGTAACTTTAGATACAAGCATGATTTCCATATTTTGAACATGGTGTCATAGTTGCTAAATAGTCAAAAACAAAAATGAAGGATATGATTATTGAAGAAAGAGATAAAACAACTTCCTGTTAGATGTTTCATTCATTTGAATAGGAAATCAACTGTGTTGTCATTAATAGGAATACTGTTACCCTCAGTGTATGGTCATCTATTATTTGTCGAACTTTTCAAAGGTAGTGTGTTTTATCCCCAATGTTGCCCTGTCACAGAGGGTGGGTCGCATCAGGTCCCTCCTCTGTCTCAAAGTACTCTAGCATCCCAGTACTACTGGCCACGAGGACTGGGCAGATAAAGATAGCACTATAGACGGCGCATGAAGAAGCCTGAACATATCTCTTGGTCAACACCCCTCCTGGAAGGAGAACGCATGTGACGATTTACACAACAGCTCCATGGAACCTGTCTTAGTTGTATACCTTCAAACACATACAGAGGATATGAGCTGTATATCTCATAAGACCTTCTGTCATGGCAGAGGTCCATCTCAAACAGACCTCTGCTAACCCTAGCCGTGCTTGATATAAAGGCAGCCTCGCATTGCTTTTGGGAGCAGTGGTTGTGTGCCTCGATATATAATCACTATATACCATGTCTATGATATATCTTCCTTATAATAAGCTGGCTCCAGTGTTGTGTCTCTTCCTTTCATTGGAGGGAACACCTGCATAACACTGCACGCAGTATCAATCCTTGTGTTTAGCTCAGCCCCCTTCCTCTTTGGAGGGTATAGCCTATGCTGGACCACCCAGCTGGCCCAAAGATGATAAGGAATACTTTCCAAGGAGAAGCTCTTCAAAACATGTTGAATCTAAACTCAAACTGTGTAGCAGGGAGATTATCAAAGATAGGAAGCATGCTAAGGGTCCGGACAATAACTATTCCACAAATATATCCACAAATATCCCTTATAGCCCACCTTAAGTTGTTGGCACAAGGTAGAGTTTTATTTTCTGCGCTGATATTAATCACGTCAATAATTAGGCTGACACCAAAGTTGGGCGGAAATGTCTATTTATGAAGTTGATCATTTATACATTAATATACTTTAGTATACCATACCTGCTATGAAATTCAGTTGTAGAGAAGGGGGCTGTGACCAAGCAACATGGCCGACAGACACTCTAATGCAGAGCTCCCCAGCTCCCTAGTACATCCCTAGTATATCCTGTCACATCCTGTAGAACCCACCGTCACAACCACTAGGGTTACTCTACATTACTCAGAACCTAGGCTTATTTCAGTACAAAAACATAAGTGGTTCTGTCAAATTAGCTAATATCACCTTTAATGGGAGGTTTCATAACAAACTTTTCCTGAATACATTAATTATATAAAAGATTCCAAACGCACAAAAGTCACAGGAGTTATTCCACATATGGAATATATATTGTTTTACAACAGTTCGCATCATTTCATAAACAATATAACTCAAGAAATGAACTCCACGCACAGTGAAAAGAAAAAGTGGTCGGGCAATATGTGTATGCTCGTGAACAAAAGAATGACACAACTTTGCAGTTAATCAATCATAGTTGGTTTCGGCCTGGCTACAGAGTCTCAGATACATTTCACTTGGACAGGAAAACAAATCCATTAAGTTCTTTCCAACACATTTAGGTAGTGCAAGCCAGTCCTTATATTCCATCAGGCAGCAATGAAACTGCACTAAAAGAATCTGGCGGCCCGAGCAGTGTGCATTGTAATCTAACAGGTTAAGAAGCCCTATTAGAACAGGAAAGTTGCAACAAGGCCCACAATGGTGCTATTGATCCAGCGGAAACCCCCAGGGCTGAATATTTCACAAAACTGAATATTTCAATGGGCCCATATACATTCATCCAAAATGTTCATCCACACTCCCTGGACGCTCCGCTGGGGGGGTCAAGTTTTTATAATTCACTTAAGTTCTGATTAGTTATGTCCCTGTAACCACAAATCGGGTTAAATTGACATTTTCAATGTCTAACTAATCTTCACGAATCAACACTCTTCCTCTGGTCGATGGACCATTAGTTGAGTTAGTTGATGGTGATATTAACAACTTCTTAACTAATTAACAGCTCTTAGTGAAATGACGACAGACGCTGAGTAAGATTTATAAGCTTTATCTAAATTTTCAGTCATAAAGTTGAACGCTCATCATTACAGATTCACAGTGCAAACTCCATCATTCTTCAATGGGAGAGCGAAATTTCATTTAGCGAATACATTCAATTACACAACCTCATTCAACAAATCAATGCATAAGAGTGGATAGATGTAGAGACAAAAGACATATATTAACGTACTTTTGCAAAGAAATGTGCAATACATTTTAAGACAAAATAACATTTACCTAATAGAGATGACCGAGAACACCACCCCTCTGGCCAAAGGAATGGTGGAGGTCTCCTGACTTAGGATCAGGAGACAAAGAATAAAGGACAGGATCAGGACAGGGCTAATACTTACTAGACTCTTCTACAAACCAGACGCACTAGGGCGATTCCCTCTCTTACACTCTCTCCCTCCTCGATATTCTTCCGCAAAATCTTCTAATCTAATCAGGCTGTTGTTTCGGATCTGAAACTTCCCAGTCTGCTATTGCCTCTCTCTCTTTCTCGCTCTCTCGCTCCCTCTATGATGTTCTTGATGCTCTCTCTTGATGCTCTCTCTCGATGTAGCATACTCGTCTTTCTCTCAGCGTTGATGATGAATGCTTAACTCAACTCACTCTAGTTATAGTCTTTATTTCTAAATGTCCCACCCTCAAGAGTTGCAAATTTCACTAAAATACGGAATATGATTGGACGGGGGTAGGGGAGCTTTCATCACACCATACTGACATATTCATTTCTATTAGGGCATTTATTGTTAGCTAGCCCTTCCCCTTTAGCTCATTCATATTGTCCTCTTCCCATGCATATATTGTTGCCATTTCAACAATTAATTCAGTAAAGACTACATAGACGAGTGATACATGTCTTCTTTTTCTCATGTCTTCTGTCCTTGATTCTTGGCAGTCATTCAGCTCTTTCGGTCACCGGGTCACACCATGGAATTACTGAGCATGCGCAACTTTTGGTCATCCATCGCCATTTTCTTTTTCTGTCAAGCTCTTAGCAGGCCCGAATATACACTATTACTAAAAGAATCATAAACAGATGTTATTTTCTTAATCATATAATTCTCACTGTTCACCACCCACTTCTACTCTATCCCATGTTATTAGTGTCTCTCTAGGCAAAAGCGTTAACAACAGCAGCTTTCTTTTAAATTTAGGCAAGCAGATGCCGGGCACGCGGTACTTCAAGACCACGTGTTAGTTTTTCTTGCGCATGGTTGAGGTTCTCCCTCTCAAAGCGAGTTAGTCACGTTATCTCTACGTAATTCAGATTTGAACATGCGCAAAGCGTTTTCGCAAATTAAAGCGGGTTTTAGTTGCGTTGCTTTTTATTCTTCATCAGTTTAAGCATGCATAAGCTTCTCTCCCCATGTGTCGGTGTCTGGTGTATATTAGTTTCGTCTTATCTACAGTTTTAATGATTAATGAAAGTTAATGGAGGATTTCTCCAAGCAAGTTTCATTTTCTCGAATCCTTGCTCCATCAATCCCCCCTCTGATGGCATTTTTGAGCCATCATAAAATACCCATCATTACCAAGTGCCAACTTCATTCATCTAATTTCATTTTCTTCCTCTCTTTCTACTAATTCTTTGTTTTTCTTTTTCACATCTAATTCTTTCATCTTATCATATAAACTTCCTTTCATTTCTTCTAGCTCAATCTCTTCTTTTTTCTCTTTCTTCCCATTCTCTTATTCTTTATTTCTGCCAACATTCTTTCTCTTGTTTTACTCTTGCAACATCTATATGTCAACATTATTATCAGAGCTATTATTGCTATCGAAATTACAGGTATTAGGAAAACCAACTACCTATAGCAGAAATTCTTTTACTTAGGGGCCGATTCCGATTCGGGCCGGAAATCTCTCCGACCGAGCCGGACTCGGAGAGATTTCCGACCGAATCGGACTCTGGCAGCCCGACCGAACGAGTACAATGCGCACGTATGCCATCGGACTCGAGTCGGTCGGACTCCCATTGAAGTCAATGGGAGCCGGTCGTACAACGTGTACGCGGGCTCCCATTGACTCAATGGGTGCGAGGCGGTCAAGGGCGCCCCCTACAGTGGGTACGCGTCGAAGCGACTCGCGCCGTACACGCACAGGTAGTGGGGACCCATGGGTCCCCCCTGTGTGCGACTCGCGCGGCTACGCGTACAGGGGGGTCCGACACGGACCCCCAAAGTACGGCTCCGACTGCTCTTTGGAGCCGGAGTGCGCGGCTCGGTCGGACTGCTCGCAGCGCGCATCGTACTTACCCGGCCGGGGAACGTCTCCATTGCGCGGTGCGAGTCGAGTCCGAGCGAGTCGGTCGGTGCGGTTCGACCCGGGAACGAGTCGGTCGGAGCGGTCGGGACGCCCGGACGAGTCGGTCGGCGAATTCGCATCGTACTCGCTCGCCCAGACGCGCGTACGAATCGGTCGGGAAATAGGGCTCCGAATCGGATCCGGTTAAGCCGAATCCGATTCGGAGCCCTACCGGCCGAGATCGGAATCGGCCCCTAAGTCTTTCCCAGACACCGTCAACCTCTAGTTGGGTCAAATCTTCATGAATCTTTGTAATGTTCTTAATATATCCCTCAATACCTTTACTTTTGTCAGGGATATATGTACAGCAATGTTGGACTTTCAACATGCCACAGACTCCGCCCTCTTTTGCCAATAATATATCAAGTGCAAGTCGATTTTTCAAAACCATAGATCTAATTGCAACCATTTTGGTATTTATCATTAAGAATCCCCCAGCAGTATCTGTTGATAGACGATCAACTATTGTTGATAACTTTCGTATTTTATGTGAATTCAGTACGACTCCAACTGTCGGTATCAGTGCACCAAATATATCACCTACTATTTCTGACAAGCTTGTTCTTTTAGTTCGTTTTAGTCCTTGACTTACTACATCCATTTCATTGTTCCTAGTAAAGTGATATACCTTTGGAAATACTATTTCAACATAACAACTACCATACCATAGCGTGGGAAACCTATAATAGGCATTATTACCACACACGTAATAAATCCCTGGAAAAACAGGATCAGTTCCACCTTTTAGTCCCTATCCCCCCCATTATTAGGAAGGTATGTTCACATTCACTAGAACTAATGAAAATGTTGTTATAGTCGGTTTTTAGTCTATGCAGACAGAATTTTCCCAATTTTGACAAATCTAGGGACATTGCAGCATGAGTCTCGCCTTTCTTATAGTCCCCTTCCTTATTAGCCGATGGAGGTATATGTGACTTCTGTTCAACAGCCTTCTTTTGGAAGTCCTGCCTTCTTTCTTCTACTAAATTTAGAAAATCTTTTTCTTCATCACGCAAAATACATGTTAGATTATTCTTATGAGCATATGTTATGTCTATTGGGTTTGTTGTTAAGAAGAACTCACCCATGAATTCTGCATCTTTACCACTAAGCACTGGGTTCAGGTTTCTTCGAATAGGGATTTCTGAAAATACTAAATCCATATTCGAATAATAATACTGCAATTTGCCTGTTACATAGAACAAACTGGACACAACACTACATGACACACCATATGTTAAAGGACGATGGTGATATGTCACCCCCTCCGAGACAGACAAAGGTAATTTCATGCAAACATAACAGTCACTCACATCCATTGTATCTACGTATTCGTAAAGAAGTTTAGTAAATACATTTAATGATGAATCACTATTTGACTTGTCATGATGATACATGCTCTCATCCATTTGCTCTAAATTTGTGGTAGTTGTTCATTTAGTAACTTCATTCACTCTATCACTTGTATTAGTGTTATTTCTGTTATTATTTACCATCAGAATAGGTATCACAACAGTTAGCAACAACCACATTAATATTAGTATTAAAACACTGCACAAACAATATTTAACACATCTTCGTTTTAAACTAGATTTCAAATGTTCAGTCAATTTCATTTCTGCCATTTTTAGTGTTCTAAAATTGACCAATATCTAAATTATTTCTTCTAAATTCTAAAATGTTTCTAAAAAATTTAAAAAAATATAAAATCTTTGTGTGATCCCACACTTCAAGAGCTTTTTGTCTTTGTTCCCCTTTGTCTTTATTTTATTTTCTTCTTTGGTTTCTTTTCTTCTTTTCTTTATTTATTTGTCAATTTCCACCCTTTGTGGCAAAGTCTTACTCTTTTCCCTTTAAGGTGGTCTTAATTTGCTTTCATCAATTCCTTCAATAGCAACACCTTCTTGTTCTTCATTCAGATCAAGATTCTCAAAGTCCTCAAGGATGATATATGTCCATTCAGGAGCCTTATATTTTCTGCTCGGAATTCTCACTTTTTTGATTTTCGTAAAGATTTTCTTCTTGGATGTTCTTGCTCAGTTTGACTTGATATTTTGTTTACTTGTTCTAGTTCTTTACCTGTTTTTCTTCTTAAAACATATCTCAGTCCTTTTACTCCACTTGGCCAGTGATCACCTTTTCTGATCCTTTTTGTTTGTACTGCCTTTTCACCTTCTTCGCCAATTTGTAACGTTCTTTTGTTTTCTCTTTCTTTTAACTGAGCTTGTTCTGGACTTTCTGATCTTTCTCTTTCTGTTGATTGAATTTGTTCTTGATCTTTAAAACCTTCTTTTTCTAATTCTAATTGAGCTTGATCTGAATTTCCTGTAGTAGATTCTTCTGTTGACTGAATTTATTCTGAACGTGTCAGTTTTTCTTTTTCTTCTTCTGATTGAGCTTGATCTGGATCTTCCGTTTCAATTTGTTCTGGTCTCTCAATTTCTTGCTCTCCCTTGGCCTCTACAACAGCCTCTTGAGACCCAGTAACTGGTGCCCACCCTAATTGACTTCTACTTGGTTGTTCATCATCAATGCGTTCTTCAGAGTCTGTTTCTCTGATTTCTTTGACTTCACAACTTTCAGCTTCTGGTTCTTCTCTTTGTTCTACCAGTTGCTGCTCTTGTCATTCAGGTGGACTTGGGACTCTTTGTATATGACTGGCATGGATCCAGTTTCTCAAACCAGCATACTTCACTGCTGTCGTCGTGACCAATATAACTTGAGGAGGTCCTTTCCACCTGGGTTCTACACACGATTTTCTCATGTGCTTCTTTACCACAACCCAGTCTCCTGGACACAAATCATGAGCTTGATTCGGCTGTGCTGCGGTTGCATCTTCTCCAACCTGGTGAGACACAGAACGTACCAGATCAGCTAGTCCTTTACAATAGTCCAACACTAGATCATCAGTTATATTCATCAGTTTGTTTCCAGGTACAAATGCTTGTCTCATTGCTCTTCCCATGAGAATTTCATGAGGACTCAAGCCCGTCCTTCTGTCAGGGATGCTTCTAAGGCTCATCAATACAAGGGGCAAAGCATCAGGCCATTTCAGTGAAGTGGATGCACACACCTTTCCTAACCTGGATTTTATTGTGCCATTGAGCTGCTCAACCACTCCAGATACTTCTGGTCGATAGGCACAATGTAGTTTCTGCTCAACTTTTAAAGCTGTACAAATTGATCGAATTATCTCATTGTTAAAATGAGGTCCTCTATCTGATTCCAAAGTGACTGGAAATCTGAATCTGGGAATGAGTTCTCGCAACAGTAGTTTGGCAACTGTGAGACTGTCATTCCTTATCGTGGGATAAGCTTCCACCCAACGAGAAAACAGACACACAATGACAAGGACGTACTTCAAACCATTGCACGGCGGCAGCTCTATGAAGTCGAGTTGCAGTCTTGTAAATGGTCCCTCTGCCTTTCCGATTTTTCCCCAACTGACAACTGTTTTTCTACCTGGGTTCTGCTGTTCGCTGGCAGAGACTCTCTGCAATTAGCCTAAATTTGGGATTGTACCATGTCTGCCTGAAGTGCCTAATCATGGCATCCCTCCCAATGTGTGTGGCTCCATGATAAACTCTTGCCATTTGTGATAGTAAACTGTCTGGCATTATCGGTCTACCATCTGGACACACCCATACTTCATCATCTGCTCTTCTTGTGCAACCTGATTTGATCCAGAATTCTTTTTCTTTTACATCTGCCTCATCCTGTAACTGTCTAACTTCATCCCATGTTTCAAAAGCAGAGAAAAACATTAGTTGGCAATTGGTAACTTCTTTTTCCAACCCTCTGTTTAAAGACATTGTATTTCGAGCACAAAATTGTGCAACGTGGTCAGCATATTTGTTGCCTTGTGTCACATAATCATTTCCTGACTTATGTGCGGCACATTTGACCACTGCAATTTCTTTTGGCAATTGTAGTGCTTCCAATAGTTCTTTGACATTTTTACTATTCCTGATAGGAGAAACTGAAGAAGTCAGAAATCCCCTTTGCATCCATAATTGGCCAAAGTCATGCACAACCCCAAAACCATATTGACTATCTGTGAATATGGTTACTCTCAATTTTTTCCCAATTTTGCATGCTTTTGTTAAAGGTATCAATTCGGCTATTTGTGCAGACTTGACTCCTCTTAGACAGGATGCTTCTAGAATAGCAGATACAGTACATACAGCATAGGCATAACTCAGTTCTCCATTTTGTTTTCGCAAGCATGACCCATCAACAAACAATACATAGTCTGATTCTTCCAATGGGACATCAAAGATGTCAGGTCTGGGCTTTGTACACATTTCTGTCACATCCAAGCAATCATGATCAGCCTCCTCTGTTATTTCCTCACAGTATGGATCTGGCAGCAAGGTTGCTGGATTTACTATGGTGCATCTTATCACACTTACATTTTCAGCACCCAGGATCACCCTTTCATACTTAGTCAGCCGACTAGGGGTCAAGTGCTGAGTACGAGTCCTTGTTATAAGGATCTCGACTAAATGTGGCACATACACCTTTAGGGGATGTCCCATTACAATCGATTCACTCTGCTCCAGACTCACACAGGTAGCAGCTACTGCTTTTAAGCAGCCAGGCAATGCCGCAGCCACTGGATCCAGAGTGGCAGAAAAATATGCCACTGGACGCCGTGACAATCCATGTCTTTGTGTCAACACTGAAAGTGCACATCCTTCTCTCTCACAACAGAACAAAACAAATTCTTTCGTATAATCAGGCATTCCTAACACTGGTGCTTGACACAGACAATCTCTCAATTTTATGAATGCATCCTCACTTTCATCATCCCATTCAATCAGGTCTGTCACATCCTTTCGTGTCAATCTTAGTAAAGGCTTTGAAAGCAATGAAAATCCACTGATCCACTGATGACTGTTTCCAATCACTTCCAAAAACATTCGTACTTCTTTCTTAGTTTTAGGCAGACTCTTTTGTCGAATCACTTTTATTCTCTCTGGTGTCACTTTCCTGACTCCCTTTTCTATCTTGTGTCCCAAATATTGGACTTCTTGTTGGCAAAACTGTAATTTTTCTGGTGACACCTTGTGTCCACCTTCTGCCAAATGGTTCAGTGAGGCAATTGTGTCAGTGACACAAGCCTCTCGTGTCTTTGATGCCACTAATAGGTCATCAATGTATTGAACCAAAACTGAATTTCCTGGTATAATCAATGTTTCCAAACACTTTTTCAGGATCTGATTGAAATTTGAGGGACTCTCTGTGTACCCTTGAGGAACCCGACACCATGCCAAAACATGGTCTACGAACTGGAATGCAAAAAGATATTGGCTATCCTGGTGTAACGGAATCGAAAAGAATGTTGGCACAAATCAATCACTGTGTACCAATGTGCATCACAAGGTATCTGATAAAGGATCACTGCTGGATTTGGTACTACTGCACAACAGGGTACTACTATCTTATTAATTTTCCTTAAATCTTGCACTATCCTATACTTGCCACTAGGCTTTTTAAGCCCCATTATTGGCGAATTACAAGGACTGCCCATTATCTCTCTCAAAATACCTTGTTCAATCATTTGATCAATTACTGCAGCAACTCCGGCTTTTACTTCAGGGCTCATTCTGTATTGGGGTGTGTTCGGATAAATTGCACCTTCTTTCACCATTATTTTAATTGGGTCTACATTTGCCATCAGACCAATTTCTTTTCCTGTAAAATCCCACACATTTGATTTCATTGTGTTTTTCAGCTCATCAGGTAAACCATTTTCAGTAAGAAGTGAAAACATCTCATCCACTTCTGTTCCTTGTTTTGCTAGCATCATTTTGAAAGCAATATCTTCATCAGGTGTTTGGAAAGCAATACCATCAGGCGTACAATAGATGGTGCAGTTCATTTTGCACAACAAATCCCTTATTCACTTCTATTGGTTTAGTGAGTGGGGTATTTATTTGCTTATTTGAGACTCCTACAGCTTGGATAGGTTCTCCCGAGAGGGGTAGGTTTGGAATTTCTGCTGCTCTCACAGTAGAACAGGTAGCACCAGTATCCACTAGAAAAGTGATGTCATTACCTTCCACTTTTCCATCAACAAATGGACCTGACTGATCTACCGCCAAGGATGCGCCAAGCGCGCATTCTTCCTCCCCCCTCAGGCACCGTCATTGAAAAGCATCTGAATCACTCATTACTTTGCATCCAATATTGTTGAACCGTTTGTGTATTCTTACCACTCTCTCCACGAAATCCGGTGTTCACACTGTATCTCTGCACCTGAGCGTTCACATGGTTGGGCATAGGGGCTTGTTGCACCTGTAATTGCGGAGTAACTACCTGTTGTTGTTGCTGCTGGTTCACAACCACCTCATTCTGCATCTGTGGATTTAAATTTTGATTTACCCCATTACGCTGTTGAACATTTCTACACTCATTCTTCCAATGTCCATGCTTTCCGCACGCATGACAAGGATACTTCTTTTTCGCTTCTTCTCTACTCATTCGTCCTTTTCCTTTATTTCCATTTGATCCTTGACTATTCTGATTCTGATCGTTCATCTGATTGTCATTTTGAGAACCAGAATGTGCCTCTTGGTGTTCTGATAGCTTTACTTGTGCCCACATCATCTTTTCTTTTAGTTTCTTGTGTTTTGCATCAATATCATCACTACAATACTTTGCATACTTCAAGATATCATCAATGGGCTTGCTCTGCCAGCAAAGCATATGCTGCTGAATCATCTGACAAATTTCTGATCTCAATCCATACACAAACCTATACACAAAATGTCCCATATCCTTGTCACCAATATTTTCAAATCCACTATACTGCTTAAATACTTGCAACAGCCTTTCGTAGTACGCGTGTACTGACTCTTTCGGTTCTTGAGTTGTTCTATCTATTTTAACCCAATCTGTTTCTTTTGGAGGAATTTTCCCTTTCAAGAAAGTAATCACCTGTTGATACATTTTCATCACTTCATCTGAAGGCACACTTGTCCTTACGTCTCTGGTATACTCTTCAGTTGGCCAATCAATAGTAATTTTACATTCTGTCCACAAATCAGTTGGTACCACTATGTCAAACAGGCCATCCAAATCCTTTCATAATACCTTTGAAACTTTCACAAATCTTTCTACCTGCTTGTACCATTCAATTGGTTTCTCTCTCAATCTGGGGAAATCATTTGTAAAAGACAAAATATCCTGTCTTGACCAAGGAACATGAACATATCCACCAGCAGGAACTTCTCTCATTGGACACACTCTTTCAACCTGTTCTATCTCTCTTAACGGGAATGCAGATGTTTCCTTTGTAGCTGCCTCATCCCTTTTTCTTGTCCATCTACCTCTCCATCGATCTGCATCTCCCCATTTCTTCAAAATATACATTAATTCTTTTATCTGTAATCTCCTTCCTGACGCATTCAAACTTTCTAAATCCTTCTCAGTAAATTCTGCTCTATATGGTTTTTGTAATATTTTCGACTTTTCTACGTCTATTCCGAATTCTGAAGCCACTTCTACTATCTTCTCATGAAGATTCTTTGTTTTCCAGGTTATACTTTTACAGAAAAACAACAATTTATCATCTCCATATGAACCTAATCTGTCTGAGCTTGTAGTACCAATAATCATCTCTTCTAAATCCACTTTCAACTTGCCTACATCTATATTTGGTGTTTGGGGTTTTTCCTTGTCTAATCCTTTTGCCCACTCCTCTAGGTCTTCTGGTGAAAATCCTTTAGAGTTCCCTGCTACTGGAGTGACATTTGGTTCTTTTCTCCTTGTATTTACTGGTGTAATTCTCTTCGGGGTCTCAGTCACCGTTTCAAGATTAGGGAGATCTAGTAACGAGATATTCGAATCACTCTCACTAGTTTGATCTTCTAACATTTCTGCCTCTTTCCTAGCATTATTCTGTGGAACTGTCACTGTTTGTAATCTCGGGGTATCTCGTTTATCACCATACAATGGAATAACAGGACCAATTGTTACTGGTACTGTCAAGGCTTCAGCATTCAGACCTAACTGATTTATTTTCTGAATGATCTCTTCTTTTGTCTTATTCAACGCATTCCTTTCTTTTTCCTGTAATGCTCAGGTGACTGTTGGATCATATAAAACTTGTGGAACTAATGGAGTTCTCATCATTGGTGCACTTGGAGTTGTTTCTCTAGCATTTTCTTAATAAGGCGGAGGTCTTTTGACTAAAAGGTCTTCTAATAACTCATCATCAGATTCTTCACATCCTGTTCCTGTCATACCTATGTGTTTCACTTTTTCTTTACACTTACTCCCTACTTGATCCTCAGCCATCAACACTGGATACAAGCCTTCCGTTACTACAGCTCTTCTCCATCTTTTCATCTGATCCCCTCGAGTTTCAAACGGATATCTGGGTAAAAACCCTCTATTTATTCTTCTTCCTCCTCTGTATTTCTCTCGTTCAAATGCCTCAACTTCCCATTCCTCCAAAGCTTTATACTGCGCTAACCTAGGACTCGGTTCTAATGAATTCATTCGCTTTCTCAAATTCTGAAGAATCCTTATATTAAACGTACCATGTTCAGGAAAAGCTAGAACACCATCACCTTTCGTATACTCTTCCCAATTTTCTAACCAGACACAAGTATGATATCCTCGTTCCAACATCATAAAGGAAGCAGGCGTGTTAGGGGGTGGCATAAGAATTCCTTCTCTGGTTACTACACGCTTATCTTTTTAAAGAAATGTTTGATTTTATTAATCAACTTCATTCTTCCGATCCCTGTAATTAATTATTTCCATCAGGCTAAAACTATAGACTCTTCCATATTCACCTTTTCACGTATCCTATTTTGCCAACACTCGTCCTATACCAGCGCGTCTCACACCAACAGTCCAATCAAGGTTCACTATGTATTCTCTTCCGCAACCAATACCAGCGCGGTTCTTGTCTACCAACCAATCAGGGCTTTCAACACATCCACTTGTCTGACCAATGCCAGCGCGGCTCTTTGTGACGTCAGTATGACTCCTACTACTGACCCTCCCTTTACAATCTGCACTTGTTACACGCCCGCTGTCTCAACCAATGCCAGCGCGGCTCTTTGTGACGTCAGTATGACTCCTGCTACTGACCCTCCCTTCACAAGGTAATACGACAATGCATTTTCGAATTTTTCTTTCTAAATTTCTGTTAGTTACAACGCAAAAACAGCGCTACTCTGTCTGCCCCATTAATCCAAAGATAGTTTATTTTCTTGCTTCAAAGAGAAAGTACTTCCTTACACTGTGAGTAAAAACCACTGTTTACCCTTCACTTAAGCTTGGGGAGGACCTATTACTCTTCTACGGATACTCCTCCTTTGGGTAAGGCCAAAGTTTCACAGGTGGACCCTTCGCTATCACTCACACTCTACTATTATACGATATAGTCCCTAATATAACACCTACAGCCCTCCGTAGCTTTTAGGTATTATGATGACAGACGAGTAACCTTCTGCAGTGTGATTTCCTTACCACACTCTTCTAAAGTCCATTCCCGGGATTCCCAGGTATCTCTGTACCTGTACTTCCAGACAACATATAACGCGACACTAACTTTTTGTGTTAAACATGTAGGTAAAATCAATAATCAATAATCACCAAACTAATCAATAATAACCATAACTCTGCTACCAGAAAAACTGATCCAGCGGAAACCCCCAGGGTTGAATATTTCACAAAACTGAATATTTCAACGGGCCCATATACATTCATCCAAAATGTTCATCCACACTCCCTGGACGCTCTGCTGGGGTGTCAAGTTTTTATAAATCACTTAAGTTCTGATTAGTTATGTCCCTGTAACCACAAATCGGGTTAAATTGACATTTTCAATGCCTAACTAATCTTCACGAATCAACACTCTTCCTCTGGTCGATGGACCATTAGTTGAGTTAGTTGATGGTGATATTAACAACTTCTTAACTAATTAACAGCTCTTAGTGAAATGACCACAGACTCTGAGTAAGAGTTATAAGCTTTATCTAAATTTTCAGTCATAAAGTTGAACGCTCATCATTACAGATTCACAGTGCAAACTCCATCATTCTTCAATGGGAGAGAGAAATTTCATTTAGCGAATACATTCAATTGCACAACCTCATTCAACAAATCAATGCATAAGAGTGGATAGATGTAGAGACAAAAGACATATATTAACGTACTGTTGCAAAGAAATGTGCAATAAATTTTAAGACAAAATAACATTTACCTAATAGAGACGACCGAGAAAACCACCCACCCGGCCAAAGGAATGGTGGAGGTCCCCTGACTTAGGATTGGAAAACAAAGACTAAAGGACAGGATCAGGACAGGGCTAATACTTACTAGACTCTTCTTCAAAGCCGACGCACCAGGGCGATTCCCTCTCTTACACTGTCTCCCTCCTCGATATTCTTCCGCAAAATCTTCGAATCTAACCAGGCTGTCGTTTCGGATCTGAATCTTCCCAGTCTGCTATCGCCTCTCTCTCTCTCTCGCTCCCTCTATGATGATCTTGATGCTCTCTCTCGATGCAGCATACTCGTCTCTCTCTCAGCGTCGATGATGAATGCTTAACTCAACTCACTCTAGTTATAGTCTTTATTTCTACATGTCCCACCCTCAAGAGATGCAAATTTCACTAAAATAGGGAATATGATTGGATGGGGGTAGCGGTGTTTTCATCACACCATACTGACATATTCATTTCTATTAAGGCATTTATTGTTAGCTAGCCCTTCCCCTTTAGCTCATTCATATTGTCCTCTTCCCATGCATATATTGTTGCCATTGCAATAATTTTTTCAATACAGACTACATAGACAAGTGATACATGTCTTCTTTTTCTCATGTCTTCTGTCCTTGATTCTTGGCAGTCATTCAGCTCATTCGGTCACTGGGTCACACCATGGAATTACTGAGCATGCGCAACTTTTGGTCATCCATCGCCATTTTCTTTTTCTGTCAAGCTCTTAGCAGGCCTGAATATACACTATTAATAAAAGAATCATAAACAGATGTTATTTTCTTAATCATATAATTCTCACTGTTCACCGCCCACTTCTACTCTATCCCATGTTATTAGTGTCTCTCTAGGCAAAAGCGTTAACAACAGCAGCTTTCTTTTAAATTCAAGCAAGCGGATGCCAGGCACGCGAAACCTCAAGACATCGTGTTAGTTTTTCTGGCGCATGCGTGAGGTTTTCCCTCTCAAAGCGAGTTAGTCACGTTATCTCTACGTAATTCAGATTTACACATGCGCAAAGTGTTTTTGCAAATTAATGCAGGTTTTAGTTGCGTTGCTTTTTATTCTTCATCAGTTTAAGCATGCGTAAGCTTCTCTCCCCATGTGTCGGTGTCTGGTGTATATTAGTTTCGTCTTATCTACAGTTTTAATGATTAATGAAAGTTAATGGAAGATTTCTCCAAGCAAGTTTCATTTTCTCAAATCCTTGCTCCATCACTATCGTTGGCATGACGCCGAGGCAGATTTCCGGAAGATGCTTTGAGAGCACAAATGCTGAAGTAGGCATGTACACTCACTCTCCTACGAAGTACAGAGATCTCTGGAGGGCTGAAACCTACAGAGGACAGGAATCGTCAGGCAATGCCGAAGGCAGAAGGAGCAGATGCTGCAGTCTGGGATGAATGGACTGGGCCCCAAAAGTCAGCGGCAAAGGCAGAAGCCATGGCCACGCCAGGGTAGAGGACCCCTTTTTCAGTGAGGATATTAGCAGACCTTGGTGCAGCCCATGAGTGAGCCTGGATGTTGTGGGGTGCCCCAGAGGCCGAAGAGGGCAGTGGCTGATACAGGGATGACCACAGCAGCACGTTGTGGTGCAATGGTGGGACTACACACTTGACTTCCATGGGGCAGTATCAGGGAGGTGGCGACAGGCCTGGTAGAGAGCTGATGGGCAAGATAGTTAAATAGAAAGATAGGTGGAGGGAGGTACTGGGGCCTCAGAGGACCAAAGGAATACTTTTCATAAGAAACCCTTTCAGGCCATGCCAGGTCCCTGTACTCACGAGACCCTGAAAAGATTACTATTCGTAATATATCAATAGCATTCCTAGGAGGACATACCCTACCTTTAAAACATTTCCACAGAGGTCTCCCAAACCTCTACTACACATTTTGGAATTTCCTATTTCCAAGCCCCCTCCGAAATGTTTAAGTCTGAACTATATAAATACTGCAAGTGCCACTCTACACAGTTAGAACCTGAAACTCTCAGATGGACTTTAATTAATTTAATACTGGTTAATAACTGATTTTAATTTGCATCTTCACAGAGTGTTCACTATTCCTATATAAAATTTGATGATGCCCACAATTTGATAACAACTTGAACTAGAGCATAGGATGGAAGACGTGAAGGATAGGCTGCAGTAGAGCAACCTCAGGTGTGTGGGGTTCAGCGAGTGAGTCAAGGCCACCTTGGCATAATTGCTCCTTGAAAATTGAGTCACTGTTCTTAAAGCCAAGGGTTGCCTGCCTGTTTCACTGTAAAGAGGCATAAAATGGCCTTGGAGCCACCTCTGGGATGCCACTCTGGGCCATAGTCACAAGAAGGCTGACTTACAGAGACATCATTCTACAGCATATTAGAAATGAAGGTGTCCTTTAGCAGTAGGGGACATAGGACGTTTCCTGACTATACACAAATAGTGCAAAGGCCAAGGATGTCCTTCATAAACTGAGACACATGAACTTTAAATGTACGCTGATGTTCCTGGCAAGAGCGATCACATTTCTTCACTACCCCATTGGAAGTTTGGGAATGGCAAGAAATGATGAAAAAATCAACCAAAGTTCCAATATGTGACAGGACCTTGAGAGCAGAGAGGATTCCAATGTGGGTCAGGAATCACAAGGAAGAACCAGAGATTGCAGCTGCCTCATAAATTCAATCAAGGATGAGTGTAAGAGGTTGGAGCAGTGGGCACCAAGGAAACAATCAAGACTGAGAACACTGAGACAATGGTGAGAGGTATAAAAAGGAAGAAGAAGTGGATCAGTTACAAAAGGAAAAGAAGCCATGGCTATTTAGCATGAGTACTTTTGTGAGAAAAATATGTCCTGTGTCCATGTGCCCTCTGTTAAAGTTCACCACACCAAGAAGAGACATAGGTTATTTGATCATGTACATTTGCAATACTGAGGCACCCTAAGCAAGACCTATTGCAAGACTAACAAGTTATGGACAATGTGATAAACAATCTTTTTGTTTTCATTTTACAGATAAGAGTCCCACTAGCGAGATCTCACAGGAACTCTCAATCTGCTGAAATCTCACAAGAGTAGTGGAAATATCATCTGCCATTTTTTTTTAGGCCACTTTTTACAGCTGTAATCATACTATCTCGAGGAGCAAGCTGGCATCAATTAAAGCTCACTGAAAAATCAAACCTGCCAATGTGGATCGTAGGGTAAGATAAGAGTCTACTAGGATCGCTCATCTCGAAAGAAAGGATTATGTAATTTGGCCCTCCTGAACCATGGTAAGACACAAGAGCCAAATGTCATTGATGTTAATTACTTATGGTATGTTTGAAGAGAAGTTCGAATGAGATACTTGGGCTTTTGACATTTTGCAGAAAGGAAAAATGTAAAGATTTGTGGGAAGAACCTTACAATCATATTGTTAAAAGAAAACTGGTGTTACAGCCAATAAAACATTTCAAAACAAGTAGACTTGGAGGTAATACAAGGCCTTGTGGAAGCAAAAGACTAAAGCAGAGTATTAAAGCTGATTTGCAAAATTCTTAAAACTTTCCAAGTTGATTGAATTTCAGAAGGTAGGATGAGTGTTAGATCCCACTTTCATGTATCGTACATTCCATTACCACATTCATGTCTGCACTACCATGACATCATCCATGCTGTCTGCCTCCTTTGGCATGCGCCTTGTATACCTTTATATTGTGTTCTATATTCTGCGTGGAGTGCTGACTAGTATGTGTTCTACATTGTTTCTCCAGTTGCATCTGGAGCTTAACGTGGGCGGATGCCCTTGCCGTGCTGCCAATAAATCTACACTTAATTCTACAACTGGAGTTTGGAGCAATCAATAATGGCGACTAGCTGAAGAACCACTCTTGTCTACACCTCAGCACGGGAACAGAGTGTTTCTTGGATCCACGAAATTTTGTGCATTTTTCAATTTTTTTTTGCTAAACTCAGCTATCTGTTTTTATTCTGAGCCGCTTTGCACCGGGAGCGACGTTTCACGCTCATAATACTTCATTTTGGGGCGTATCTTTATTTGGATATTATTGTGCGCTGATTTGACACTACAGGAGCAAGCGGACTTTCAAAAGAAAACAAGAACGAGACAATGGATCACTCACCTGCCTCGCGTCCTGTCACCCGCCTTCGCTTTCCGAATGTGCTCACCTGCGCGTTCTGAAGCCTGCATTCTACATTCGTAAGAACACGCTTTCAGGCAAGCATATTTCCGAAATCGCGCAAGCCTGCGAGCGTGCAACGTTACGTGGCGGCCATTTTGCCATTTCCATGACAACCCAGCACCGCGCACCGGCGAATGTGTTTTCTAATTAATACACATCGTCGTGTGCATTTCCTCCTACATTTTGCCTAGTTTACTTCGCGGTGAGTGGATTTTGAGCTGCATCAACCACTTTTCGTCAAGAAGTGAGTTTTATTATTAATTGTTTTCTATCCGTGACTTTAATCACAACTTTACAGTTTATTGATAACAACTGTTTTCTTTCAACATATTTTTGGTTTATCAGCCTCATAACTTCTATAGAACAAAAGTATTACAGGACTCATTAATATTTTCTTCCTCATTTACCTTCTCCTATACATATATAAAATGCAATTTGACCCTCCAGCAAAATTTTTACAAACCAAGGGTAATCCACCCGTACCTTGGTAAAGGTGGAAAGAAAAATTCATCATCTATATGTTATGTTATGTTATGTTAATATGTTTTGTATAGCGCACAGCTGCCCCAGCAAAGAAGCGTCCCAGCGCTGAAGCAGAACATAGAGGCTGGAAGTCAGAGGAAACACTAGGCTACAGGGAAGAGATGGG
The DNA here is from genome assembly GCA_963921515.1 of Calotriton arnoldi. Taxonomy (NCBI): domain Eukaryota; kingdom Metazoa; phylum Chordata; class Amphibia; order Caudata; family Salamandridae; genus Calotriton; species Calotriton arnoldi. Next base: position 350,534 of record CAWUFW010000716.1, read on the forward strand.
TTTTAATAGCTTTACGAAAGGCCAAGTAATTCTCCATGGCACGAATGGAGTATGGTAAGGTATTCCAGAACTTGGCAGCCAGAAGACGGAAAGAGCGTCCGCCCGACCGTACCCTCTTCATACGAGGCACCGTCGCCAGGTGTTGTCCAGTAGAGCGGAGCTGGTGCGTAGGGTGGTAAGGTGATAGCAGATTGGTCAGGATGGCCGGAGAGGAGAGTTTGAGAATTTTAAATGCAGTACAGAGGACCTTAAATTCCACTCGGTTGGCAACAGGAAGCCAGTGCAGCCGACGGATAGCCATAGAGGTGGGGCAGGTTCTGGGGAGGCCCAGCAGGGTTCTAGCCGCCGCGTTTTGGACTCGCTGAAGTCTCAGGGTTTCGCTCTTGTTCACCCCTAGATACAGCGCATTGGCATAGTCCAGTCTTGATAGAATGGAGGCCTGGATGATCATTTGCCTGACTGGTGGGTCAAAAACCCAAGCAGCAGTTTAAGCCCCCTAAGTATGCCAAAACAGGTCCCCGCGACTTTTTGGTTTGGTGCTGAAAACTGAGACCAGAATCTACCCAGAAAGTCAATAGATGGGGAACGCATGGGTTCTGAAAGAAAAAAAAGTATTTTCCTACACTGCCTAGGTTCTATGGGGCAGGTTATTTTCAGAACGCTACCCCAGATTACCACGCAAGGTGGAGAAGGAGAAGGGGACAACATGAATGTTTATATTGAGGCATTAACAAGAATGGAAAAAAGGTTCAAACCCGTTATGAGTATTGGCTTAAATAGGTTTAAATTCTACACCAGGGCACAGAAGGAGGAAGAGTCGTTTGATGACTTTTTAACTGCCTTGAGATCGTTGAGCTTGCACTGTAACTTTGGAATGATGACAGATGAAATGATACGTGATCAAATTATTGTACATTTAAAGAACAAGAAAATACAGGAGAAGTTATGGGTCATGGGAGATCCCAATCTAGCGGAAACTATATCTATAGCGAAAGCTCTGGAACAATCTGAGAAGTGGATGGAGACTGTAAAGCAGAATTCTAATAAGACTATGACTGAGGAAGAGATATGTGTAGTTAAGGTTAAGAATGAGTTTAAAAATGAGGTTAAGAATGAGATTAAAAATGATGCTTTACAAGGAAGGTACAGTGCCACTAAGTACATCAATAGTTACCCTAGTAAGAGAAATGATAATTTTGTCAGTCACAATGCGTGTTATAGGTGTGGAAGTAGATATCATGTAGCTTCCTTTCCATGATGCCCGGCCATAAATAGAGAATGCAGAAATTGTGGCAAAATGGGGCACTTTGTGAGTGTATGCAGGGAGAATAGGCGTCAGCCCAATCAGACATGAGGTGCGGTTTCTTGCATATCTGAGGGAAACAGAGTCCCCAGCATTAGAGAAATGTCAGAATCTAACAAAGGGTTTGTTGTGTCCATAATTAACAGCGGACCCGATAAAGAAATCAACATGAGATCCCCTAAATGTTCTGTTCAGGTATTAGGAGCAGATTTGGATCTCATGGTAGACTCTGGTTCACCTTGGACAATTATCACTGTACAATATTAAAAACATAAATTGCTTAATATTTGTGATTATGATAAGTTACAACCATCTGACGTTGTTGCTGAGAGCTTTGATGGGTCAAGAATTGAGATGGAAGGATTCTTCCAAGTTCCATTATATTTTAAAGAGAGATGTGCACATATAAAGCTATACATTGCAGTAAGAGGAGTGAATGTTTTGGGTTGGCGAGACCAGTGGAAATTGGGTATCATACTGAATCCACGGTCTAGTGAATCTGTGTCTCTATGTAGGGAACAAGAAATGGGAAAAATTGCAAATATTAACACAAGTGTTATCTTTAATGATAGAGAAACAAAACTAATCAACACCTATAACAAGGTCTTCTGTGACAAATTGGGCAGATTGAGGAATTTTGCACATAAAATTGTCTTAAAAGAAAATGCATGCCCGGTCAAACAAAAATTGAGGGGTGTGCCCATTATCATAAGGGATGAGCTAAGAGACATGCTCTAATAATTATCCAATGAGTGCATCATTGAAACTATACAGTCATCCGAATGGGTTTCACCCATCATTTTAGTACGCAAGCCAGATCAAAAGTTGAGAGTGTGTAAGGACTTAAGGGGCGTTAAATTCTAACATTGTTATAGATTGCCACCCGCTACCCAACATTAATGAGGTTGTCTCCATGTTGGAGGGTGCACAAATCTTCTCCACATTGGACTTAAGGTCCGCTTATCACTAGATAGAGCTTACAGAGGAGTCGAAAAAGTACACAGCTTTCATCACACCACAAGGGCTTTACCAATACACGAGGATGCCTTTTGGGCTGGCGTCGTCTGCGTCAGTCTTTCAGAGAGTAATGTTTCAAATTTTCAGGGACATGGATGACTACGTAAAATGTTTCCAAGATGATATTTTGATTTTTTCGAAGGATGAAACTGTGCATGAGGTTCATCTAAATGAGGTATGCAAAAGGTTAGAAAGTCATGGTCTCACATTTAAGGCACACAAATGTAAATTATTCAAATGATCAGTTGAATACCTAGGACACACATTATCTGGTGACGGAGTTGTGCCTAAAAAATCCAATGTTGATGCCATTCTTAATGCTCCATCACCCAACAACAAGGAACAACTTTTATCTTTCGCAGGCATGTGCGAGTACTATAGTAAGTTTGTAGAGATTTTGCTACCAAAATAGAGTTGTTAAGGAAATTACTAAGACAAAATGTTGCTTACGAATGGGCAGAGGAACAACAAAAAGCTTTCGATGACATAAAAAAGGATGTTGTCAATGCACCCACATTAAGACCATTCCGCATGAAAAAGGAATGCATCATCACGGTCGATGCCAGTTTGTATGGGCTTGGGGGTGTGCTGTCACAAAAGGATGGCAAGGATGAATGGAATGTCGCTTTTGCATCCAGGACTTTGAATGAAACCGAACGCAAGTATGCAGTGATTGAAAGAGAACTGCTTGCGTGTGTTTGGGCTGTTGAGCATTACAGAATCTATGTGTGGGGAAGTAAATTCACCTTAAGGACAGATCACAAACCTTTAGTAAATATTCTTTCTGCTGGAGGAGGGTGGAATTCCACAGCCAGAATTGCAAGGTTGGCATTGAAGCTTCAGGAGTACAACTTCAGAACCGAATATGTTCCTGGAAAGAAAAATGTCACAGCAGATTTTCTGTCACGCTTACCTTGTAGTCATAATAATGTAAGTGTAATTAAGGAGTGTGATTTTGTGGTGGGCATTAATGACGTTGTTCCATTACAGTTCCATGAAATCTCGGAGCAACTCTGGGAAGAAAGGGAACAGGGTGATGACAGGTGGAATGATGTAAAGAAATTTGTAATGGGAGGATGGCTGGAGAAGAGTAATGTGAGGTCAGAATTGTTAACTTTTTCAATGTTTCGGATGAGTTAGAAATGGAAGGAAATTTAATTTTCAAAGCTGGCAAGTGTGTTCCTCCTAAGGGAATACAAGATGTCATACTGAGGATCGCTCACAAAACACATCCAGGTATATCTTCCATGAAGCGTTTAATCAGAAGCTACTTCTGGTGGCCTGACATGGATAGGTTCATTGATCGCATAGTCAGGGAATGCAATGAGTGTGTATCCAGTGAAAAGATGCTAATGGTGCATACCCCTCCTTTAAAGGTAGTCAAGTGGCCTGAGGAACCCTGGCAGAAGGTTGCTTTTGATATATAAGGTCCCTTTAACATTTTGCAAGAAAGTTTCCCGTTTTGCGTTGGTCATTATCGACTACCATTCTAAATGGCCAAAGGTGAAATTTGTCCCAAAAGCCACCACAAGTGCTGTCATTAATTTTTTTAAAGAGGTGTTTTCATGAGAGGGGTGTCCCTCTACTCTAGTTTCTGGAGTACAACTGACCTCATCCGAGATGGGTGTATTTTTAAAGAGTTGTGGCATTAAGCATACGCTCATGTCTCTTTATGAACCACATGAGAATGGACAAGTCGAGCGCTTTAATCGTGTGCTCAAAGGTTTTGTCACTGACTCTCTCAAACATGGTGGTAATTGGTTAAGTGTGTTGAGAGAACGTTTGTGGGTATATCGTATTGCTCCACACTCCACCACCGAGGTCAGTCCGTTCAAATTGCTAAAGGGAAGAGATCCTGCTTCCAGCGTATGTCCATGGTGGTTCACAGAAAAGTGCAAGAGTTTTCGAATCGAAAAAGAGTGTATACAGGACACGGCTAAGAGGGTGGAAATAAAGCAAAATAAAACAAAAAAATGGTATGATAACAAATGGAGAACAAAGGTGCATGAGTTCAAGGTTGGTGATTGGGTCAGGATTTTAAAATCTGGCTTGGTCAATAAAGGTTCTAATAAGTTTGGATAAGCCATGCAGGTCAAGAAAGTGTTTAGCAATAGCGTAATTACTCAAGATGGAAAGGTCTGGAACACTAGAAGAATAGCAAAATGCCCTGTCAGTTACTTTCCACAGGCGAATGACTTTTGTGGTGTAAACCACCAAGCTTTGTGTTCCGAAAACTTGCATGGTGAGCAAAGCAATAAGACGGTGGCTTCTAGAGTTAAAATATCTAATCGTCTGAGGCAAGTTCCTAAAAGATTTATTGATTTTGTTTAACCACTTGTTGTTTCCCCTTTCCCTCCCCTTGCTTCCTTTTCTTTAATTAATAAGGGGGATGTGTTAGATCCCACTTTCATGTATTGTACATTCCATTAACACATTCATGTCTGCACTACCATGACATCATCCATGCTGCCTGCCTCCTTTGGCATGCGCCTTGTATACCTTTATATTGTGTTCTATATTCTGCGTGGAGTGCTGACTAGTATGTGTTCTACAGTTGCATCTGGAACTTAACGTGGGCGGATGCCCCTGCCGTGCTGCCAATAAATCTACACTTATTTCTACAACTGGAGTTTGGAGCATTCAATAGTGAGGTTTTACTGTTAAATCAGAGAAGGTTGTGGATGGTCACTTTCTCCTTCACAGGTAATTCTGAAACTACTATTAACAGTTATAAAGATATTATTGTGGTTGTGTGTCACCTCCTTATATTGACATCAATGCGCCTCTCATTTCAGATCTCCCCCCCCCTGCAGTCCTCTCCGTAATCCCCGTACCCTCTTTCAGTCACTAAACTCTAGAAGTAAACCCGCAGAGTTGCTGTTGCTAGAAGGTGGGGATTTTGAGGGTACTGCGTAAGAGGAACAAGGAATCATGTCTCCTATGACTCTACAAAGTGTAACAGATGAGGGAGGGGAGATTCTAGATACAATTAGAAGACAACATTTCAGACTACTACAGGGTGGTATAAGTTGTTGCATGACCCCACAGTGGGGTCCTGATGTTGTGGGGGAAGGCACACTAGCATAGGGTTGTTGGAGGGCCTGTCTCTTGTCTATGAGTGGGCATGCACCTGACATAGAGGGAACTGCACCTGGTCATGGGAGACCTACCTCTACTGATTGCTACAGGGTATTTGGATATAGTTAGGGTTTCAGCTTTTCAGTTAAAACCAATTATAATTGGTAAAGCACCACTGAGGGGAACAGTTTCTTTTCAGCAAAAAGAGGAAACACTTGTTTTGCTGTACTTCCACTGCTTTTGAGCCCTCTGTTGTCAAAGCAGTATAAGTGCAGACTCTACCTCTAAGGAATTGTCTCTGACAGAAGCTCATGCTGTAACCCACCAGGGCTATGGGAAGCCTCTTAATAGGCCCGTTTGACAAACTACAATGACCATGGGCCCTTTGGACTCCCTGGACCGATTTCTGATTCTGTATTGGGTGGATGGCTCAACTCAAATGACTCCAGCTCACTGCATGTTGCTTTGCACTGGCCAGCAGGTTTGTGACAGAACTCTGAGCAGAGTCTGGGTAAGGTCAAACAAAGCTTTGACCCACTCTCCTTCACTGACAGCCGTGCAACGTTTTGCTTTCTAAAAGCACAGATATCAAGATCATAGCAACAAAGATTACTATGCAATTGGCCTCCTTTAGAATCAATGTCTTTTTCCCAATAATATTACAACTTCAGAAACCATGCACTGACACAAAAGAAGTCCATGCTCTGGTTTTGCTGAAACTGAGCTGCCTAGAGTGCAGACATTAACACAGAAAATCTATAAATTACTGCATCAGGTACCAGCAGTGCAGCTCAGAATCATTAAGAGGCAGGCCTGGCTGTCCGTTTCCGAGAAGGTGCTTCAGACAGCCCAAGTTAAAGAAAAACAGGAGCATGGACCAGTTCCTGGCCTGCATACTGAAGTAGAACATTTCCCCCCAAATCACCAAGTTGAATTTTCATTCCTACTGCCTCGCTTGGAAGCAATGGTGCTGATACAAAGCCTAAACACCAGACAAAATCGCTTGTACAAACAATGACGCAATTAAAGAAATCATATTGAACTGTGCTTCTTCTATTCCCCAGAAGGAAAATGCACCAGAACAGTGAATGTTGCACAGAACACAAAGGTAAAGCGCCTTGGGCAATTTACGTTCCTGGAAGTAGCACGTTCCCCTCACCTCTTTCAACTAAACAAAGGCCTACATGCTTAGTAAAAATCAATTCTTAGCGCTCACTTTGTTGACTTTCAAATAAAAACAAAATCCCATAGTCTTGGACCAACAATGTAAAATAAACTTTATTCATGGTGTGAACTCGACAGGCAAATGACTCAAGGCATCCTGCAGGTCATGAAGTGTCTTTACTACTTCAGCAGCTTCATTATACAGTTAACAGAGAACAATTTTGTGAGTCGGCACAACATTGTCGCATTTACTGTGTAGAATCTGTTATCAGTAAATGTATTTCACATACTGAAAAATACACTTAAAGACATTTTTTAAATAAAGTTTGTCTAAATATTTAGTATGATATTGTTTTAACTTTTCTCTCGGTGATCAATTTAGGAGAAAACCACCTTTACAAAACAAAATCATATGTGCGACTACCGACATCATCGCGGTAACGTCGGTAGTTGCAAAAAGCGCGTGGTTTGTACAAAGTGTAAAACATATATAAAGACATATTCTACAGTATATTTAACAGTATAGCTTTATTAGTGTACTTTTCATCTCATATTTTTGTAGTGAGCTTCCAGAAAAATCATCTTCAAACACTATTTTCGTTTTCACGAAGACAGCGGAGATCGCAATGATGTCGGTAATCTCGATCCCCATGGACTTGTCATGAAAATGCAAAGCAAAAGCAGGAGTTCAATAGCCACCACCACATTCAACATGTATAACTATCTTACTAATTCTAACTATCACACTAGATAAATCACTATCTAATTAACGCTATAAAAACATTATCAATATATCAACATCTCTATAACAGTCTGCATCAATGATTCACTCGGTTATGTGAGTGCATGCATAAGTCTCTGAGTGGGTCTGTCACTGCATACATAAGTCTATGAGGGAATATCACAGTAGACTCATGAGTCTTTCAGTAAGTGTGTCACTGACTGTAGAAGTCTCTGAGTGCATCTCTCTATCAGTGAATGTATGATTGAAAGTATAAGCGTCTCAGTGGCTCTGTGAGTCAGTACGTAATTGTCAGAATCGATCTGTGACTGAGTCAATCAATGTCTCAGTGGGTGTGTGAGTGGAATTCTAAGTCTCTCAGTGGGTCTGTGAGTCGGTGCATGAATGTCTGAGGGAGTCTCGGACTGGGTGTGCGAGTGTCTGAGTGGGTCTCTGAGTGGGTGCATGACTGTCTGAATAGGTCTGTGAGTGGGTGTATGAGTCTCTGAATGCATATGTGAATGGGTACATGAGCCTGTGACTGGATCTATGAGTTGGTGCATAAGTGTCTGAGTGGGTTTGTCTATCAGTGAGTGTGTTAGTGGAAGCAAAAGTGTCACACTGGGTCTGTAAGTTGGTGTATGAGTGTCTGAGTGGGTCTGTACATGGGTGTGTCACTCTCTAAGTCACTCTGAAAGTGCATGCATGATTAACTGAATGGGTATGACAGTAGGTACATCAGTATCTGAGTGGGTATGTGACTGGATATAGAAGTGTGTGAGTGGGTATGTGAATGAGTGTATAAGTGTCTGAGTGAATATGTGAGTAGGTACATAAGCGTGTGACAGTCTCTGGCTAGTGTGTACAAATATATATATATTTTGTTCTATACATTTTCACCAATATTCCCAATGACGTTGGTAATCACGACGTCCCCTTGACCATACATGGGGGCCGCGCTGGTGTTCGCGCCATCATCGCGAATATCGCGCACAATTAAAACAAGCATTGGCATAGCCAATAGGTCTCGCCTTTAGGACCTTATAAGTATTAAGTTATGCAGCACAATATCCTTGGTGCAATAACATCAACTGTTGCATGGCTAAACACTTATAAGGTCCCAAAGGCGAGACCTATTGGTTATGCCAATGCTTGTTAGGTCTGGCCTAAGACAGCTTTAGCTGTTTCTTAGACTCGTGATAGCAAAAACAGAGAATACAAGAGTGTTTTTGTGCACTTCAACATTAAGCATATTGCTTTTACATTGATGCAAAGGTAAAGAAAATCTAGTTCCTCTTGCAATTCTTAGCCAGTGGCACCCATAGACAGTGAGTGAAACCCCACCCCTGTCTGCCCTGCCATCAGCACCTCCTTTCGCCCCTGGGCGAATTGAGCTTTGCTGTTTTATGAATAGCCACAGTGGATGAGTGTGTAGATGTCCCACCTACGAGCCAGGAGCCCCTGCAGCAACATAGATGGAAGAAACACAGTGCATTTGGGCCTTCATCCATGGTTGCTATGGTTACATGATTTGTTGCAGCAATATTTTTTCGGCCACGTGGTTAGAGAGGAGGTGGAGTTGCTGCTCTAGGATCACTGCTGCTCTCTTACCGATATGGAGACCAGCGCCGCCCACACCAAACATGGCACAAGACCTCCCCTCTCAATAGCTTTTCTGAAGCACAGATACGAGCTGCTTCCTCGTATAGTTCCAGCACACCTACTGCACATACACAGCAGCTCCAATGTCTGGGGACTCATGTGCTATGCCTCTCTATCAAACACATGGCAGCATAGTGTTCCCTCCTATTTTAGTCTAAGCAGTATGTATACTCTACCCTAAGCAGCACTGCCATCCATGCTACTGGTAAGCCTAGCCAATTTCCACCCATCTGTTACATCTGAGGAGCACCATGATCGCACAGCACTCAGTAAGAGAGCTTCTTTCATGGCCTAGCTGTAGTGTACTGCGATCATTGCCTGAGGTGGACGGTGATGAGGGCAAACGTTTTCTACAGGACACATGGACACAGGTGATAATAGGGGTGATCACTCAGGTACTGAGTTAATGTGCAGAAAGCCTGGACTCCAGCAGTGATCAACAGCTTCAGTGGCGATATGCCTTGCATTCTTGCAGTACCACTATGCATGCACTTCTGAAACATCTGGCGTTAATGTGGTAACACGTGCAAACAGCATTTGTGCATGCCTGTCTTTACATGTGCACTTTATTGCCATGTCTATTGGCTTTACCCAATACTGGTTCATCATGTCGCAAACATAGGAGCAAAAAGCATCTTAGAGATGAAGCAGGGCACATTGCTGCTGTTAAGGTTTTTACCGGGTACAACACATTTTTATTGGATAATGTGGCAGCATGTTTCTTTTGTTGTGACATGGGGGAAAGGCCATGGACCAGACTATGTTTCTGGTGATGTGTATGCAGGAAACCCCGGCGGGCAGCAGTGCAAATGGAGTAAGAAGGGAAAACAAGCACGTGCGCCTCGCGCTAAAAGTTTTAAAAAAAGGCATGCAGCGCGCTTGGGAGAGCAGTCTGCTCTTTTTCGAAGCACATACTCGTGCTTGTGGCGCGCTCCTGCTCGCTCCCGCAAGGTGGATGCCTCAACAAGCACGAGTATGTGCTTCGAAAAAGAGCAGAACGACGGCTAAAGGTCTCCTACGCAGAACATGCACGCAGCGTAGGCGAGACCTAAAAACGGCTTTCCTCCAATGTATTTATTGCATGTTAGGCTCACTACAGCCCCCAAAGAAGTCAGTATTATTGATGTCTTGAATGTATATATTCCACCTAGGTGGTCCCCTTAGGTACAGGCGATACAGGGGAATTTTGTTGAGTATATTCAAAGTATAAGGGAGAAAGGGAGGGCAAGAGGCGGTACTTATTTAGAACTGGTATGCAGGGATTTTAACACTTACCCACCAGACTATATCGTCAATGAAGAGGTGCTGGCTGAGGATTATTGGATAGGTGTCCCCAAACCAGTGATGTGCATGACAAAGTCCACCAAGAAAGGGAAACCTTTTTCATCTTGTCTCATAAACTACTGGTTTTGTTTTTTGGATGGACGCACTCCCTCTGACAGCCCAGCTAAGGTGACTTATAAGAATGGCAGAAAGGCATCACAAATTGATTACATCCTAGTAAACTTAGAATGTTGTGGAAATGTAGAGGATATGGAAGTTACTAAGAGGGTGGAAAGTGATCATGAACCCCTTATAGCTAGTATAAAGGCCACTGCTAAAACCCAACCATGAGCTAGTATGAAAAGCCAGACGGAGTGTGGGACTGAGACTCTCCCCCTCAACAATGGGAGAAACATTCGATGGAATGAAGAGAAATAGCTCAATGAATTTCCTGTATTTAGTGCAATTATGATAGGATATGGATCTTCCTTTCTTAATTCCCCAGGCAACGCTAACCTTGATGTATTGCTTATGTATGATCTAATGATCCATTAACTAAAACTCCTGTGGTCTCAGCCAGTATTAACAATGGAGAGGAGCTTAAACATGCACAATTGCCCCAGCTGGTATGATAATTAATGCTATAACATGAAGTGCAAAGTTTTGCAGGTTTTAAACCAGCGTTGTTGTAAAATAGCTAGGGAACGGCTCATTCAGGCCCTTAGGTGAGAGTATAAGCACCTGCTATGAATAAAGGAACAAGCAGCACAGAATACCCTGTGGGTGAAGCTGAAAGAAGCGGCACATACAAAGAATACTAAAGGTTGTGGGACGTGGTTAATCATTTAGAGAGAAGAATGGCAAACAAGCAGGAGTGCCACATAGACTCAAGGGAGTGGGTTAACCTCGTAGAGACTCATAATAGGACGATAGCCTTAGCACAGGAAATTCACACCCACTGAATGAGAAACAGGTCATAAACTATCCACAATAAATATATATTTTTCTAAACGCTAAAAATAAATGAGCAGCAGGGGCTGCTCATTTATTAATCACTGCTCCTTTGAGGGAGCTCCCCATAATGCCCCACAAGGGCTTTATTTGTTATATTTTTTTAGCTTAGGGATGCCCGTAACATAGCGAGGGCCCCACCAAACCTTTTTCAATGTTGTTGGGGGCTGCAGGGAGTCCAGTGGCCCCTGGGTCATTAAATCCATGACCTAAAGTGAGCTTGCCATATTTTTTTAAAGCACTCCTTGTTGGAGCTCAATGCTTTTCACCTGGAGTGCAAGCCCTTTTGTGGTTGTTTTTATAACTGTATTTTGTGGGCTGAAAAATGTTAAAAGAAAGACTCAGAAACATGTTGGTTTATATAAAAAAAAAAGAAAACAATATGTCTCTGAGTCTTTCTTTTAACATTTTTCAGCACACAAAATGCAATAATAAAAACAATGTTAAAAGAAAGACTCACAGACATTTTATTTTACTAAAACATTATGATTTTTTTATAATCACTGTTATTTAACATTGCTTTGCGTGATTTACTGAACTATACACTAGATTAAAAATATTTGGGATTTTTGTAGAACGATGATAATAGGTTTACTTATTATATTTTGGTGTTGTGACTCTTTGGCAAAGTCAGTAAGTCTACCTGAGTGCAGCCAGGACCTTTGAGATCAACTGCATGCAGTGCAGGCCAAAAGAAAGTGGTTGGCTGCTTGCAAGTGTTTGAGGGTTGCTTGGCCATTAAGTAGGTCCTGTGACGGGTGCTCGGGAGGCAGTAAGCGAGAAAACAGGAGAACGGCATGGGAACAGTTTACGGTGACTGGCACGTGGTCCTGGAGTCTGTGGCACAGGAACCTCAAGGGCTGAGCCAAAGCACAGGAAACTGGGCAAGGATTTAATCTATCAAAACGTCTCCCCCGAGATGCTTTCCGGATAGTAGGGAGTTTTGCATTGAGGCCAGCACTAATTGTGTCTTTGTGCTCCAAATTTGTTTGTCCTGATGATGACCCACTAAATCACAGCGGTCGAAATGCCGTCAACGCTCGATTGGCAGATGGGATAAAACGTTGACTGCTAGATTCCGCTAATGGTGAACCAATCAGCTGATTGTGATACCCTCTGCCTGTTTTTCTTGTTTTACACTGAATATTGCTTGTATGTGTTTGTCTGGTGTGACGTTGGAAGCCATTGTTTTATGTTTGTATAATATTACTGAATAATGACTGACTTTTTTTTGCCTAATTCTGTCATCTGGCACCGTTTCTTCCCTTATTTTCATTCATTTTATTTCTTTTTGTCAATTTATGCTAAAATTGAGTATTTCCGCCTGGAACCATTGTTGTTGTTACAAACCATAATCAACAGAGCACCACCCATACCTTTGTGAATTGCCATTTATGAGTGCATGAAGTGGTCCTGGCAGACTCCTCCTCCTCACTCATAAATGACTGTGAAGATCCCCTTGTACCCTACAATCTGGAACTCACTGTCCCTTCTTCGCCTGAGAAGCATCTATCCTAGTATGCTGTGCCGAAGAGATCCGAATCCCTTTGTTTTCTAGCCCCAACTTCTGTAATGCTGGGGTTTAATTTCCCAGTCGTACTAAAATGCTTTCCCAGCATGTTTTGGCAGCGCCAAGAAACCTTGAGTGTATGCGCGCTAGAAAGGCTTTGTTTGGATATTTTTCAGAGTGCGGTCGCCTTGCACCCAGCACCATGTTCCCCTGTGCTCCGGGACAAATGCCCACTGGGGCCTGCGCATTAATGACCCTGGTCATTAAGAGTTGCGGCTGACGCTACCTTGCAGTGACAAGTGACATCTCTGACAACAACAGCTTTGATCTGGCTGTCTCGTGATGTCACTCAGAGCAGCTTGTTAGGGAATAGGCGTCTTCGCAGATACCAGCGCGCCTAAATTAAACATGCACTATGCGGATGGGGGCCTGGGGCGCAATGTCCCTCGTGTCCCTGACATGTGCTGTGTCCGCCACATCCCAACGGCACTATTGCCCAATGCCTTCTGCAGAATCCCATCCTAAAAACAAAATGTAGCAAAAAGTGCCGACGATTACACCAGCTGTTTTCATGCAGGCCGAACCCGGCGCTGTATTGTGACCGACGTGACTTTACAGTAAATATATGTTTATAAGTATTTGTAAAGCAGCGCGAGCCACTTCATAGCTGCTCCTTAAAATAGTAGAAGATTAAGGCAGTTCTGTACTTAGTGCCTACAACAGCCTGAGAATGTGGCTGCTACAGAATTACTTTAACTTTGAACATGTAAGTAGCGCATACAGTCATACACCTGCGTTACTTTTCTGTTACTTGTAAGATAGCTAAGTGAGCCAAGCATTCATTTCCGGGATCTGTGCCCAGGTGTGGCTCTGAGGCGTCTACGCCACGTGGACTCGCTGACGAGGCAAGGACGCTACAACACGTGGAAGGGTTAATTGTGTTCCTGTTCACGTGGGAAGCGTCCTGACGCAGGGACTGGGCAGTTACTTTAGGCGTGGAGTCAAGGCAGGTTTGCATAAGGTCGGTCCTTGCTTGGAATGGCACAGGGAAGCTAAAAATAACTTATTGTAAAGTGCCCAGACTAATAAGTAATTATGAGTGAGACAATCAGTACTATTTATTGGCACCAGATCATGGAACTCATTTTGACGTCAGATAGGTGGAATTCTGATAACTGTCTCCTGAAGATTACATCAAATGGACCAATGACAAGTTTTAATGTTTGCTATTTCTGTTTGATTCCCTATCCATCATCTATTCATTCGTTAATCAAAAACATCGCATGCGCAATCTAATTAGTCAACAATCAACATACTCCGTTCTGAAAAGACATTATAATCGAATTTTAAAAGTACCGTTACTCAAACGTAAAATACAATAAAAACATTGAATAATCGTAACTTTATAAATGACCACCTTGCATTCCGTACTAGGAAAGGAGTAAAAAAGTTAAAAGTAAACTAATGTTCAACTACGCAGAAGCTTGAAACATTATATTTGAATGTTGCGGAAATAGTTTCAGTGCAACCGTTTTGCTTTTCTTTGAATTTCGGTGCAAACACCTTTCTGCAGCAGGCGCTCAGACCACTCAGCTACCTTGCAGCACAGGATGGGCTGATTAAACACATATCAAAGCAGGGGTTTTAGCAGGGCATTTTTGCAGGAGTGAGTTCTCAAAAACAAAAACAATGTTTTTTACTCCGAGGGTCATCAATGTTCCCTGGTAGCTGCCATCTAAAACTGCAGTATTAAAGGTCAGTATGACGCTCTTGGGGGTGGGGGAGCTGGGGGGGGGGGCTCTTGGAAGACCGACTCCTAAACGACGATCAGCCCCAAACCGTAGCCAGTTCATGGGTCTCAGTGCAAGGAAGTAATAGGTCCCACTGGCAGCTGTGTTAACTGTAAAATGCAGCAATAATCAGGTTTCAGGGGGCCTATCATGCCTCCGTGCCCTGGCACCACTGCACCTACTGCACCAGTGGAAGATACACCCCCGGTGAGTCTGGTGCAAGCACCAGCAAAGCTTTCAGGATGAAATATCAGGTCCAAAAGACGAGAAGGGAGAAGGACTGGCCTGTTATAAAATTGACCAGAAGGTGGCAGCAGAGCATAGCTTGTGGAATTCATTCTGTCTTTAAAAACCCCGCAGCAACACATTTTTATGCAATAAACGCATTCCATTTTTTCAATTGTTCACAGTTCCCCAGGTCTAAACTCACATGTTCAGCTAGGAAAACAAATGTTTTGCTTCTGTGCTTGCAGCTTAAAGAACGAAAACAAAAAAAGCTGGGCTGGATTTCAAGCCAGGGTGAAGTGCCGAACTCAAGTACAAATACAGCACTGCCTTTTGCAAGGCAAAAAAAGCATTTCCCTTGCAGGAGCGAGCCAGGGGCACCATGTGTTTGTAAGTTAATTACAAAGATATGGTGTCAAGCTCGCTCCGGCAAGGGAATCGCCAAACGTGCACGCGTTGCCATTGAAGGCAATGGAACGTGTGCACGTTTTTGACTGAAAAGCCGAAGCGATTGCTAAAGGTCTTTTTGCCTATGCAGCGCATGCGCGCTGCGTAGGCGAGACCTAAAAATCAATTTTGGACACATAACTTGCGTCACTAATACCCCCATTTCTCAAAATGGGGTCAGAGTACCTCTACTCTGACCCCTTATGTTATCTTTTTCAGACATTTTCAGCCCCGGGAACCATTCCCGAGCAATAAAATGGCAGCCGCAACTTTCTGTTCAGGTACCGTCCAGCCAATCAGAGCATTCCCGTTGGCGCGTGCATTTGGGAGAAATTGCGAAACCGTTGCGAAATATCAGAGGTATCGCTATAATTTTCAGCTTAAATATTGCAAGCACTACTGAATGGATTTACACCAAATACACAAAAGGCACTTCCTTGAACCAACATCTACCTCCCTGCCAAAATTTGGTGTAAGTCTGTTCAGCAGTTCGGGTTGTATGTGTGGCTAAATGCTCCTATGGGAATTAACATTACAAACGCACCCTTATTTTGTGCCCCAAATTCTCAGTCCATACTGCAAGGATTACCCTCAAACTTTCCATGACAACCAGAACCTACATTGACACTTTTTGGGGTAAGTTTTATGAAGATTGGTCAAACGACACCAAAGTTAGAGGCAAGTCAAAAAATGCTTTTCCTATGGAAACTAGGTCCTAACTACCTACTGTCGACCGCCAGTAGGATACATATATATAGATATATATATATATATATAGATATATATAGATAGATATACAGATATATAAATCTATCTATATATATATATATATCTATCTATATTTTCAAAAACATCGTTAGCCCAATAAGCCGCACTCGAGACCAACAAACAGGTTACCAGCCTTTATTAGAGGTATGGCCTCTCACCCAGAGCCAGCAAAATCCGCAGTTTTCCCCTCGCCTGACGCGTTTCGAGTGATTCTCTTCATCAGAGGCAGAGGCTTGGAAAGTTCGTGCTTGGGCGGGCAAAACACTCCCTCATTTAAACAATGTCACGCCCCTAATTCACGTCTGTATGCCTTATGGGAGATGTAGTGCCCAATTATTGCCTCCTTTGTATGGCGCACTAATGACTACGACAAATAAGGCCCAAACAATGAGCCCCAGCTTAGGTGTAAGGCCTCAATCCTCGATCGTTGCACCACATTAAGAATGGTGCATCCATTCTCGTGGCCCCCTTGGAATCCTGGGGTGGTGCGTGCTTGGCGGAAGGGCGTCCGCCTCATACATTCAAAAACATCGGTAGCCCAATAAGCCGCACTCGAGACCAACAAACAGGTTACCAGCCTTTATTAGAGGTATGGCCTCTCACCCAGAGCCAGCAAAATCCGCAGCTTTCCCCTCGCCTGATGCGTTTCGAGTGATTCTCTTCATCAGAGGCAGAGGCTTGAAAGTTCTTGCTTGGGCAGGCAAAACACTCCCTCATTTAAACAATGTCACGCCCCTAATTCACGTCTGTATGCCTTATGGGAGATGTAGTGCCCAATTATTGCCTCCTTTGTATGGCGCACTAATGACTGCGACAAATAAGGCCCAAACAATGAGCCCCAGCTTAGGTGTAAGGCCTCAATCCTCGATCGTTGCTCCAAATTAAGAATGGTGCATCCATTCTCGTGGCCCCCTTGGAATCCAGGGGTGGTGCGTGCTTGGCGGAAGGGCGTCCGCCTCATAGATTCAAAAACATCGGTAGCCCAATAATCCGCACTCGAGACCAACAAACAGGTTACCAGCCTTTATTAGAGGTATGGCCTCTCACCCAGAGCCAGCAAAATCCGCAGCTTTCCCCTCGCCTGACACGTTTCGAGTGATTCTCTTCATCAGAGGCCGAGGCTTGGAAAGTTTGTGCTTGGGCGGGCAAAACACTCCCTCATTTAAACAATGTCACGCCCTAATTCACGTCTGTATGCCTTATGGGCGATGTAGTGCCCAATTATTGTCTCCTTTGTATGGCGCACTAATGACTGCGACAAATAAGGCCCAAACAATGAGCCCCAGCTTAGGTGTAAGGCCTCAATCCTCGATCGTTGCTCCACATTAAGAATGGTGCATCCATTCTCGTGGCCCCCTTGGAATCCTGGGGTGGTGCGTGCTTGGCGGAAGGGCGTTCGCCTCATAGATTCAAAAACATCGGTAGCCCAATAAGCTGCACTTGAGACCAACAAACAGGTTACCAGCCTTTATTAGAGGTATGGCCTCTCACTCAGAGCCAGCAAAATCCGCAGCTTTCCCCTCGCCTGACGCGTTTTGAGTGATTCTCTTCATCAGAGGCAGAGGCTTGGAAAGTTCGTGCTTGGGCGGGCAAAACACTCCCTCATTTAAACAATGTCACGCCCCTAATTCACGTCTGTATGCCTTATGGGAGATGTAGTGCCCAATTATTGCCTACTTTGTATGGCGCACTAATGACTGCGACAAATAAGGCCCAAACAATGAGCCCCAGCTTAGGTGTAAGGCCTCAATCATCGATCGTTGCTCCACATAAGGAATGGTGCATCCATTCTCGTGGCCCCCTTGGAATCCTGGGGTGGTGCGTGCTTGGCGGAAGGGCGTCCGCCTCATAGATTCAAAAACATCGGTAGCCCAATAACCCGCACTTGAGACCAACAAACAGGTTACCAGCCTTTATTAGAGGTATGGCCTCTCACCCAGAGCCAGCAAAATCCGCAGCTTTCCCCTCGCCTGATGCGTTTCGAGTGATTCTCTTCATCAGAGGCAGAGGCTTGGAAAGTTCATGCTTGGGCGGGCAAAACACTCCCTCATTTAAACAATGTCACGCCCCTAATTCACGTCTGTATGCCTTATGGGAGATGTAGTGCCCAATTATTGCCTCCTTTGTATGGCGCACTAATGACTGCAACAAATAAGGCCCAAATAATTGGGTACTACAACTCCCATAAGGCATACAGACGTGAATTAGGGGCGTGACATTGTTTAAATGAGGGAGTGTTTTGCCTGCCCAAGCACAAACTTTCCAAGCCTCTGCCTCTGATGAAGAGAATCACTCGAAACGCGTGAGGCGAGGGGAAAGCTGCGGATTTTGCTGGCTCTGGGTGAGAGGCCATACTTCTAATAAAGGCTGGTAACCTGTTTGTTGGTCTTGAGTGCGGCTTATTGGGCTACCGATGTTTTTATATCTATCTATATATATATATATCTATCTATATATATATATATATCTACACATATATATTCACTGAAAAAAACACAGGTTTCAGGGACGGTATAGTTAGTTGGACATTTCACTCGTACAAAACCAGAGAAGTTCGGCCGTTATAGTTAGTTAAGCTAACTATAACTCGCGCCCCCGCAATGCACTGCTTATGACGTCACATATTACATCATTCATGACATGGTCAGTGACATCACTGATGACATCTCAAATGACATCACTGATGACATCATCCAGTGACTGTGTTCTTCTGTAAAGTTTAAATATGTTTTATATATATATATGCCAAGGTGTATTGAAGAATGAGTGGGTGTATAAATGTCTGAATGGATGATTTAGTAGGTGCGTGACTGACTGTATAAGTGAGTGATTAAATGTGTCTTACTGAATGCATGGGTTAGTGACTAAACTGTGTGAATGTCTGTATCAGTCTGCTAGTTGGTGTGTAAGTGGCTACATGGGTTGGTGAGTAGCTACATGAGTGTCTATATGGGTTATTGATTGGTTGTCTGAGTATCTGTATGGGTGCCTGAGTGTCTGTGTGGGTGGGTGGGGGGTGTGTGACTCTGTGCATAGATATGTGAGTGGGTGATTCACTGGGTGTATGGGTTCAAGAGTGCATCTGGGAAGGGCTGTATGGGTGGGTGAGTGTGTGTATGGGTGTGTTGGTGAGTGAATGGATGTCTCAGTGGCACATGTGTGAGTAACTACATATGTGAAAGGCAGTATATGTGAGTGTTGGAGTATATAAATGACTATATGTGAGAATGAGTGATTGTGAGAGTGGCTGTATGGATGAATGTGTGCTTGTATCAGTGATTGTATAAGAGAGTAAGTATGTGTTAGTATCTGTATGAATATGTGAGGTGGTGTGTGTATAACTGTATAGGTGAGTAAATGGGAGTGTGATTGATTCTTTGCATGACTGACTAGGTGTGTGAGTAACTCTATGGATGAGTGGCGGTGTGTGAGTGTCTGTATAGGTGTATGAGTGCAAATGATAGTGCTGTATTGGTGAGTGACTGCATGTATGAGTGACTGAATGGGTGAATGAGTGGATGTGTGTAGACCTAGGAATCAGTGAGTGGGTATGTTGTAACTGGTATTGGTGTGTCTATGGTTTCGAAAATGGCAGTCTGTATTTTAGATGGGTGTATCAAAGATTATATTAGGGTGTGAGGAGGTGCATCAGATTATCATGTGGATGATGTCATCAGTGATGTCATTTGAGATGTCATCAGTGATGTCATCAGTGATGTCACTGATCATGTCATGAATGATGTAATATGTGTTGTCATCAGCAGTGCATTGTGGGGGCGCGAGTTATAGTTAGCTTAACTAACTATAACGGCCGAATTTCTCTAGTTTTGTACGAGTGAAATGTCCAACTAACTATAACGTCCCTGAAACCTGCGGTTTTTTCAGTGAATTTCAAAGGTTTTTAAATGATATTTTCTAACTATAATGTCCCTGAAACCTGTGGTTTTTTCAGTGAATTTCAAAGGTTTTTAAATGATAATTTGTAACTAAAACGTCCCTGAAACCTGTGGTTTTTTCAGTGAATTTCAAAGGTTTTTTAAATGATAATTTCTAACTATAACGTCCCTGAAACCTATGGTTTTTTCAGTGAATTTCAAAGGTTTTTTAAATGTTCATTTCTAACTATGCCTACAGAGGTAGGACATGTGCAGAAAGAGGAAGAAAGGCGGAGAAAGAAGCAAGAGAAATGAAGAAAGAGGCAACAGAAGTCCAGAAAGACGAAGAACAGTGCAGAAAGAAGCAAGAGGTATGCAAGAAGAACCAACAGAGGTGCAGAAAGAGGCCTTGTTACAAAGTCATCCTGTGCCCCCAACTTTTTGCTGACTGGTACTGGCAGTAACTGACTCTGACTAACCAGGCCCAGAGCCAGTGCTATGCTGAAAGACACTTAGAATACAGTGAAAACACCTACATACACTAGGGTACACTATGGGTTGGGGTTCCCCTGTGATTGGCATGACCTCCCCTGTAAGGCCCTAGTACATAATAGGGCAGGGGGATTAAAACTACCTCTAACTCGGAGGTGCAGAATGAGGCAAGAGAAGTGCAGAAAGAAGCAACAGAGGTACAGAAAGAGGCAAGAGAGGTGCAGAAATAAGCAAGTGAAGTGCAGGAAGAGGCAAGAGAATTGCTGAAAGAAGCAGCAGAGGTGCAAAAAGAGGCAAGAGGGGTGCAGAAAAAGGTAGGAGGGGTGCACAAAGAGGCAAGAGAGGTACAGAAAGAGGCAGGAGGGGTGCAGAAAGAAGGAAGAAAAGTGCAGAAAGAAGTAACAGAGGTGCTGAAAGAGGTGTGAAGGGTGCAGAAAGAGCAAGAGAAGTGCAGAAAGAGGCAACAGAGTTACAGAAAGAGGCAAGAGAAGTGCAGAAACAGGCAGGAAAGGTGCAGAAAGAAGGAACAGGGGTGCAGATAGAGGCAAGAGAGGTGCAGAAAGAGAAAAGAGGGGTGCAGAAAGAGGCAAGAGATCTGCAGAAAAAAGCAACAGAGGTGCTGATAGACGCAAATGAGGTGCAGAAAGGGGTAAGAGTTCTGCAGAAAAAAGCAACATGGGTGCTGAAAGAGGCAATTGAGGTGCAGAAAGAAGCAATAGAGGTACAGAAAGAGGCAATAGAAGTGCAGAAAGAAGCATCAGAGGTGCACAAAGAGGCAGGAGGGGTGCAGAAAGAGGAGAGAGAAGTGCAGAAAGAAGCAAAAGAGGTGCTCAAAGAGGCAAGAGGGATGCAGAAAGAAGCAACAGAGGTGCAGAAGGGGGCACGAGGAGTGCAGAAAGAAGGAAGAGAAGTGCATAAAGAAGCAAAAGAGGTGCTGAAAGAGGCACGAAGGGTGCAGAAAGAGTCAAGAGAAGTGCAGAAAGAAGCAACAGAGGTACAAAAAGAGGCAAGAGTGGTGCAGAAAGAGGGAAGAGAGGTATAGAAAGAGGCTAGAGAGTTGCACAAAGAGCCAAGAGAGGTACAGAAAGAGGCAAGAGGGGTGCAGAAACAGGCAAGAGAACTGCAGAAAGAGGCAAGAGAATTGCTGAAAGAAGCAACAGAGGAGTAGAAAGAAGCAAGAAAAGTACAGAAAGAGGCAAGTGAGATGTGGAAACAGGCAAGAAAGGTACTGAAAGAGGGAAGACGAGTGCAGAAAGAGACAACAGGGGTGCAAAAAGAAGCAAGACAGATGCAGAAAGAAGCATGGAAAGTGCAGAATGAAGCAACAGGGGTGGAGAAAGAGGCAAGAGAAGTGCAGAAAGAAGCAACAGAGGTGCAGAAGGAGGCAAGAGAACTGCAGAAAGAGGCAAGAGAGTTGCATAAACAGGCAAAAGAGGTACAGAAAGAGGGAACAGAGGTGCAGACAGAGGGAAGAGAGGTGCAGAAACAGGTAAAAGGGGTGCAGAAAGAGGCAAGAGGGGTGCAGAAATTTGCAAGAGAGGTGCAGAAAGAAGCAAGAGCAGTACAAAAGAACCAACAGAGGTGAAAAAAGAGGCAAGTGAGGTGCAGATGGAGGCAAGAGAACTGCATAAAGAGGCAAGAGAATTGCAGAAACAGGCAAAAGGGGTGCAGAAAGAGGGAACAGGTGGGCAGACTGAGGCAAGGGAGGTGCAGAAAGAGGGAAGAGGGGTGCAGAAAAAGGCAAGAGGGATGCAGAGATTTGGAACAGAGGTGCAGGAAGAAGCCAGAGCAGTGCAGAAAGAACCAACAGAGGTGCAAAAAGAGGCAAGTGAGGTGCAGAAGGAGGCAAGAGAACTGCAGAAACAGGCAAGAGAGTTTCAGAAACAGGCAAGAGAAGTGCAGAAAGAGGCAAGAGAATTGCTGAAAGAAGCAACAGAGGTGTAGAAAGAAGCAAGAAAAGTGCAGAAAGAGGCAAGTGAGATGCAGAAACAGGCAAGAAAGGTACAGAAAGAGGGAAGACGAGTGCAGAAAGAGACAACAGGGGTGCAGAAAGAAGCAAGACAGGTGCAGAAAGAAGCATGGAAAGTGCAGAATGAAGCAACAGGGGTGCAGAAAGATGCAAGAGAAGTGCAGAAAGAAGCAACAGAGGTGCAGAAGGAGGCAAAAGAACTACAGAAAGAGGCAAGAGAGTTGCAGAAACAGGCAAAAGAGGTACAGAAAGAGGGAACAGAGGTGCAGACAGAGGCAAGAGAGGTGCAAAAACAGGTAAAAGGGGTGCCGACAGAGGCAAGAGGGGTGCTGAAATCTGCAAGAGAGGTGCAGAAAGAAGCAAGAGCAGTGCAAAAGAACAAACAGAGGTGCAAAAAGAAGCAAGTGAGGTGTAGAAGGAGGCAAGATAACTGCATAAAGAGGCAAGAGAGTTGCAGAAACAGGCAAAAGAGGTACAGAAAGAGGGAACAGGTGGGCAGACTGAGGCAAGAGAGGTGCAGAAAGAGGGAAGAGGGGTGCAGAAAAAGGCAAGAGGGATGCAGAAATTTGGAACAGAGGTGCAGGAAGAAGCCAGAGCAGTGCAGAAAGAACCAACAGAGGTGCAGAAAGAGGCAGGAGGGGTGCAGAAAGGGTTGGAGAGGTGCACAGAGAGGCAATAGGGATACAGAAAGAGGCAGGAGGGGTGCAGAAAGAGGAAGAGAACTGCAGAAAGAAGCAACAGAGGTACTGAAAGAGGCACAAAGTTTGCAGTAAGAGACAAGATAGGTGAAGAAAGTAGGAACAGAGGTACAGAAAGAGGCAAGAGTGGTGCGGGAAGAGAGGTGTAGAAAGAGGCAAGAGAGTTGCACAAAGAGGGAAGAGGGGTGCAGAAACAGTCAAAAGGGGTGCAGAAAGAAGCAAGTGAGGTGCAGAAAGAGGCATGAGAGGTGCACAAAGAGGCAAGAGAGTTACAGAAAGAGGCAAGTGAAGTGCAGAAGGAGGCAAGAGAACTGCAGAAAGGGGAAATCGAGGTGCAGAAAGAGGCAAGTGAGGTGCAAAAAGAAGCAAGATAAGTGCAGAAAGAAGCAACAGAAGTGCAGAAAGAGGGAAGAGGGGTGGAGAGAGAGGCAAGAGGGGTGCAGAAAAAAGCAAGACAGGTGCAGAAAGAAACAAAAGAAGTGCAGAAAGAAGGAACAGAGGTGCAGAAAGAGGCAAAAAGGGTGCAGAAAGATATAAGAGGGGTACAGAAAGAAGCAAATGAGGTACAGAAAGAAGCAAATGAGGTGCAGAAAGAGGCAACAGAAAGAGGGAAGAGAGGTGCAGAAAGTACAAGAGATTTGCAAAAAGAGGCAAGAGAAGTGCAGAAAAAGAAAGAAATGTGCAGAAAGAAGCAACAGAAATGCAGAAAGAGGCAAGAGAGACGCAGAGGGAAGCAAGAGTGGCTTGCACACCATTAGTACCAATTTAACACCCACATTTAGCAATAAGTAACAGATCACCATTCTAGGTTTGCAAAGGGCCTTCCACCACGCTGTAACACTTGTTGCTGCATTTTTGGTAACGTTTGAGCCGTTTGAACTAGAAATAAGGCTTTTTTTTGTTCAAATCTGCAGATTAGGGAGCAGATGATGAATTATGTTGCTAATGCAGAAAATGTATAATAGTTCGAAAGTCGGTGCAGCCAAACAGTCACATAATTCCAGTGGCCCTGCTCATACCTCTGACTAGGTCCACAAGTGCTCCTAAGTGATTCCTTCCTTTTTTGTTTCACTGAGTTCATAGTTGAGCTTCTATGGAAACGAGGAAGACTAAACCTGAAGTTACCACTCCACAACACAGACTACAATACCACATAATTACTCTCCATAACACATAATCCCACTCTACATAATTCCTATACACTAAATACCACATACTTTCTATCCACATATTTTCACTGCACAACATACCACATAATTACACTACACACAACGTACATCCACTCCACTCCAAAAAACATTAGTAAAAAACTTTTGCATTTACAACGCCAATAGCTCTAATTCTCGCAAATGCGAAACCTATTACATTGCAAACACTTCTTTAACTAGTTGTCGCGTTTGCAGATTAGTGGAGAAAGGGTGCTGGGCCTCCGACCAGCGCTCAGGAATTCCGCTGCGTAGGACTTACAGGAGGTACCAGGAGGGCTTCCTGGACCCCAAAGTCCCTCAAGAGTAAATTGGACTTTATCCCCCATCCCGTAGTCTGCCAGGAGGCACGTTTGCAGAGTGGTGGAGAAAGGGGGGCATGGCCTACGAAGACATCTTAGCAATCCCACTGTGTGGGACTTACTGGAGGTAACAAGAGGGGTAGTTGGTCCCCAAGGACATCCTTGGGGGCTAACTACCCCTCCTATTACCTCCAGTAAGTCCCACACAGCAGGATTGCTAAGTTCTTATAGCAGGCCACGCCCCCTTTGCCCACCACTCTGCAAACGCGCTCCCTGGCATGCTCTTGGATGGAGATTGAAATCCCCTTCGCTGCTGGGGATCCTTTAGGGGCCAACTAGCCTAGCTCTTACCTCCAGTAAGCCCCACACAGTGGTATTGCTGAGAGGTGGACAAAGGCCACTCCCCCTTTCCCCACCACTCTGCAAACGCACCTCCTGGCGCGTTCTAAGTTGGGGTATTAAGTCCCCTTCATTCCTGAGGGTCCCTGGGGGCCAAATAGCCCTCCAGGTACCTCCAGTAAGCGCCACACACTTGGATTGCTGAGAGTGGTCCGAGGCCATGCCCCCTTTTTACACCCCTCTGCAAACGCGGCTCCTGGTGCACTGCTGCTCGGGGATGAAGTTCACTTGTGTCCTGAGGTCCTCAGGACACAAGTGGACCTCATCGCCCCACCAGCAGTGTGCCAAGAGGCGTGTTTGCAGAGTGGTGTAAAAAGGGGTGTGGCCTCGGAGCACCTCTCTGCAATCCAGCTGTGTGGTGCTTACTGGAGGTACCTGGTGGGCTAGTTGACCCCCAGGGACCCTCAGTATTCAAGGGGACTTAATTCTCCAACTTAGAACGCGCCAGGAGGCGCGTTTGCAGAGTGGTGCAGGAAGGGGGCGGGGCCTCCAGCGAGATGCCGGCTTTTTTAAAATATTTTTTTTTAGAAGGGGGTGCTGTGTGGCCCCCCTTCTTTTAGCATTTTTTGGGCCCTGTGGACCCCATCCCCCAGGGCCTGGCCCCTTTTTTATAAAAAAATAAAAATAAAAAAACGGGAAGGGGGCCGTGCGGCCCCCCTCCCAAGGCCAATTTCGGCCCCGGGGACCCCATCCCCCGGGGCATGGCCTCCTTTTCCAAATTTAGTTAATGGGAAGTGTGGCCCCCCTTCCCTAGGCCACTATTGGCCCCGGGTACCCCATCCCACGGGGCCGGCCTGCCATTTTATTTTTTTTATTAAATGGGAGGGGGGCTGAGTGGCCCCCCACCCTGGCCACTTCTGGCCCCGGGGACCCCATCCCCCGGGGCCTGGCCTCACCGTTGGGGACCGTGGGGGGAGCCGGCATTGCTTTTGCACAAGGGGGAGCTGCTGACATGCAGGTTTCCTGCTCTTGCGTCCAAAAACCAAAGCAGAGTTTGCTGTGGCAGGGCGGGAGCTGTGCTCCTGCCCTGCCATAGCAAACAGCAATGTCCCCGGGGGTGGGCACCCTGGGACATTGCAGGAGCCGGCCTTGGGGGTGGCAATGCCCAGGGCCATCAAGGGCTCCTGGAGGGGGGCCGCGTGTCCCCCTCCCATCATTTGTAAAGCCCCGGGGAGGTGGTGGTCCCCGGGGCCGGGGGTCCATAACGGATCCCTGCATTTGAATATTTAGTGCCCCGGGGAGGTGGTGGCAGTGTGGGGGGGCTTGAGCCCCCCACACTAATTACTTATAGCCCCGGGGAGGTGGCGGTCCCCGGGGCTTGGGGGGTCCCACAAGGCCCCCCCCACTCAATTTTAACAAAGCCCCGGGGAGGTGGTGGTCCCGGGGGCTTAGGGGGGCCCGCGAGGCCCCCCTCCCTTATTAAATTAAAGCCCCAGGGAGGTGGCTGTCCCCGGGGCTGCGGGGGACCACATGCCCCCCGCATAAATTATGAAGCCCCGGGGAGGTGGTGGTCCCCGGGGCTGTGGGGGCCCCCACAGACCGCCACACCTTAACTTAGAATTTCCCCCAGGACCTGGCCCACCCGGGGGCTTTTTAACAAATGAAGCGCGGGAGACCGCGCTTCATTTTTCTTATAATTTCAGCCCGATTCGCGCACCCAGCACGAATTCGGCCAAAATTATTTTAAAAAAATGCTTTTTTTGGCTTGGGGTCCTTGTGGGACCCCCTGAGCAGGCCTAGTGGGGCAGGGTGTTTCTACCCTGCCCCCTTTTCTTGTTTTTCATTTTTTTCACCCTTTTTCTTGTGACTCGGTTACCAAGTCACAAGATGGCTGCCAACATTTCCTGGTTTGGAGTGTTGGCAGCCAATCAGAAGTCAGCTTGTGCTTGAGAGGAGTCGCGACTCCTCCTCGGTGCTCATATATATAAATTTTTTTTTTTTTTATTTCTCTGGAACTACTGAACGTATTTACACCATTTTTAAAAAAAGCAAGCTTTCTAGGCCTTTTTGCCAAATTTGGTGTAATTCCATTCAGCAGTTCGAGCTGTAGCCTGTTTCAAAATTCCTATGGAAATTAACATGGAGAAAACGTGTTTTGGGACCCCCCTTTTTTATCGGCCCCCGCTTGAGGAATCACCCCCAAACTTTCAAGACAGGAGCTGACCTGAGTGAACCATTAGTTTTGAAAATTTCACGTAGATGTGTCAAACGGCGCCAAAGATATTGGCAAATCAAAACGCTTTTCCTATGGATAATAGGTCCTAACTATAACTACCTACTGGCAACCGCCAGTAGGTAATATATATATATATATATATATATATATATATATATCAGAACAATACCATTTAGGCATAGAGTGACGCATAGATTATGCAAAAAAGAAGCCTAGAACTCGGTAGTGCTCAAGTTTAGGTGGGAAGCAGCTCCTGTATAGAGCATCCTCAACACCAGCGACACTCTAAATTTGCTCACCTCAAATGTCTGCTTTTCTATCAAAGTCTTTAAGCATAGGATTAGCACAGTGCCATCCATGCTGAAATAGAAAGGGACAAAGTCTTTTGCCATTTCTACAGCAAAGTTTTTAAGCATAGGGCTAGTACAGTCCTGTCCATGCCGAGCTTTAAAATGACAAAAGCCTTTTACCACTCCAGGCACAGTATTACAGCTTTGAATTACTATTATTATTGATGGAAAAGCAGACATTTGAGATGAGCAAATTTAGAGTGTCGCTGGTGTTGAGGGTGCTCTATACAGGAGCTGCTTTCCACCTAAACTTGAGATCTACCCAGAGTTCTCTGCTTTTTTTTGCATATATATATATATATATATATTAATATATATATATATATATATATATATATATATATATATATCTTCTTCACCAAAAGTTCCCCATATGCTGTTGCACTCAGGACGGGTGCTTTTTTCCAGTTGCGAGTGGAGAGCTTGCATGCTACACAGCAACTTCAAAACAAGGGGGTCCGGGAGCACTCGCGGGGTCCATTTCATTTCAGTCATTACGGCATGACGTGTTTCGGCGTTTTGCCTTTCTCAAATGCCGTTCAAATGTATTCCACTCGAGACACTGCCTAATATTGGCCAGATTGCCATGTCGACCATCATCATTGGTATATATAGATAGATACATTCATATAAACCAGTGACCCAGTTAATCTTTGAAGAATAGAGTAGAGCAGCAGGAAGGTGTGTAAGTGCATACCATTACTTCTACTATCCTTTCTTCTCACTCCTGTTTAAATCTTGTTTCCTTCCCCCACCTGCATGCCTAAGTCCTGGAATCTGTTTGTGTCTGCCCTGCTCTCTTCTCTGTATTCTGTTGCTAAACCTTCAGTGACAGCAAAAATGTCCTCACCCCTTGCATGGGTGGCATTGTTAACAACAAATCCTGGAGGTTGCACCCAATTATCACCATCCCTCACTTTCATGACACAAATATTATACCTAGGCTTTTCTGTTTTCAGTTTCTATTTGTTTTGTAATTCAGAGTGTTTTCAGCGTTTTTAATAAAAGTACAAATCAGTGATTATCAGTTTTTTTTTCTAATTTGTACCAGCCCACCCCCTTTTTTATTTATATATGTTTTCCCTGGTGTCTAGTAGCTCTCTGTCCCCAGGGGCAGATTGCAGGCAAACAACCCCATCACCTCCAGCTTCTTCTATAAAAACCTTCTGGTGCCTAGTGGGATTACTGCCCCAGGGACAGATTTGAAGTACAACCCTTCCCACCCCCAGGAAGGGCAGGCTGTTACAGTTACACCTGTTCTGGGGTCGGTATGCCTGAGTGGGATGCCCCTACCCTTTAATTGTTGGGCCAATTTCTTATTTGGTGTCTAGTATGTGTTTTACCCACTCTGATAAACATTGAGGGTAAGATATACAGTCTGCCCCTACCATCAATGACCCATTTTAGGATGGAGACATGGCCCAAAACTTTGCTCGGCCACATACCCTGGTGACAAGCTGTCCTTCTTTCTCCCCAAGGGAGGCAGATTGGGAGTAAACATTCTGAACTGTCCCCCAGGGGTGCAGAAAGACTGTATACCCTGGGGGTGGGGTTGGGATCACAGGCCCATGGCCGGGGGGACTCTAGATACCCAAAACGTTTCCTGGTGTCTAGTGGTTTTCCGGCATCGCCTAGGGGGGCGATTGGGAGTAAACACCCCAATCCATCCCAGGGGGACAGAAATACAGTTGCCCCCATTTTGGAGTGGAGCTTGGACCGATGCTGACCGTGCCACACCCAACACCTTTTTTGTTCATATATGTTTCCCATTGTGCCTTATTGGCTTTCTGCTGCCCCCCTTGAGCAGATTGGGGGTAATCACCCCATCTGCCTCCAGGGGTGGGGGTGGGCAGAAGGACTGTTTTGCTCATTCTAAAGTGGAGTCTCAGCCCAATGCCTGGGCAGGTCAGGCCTACTCCTGTTTTTATTTGTACAAGTTATCCCCGGTGTCTAGTGGGCTTTCTGCCACAGGGGCTGAAAGTCTATAAGACTATTTTGCCTGGTGGGTGAAAGGAGCACTGGCCTATGCCCAGGGGACCGTTATCCTCCCCAAAATCCTGAATGCCTACTGAGTTTCCTGCCCCCTGTTGGCAGTTTGCAAATAAACTCCAATCCCATCCTCAGGGTGGGCAGAAAGGCTATTGCACATCTTCTGGAGTGAGGGTGCGGCCAGTGACTAGATGGGCCACCTATACCCCTTCTTCTGTTGAGACCTCTTTTTTTCCTGGTGCCTAGTCGATTATCCATACCTACGGGGGGCATATTGGGAGTAAACCCCCAATGCATCCCAGGAGAAAGACTGTTTTGTCTGTTTTGGGGTGTGGGTATGGTAGAATGACTGGGTGGGCCCCTTCTTTTTTTGGGCCTATTTTCTACTGGTGCTTAGTGGCTGTCTGCTCACCTGGGGGGCAGATTATGGGTAATCTGCTCCCAGGAGGGGTAAAGACTGTTCTGACCATTCTTGGGTGGGTACAGCCATATTCCTGGATGAGTCACTCCCACTTCTTTTTTAGGCCTTTACTCCCTGGTATCTAGTGTGCATTCCCCCTTCCCCTGGGTAGATTGGTGTGACACTCGTCTATCCACCCCAGGTGAACAGAAAGACTGCTGTGCCCATTCTGAGGTGTGGGGCATGGTCTGATACCGGGGTCAGCCTTTCCCAAACCTTGTTTTGTTCTAATAAAACATGCACTACTGTCTAGTGGTCTTTCTATCACCTCAGGGGAAGTAGATTGGGGATGGGGCAAAAATGCTCATGTACCCAGAATTGGGTCAGGAGTACAAGCCCATACCCATAGGGGGCACCACTCCAAAGAAACAAAAGAAATGCCATGGTGTCTAGTGGGCTTTCTATCTTCCTGATGTGGCAGATTGGATGTATTCCCCCCAATCCACCCCAAGGGGGCGGAAAGACTGTGATGCCGCTTTTTTGATTTATGTATGTTTTCCCTGGTGCCTAGTTGGCTTTCTGTTCTCCTCTGCGGGGCTGATTGGGGGTAAACACCTCCATCTGCCCCAGGGGGCTGAAAGACTGCATGTTCCATTTTAGGGTAGGGCTCAGTCAAATATATGGGCGGGCTGCCCCATCCCATTTCTTTAAATCACATAAATCATCCTGGATGTCTTGTAAGATTTCTGCCACTGTGGGGGCAGAAAGACTGATGTGCTAATGAGGTAGGGGGAGCGCAACACATATCCTTGTTGTCTAGTGGACTTCCATCACCCTGGGTGGATACATCCCCACAGCTGACCGACCCAACCCATTTTGTCAATGGTGTCTAAAAGTTCCCTGGTGTACAGTGGGCTTTCAGCCCTCTTTGAGGAACAGAACAACAGTGAACACCTCTATCTTATCCGTGGGGTAAAAAAAGACTGTGC
This sequence comes from Calotriton arnoldi, assembly GCA_963921515.1. Lineage (NCBI taxonomy): Eukaryota > Metazoa > Chordata > Amphibia > Caudata > Salamandridae > Calotriton > Calotriton arnoldi. The sequence goes on from CAWUFW010000716.1 coordinate 381,337, forward strand.
CTGGTGGAAGGGGGGCACTATACCATTGTCATGTGGCCACTCCCACCCATCAAAAAGAAATCCCTGGTGTCTCAGAGGTGGATTCCTACTGCGGCGATCCCCAAGTAAGCATCCACTAGGGAGAGATCCATTGGACAGGGAGATTTGTCCCCTTACCAATGATACCTTAGCATCAAAATTGGTACTCTGGGGCTGGGGGGGGTCTGAGATATGCCCCGAGCAACGATGCAAAGAAAGTTAAATGAACCTACTGGATCATTTCACTTTCACATACAAATTAATACTGTGAGCTTGCCAGGTGCACAGATCATTATTCTGAAAAAAACAACTGCCTCTGGCTTCTGGAGAAATTCTTCTCCGGCAGCCAAACCTTAAATTGAGAAAAGAGAATCCCTCTGGTGATAGCATCAAAGGGACTCCCTGTCGGTACCAAAGCGATTCTAAAACCTGGGTACTTTGATGTGACCTCCACGTCAACATCACCTGGCTGAGAGTACTTGTGATATGGAGGTCACGTCAATAGCGACCAAGTGATTTTAAGTGACATTTTGGTGGAGTCGGATGGACTTAGCAGAGCTCTGATTGCAAGGGGTTCATGGATGTATAAGGTAATGTAGATGTGACAAATCAGAATGTCAAAGGCTTGGAATATTTATGCACGTTTCCTTGTGGTGTACTTCTTGGGACAGTTTAGTCCCAGCTTGTCTCTTCTTCTCAATCTTTTTAACACCCACCTACACTCTATCAGGCCTCCTAATCTATAGACCCCCAGGCCCGTATGGAAATTTCTTAGAAAATCTGCCCGAAGTATTAGCTAGCCTTAAATTAAAGAAATCTAACATTACTGTACTAGGAGATCTAAATTTGCACATGGAAGATAAGAACCATCCTACTGTCAAAAGACTGTTATTACATTTAGAGAGCCTGCAACTTGCCCAGATGGTAACAATGGCCACATACGTTAAGGGACATATCCTGGATGTGGTAATCTCCAATGATCCTAATATCAAAGTTGCTGCATCAATACCGGTACCGTGGTCGGATCATCACATCATCCCCTTTAATTTACGGAAGACAGGAAGAGAGTGTAGGGGGGATTCCACCAAGGTTACGATAAGGAAAAGATGTTGGGCCAAGATTAACTCAGGGGCATGGGGGGACATCTTAACTGACACAGCGATCTCTAACACTGAGAAGCCGGGATCAGTAGAGGAAGGATATTCCAGGTGGGAATCCTGGATTACTCAATCTTTGGATATAGTAGCCCCTAAGGTCTCCTCTAAACCTAAATCCAGACCCAGAGCAGATGGATGGTTTAATTCCCAGCTGCTGGCGCTAAAGAAAAACTGTAAAAAAAATCGAAAGGGATTGGAGAAAACATTATGACCCGCAACTCAAAACTGAGTATAAAGTAGCCATCAGAAACTACCATAATAGTATCAAAATAACTCAAGCTAAGTTCTTTGAGAAAAACATTAATGGAGCTCAGAATTCCTCAAGGGAACTGTTTACGGTAATCAAGGCTCTGACTAATCCACCCATTGACACCTGTCCATCAGAAACTTCAGAGGAGAGGTGCAATGACTTAGCCGCCTACTTTCTCTCGAAAGTAACTGACATCTATAGCTTCTTTAAAACGAATGGAGAGTTAACCGCAGGGTGTGAAGAGGAACAGGAAATAGTTCCACCACAACAAACTATCACTGATCTCCCGCCTATGGAACAGAAGGGTGTAGAAGTCTTGATGGATAAGGTGAAGTCCGGTTCGCCTTTGGACCCAGCCCCCCCTGCAAATCCTCAAAACAGTAACACTGGTCATTCTACCGACTTTAATGAGGGTCATGAATCAGTCCCTAGAAACAGGCATAGTTCCAGTCACTTGGAAACACGCTGTTATTAAGCCTCTCTTGAAAAAAGCAAATGCGGATACATCGCAACTACGTAACTATCGCCCCACCTTGCGGTTAGATTATGGAAACTCATTGTTCCTGAGGGCACCTAAATTTGTAACCCACAGATTGCAGGTGGTCCAGAATGCAGCTGCAAGACTGCTGTGCAGTGTTCCAGAGCGGGAGTCGGTGAAAAAGCACATAATCGGGCTTCATTGGCTCCCAGTAGAGGCCAGAATAAAATTCAAAATACTGGTCATCACCCACAGAGCTTGCCATAATAGAGGTCCCAAAAAAATCAAGAGTCTAGTATCCCCTTACATTCCAAACAGGCGGTTGCGTTCAAGCACGTAGGAACTTCTAAAATCAACGAAGGTTAGGAGGGAGAGATGGGGAGGAAGATCCTTATCCCACTTTGCTCCTAAACTCTGGAATTCTTTACCACTGGAATATAGGTTGAGGAATAAAGAATTGCAGTTCCGCAAAGCGATTAAAACTTGGCTGTTTAAGCAATACCTTTAAGGACTGCCCGACCCCTATCAGCTATGTGACCTTCTAGCGCTGGGAAGCCTTAGGGTAGCCAGGCGCTCTATAAATCCCATAAATAAATAAATAAATAAATAAATAAATAAATAAACTTCCTGGAGACACCACATGGTCCGTCTAAAAATAATTTCATGTGAACTGCATATATCTTAAGGAGATTATTACCACATTATGGCAACGAGTAGGGGATAGAGGACCATTTCATGACAAGTCCTCCTGATGGCAACAGATTCAAACTTCACATGGCAAAGAAAACAAAGGGAAGCCCAATAACTGAATTTTACTGATTCATAATTGGACTATTAAATGGATACACCTGATGTGAGTGTTTCTTACATTTTATGTGGATTCTTTTAACAATTTAGTCAGTATAACGCCAGCCCTATAGGAGCACCGTACATGTGTCAATAGCATACAAGAAATTAAGTAATAATACTGTGTTGCTGCACTCATGCATCACTATCATACAGAAAACTCACTGCACATGTGAAGGTACAACACCCTATACACCAAAACCTTTCTGTGGCCTATAGCCACACGCCAGAGCAATGCCCCTTTCTCAACACTACTTTCTCTAAAATGAAAATGGTTCCTGCCAGGCATAATCACATGTTGGGGAGCAGTGTTGCAGCAGAGATTACACATCTTCTTGTTTACAGATATTTTTAATTTTAAACAACATTAAGTGCTTCTCTAATGCCACCTGATAAGCAGCTATAGTGTCTATTCGGATCTCCAAGCTCAGGGCACCATACTTAAGGGACATAATGAGACTAGATACCGGTAGTGGAATGGAGTTTGAGAATGGGCAGACATGGAATGTATGTAGAGTTGCATTATATCAGAGAGGTGCTGTATATTATGAGGATTCTGACAATGATAAACCTAGCAGTGTTCTTTCACCACAACGCTGGGAGAAGTTTTGGTGGCCAGGTCTAGAGGCAAATGACACACAAAGTGTTGTTGAATGCAGGGTTTGTAAGAAGGGTGAGAAAAGACTGAAAGTTGGCGGTGGGGGAGGTCTTCAACATATACAAGGTCCGTTGCTTCATAGGTCAAGGCATGGTTGATTTTTATTGGGCCTTTCAGTATTTTGTCAGAATCTCACTGCTAGACCAGGCATCCTTGGTGCAGTTTCCCCTGACTTTTTGCCTTCTGACCTCCTATTTTGCTGACTTCATTTTTGCTGGCTTTAAGATTTTGGGCACTTTGCATGTGCTCTGTACAAAAAACAAGGTAAAATTACCTATCCACAATTGGCATATTTAGTTTACCTATAGATCCCTAGTAAAGTGCACTACAATTGCCCAGTGCTTGAAAATGAAATGATACTAATGGGCCTGCAGCACTGATTGTGTCACCCACCTTTAAACATGACTCAGGCCTGCCATTGCAGGGCCTATGTGTTCAGTTTTAAACTGCCATTTAGACCTCGTAAGGTCTAAACCTTCCCTTTTATTACATATAAGTCACCACTAAGGTAGGCCCTATGCAGCCCTATGGGTAAGGTGCAGTGTATTTAAAAGGTAGGACATGTACTTTTGAGTTTTAAATGTCCTGGTAGTGAAAAACTATTAAATCCATGTTTTACTATTGAAAGGCCTATCTCTCCCATAGGTTAATATGGGGATTACCTTATTACATTTTATAAGTGTAATTTCCAATTGGGAAAAGATAGACATTTGGAGTTTGGGATCTCTGGACTCATAATTTAAAAACACAACTTATGGTGAATTTGTTTTTTAAGTGGCAAGGCTGAAAGTGCCACTTTTAGAACGTAGCAAACACAACAAGATGATGGACGAAGTGTTAAAACTTTTCAACCACTCACCCCCAGTCAAGAGATCTGGGTTGAATCCATCGTTCTTTTGCTCACTCTGCCACTCCAGTTCAAACTCAGCCATATGCAAATCAGTCTTGGCCCTGCTTCTTGTGGGAACAGTCCAGCCCGAACTGCCAGCCAGGTCCTCCCTGGACCAAAAACAAGCATCCTGGGACCGGTTTCGGGGTTCGACCCCTCATCAGCCAGGCTAGCTTGAATCCAGTGGCACAGCGAGCACACGTCTGGGCACACCCTTGGCCACTTAAAGCAAACATAGCAAACGCAACAAGATGATGGACAGAGTGCTGAAACTTTTCAACCACTCACCCCCAGTCAAGGAATCTGGATTGAATCCATAGTTATTTTCCTCACTATGCCACCCCAGTTCAAACCCAGTCATGATCAAGACTGATTTGCATATGGCTGGGTCTAAACTGAAATGGTGTGACGTGCAAAAAACAAAGGATTTAACCCAGATCTGTGACTGGGGGTGAATGTTTGATTTGTTCATCATTCCGTCCATCATCTGTTCTTTTTGCACTTTTAGAAAGTTGGCATTTTCTTACTTTAACCATTATGTGCCTCTGCCTGTCGCTGAATAAACGTCTGGGGTGGGTGACAGCTGGGCTTTGTGCATTCCCTATAGACAGTCAAACACAAAGGGAGCTGAGGTGTGCATTATGGGCCACTCACATCCTGATGGGCCATTAACATCCTGATTTGTCATCATGGGCAGGATGGGAGGGAGGAGATGACACTTGCACCTGAATAGGGATGGCCCTGTCCCCACACAAAGAGCTGCATATCCCCCTGAGGTTAGTCTGGAGCCAGGGCAGGAAGGTCAGGGACCTTGTAAACTTCAAAGGCCTCTCTTTGAAGTCTCCCCCAATTCAAAGTCACAACTGGGTATAAGTACTGGACCTCAGACACCATGACTTCAGTATACTTCTGGACCTGAAGATATCCTGCCAGGAAAAAGGACTGATGTGCTGCCAGGAGGGACTGCCACTCTGCTGAACTGCTTTGCTGTGTTGGCCCGCTCCCTGCTACCTCTTGCCTGGGAGTGAGAAGGAACTGGTTCTACATCTCTACATCCTCAAAGAACTTAAGTGACACCAAGGTCTTGCTGGCTTGCCTTCTGTTCTGAAGTCTCAGGGACATCAAAGACTTCCATCAACCTTTCTTCAGCTACTGGACTCTGCCATCTGTGAGTCCTACCCTGCCAAGAGGTGCCAATCGAGTCCTGGGCCTTGGAAGTAGGTTCTGCAGCTGTTTCTCTTCAAAACCACGCATCATTGCCTTTTGCGCCGGTCAGACTTAATCGCATCTCCCTCCAACGTCAAAGCAGTGCCGCTTTGAGGACACCACAGCGCTGACTGCATGGCTCGACGATGACGCGGCACTGACTACGAGGTTCGACGATGATGCATTACCTGCATCCTAAGTGGCTTGACCACGATGTGGATCTTCATTGCATGGCTCGACGACAATGCATCCTCTTTGGCACAAATGGTTCAGCGGCGACGCATCTCCTGACTGCATGATTCAGAACCGATGCATCTTGCTTCTTATTGTCGACTCTTCCTCCAGAAAGGTACTGTTTTCAGCAGGCTCTACGTGGCTCCTGTATCCAACCTGCTGCCCATCATGGTCAGCCTGAACTTTTGGATTTACCAAAGTCAAGCGCGACCAGATGTCCCCGCTTGGTACTTTATACTTTTAAACACTATATTGCAGTTTAATCTTGAAAAATTCATATCTCAAGTTAGATTTTTGTAATTTTGGTCTTGTTTTACTCATGAAAATATTTGTTATCTTCCTAAACTGGTGTGTAGTCTTTTTGTAGTACTTTCACTGTGTTACTGTAATTTAAGTGTTGCACAAATACTTTATACATTGGCTCTTAAGTTAAGTTCTTAGAGGTCTATATTCCATACACTTAACTAAAGCGGCATAATTGGGGTAGTGTAGTAACCATTTACAGTGTCCACTCATTTAGCCAGAGTTCCTCACACATTTGGGTTCCTCACAAGTCACTGGGTTGTGGAGATACGGCTTGTGTCCATCCACTGTAGGGAAGAATGCTTGTTTGGTTTAAGCCTAACTTAGTACCACTGATTTCAAAGCTTGTGAACAATATTATATTGACGAATCACAAACAATTTACTCTAAACCAGGATCACATTTTAGGATCTTACCTCAACCCTTTCACCATGTGCCACCGTAAAGTTCTTACCGTGCTCGGAATACTTTGTTGCAATTTGCTTATGTTGCCTGTAACTTCGTTCTCACTGAAGACAGACATTTGTTTGATACAGCTGTCAAAATGATTGTGTTCAATCTAAATAAGCTATTGCACAATAAGGGGGTCATTTAGAGACTGGAAGATGTCCATTTTCAAACGTCATACAATATGAGAATAGAACATCTTTCTCCCTAATATTTAACCTCTCAGGGACAAAGGAGTTGATTAATAAATGGCAAATAAAATTTCATCCTAGATCTTCTTGTAAAAAATAAGCATAAAATATCTACTGACTGTTAACTTGTGCCCATTTTACCGTCCAGTTAGAAGGAAGAAAATGTGGAATATGAAACTATGAAACATTTATGACTCTAACCAAATTTGCTGATATGCACTTCAAATCGGTCCCCCGAGTCTACGTCAAGTTTCTTAATGACCCAATTTAAGGACAAAATCAAAAGGCTTCCCAAGACATTACTACCTTGGCACCCAGAGTGTGAGTGGCATGATGAATTGCGGACAAGCCTCACTGTCCCTGCCTGTTTTTGTCTCTCTGTATCCAGACTCATTTTCGCAATCCATTTAATGCCTTCCCTGTTTTTTGTGGCGAGGTCATATCAGCTGCATCTCCGAATAAACAATTAGTTTAATGCATTTCGATCTTTTCTTGTTAGGTTAGCCTGTGATATGCAAATTCCAACAATTAAATGCATATTGCAGTAGCACGAAAACTGCAATAGCATTTACCGACCACCACTTGCAACAGATGCAAAGCCACTGTTTTCCTTCATACAATCAGATGTTTTAATTGTAAGGTGTTCCATTCAGAATTATCTAACGGGGAGCGTTTCCTAGAGATTCGAATCAATTTTCCAATATATTTTGGTTTTATTAATTATGTTTCATTTTCAAACTGTATAATACACCCGTGGTGTCAGATCTGACTGTGCCCCCGTGCCCAGTATAAAGATAATCGATCTTTTTATCCACTGCAAATGTGGCAGTCCATTCCTTTTCTCTTGCCTGCTCTGGTTCTTGTAGTAATAAGGATTTCCCTAGAGCAGTGGTTCTTAACCTTTTAACCTCTGAGGCCCCCTACTTAATCATTACTGAAAACCGGGGACCCTCACTGAATTAATATTGGAAACGGAGAACCCCACTGAGTTTTTACTGGAAGCCGGGAGCCCTGGCCTAAGCATTTTCATTGATTTGATCTGCTAAACGATACACAAACAATACAGAAACAAGCATTCTTCAAACAAATACACAAATGATTGAATAATTTATTTAATTCACAATCAAAATTGTAACTTTATTAGGAGGGTTAGAGTGTTTCTAAATTCAATTGAGGCCATGTATTATCCATACTATATTCTGTTTGATGCACTTGCACTGATCTAATAAATCAATCTAAGGATACTAACTTAATTTTTAGCCTCCAATTTCAAATTCCTTCACATTTACAGAACATTTTAAACTTTGAAATTGTACATTTAGCTTCTTTATTAATATTCACTTTATTAATCTGCTAAAATTATTTAATTTTCTAAGGAGTCGCCGTCCCTCTCAGTAGCCTTCGTGGACCCTAAGGGGTCCCTGGACCACAGTTTGGGAATCACTGCTCTAGAGATAGTACTCAGATCTCCCTCCTTTTGTCGCTGCTCCTCTGTCTAAATTCTAGTAACAGACTAACCTTGTGAAGTTCATGAGAATGCACACAGGTTCATCTACCTTGCTGTTTCTCCACCACTATTGAGTCATGAAGATACACATTTTTATCAGATAATCCATTAGAACGTTAACTGCACCACTTGTTTCCAACCTTTGGTGTTGGCCAGTCATTGGCCCTGCAACTGATGTACTGATTGGTCGCAAAGCAAAGGGGATGTGTGCACTGTTGCACGTATTGTCCAAACAGAGCTCATTAGTCAGGATCCGGTTTTGTGCTTACTTGCACACTGCAACAACTGCTGGTACAGAGGCCTGCAATGGGATGCAAATCTCTACCTTAGTAGTTACTATTGTAGCTTTCTGGGAATTTGATTCCTGTGGCATAATGTGGCCATGGGGAGCATTCATTACAAGACACCGCTACTGTCGCAATAGTGAGATCTTGTATATGCACACTGCAACCTGTCCAATATGGATGTCTTCCATTTGACAAATGTCAGTCTCTTTGCCACTGGCACTAAGGATACCACATTTCATCGAATGCCACACGGAGGCTGTTTAAAACTCTTTAATGCTGCCTTTCCTTACACATCTATGGACTTGTGTTGCATGTTTTGCAACTCCAGTAGGAAATATAAATTACAAATGTGCATTTGTACATTGCAAAATGTCATTTTGAATAGGCCTAGGCAGCTGAATTGCACAACTGCTGTTATTAATGGTTGTGATGGGTGTCAACCTACTAGCCTGGGGGGCAGTAGCAGCTGCTATGGGGCAGTAGTGGTGGTGCAGGTAGAGGGGGTTAAAAAAAAAAAGAAAAGACAAAAAAGAAAATTTCACTTACCTGCCGGCCGCGGCCTCTCCTTCGTCCTCTTTGGTCAACGCAGGTAGCACACAGGCTACCAGACTCCCCTAAGCCAATTACGACGCAGCTGCAGTCAGCATGACAGCAGCGTCGTGATTGGTCTGAGCAGCCTGGTTCAATGCTCAGACAGGTAGTGGGAGCCTATGCATGTTCTCCACCCGGCTGTGCAATACAGCCAGTTGAAGAACATGCTAAGTGTGCATGTCTGCTTGGCCAGCCCAAGACAGCCGGCCAAACCGTCATGAGCACTTAGAAACTGCTCACCATTCCTCCTCCTGCTCTGTGGGCAGCCCAGCCCCGCTCTGCCCTGCACCTAAAAGAAACACAACAGAGACAGTACTGAAAAATAAAATGATAATAACATGGTGCTATTATCATTTTATTTTTACTGTCGGGTGACTCTCCTCCAACTTGGCGGAGGAGCCACCTCTGCTGGGGGGAAAGGAAAGAAAAAGATATGAAACACCCAGCAGCTGGGAAGAAATACCTGCTTGCTGCTCGGTGTTAATGTGAACCAAATCTGTTTTGTTTTTTTCTTTGGGTGGTGGGAAGGGTTTGAAGGTGGCCAGCTGCCCCTGGCGAGGTCTTCTTCACCCTGAAGGTACAAGAAACCTGTTGTAAACAATATGCCGGAGCCAGGTAAGTAGTTACTGTAGATTTAATTAATGGCTGGACCATCACGGGCAGAGCAGCAGCGGCGTCAACAACCACCAACTGACACAGACCCAGCGCTCGGTACAGAACACTCATGCAGTGAGGTTCTGAACCAAGGAACATTCCAACCGGCAAAAGGCATGAACTACTACATGGGTCTTCCCTTAAAATACAAAGGAAAATGAAAGAAGGAAGACCCCAAGAAGAGACAAGGAAAAAGGAAAAACAAAAGCGAGAAATAAAACACCAAAAAGAGAAAACAAGTGAAAGATAAAACACAAAACAGGATAACAATATCTGTAAGTACAAAGGATAACGAAATGCAAAATTCCACCATAACACATGACAAAGTGAGATAACAGCACCTGTAGAAAGAAAGAGTATTGAGGTGAAACACATCAGTCCCTATAACGTGCAGGAATATTTCTGACCCTGGAATTGCATCTCGGATCAGATTGACTCTCACATGAGGAACTCCTATCACCACCCACACTACAGCCACCAGATCCTTCATAAAGGACACCGGATTTCACCAACAAACACTTATTCCACCACTGGCCATTCACAAGTTTCACAGAATCACCCTTGACCTCCACTACCTTAATAGAAGGGCCAAACTTGGAACAACCCTTCCTCACATGGACAGGTTTCTTCACAAAAACATGATCACCTACAACCAACTCAAACTCTTTGACATTCTTCTTTGAATCAAAATATTTGCTTCTCTTGAGATAGACTCACCCGACTCCTCACACAGACATCAGACCACTGCCCAACTTTGACCCATTTACTCATCTAACTTGGACAAAAGGTGGTAGTAGCTCTGCGACCTCGCAACAACTCAAAAGGTGAAACACCAGTGGTGGATGAGGGGTGGTGCGATAGAACCAAAGCATGCTCTTAACAGAGTTAGCAACCACACACATTAGCAAGAGCCCACTATATGCATTCTCCAACACTCTGTTCATACGTTCTACTAAACCATTGGTTTGGGGGTGATACAGTGAACTCTTGAGATGCTCGATCCCACTGGTGTGAAGAAAATCCTCAACCTCACTAGCGACAAACTTAGTGCCATTGTAATTCACGAGAGTCTCAGGAAAACCCTCTTTCAAAAAAACATCTTTTAAAAATTCAACAAGTCCTTGATGTCACCTCCCTCACAAACCTGACTTCAGGCCACTTGGAGTAATAGTCCATCATGACCAACGCAAACCTTGAAGAAGCATCAAGTGCATGAAATGGACCAACAATATCAAGCCCCAACTTAACCCAAGGTGCAGATGGCAACTCAATGGGAGAAAGAGGAGGAGTGCGCAACTTAGCAGTCTTATCACAGCTAAAACAAATCACATATGACTTGACCATTTCATCCACCTCCCTGTCCATAGAGGGCCACCAAAAAGAGAGTCTCACCCTTTTTTTTGTCATAGTGGCTCCCAAATGCCCCTCATGAGCATGCACAATTATACCAGCTCTCAAACACACAGGAGGAACCAACTTGTCAGTTCTCAACAACAAACCATCCTCAATGGACAATTCATCCACCACCTGAACATACGTTTTCAGATCAAAACTCAGGTTCCTCTCCCTAGGCCATCCTGTCTCCACATACTTCATGACCGTCAACAAGGAAACATCAGTACTGAGAGCCTGACGCCATTCACTCTCTGAAATCGCACATAACTGTGGGATATCAACAGCTGCAACAATGAACTCTTCCTTGTCCTCTTCACCCATAACAGGCTCATCTTCCACAATGTCAGAAGAACGTGAAAGGTAGTCCGCACAACCATTCTCACTCCCAGGAATGTACTCAGGCGAAAAGTCAAACTGGAGGTGTTTAGATGACAAGCGAGCAATACGAGGAGTGAAACCTCTGACATTTTTCCCACTCAAGATAAAAATTAAAGGCTTGTGGTCAGTTTGGAGACAAAACCTTCTACCCCAAATAAAATTTCAAAATTTCATCACCGCCCACCAACAAGCCAACAACTCCTTCTCGATGACTGAATACTTCTTTTCCGTTGGAGATAGCACTCTCGAGGCAAAATCAATGGTCCTGACCTCTTCACCCTTGGTTTGACTCAATACAGCCCCCACACCTACATTACTAGCATCCACAGTCAAAGTGCAAGGAAGTTCAGGATCATAATGCTTTAACACTTTTGGCGAAATCAGTTGTTGCTTGACCTAATCAAACACATTCTGACACTCATCACTCCACTCAAACACAAATCCCTTCATGAGCATTTGTGAAAGGGGTCTCAACTTGCTTGCAAAATCTTGAACAAAACGTGAATAAAATTCACAAAGCCCTAAAAAGGACTTGAGGCTGGCCTTATCAGAAGGTGCTTTAGATTTGATAATGGAATCTACGAGACTAGACTTGGGAAGAATGCCCTGGCCAGTGACCAAGTGCCCCAAGTACTCAACTTCTTTTGTAAGAAAGACAAACTTGTCCCTACGCAGCACCACACCATTGGATTGAAACCTAGACAACACCTCTTGAAGAATGGCATCATGGGCAGCTCTGTTGGGTGCAAAAACCAAAACATCATCCTGGAAAACAGACGATCCATCAATCCCCTTAAGCATGTTATTCATCAAACGCTGAAAAACGGATGCAGCTGACTGACGCAAGGCCAAATGGCATGCGGACATACTGGTAAGTACTGAAAGGGGAGACAAAAGCAGTGAGATGTCTGGATTCAGGAGCTAACTCTACCGAGTGGTAAGTTGTGCCAAGTCTAGCTTAGAAAAAGCGTTCTTCAACCCTGCTAAAAGTTTGTTGATGTTCGGGAGGGGATGGGAATCCACCCAAATCTCCATGTTTAAACAGCAGAGATCAACACATACCCTCAACTCCCCATTCTGTTTTTGAGCAACAACCATAGGAGAAAGCCACAGGGAGGAGTCAACAGGTTCTATTATTCCCTTCACACACAGGGAATTGAGCTCTTTCTCCAAATCTTGCCTAATATTAAAAGGAACATCCCTAAGCTTGTGCTTAATGGGTCTTGCACCGTCTTTCACAATAATTTTATGCTGGTAGTCTCTGACCTTCCCAAGTGCACCAGAAAATACATGAGGAAATGTATTAATAATTTCTTCGAGATCCAGATTGTCCCTTACAACAAGAACTTGCTCACTGGTCCCAGCTCTAAGTACCATGCCAAATAACCCCTGGTGAAACCAGCCCAGAATGTTTAATCCTTGGTGTGCAACGTATACTTTCCCTGCAATTTTCCTTCCCCTGAACTCCATAATGTCCTCAATGTAATCAGACAAATTGATCTCTCGTCCTTCATACAAAATTGCTTTGCGATCAGGAGGTAAGAGAGATCTAGTGGGCCAAGTTTTGTCAAAAAGCTCTTGTGTGATTATTGAAATATGAGCACCAGAGTCTACTAAATGTTTCAAAACCTTATCCCAACCTGGACCTCAACATAGGGGTCCACACATAGTTCTGGATTTCTCACCTTGACCCCATCATCTTGTACCACTACGTCCATGTCCCTAAGATCTTTAGTGATGGACTCATCACCATCACAATACATGTTTTCATCCATGACACATTTGACAGATGTAGATTGTCTGCCTCTACCGGCTTGACAAACCTTCGCAAAGTGACCCGGTTTGTTGCAAATCCTCCAAGTCACAAACTTAGCCGGTCATTTGCTACCTTTCATGTGTGACCTGTACCCACACCTAAAACAGATATTTTGTTGAGAAAAGAAGGAATTTTGCTTTTCGTCAAAACCAGAACGTGACCTGTCAAAGTGCTTATTGTCTTTAGCATCCTTAGAATCCTTAACCTTGACAGCAGAAACAGCTTCACTGTTTTTGGTCTCTAGTTTCTTTGTTGACAACTGAGACGTCTCAATGCTTTTGGCCAATTTAATAGTTTCCTCCAACGTTGGATTACCCATCGAAAGAAGTTTATGTTTGATCATTTTGTCTGTGCAATGACAAACAAACTGGTCTCGCACCAATAGGTCTGCAAAATTTTCAAAATGGCACTCAGAGACTAACCTCCTCAGAGTGGTTATATAAGTGTCAACATCTTCACCAGTATTCTGAACATCCAGAAAAAACTTGTGTCGCAATACAACTAAGCTAGGTTGGACATCAAACCTGGTTTGAAGTCTTTTCACAGTGTCTTGGTAATCATCAAGAACATCTTCACCTTCAATGACAGGTGGAGGAAGATGTTTCAAAATTGCTCTCCCTTCAAAACCTAAGGAATGAAGCAAAAGATATTTCCTTCACTCAGATCTGAATCGATTCGCACCAATTGCGATTAGATATATCTGGAGTCGCTACTCACAACTCAGGACACGTCCACCAACAAAGAGCCCTCTCCTGTCGCTGATCTTGAACAGGAATACCAATCGGCATGGAAATGGGTGTCTCGCAGTACGCAGGCACGCAGACACGTGTTGATGGCCCAGCACTCGTCGTCAAAAAGGATGTTGTAAACAATACGCCGGAGCCAGGTAAGTAGTGACTGTAGATTTAATTAATGGCTGGACCATCACGGGCAGAGCAGCAGTGGAGTCGAAAACAATCCAACTGACACAGCCCCAACGCTTGGTACAGAACACTCACGCAGTGAGGTTCTGTACCGAGGAACATTCCAACCAGCAAAAGGCATGAACTACTACAAAACCTTTGTTACATCATAGTGGAGAGCATTTGAAATGTCAACTGCCTCCATAGGGTTGCATTTTGGGCTTCTCTCCAATGGCTCAGGGTGGAGTTAACTCAACCGCATTCCTTTAAATGGCCGGGGCTGGGCAGGCCTCCAGAAGGCAATGTAGGATTGGGTGGCAACGACATGCTCTTCAGGGAAGCGTGCAGGCTGAAGGAGGAGTATAGCTGCTCTTTTCCACGTTAACTCCAGTCAGGTGTACGGCACATGTGTTTAAATACTGTAGCTAAGGTTTATTCCTTAGGAAAAAAATCAGAAGGGGTTGCAGAGTTGAGGCAGACTTGGCTATTTTTCTTGGTGCAGATGGCCGCGGTAAATTTACTGCAAACATTTTTGCTGCTGTTTTTTGCTGAATTGTCTTAGAACTTTTCCTTACTTACCCATAAGTAACTGTTTTTATATGAAAGCACAGAAAACCGACCCTTGGTTTACTGATCTTAAATATGAGTGCTTTGCGCCTACTTATTTAGAACGTGGTTGCAATATGCAAGCCATTAACAATACATACATTACACGTAGTAATCGTATGTATATCCTCTATTTGAATCCATTTTTTTTTTCAAAATGTTCAAGCAGGCAGAACATCTCCAACCCACACCCAACACCCACCTCTTTCAGTTCAGGATCGCACATGTATTAAACACAAGTCTAAGTTTCGGCCACACCACTTTTAAAAAGCACCAGCCACCACTGGCTTTTACAAAGTCAAAGTTTCTCCTCAAATATCACTCCCTAACTTCAGAAAAAAAGTCTATTGTGCCTTTATTTGAGGTGAACTGATACTTCTCTCCTGGTCTTCGTGTGGGAGGAGCCTGGGCCAGCGCAAGTAATCACATTTTGTGTGAATCCTCTGTTCGATATGATGATCATTGTTGAGTAGAGCTGTTCGTAACTAACTTGATGGTTATAGGTTTTAATAATCATTTTAAATAAACTGGTCAATTGGAGAGTTCCTCTCCCTTTTCCCTCTCTACTCCTAACCACCACCTTCCTTCGAGACAACTGACTCACAGGCCACTTTTTTTCATCTTAAACTTGCTTCATGAATAGCACTGAACAATGCGTGTTCGTCAGCTATGTGAGGTACGACGTGCACAAGCTGTATGCTTATGAAAGCTTTGCTTTAGCAATGCTGAATACCCAATTCATATCTTGGAGCAGCATTTCAACATGAAAGTAAAACAGTTGATCATACAAGTACAGAGGTTTTTGTAGGCAAGATGAGTGTACTTTTTGAAGTTGAAAAGAAAACATGCCTGTTGACTTTGAATTGTAGCTATAACCAGAAAGCTCATTGCGCTTTCTCTGAGAAAATAGAGTTTTTTTAAAAATCTTTAGGGCATTTAGAATTTAAATGGAAATCTGAAGATTTGCATTTAACCCCTTCGCTGCTAGGCCTTTCCCCCTCCCCCCCTGTGCTAAGCCTTTTTTTGGCTATTTGGGGTAGTTCGCACTTAGGCCCCTGTAACGTTTTGACCACGTAAGGTATCCATGCCAAATTTGCATCCTTTTCTTCCAACATCATGGGGATATTAAAGGTACCCAGGGTTTGTTGATTCCCCTGGAGGGGATCCAGAAATTAGCCAAAATACAGCGAAATTATTATTATTTTTTTTTTAATTGGGAAAAAGTCTGCAGATGAAAGCGTCTGTTTTTTTCCCTGCAAATGGTATCAACAAAGGGTTTGTGGTGCTCAAATCACCATCTTCCCAGCTTTCAGGGACTGACAGACTTTTGTCAGAAAACAAAAAAAATTTACACAGTTTTGGCATTTTACTGGGACATAGCCCATTGCTATTTTTTGTGCTTTCAACCTCCTTCCAGTTAATGGTAAAAATGGGTATAAAAGCAATGATGAAAAGTAGACAAAACGTTTGATTCAGCAAGGGGTCATTTGTGTAGATCCTTCAAGGTTTTATTATAGAAACTAACAGTTGAAAATAGGAAAAATTTAAAATGAGTTGAAAAAAACAGCCAATTGTGCCAACATTTTCACCTGTAACTTCTTCTAAATATGACATATGTTTTAAAGCCATATACCATTACATCTGCTGGACCCTTCTGGTTATGGAGATATATAGGACTTGTAGGTTCACCAAGAACCGGAGGAACCAAGAGCCAATAACTGAGCTGCATCTTGCAATGGTTTTTTATTGTGTACAGGGTATATAGCAATTCATTTTGGAAAATATAAATAGTGAAAAATCGGTATGAAAGACACCTATGTATTTCTGAAATAGGAACAAAATATAGAGTTTAGAAACAGTATTTATTTGCACATCTCCGAAATTGTGGGTACCCATACTAGCATGTGGATTATAGGAAATTTTTCAAAGTGACTTCGTTTTTACACATTATCTTACATTTGAAAGGCAGAAATGCATCGAAAGTCAATAGGTAATAATAGTTGCTCTACAATACTGTGTTCCCCTAAGTCTCCCGATAAAAATGGTACCTCACTTGTGTGGGTAGGTGTAGTGCTCGCAACAGGAAACGGCCCAAAACGCAACGTGGACATACCACATTTTTACAGTGAAAACTGACCCTTTTTTGCAAAGTGCCTAGCTGTAGGTTTTGAACCCTAGCTCTGCCGGCACCTAGGGAAACCTAGCAAACCTGTACATTTTTGAAAACTAGACACCAAGGGTAATCCAGGATGGGGTGACTTGTCTGGCTCTCACCAGGTTCTGTTACCCAGAATCCCTTGCAAACCTCAAACTTTGTAAAAATAAAAACATATTTTCCTCACATTTCTGTGGTGGAAAGTTCTGGAATCTGCGTGGATCCACAAAATTCCACCCACCCCGCATTCCCCATAGACTTCCGAGAAAAATGGTACCTCACTTGTGTGTGTAGGCCTAGTGCCCGCGACAGGAAACGGCCCAAAACGCAAAGTGGACACACCACATTGTTACAGTGAAAACTGACCCTTTTTTTGCAAAGTGCCTAGCTGTAGATTTTGAACCCTAGCTCTGCCAGCACCTGAGGAAACCTAGCAAACCTAAAAAAAAATTGAAACTAGACACCCAGGGGAATACAGGATGGGGTGACTTGTCTGGCTCTCACCAGGTGCTGTTACCCAGAATCCCTTGCAAACCTCAAACTTTGTAAAGAAATAAAACACATTTTCCTCACATTTCTGTGGTGGAAAGTTCTGGAATCTGCGTGGATCCACAAAATTCCACCCACCCCGCATTCCCCAAACTCTTCCAATAAAAATGGTACCTCACTTGTGTGGGTAGGCCTAGTGCCCGCAACAGGAATCGGCCCAAAACGCAACATGGACACACCACATTTTAACAGTGAAAACTGACCCTTTTTTTGCAAAGTGCCTAGCTGTAGATTTTGAACCCTAGCTCTGCCAGCACCTGAGGAAACCTAGCAAACCTATACATTTTTTGAAACTAGACACTCAGGGGAATAAAGTATGGGGTGACTTGTCTGGCTCTCACCAGGTGCTGTTACCCAGAATCCCTTGCAAACCTCAAACTTTGTAAAATAAAAAAACACATTTTCCTCACATTTCTGTGGTGGAAAGTTCTGGAATCTGCGTGGATCCACAAAATTCCACCCACCCCGCATTCCCCAAACTGTTCCGATAAAAATGGTACCTCAATTGTGTGGGTAGGCCTAGTGCCCGCAACAGGAAATGGCCCAAAATGCAACATGGACTCACCACATTTTTACAGTGAAAACTGACCATTTTTTTGCAAAGGGCCTAGCTGTACATTTTTAACACTAGCTCTGACAGCACCTAGGGAAACTTAGCAAACCTATACATTTTTGAAAACTAGACACTCAGGAGAATCCAGGATGGGGTGACTTGTCTGGCTCTCACCAGGTTCTGATACCCAGAATCCCTTGCAAATCTCAAACTTTGTCTAAAAAAACACATTTTCCTCATATTTCTGTGGTGGAAAGTTCTGGAATCTGCGTGGATCCACAAAATTCCACCCACCCCGCATTCCACAAAGTCTTCTGAGAAAAATGGTACCTCACTTGTGTGGGTAGGCCTAGTGCCCGCGACAGGAAACGGCCCAAAACGCAACGTGGACACACCACATTTTACCAGTGAAAACTGACATTTTTTTTGCAAAGTGCCTAGCTGTTGATTTTGAACCCTAGCTCTGCCAGCACCTGAGGACACCTAGCAAACCTATATATTTTTGAAAACTAGACACCCAGGGGAATCCAGGATGGGGTGACGTGTCTGGCTCTCACCAGGTTCTGTTACCCAGAATCCCTTGCAAACCTCAAAGTTTGTAAAAAAAAAAAAAAAAAATCCTCACATTTCTGTGGTGGAAAGTTCTGGAATCTAGCTGGATCCACAAAATTCCACCCACCCGCATTCCCCAAAGTCTTCCGATAAAAATGGTACCTCAATTGTGTGGTTAGGTCTAGTGCCCGCAACAGGAAACGGCCCAAAACGCAACGTGGACACACTACATTTTTCAGTGAAAACTGACCCTTTTTTTGCAAAGTGCCTAGCTGTAAATTTTGAACACTAGCTCTGCCGGCACCTAGGGAAACTTAGCAAACCTATACTTAGCTACTGCCCCCATCTGTCTCCTGGGGGGGCAGAAAAACTCTGGCATTTTTTAGGGGTGGTGGGGGCATTGGCATGCCCATTCTGGGCAGCCCACACCCCTACGTATATATATTTTAAAAAACCTGGTGCCTGGTGGGCTTTCTGCCCCCCGGGGGGGCAGATCAGGGGCTACTGCCCCCATCTGCCTCCTGGGGGGGCAGAAAGACTGTGGCATTTTTTGGGGGGTGGGGGCATTGGCATGCCCATTCTGGGCAGCCCCCACCCTGAACTTTGGAGAAACAAAATCCTGGTGCCTAGTGGGCTTTCTGCCCCCCGGGGGGGCAGATAAGGGGCTATTGCCCCATCTGCCTCCCAGGGGGGGCAGAGAGACTGTACCATTCTGGGCAGCCCCCACCCATACGTGTATAAAAAAAAAAACCCTGGTGCTTAATGGGCTTTCTGCTCCTCCCGGGGGGCAGATCAGGGGCTATTGCCATCATCTGCCTCCTGGGGGGGCAGAAAGTCTTTTGGCTTCTTTGGGGGGTATGGTGGGGGCATTTGCATGCCCATTCTGGGCAGCCCCCACCCCTGGCCTATAAAAGAAAATCCGTGGCGTCTAGGGTGCTTACTGCACCCCCCCGGGGGGCAGATTGGGGGCTACTGCCCCATCTGGCTCCCGGGGGAGCAGAAAGACTGTATAAATGTTTTTGGGGGTGGGTGCATTCACATGCCCATTCTGGGCAGCCCACACCCCTATGTATATAAAAACAATAAAATCCCTGGTGCTTAGTGGGCACTCTGCTCCCCGGGGGCAGATCAGGGCTATTGCCCCCATCTGCCTCCTGGGGGACAAAAAGTATTTTGTTATTTTTGGGGGGGTAGGGTGGGGGCATTTGCTTGCCCATTCTGGGCAGCCCCATGCCTTGCCTATAAAAAAAAGAAAATCCCTGGTGTCTAGGGTGCTTTCTGCCCCCCATGGGGGGGCATAAAGACTGTCTGTACCCGAATTATATGGGGGGAGCAAAGGCCCTTGCCCAAGGCGCCGCTCCCCCCTCTCTTGTGGCTAGTGGGTGGATCCCTGCTTGGGGATCGCCCTCCTGGGATGATCCCCAAGCAGGGATCCACTAGGGAAGGGTACCATTAGAAAGGGCAGATTCCCCCCTTTCCAATGATACCTCTCCCAAGTGTTTCGGTGCTCGGGGGGGCTGAGATAGCCCCACGAGCACTGAAACAATGAAACTGAAACTAAGTTTCAGTTTAATTTTCATTGCAGTGACGTCAGCGCGCCATGCGCGCGATCGGCATTGCAATGAAAATGCAAATGGGCCTCGGGAGGTTGGGGAACCTCTTCCCCAACCTCCTGAGGCCAATAAAAGAAAAAGGAAATCCCTCTGCTGTCTGCAGCAAAGGGATTTAGTGCCCCTGTTCTCATGACGGAATATGTTATGCTCACAGGAGCATAACATAACATAACATAGAAGTGCTAATGTGTCAGTTTCTGGCAATATTGCTTCCTATCTTGATTATTGTAATTCCTTTTTAGCAAATATTGTCCATTCCGATATGCAGGCTCAAAATCTTTCAGCACGGTTACTCTTGGGCTGCCCACATTGTGTAATGCTAAACACAAGCACTTCACTAGCTCAGTGTAAATTACCGTCAAGTATCTGCGACTTAAAGCAGGAAAGGTGGGCTTGCCCAGGGTATTTTTGTTTATTATTTTCTGTTTCCCCCATCTAAAAGGAACTTTTTCAATGCTAAAAATAATATATATATTTTTTTATTTTACATCTTTCCATGAGCAAGTTCCTTGCTCAGGACGTGCGTCCTGGTCTGTTGCCATGATGCTCTTTCTTCCTCTGAGACTGCATAACTTATTTATACTATGCTACTTTGCACATGTAACTCGTGTTATTGCTTATGAACTATCACAAATTATGCATAGGTTTATGGCTGAAGTGTGCCTTGGATTTTTGTTATTTTAAATCTCAGGAAGATTTGTGAATTGCCAATTTTAATTTTAAAACGTGCAAAAAAGATATATATATATATAATGTATGAAAAAGTATAGTACGAATTCTATCATTCCCATAATGTGAACTACATATTGTTCCAATATGCATTACGTCCAGGCCATCAAATGTTTTCTATGTCTATGGTGTTGTGGTCACTTTGTCATGTGACTCAAGTGCTATCCAATAAATGTTTTTTCTTCACGCAATGCAATCATGTGACCAAGGCCGCTTGACGGCCGAAACGAGTCATGATTGACTAAGCACCGCTATCTAAGCAAATAAACGCTCTATTTGGCACCAACAGCGTATTCCAGTTGTCCGTATCTTCACAGTGCGCCTATGCACGTTGGAAGCGTAATTTGAGAGATATATATATATATATATATATATATATATATATATATATATATATATATATATATATATATATCAAAAGCACCACCGGGTCCTCTGAAGAAACCGGACACCGACACTCCTGGCTCAGGTTAATTCAAGTTTATTTTCTTCAAATACTGTGCTGTTGTAACGCGTTTCGACAGGGTCCCCTGCCTTGCTCACACCGATTTATAAGTTATTCTACAATCTGAAAATCCCTTTGTACAATTCCCTTGTGAATGCAGTTTGATTCGGCCTCAGCGCATGACGGAAATGCACAGTTGGGCCTACGGTTTGAAAGTAACAGCTGAAGGCTCAATGAATTTATGCACAGAGACATCTAAACCTAAAAATAACTCTCTGCTAAATGCATCATGGCATCTTTTCTATTTCCTGATTCGAAATGATTTGTCACAAACGTGAAGAGAAAACGGACGGAACATTTTTTTCGACTGTATCACGCATGTATATATGTGATAAACGTGTGTTGTCAGTAAATACAAACGTTAATTTAGTATAACCAGTAGACAACTAGAACTGAAACTTCTTAGCCCGTGAAATGGAAATGCATACTTACATCTGCAAGCTGCTTCACCCCACTTGCTTTACTTGCCAGGGATACGAGGTCTTCCTGCATTTTATCCACCCATGTTTTTATCCTAAGATGAAAGAGAGAGAGAGGGAGAAGTCTCGTCAGCTACAGTACGAATATCAGAAGCACAGATGCTGTAGGACAGATCACCCATGTGGCACATTATGACTGAAGTCTCTTTCGATTCCTTTGGACTCTCAAGTTTAGACATGCACACTCTCCAACCATCTGCCTGGCGGGCATATTATTATGCTCGCTTTTCGAATACGTCAAATTCAAAGAAGCTGCTAAGTCAACAAAAGAAGAGCGTACAGCTGCTTGATTGGGAACGAGGGCATTTTTAACCTAAGATATTACTTAACATGCCATGGACAAAGAGTCACACATTTTCACACAGAAAAGTTTCGCCAAAGGCAGTAAGCTTGCTTTCGTTTCAATCACTTGGAGTAGGCACACATTCATACAGTCAACAAGCATTGACAAAACCAATAAGTCTGGTGTTGGGTGTTAGCCTTTTGACTCTGTTTTTGTCCTGATTGTTGCAGCAGGGATCTGCTGGGAATGAGTCAATCAAACAAGAAACATTTGTTGAAAGCAAAAATCTATGTTTTATCTCAAAAGCGCACACTGCCATTTAAGACCGTGGCACCGAAGGGATGGATGTAGTCCATCACTCATAATGAATTTAACCAAGGGTTAAAATGGGCTGACCAACTAACTACCCCATCCTGTATGCTTTAGTGGGTGGAAGACAAACGTGAATGGCACAGTAGCAGACTAATGGATGAAGAGGGCTAGCTGAAAGCCCGTATAAGTATATTAAACCAATAGGTTTAGTAAAATATAAACTAGAGTTCTCAATGCGATTACTTATGACCTGTCATAACTTCCCTTCCTGTAACAAAGCCCCTTTGCAGCAAGTCCCCTCTCTAACTCTGAAAGGCTCTACAAGCTTTGAAGTGAGGCCGAAACATGGCCACTTAAAACGTCTTTTGTTCCTTAATAATCCTGCATTGTCTCGACTCACTTATTTGAGATATTGGAAAATGAGTCTGTTTCCATAACTATTTTTGGTTGTGATTAGATTTTGAACTGCTCATTCGTTAACTTCCTCTGTACCTTCGGGTTTGTAAAGGTAGACGGTTCGCTTTCATTAGGCTGTGACAGTATATGTTTTGTCACTTACGGGCATAACCTAAACAAATTATGCACACAAATATTTGTACCTTTCAGAGCATTTAGGAGAAAAAGCTAATCGAGTTTTGAACTCACATACAACATGCATGCAAGTTACTGACTCCAACTCACACATGTGAGACAAAAACTGGAGGAAAAGTTAGAAACTGAAATGTATGGGTAAACCAACAATCGAGGTCTAGGGAATACTATTCTCCTATATTAAAAACTATGACAATATAAGAATTACTGTTTCAAGCTTTAGATCTCTGGCTGTCATTTTAAAATTATTTTTGCGAAATATATTGTCCATGGAAAAATGTTAATGGAATACGATTTTCTTTCTGTTTTCATTAATTCTGTGCAGTGTGGCTTTATTATTTTACTTAAGATAATTAAATATTTTTCATTAATGAAGTAGTTTGTAGCGTCATCAACGCCATCCAGGAATCGGAATGCTTCACATAGAAATAGGTTGCATATCAAATGAAAACCAAAATAGACATTCATTTGCTATAGAGGGTAATAGCTTTCAGATCAAAATAAAAAAAAATAGTCCATGACTAGTCTTACAAAATAACAACACAAGGTAGACAAAGGGAACTAATTATGTGGTAGCCAGGGTGTCGCACATATCATACAATGCAAGAGTACCTTTTATAATATATGTAAAGGAATAATAACCCCTTGAAAGTATAAGACATAACGAGAATCAATACAATTTTGGGCTACAAGGACTGAAGGCGGTGTTGGAGCCGAAGTCTTTCCTGCTCATTTTTCGAACAACAAAAAACATAACTGGTGTTTGAGAAGGTGTGAGAGAAATCCATGTCTTAGGAGCACACCTTGAGTCCTGGAGAAGCGTGTGCTATTTTTTAAAAGTTTCCTGTTTGAAACTATGAAGACAACATATTCCTCTAGGTAGGGTCAGATTTAGTCTCACATTGTTCAGTGAACCCAGGCGTATGGCTTGATGAATAAGAAATGGCAGTATATTGATACAGATGGCTGTAAAGGTAAGCCACTGTAGCCATCCTGACAATGGGAGTAACACCCATATCATTTCTTCTCTTTGGCTAGACTTATCACTGATTGATTGGGGCTAAATGGATTTTTTAAAACTTGTTAGGAGAGAATATCCATTCCATAATCGGCCTTGGAAATGACTAGAGTCATAACCACAATCATAAGGGATAAAGAATTTGATCATGCAAACAGTTTCAAGTAATATTGTGCATTTTTGGCTAAGTTATTAGAGTTTCCATGAATATTACGTCTCCTGTCAATAAAATTCAAATGGACCATACTGCATGCTTCAAGTCCATGTCAAGCATGCCAGTCTACTTGAAAATGTACCCAGCAATTTCATATTTGTTTTGAATTTTATTATTGGGTGATACTGTTACTCATACATGCGTAAATGTAATCATATTACATTGATCAAAGGCAGGCCTAGAGACTAAAAAAGTCTATGCTGTAGCAGAAGAGAGGGAAATGGTTAGATTAATTGAATCTTGAGGTCTTTATCTGTGCTCATTAAGTTGTTCTTTCATGTCAAGTTGGCGTTGAGGCAAAAACTGACCTGGGCAAAAAACGCCAACCTCAGCCTCTACGCATGTGTGCATGGAGCAGACCCGGATATACACTTGTTCAAGAGACAAGATTTGCTTTCTACAGTGCATGTTCTAGACGACTAAATCTACAGGTTAGCTAGAGTTCTCAGGCAGTGCAACAAAGAAACAAGCAGCAGAGGGTGCTCTGTGCACCTGCGCACAGGTGCAGAACAGAACTATGCATCCACCTTTGTACAGCTCCAACGGACCAATAAGGATCCAAGTTGTTTTAGTAGGTAGGGGAATTTGCAGATTAAAGCCTTACTTATGAGAGGCCTCTTAATCCACATGGGGCCAGAATGGCAGTTGCTCACCCAATTAGAAATATGAGATCCATAAGGTCACCACTGATCTATTTACTTTCACCCACAGATTTTGGCTTCAGAATGCTCTTGAAATCTCCAGGTGAAACTCTGTGGGAAAATGTGGATCCTGGTCCGATTTCCCTGGTAATTCCTAATTTCTCTACGGACCCTCGATATTTTACTAGTAATTCACAATACCTCCGAGGGGTGGGGGGTAGGCTTATGGGGTGAGAAATTTGGGCCACTTGAATGAGGGCCTAAGTATTGTAGGTGGTTGTTATCAGACTTCGTAACCTAGTTGCCTGAGTGCTTTTGTACGACCAAGATTTCTCCAAAATGTTAACATCCAATCATTCTTTTTAAAACACAGGCATAAGTATGCGAACCTGCAACTCTCTGATGAACTAGAATATTATTCAGTTCTAATTTTATCTGCTTATTTATTTACAAATTTGACTCTAAAGTAACTTGATGCAGAAACTATATACCATAACACTTGGAGGCAATCATTTTAATTTAGCCAAATATAATGTAAATTAAAAGGCTTGCAGTAAATTAATACATACTAGAATATACATATAAATAACTAATGAATGTTTATATCCCTCTGGAGAAGGTAATACACTGCAGATAAAGTGCTCTAACGTTTGCTGATTTAAACAATAGACCCAAGTTAGAAAAGATCAGTACCCCGAGGCACCATATATGTAATGAATGTTTTAAGCGGATAAACCTACTGCAATGAAAAACAATTCACTGTCCTTGGAAATCTGCAGGACACTTTCAGAAGTAATTATTTTACAGGGGTGAAAACTGCTTGCATTTATCAGGCTTGTTGGAAGAGGGTGATAAGTGCAGGAGCCACTCTGAGCAACTTACAAAACGTTGTGTCAATTACAATTTTAAATTAGAGTAAGATAAAAAGCTCAAAACGTTCCAGAGACTATCACATTTCCTAAATTTTACCTGATCTATTCTTCTGCTAACAATAGGGCCTGCCGTCCTGACCAAGGACAAGACACAACAAGCCAGTCAGAACCCTCTAGGACAGACAGATCACTCCATAGACCAACACATCCCATTACAGCAACAGACACCCACGGGACAGTCCCCACACGCATAAAACAAGCAATAATTGCCTCCCTCCCCAAAAAAATAACCTCATGAACTCTTATGTGTGTTTCAATACAACTACCTTCATGACCTCCTGTCAGATTTCACATGACTGAGTGTAAGTAAAACTGAGGTCACAAACAGACGAGAACACCTACCCACTACCTATGCTGAAGGTTAACAGGCATTACTATCCCCTGGGTTGTTCCCCTCTCAAAATCAATGGTGGGGTAGTTTACCCAGCAGTCTAATTACTCAAGCACTAACACCTGGAATTGTGTATACAGGCAGATGATATCTTCACAACAAATTAGGAGTAAACATCACAAATAAAGTATCTAGATCACATAGACATAGAGAAAAGCAATAGTGGAAACAATTAGCTCCTATAGGATAAAAGAGCACTATAGAGTGCACCGTTTTATTATAGCCTTTAGCCCGCCGTAGCGGGCCATACTGGCTATTAAAGGCCAGCTCCAGCGTTAACAAGGGAGCGGGACTTTAATAGCCGGTATAGCCCAGCTACGAAGGGCTATAAGGCTATTAGAACATTCTGCCACTAGAGGGCAGAATGTTCTAACAAATAAAACAAAGGCTTTAGGGAGCGCGAGGGGATTGAAATCCCCTCAGGCTCCCTGAAGCCTTTGTGAACAAAGAAACATTGGAATGTTGGAGCTCCGGGCTTATACCAGCCATTATAAGCCCGGAGCTACTCCATTGTGTTCAATGGAGCTCCCAACATTCCAATGTTCTAATATAGCCTTATAGCCCGCCGTAGCGGGCTATACCGGCTATTAAAGGCCCGCTCCCGCGTTAAAGGCCCGAGCCGAAGGCGAGGGACTTTAACAAGGGACCGGGACTTTAATAGCCGGTATAGCCCTGCTCCGCAGGGCCATAAGGCTATTAGAACATTCTGCCACTAGAGGGCAGAATGTTCTAACAAATATTAGAACATTGAAATGTTGAAAGCTCCATTGAAGACAATATAGTAGCTCTGGGCTTATAATGGCTGGTATAAGCCCAGCGCTCCAACATTCCAATGTTTGTCTTTTTGTTTCTCCATTTTTAATTTAGAACATTCTACCCTTAGTGGGTGGAATGTTGTAATAGCCTTATAGCCCTTCTGCCTCAGGCTATGCCAGTTGTTAAAGGCCCTCTCCCTCGTTAAAGGCCCTCGCCTGCAGCTCGGGCCTATAACTCGGGATCAGGGCCTTTAACAGCCGGTATAGCCCTCGGCAGCGGGCTATAAGGCTATAAAACAAAGGCCTCTCGAAGCTCGAGGGGATTTAAATCCCCTCGAGCTCCGAGAGGCCTTTGTAAAACATTGGAATGATGCTCTGCAAGCCTTTACCGGCCCGTAGAAGCATGGAGCACTCCATTGTCTACAATGGAGCTCCCAACATTCCAATGTTCTAATATATGAAAGAACCCCAGAGATAGGGGTTGGCCATTTTCACAGTAGGGCCTTTAAGGCATTAATTTTAAGGAGAACATTATCAGATTATTCACAAAGTTGCTCCCTCATTGAAATCCTCAAGCATCTATGTTTTGCTAGCCACAGTTGATTCATTATGAGAATTTCGAATTTTTCAATCCCAGAGTGTCAACTTTTTAAGCCTCGAAACTTAGTGAAGCCATTGTGGTTGAGAGTTAAGTCACACCTGCCCTTTTACTATTACAAGCGGACCTACCGTAGATGGTTTTAATTCAGTGTGCCGTGGCTTAAGGCAAATCCTGGTTTCCCCGATATGGGCATGCCTTGAGTGGATGGTGAAGGTTGGGAAGCGCTGGAAAAGCAGGAGACCTCCACAGGATTTTTTGAACACGTACCTTTCCCCATTACTACTCCTCAGCATTGTCATTCGCTGAGTTTGGGTTACACATGTGTAACAAGCACACAGTGGCTTAGACTTCCCGCTAACACTCATATTGACTATGACGGTAGTATCTGTTATAAAACAGTTAACTCAGGAGAGTTTCTTTTTAACTTTGTTTCTCTTCTATAGTTTACCCTTCTCCTGACCCAGATGGCATTGAGTCAAGAGAGCATCACAAGCTACTAAAATTGAAGACATGGGCAGGTTGTTCCTTTGAGTAAGGGAGCCGCCTTGAGAAAAGTGTGACCACAGGTGTCCCTCTACCCTGGTCAGACTCATGGCGCCTAAATTAGGCTGACTATATGTTTTCAAATAACAGACCAACTAGGTGCTGTATAGATATAGATATATTTATTAACATATTATTAATATATACTTTTTGGTATCATACCACAATGCAGGAAACTTTAAGACAGAAGGAGTGGCATAAGGGATTAGCCTTCCTAGGTCCTGAAGAAAACCCTTGGGGTAGGGCTTGAAACTAGTTGACCCAAGAAACCCAGGGACATCACCCCAGAGTGTTTCTTCTTTCCCCTCATTTCAACCATACCAGTTAGAGGAGCTAATAAAAACTTTATTTTCCAACTAGCCAGGTATTTTTAATTTCCTTACTTCAAACCCTCCCCCACTCCTATTTTCCTTCTCATTAGGTTATAAAACCATAAGTGCTCCCAAGTTTCCGTAAGTTGTAGCATGCCCCATTCCACAGCGGAATGGGAAGAATCCTATTATGAAGCATGCCACCTAGGGGTAACCCTGGTGGGCGAGGGTTATTTAAAGAAATATATTTTTCCTCCTATAGAAACATCAGGAGTGTGAGAAGAAAAGAGCAAGATTCACGTAGGTCAGTGTGATTCTTTTTGGTTTCATAGTACGGCATTGTGGAGGACGAGTCCTCATAAACCCCCCTCTACCTCCCCCATTGTTCATATAGCCCTCGCTGCTTGAACAGCAGCACATTGGAAAGCCACTGTACACTATTGTTGTGTTAGCAGTGCTCAGGCAGCAGTGGAAGGGAGCAGCCAGCACCCTGGTGGAAGGCAAGTTGAGCTCCTAAATGCGTTCTCTGTGTGAGCAGTGATTCAGCAGCAGTGGAGTGCTGCCACTGGTTGCGCTCAAAGTGGCAGTGGGGAAAAGCCATTGTAGTGCTCCAGCCACAGGCAGAGCTGTAGGATGGTAATCGCTTGAATGGGCCCAGCCTGTTCCCAAGATGACTGCCAACCAAAATTTCTCAAAATCGTATCTTTTGGAATCATTATTATAAGATCTCATGGAGGCAATCTTAAGGTCAGTCCATTGCCATTCGGAAAGGACAACACAATAAATTCTAGCTAAAACATAAAAAAGGTTACTGTCGTAAAAAAAAACAAAAAGGCATTGTTTTGTGTAAGTTAAGCATTGTTTGTGGTAATGCAGTGCAATGTTGAGATGCAAAATAGCTGTTAATACATTCAATACAAGCACCCCATAGAAGGGGGAATGATACACCAATCAGTCAATAACCTGAAGTAAATACTCCGGGGTGGATTCTAAGCTGTGTCTGTATATTTTAAAGAATGTGTAACAGTAGGTCTGCAGAGCAGCTAAAGCTGCGTGTGGCAAGCTAAATCGAAAATGTATATAGTTACGGTTGTGCTGTGCTGCTGGGCATGGCGAAATCCAGTTTCTGTGAGGTGGCAATGCTTTAAAGTGGATTTATAATTTCAAGTTTAATGGTTCTATGAGGGAGATACATTTCGATGTGAGAATAGATTTTGTGCTATTAAAAAAGTGCAAAAACACACAATCTCCACAAGCAGCTTGCTGTGATGGATCATGTTGTTCTTAAGCACTCACACAACATTTTTTCAATGAATGGTATGTGAAATGGCAAAATAGAGTTATTTTGGGAATTTTGTGTAACAAAAGTCACACAAAATTACTGAAATTACTTGAGATTATGCGGGTGCAACTGAAATTTCACCTAGGCCTATCAGTAAATGGATGTCAGTCAATTAACCAATAACACGAAGGACTTGTTCCGAAGAATGAGGGGTTTAAGTCAAATTTGTGGTTACAGGGTTAGTCCATGTGGCACCTGAAAATAAAATGGCTGCAGTGAGTGTGACAGGGCCAAACTTCACTTCTACCAGTGAATCTTTAAGAAAGAAGTACACTATTCGGAGGCAGTGCCCCTTACCTAAAAAATTCCAATTCCTCAAACAGAGTTGCAAAGTCAACAGTGTCAAACCCTGCTGGTAGGTCCCAAGGGAACGTCTTGACTTAGTCTGCCTCTAAATTCAGTTCAGCCGGAATGGAAACTGCTAATGTCTCAACTACACTTACCATTGTAAATCCTATCTGCTTCTGGAGTAGGAGGTCATTAGGTTCTGTTTACAGGTAGGCCTTTGGACTAAGCAGGCCTAAACTAAGAGCAGGAAAGATGAATGCATAAGTATTCAACTTGGGTTCACAGTCGTGTTATCAGACTGGACATTAGCAAAAGGCAGTAACTGCAGTTTTCAAAGATGGCAGTTTATTTTACCCAGCAACATAGTTATCTAGATACCAGTTTTCAAACCATACAAGGAGAGTGAAGTCGCAAAGAATGGTGGGAGCACGGTAATAGGAAGAGGCTTCTAGTAAGATAAACATTATATGAGCTATTAGCAAACATTCTATGTAGTGAAGACAATTCATGGAAGGCACGTTCTTTCCTCTTCAAGTATGAAATAGAGAACTTGAGAAACAATAAAGGATATTCTGGCTTTCAGAAGGGTGTGAAAGATTTCTCCCTTCCTGCAAGGTATGACTTCAGAAGAGTGACATAGTTGTTTACCAAATTAGATTTTTATTGCTATAAAAGCCACAGAAATAGAAACACTTCATAAATTTAGATTCAGGTGCTATTAAAGTGTAATAAATATTTATAACATGCAATAAATGTTTAACTTCAGTGTTTATATGACATCACGGATGGTGTCAATTATCTTTATAGCGCAGTTGCAACTGAATGGATGCTGAAAAAACAACTAATGATGAAATTAGGTATTTCCCTTATCTAGCTAACCCAAGCACACAACAGCTATTATTCAAACTTCACACTGGGCTCTAGTCTACTTTGCTTACTAGCCACAGTCTCAACCACTTTTGAATGTGAGAAAGGCACAGGTTAAAAAAGGACACCATTAGCTGTTGTTGATGAAATTGATACTGCTCTTGTGTTTTTTTAAATTTATCAATCAATCAATAAAAACTTTATTCAGCTTATGTAATAAAAACCATAAAAGTCAGACGTACATCACCAATACACATCAAAATTACAAAAGTCAAAGATACTGCACCTAAACACATACAATTACAATAAAATTAGTTAAAAAATATACACGAAGGCTCCATGTCCCATTCTCTCTCACCCCAAGTGATTAATCACACCTTGCTGTAAGCCTTGCTGCCGCCTATAAAAAGCTAAGAACATGCCATACGGTGTTCCCTGAGAGCTAATAAAAAGTTAAAAGCAGGTCGCACTTGTTTAAAATTGGCTTGTTTTAAAATGGGGATTAAGAATGATTTCCTAGGCATCTATTAATTACTACAAAACATTAAAAAATGAAGCATGTCCTGTGGAGACGTGACATCGCAGCCACAGGGCGGCAAGATTTCGCCTTTCTTGCTCCCTTTAGGGTGAGCAAGAAGAAGATGGAATAAATCAAGGCGAAGTCTGGTCAATAAAAAATGGTCATATGAGCTAGGGAGCCCTAAAAGGTAAGGTTCCATGGAAGATTTACAGAAGTACGTGTCTACGCACACAAGGCTTCCTTAACTCACATTCTTCCCTTTCCATCGCCCTCAGTCTAAACAAGCATTAGCAATGCATCGGTCTCGCCTTTGGGACCTTATATGTATTTAGCTATGCAGCACATTAGCCTGGGTGCTGAAACATCTATTGTTCTTTAACATGGAGGGAAAGTGAGCACCAAACTGCGTGACACGGCAGGTATGGGAACACATGGAGAGAAATATTGCCTTTTAGTGGGAAATGGTATAGTCCAAAGCTTTTTTTTAAATATAAAATCAGGGCCTTCAGTGGTCATATTACTGTAAATACAAGATTTGAAAAAAATATTGTCTACGGGTGCTCGTGGAAGACAATTTCTATGGACTGGAATCTAGAAAACAGCACAGATAAGCCTATGACCAACCGAGCACTGGTAAGGGTTTCGGACCAAGGCTCTCTCTCATGGCAGGCCTGCCTGCTGCACCCAGAGCACTCACAACATAGATATGCCTACCAGCAACCGAACTCTGTCACAAACCACACACTTCTAGACCAAGGCTCTCTCTCATGGCGAGACAGGGCCTGCACCCAGAACACGGTCACAGGAAGGTCTACCAGCAAGACAGGGCCTGCACCCAGAACACAGACACATGAAGCTCTCATTGCAAGACTGGTTTGTCTGCACTCAGAACACGGTCCCAACACAAGAAGGTCTACCAGCAACGGAGCCCTGTCACAAACCATACATAACTAGCCCAAGGATCTCTCGGGGAATGTGTCGGGATAGATCGTGAAATCCAAGACTGACTAGGGAACTCTAGGTACCCTATCATAAGGAAAGGGGTTCGAAAGTAACCAGAAAAAGACAGAGCCGAGGGTGGACTGCGACGCACACGACAGTGGGGTAAAGGAATGGTCGAGGTGCCAACACTGGTGTTGGTGGGGAAAGGTAGAGAATAAGCAAAGGACACAACAATCAACGAGTGGCACCACAGAGAGGACTCTCGAGAAGGGCGAAGCTGGCAGCCAAGGAAAGGACACCACAGCCCAGTAACCGGTTAACAAGAGCAGCTCAAGGGGGCTCAGTGACAGGCCTTTCGGCAGCTCCTCCTCTCGGGCTGCAGAACACACTCCCGTCCGTTTTGCAGCGCGTGCCGCTCATACTTAAGACAGGAGCATTCCTCTTACCCGGAGTATTAATGGCCCGCCCAAGATCACCAACAAACGACCCCAAAACCACTCTGACCTGTGACCGAAGACCTCCGCAGCAACACGCGGTAAGTAAGATGGCGATACGGGAGGAGAAGCCTGGGAGAGACGATGATGTAGAAAGCACGTGACTTGCTCTGCTCTATCCGCACCCCTTTGGTGCACAAGTAATGTAAATAGATACAACAAAAAACAGAAGGTCAAGGCACTCAAGACCAGCACTAGTCAGTGTAGTTTTTCTGTATTTATAGCAAAGATATGGTGCAAAGAGCCAGGAACGTGACCTTCCTACGTCCCTAATTTTTTGGTAAACCAAAACCACATGGAACAAACTGGCTCAGCACCCAACTATAATCAAGTACAGTTTCAGAAAAATATATGCAATAATATACAATCGTCAATGATTAAGCATCAGCACAGTGTCTCCCGACGAAATCAAGTAAGACTTTGATTTACTAAAAACAAATCCTTCCTTTATTATTTTGTTCCTTTATTCAAAATTCTTTAAAATCATAACACAGAATTCATAGCCGACGCGGCGCGTTTCGTCCCAACGGGACTTCTTCAAGGCTTAGTGTTGAGCGATAAAGAAAAGCACACACGATTATTATATGTCGTGAACGCTGAAATGCATAAGGGTTTTTTGTGACCCAGAATCTATTGAATTGGAGGAATCAGGAATTGCCTTTAAGTTGGTAGCAAGTGTTGAAAACTGGGTTGGACGGTGTGCTCTGGTAATGATTTAATCTCAACAACAGTTTTCAGTTCCGGGTAATCTGCTGAGTATTCAATTTAATGAAATGCGAGGGTCAAAAAGGTAGCAGACACTTGAAATTGGAACTGTTTAAATGAGTTCCAAACTCCGCAAACCGCTTCTTATTATGCTCGTAAATGTGCAGCGTCTGTTTTTCACCGGTTCCATCAGTCCATCGCTGCACATTTACGAGCATAATAAGAAGCGGTTTGCGGAGTTTGGAACTCATTTAAACAGTTCCAATTTCAAGTGTCTGCTACCTTTTTGACCCTCGCATTTCATTAAATTGAATACTCAGCAGATTACCCGGAACTGAAAACTGTTGTTGAGATTAAATCATTACCAGAGCACACCGTCCAACCCAGTTTTCAACACTTGCTACCAACTTAAAGGCAATTCCTGATTCCTCCAATTCAATAGATTCTGGGTCACAAAAACCCTTATGCATTTCAGCGTTCACGACATATAATAATCGTGTGTGCTTTTCTTTATCGCTCAACACTAAGCCTTGAAGAAGTCCCGTTGGGACGAAACGCGCCGCGTCGGCTATGAATTCTGTGTTATGATTTTAAAGAATTTTGAATAAAGGAACAAAATAATAAAGGAAGGATTTGTTTTTAGTAAATCAAAGTCTTACTTGATTTCGTCGGGAGACACTGTGCTGATGCTTAATCATTGACGATTGTATATTATTGCATATATTTTTCTGAAACTGTACTTGATTATAGTTGGGTGCTGAGCCAGTTTGTTCAATGTAAATAGATATTGGACGGAGGTACTCTGAAATGCATTGAAATAGAAAATGGACTATTGAAAACCGAGGGGTATGGTCACGGAAAAAATAGCTAGGCGCGTCTCATGTCAGAAAATGGGTCATTAGAATAGAAAACGGACAAAGGGAGAAAAGAAAGCATGTTACATATAACATAGAAACAAGAGAGGAGCGGGGGCGAGCGAGCGCGGCAGCCTGGGCTTTCGAAAGCTGACCAGACGCTCGCGCGTCATGGCCTTTTCCCCGCACGGCCGGCATGTTTCCAATTATCGCGCACGCGCCTGGGCACGATAATGGGAAACAGATGTTGGCCCTGCGCGCGTAACCGCAGGAAAAAGGCCATGACGCACGAGCGTCTGGTCAGCTTTCCAAACCCCCTTACTAAAAGTCTCGCAAGCAGCGCATGCGCTGCTCTAGGCTCGACCTAAAAAGGACTCCTTTACCCAAGGCAGGTTTTTCCTACTCATGATATCAGGGGTGCAAAAGAGGTCAGGCCTACCTAATTTCCTGAATCCATCCTGTATATAGTTGAACCAGGGTGTACGGTGGGTACCATCTGTTATGTGTGCATCCAGGGTCAGTCCAGCGTCTCCTACCAAAAAAGGGCTATTGACTATATTCCAGACCATTCCACTGTTGTTTAGGGTACTGGCCTTCACGAGCTTGGTCCAAGCCTCGTCCCTAAGTTCGGCCTTACGCCTCGCTAGTTCTCCCTCATACTGACCTCAACATGCTTTCAGTAGGACTGGGTCCCTGGGTTTGGTACCTAACGCTCCCCTCAATTTCCTTGCTGCCCTAGAACAGTTACGGTCATACCATCCCGGGGTGTGCTCGTTTAGGTGCTTGGGTGGCTCCTTTAGCAGGTCCCCAATAGCACAAGAAATAGACACAAATGCGTCAAGGATGCGCCCAGGCGCTTCCTGCCCATTACTGCAAATATCAAGTTCCCCTTTACACCTAGCTGCAAGGAATATATGACGTTTCTTAGCAAACCATTACTTCGCATGCTTTTACTGCGATGTTTTTACTTAGCAACTACCATTACTTTGCACGTTTTTACTTCGCATGCGTTTAAAACGCAACTGCATAGTAATGATCTAAAAATGCTTTAACTCCGCATTGATTTACTACTCATAGCACTACATCATAATTTTTCCTCGTATTAACTATAAAATAATCGTAATAGTAACCTATCCCCTGTGACACAACACTACCCAAAACCCACAAACACTACAGTACCCTTCACTACTTAAACTACTTAAACAACACTACACTACCCTAAAGCCTAATACACTACCCCCTACACGACCATCCCCCTTCCACCAGTCCTGTAACTACACTCTAACACTACCCTGCACGACCCCCCCTCCGACACTACCCTAAACCCTAAAACACTACCCTACACTACACAACACTACAACACTACACTACCCTAAACCCTAAAACACTACCCCCTGCACATCCCTCCCCCGACCCCTAGTCCTGTCCCTACTCCGCAACACTACCCTTCACGACCCCCGACACTACCCTAAACTCAAATACACTACTCTACACTACTCAAATACAACCCTACAACCTAAAAGACTACCCCCTGCACAACCCAAAAAACTACACTTACCTCTCTCTCCTCCGTGGTTCCTCTCTTCTCCGGCTTCCAGCAACGTCAAATCTGCACGTCGTTGTTTGGAAAAGGAAGCGCCTTCCAAACAATGATGTGGATAGCGCAAACCATTACAACGCATGCGTTGTAACAACGCTTGCGATGTAACAACTTGCGTACTAATGCTACGCGTTGTAACATCGCAAGCGTAGTAATGCTTGCGAAGTAATGGTATGCGCACTAGCAGCCGCGAAGTAAGGGTTGATTACCAGCTGCAAGGGACTCATAGAAAGATTCCGGGGTGAACTGGGCCCACGTTAACCTTCTGTCCTGATCTGTAACCTAGAGTGACCCCCTTTGTCTTTTCAACCTATCTAGCCTTAACTCGAACCAACTGACTGTAGCACATAAAGGATTATGATCGCTATAAATACTCTCCTTAATTGAAAACTCCATCAAAAAGGGGAGAAAGGGAGTAGACACATAAAGTCATTGTAAGATGCACACCCTCTCCCTGAGAAGGTGGGGACCGGAGTCCTCCCTTTACGATCCACCAAGCACAATGCCATAGTCAGATCCAATTCTTCCACTAATAGGTTGAGTAGTTCTCCCTGCTTCGTATGCTCTACATGCCTTCCCTCCCAACGCGGACATCCTGTATTAGGAGGTTATAACTCAGCTGGGTCCCTGCATAGATGAAGATTAAAATCCCCCGCGATCATAAGGAATACATTATGATTAAACTTTGATATCATACTGTTAATAAACACACCTAGCCTAGAAATATTACAAACATCTAGGGCAGTAACATAGTTATAAAAGTTTAATAACAGCAGCTTGTCTGACTCCTGTGAAAATAACAAATCCTGCACACAGGGATTGTCCGTTGGCAGCACCTTCATACAACAATTGACAGCCAAGGAAACAAAGGTAATCAGACCGCCCTTATGTCTTCCCACCTTTGATGGAATTGCGGGCACAAAAAAGGTCTTGTAACCCTCTAGAAAAATACTGTTAGTGAAGACCCATGTCTACTGGACACAAATTACATCAAAACCTTTTATAAAAGCACACCAATTAGGGTCACTCCTCTTACTAATTATCCCAGAAATGTTCCACGACACAAATTTACATGCCTTTCCCTCTCTGGTACCAATAGGGGCTGAAGTAATCGCGGGGATAATCGATGGAGATAACTGTATCGGATCTTTATCCATAAGTCAATCACAAGAATCCAGGGTATCCAGGGGAGCAAAGCGGTTGAGGAGGGGGTATCTTGAATCGTTGACTGTCTAAAAGGCTTTCGTCGCAGGGGAAGAGCCGGGTGAATCCAGACATTCCTTCCCCATGTGGTCTTGTTCTACTCCAAGAACTATAAATGTGTCCCAGGGGGAGGGCAACTATAGATGATACAGGGCTGCGGGAAATATTCTGAATGACTGCGTGTAAAACCCTGTCTACTAGGTGAGGCCTGTTGAAGTTAATTATAATGCAGTCTCCTTCCATATATTTACTGGATTTCCCAACCCACGAAACTCTTCGAACCATGTTGATAAAACCCTCCATTCTTAGACCCAAAGTTGTGTTCCGAAACAGCCTGTGTAGGACTTTGTTCTTAAGTTGGTCAAAAGCTTCAAAGCCACCCTGCAGTAGAACCAGAACATTTCCAAGTACCGCTAGGTATGGGATTGACTCCGGGGGTAGGTCTAGAACAGATAACCTCTGCATCTGCCTTGTCTCAGAATGCACTGATGCCCGTATCTCCTGACAAGCCCCTTCCCCCCTCAACAGATCTCCCGGTATGGTGTTTATTAACCTAGGGCAGATCTGGTCTTTGAGTTGGGAGTTTTATGATTCCACTATTGTGGCCACAATATAAGCCTTCAAGGGGTTCAAATCCATTGGCGGCCGGGAGGGACTTAGGGGCCTACTACGATGGCAGGCGGACTTGAGTCCGCCCGCCATCGTAGCGTGATCGGGACCGCCCGCCTGTACTGCGGCGGTCCCGCACCCCTAATCACGATGCGACCGCCACTGCGGCGGTAGAAATCCAGCAATTTAACATTGCGGCGGGTGCTGCTGGCTGCAGCACCCTCCGCAATGTTAAATGGCCATGTTGTGCTTTTCCCTGCACAACGTGGCAGGCACCATGCGGTGCCTGCCACCTTGTGCATGGAAATGTAGGGGGTACCATGGGTACCCCCAGTGCACAACTGGCCCCCCCACCACAGAGGGCGCGGGACGGGCCCCACAAAGCCAGCCTCCGCCAGCCTTTCCAAGGCGGTTCCACCGCCATGGAAAGGCTGGCTGACCCCAGCATTGTGATCGGGCGGGTGGTGCCTGCTAGGCACCGCCACCATATCCCCGGTCTGAACCGCTCCACCAGGCAATCGCAACGATTGCCTGTGGTGGAAGCGTGGCAGGCGCTCTTTGCGCCCGCCACGCTTGCGGAACGATTCCCACCGCCATCCTAATGTGGCGGGGGGAAATGGGAGCCAGATGGCGGAGGGACCGCCGGCCCGGCGTTGGCAGTCCCTCCGCCATCGTAATGAGCCCCTAAGTTCTCCCATTAATGTCACACAAGGATGTTAGAAATGGTAAAGACCCCTGCCCATTGGGCCCATGATGGGGTACACTGGCACTATCTGATCGCAAGCCAGACGCTTACCCCGGCCTACTCAGAGTAGCTCGGACCCCTGCTGGCCTGACCTGTCATGACCTTTGGAGCTCCAATTCAATGGCTGCTAAACGTTGCACAATTGGGTCTAGTTTGAGATCGATCCATCCAGCCCTCCATCATTGCCACCAAATCTCCCTTAGTTACAGTTGGCATAAAATTTACCGTTTGCACCAGTCCCTCTGCCCTGGGGTGTTTTGTTTTGCTCTTAGACAAGGGGCCTTTCCTTTTAACTCCCTTGCCTAATCCAGTTCCAGGCATACTCCTTGGCATAGGGTTGAGCTCCTCACCCCTGTCACAGGTGTTCCGAGTGGCCGGGCAAGATACTAAGTCCAGTCCTATGGTTGGTGATGCCACCCCACCCGGTCCGGATCCTATGTCCGCCCCTAGTCCTCTGGTACCAGAGCTTGGAAGCAATGAACCCGGATCTAATTCTTCCTGAATTTCCAGCTGATCTTAACCGGCCCTTGAGGTGCCAGGTAGGCTGGGGTGATGACCGGAGACTGATGAGCGGGACAATCGATGGGCGACAAGCTCAATCTTCTTGTCAATAATCCCCACTGCTCTTACAAGGAAAGCGTCCATAGTAGTACCTTATGGCGCTGATGCGCCTGCTGCCGACCTATTACTTTTTCCCATAATCACCAAGTGGGGGAGGTACCAACAAGAGTTCAACCCCCCGAAATCGTGCAGGTTGGCCCAACAAATCACTATGAATTGTCGCAATATCAAATCCCAACCCGCACTGCTCCTCCTCCTACCTGCTCAAGTGGTGATGAAAGGATCCACGGGGCTGTTGGACGAGGCGCACTTGTTTAACGGCAGCTTCCTAACAAAGGCTGCTGCTCTGCGGCACTCCCAAAGAACTGGATCCCGCCTCAGAGTGAGGCTCTACAGAACAAGAGGGGGGGCCCAGCCCAGCCTCATCTTGGCTCTGACGGGCGCAGACAGGCCCACCCTTGGCCCGGGCTTTGCCACGGGAGTCCTTGTGGGCTCTAGAAGGCGTGCAGCCCCTCCTCCTGTGCACGGCCTTCTGGGAGTTGAAGTCCCTCTCAGCATCCAAGTAGCAAACCGGCAACAGCACAATGATCTGCTGGCAGCAACCCGGCAGCGCGTCCCGCACTGCGGGAGTCCTCGCGGGGTCTATAAGGCATGCAGCCACTCCTCCTGTGCACAGCTTTCTGGGGGTTGAAGTCCCTCTCAGCCCCCAAGTGCCAAACTGGCAACAGCACAACGATCAACTGGCGTAATGATGAAATTAGGTATTTCCCTTATCTATCTAACCAAAACACACAACAACTATTATTCAAACTTCACACTGGGTTCTAGTCTACTTTGCTTACTAGCCACAGTTTCAACCACTTATGAATGGGAGAAAGGCACAGGTTAAAAAAAGGACACCATTAACTGTTGTTGATAAAATTGATAATGCTCTTGTGGGTTTTTTTATTCAATATCTGGTCCAGCTATTATAGGGGGCTTTCATTGAAATATTTGGAGTACCCCAACAGTGGCTAAACAAATATTAGGTTTGATGATATTCACATACCGACCTAGTCATTCCTAAGTATCAAAATGGCATACAAAGACCTTCTAGACATGTATAATTATGACAACAGTTAGAAGTATACATTAACACTACAATTACAAAGAGAAGGCAGAGAAGAAGAACCCAAGAGAAGGAGACCCTACAGACCTAGCCAAAACAAGCTGCCTAGATTTGTAGTGCATACAATTTCTTCAAAATAATTTTATAACAATAGCAAAAACGATGTAATTTTACAAATTTAAGGTGAAAGCAAAAGCTAGCATAAACAAACATCTATCAGCCAATGATGCACGAGCTGTAACAAAGCCATTGGTTCAAGATGAGCACTAATCATTCAAATATCATATTGGAGGAGAAAGCATGTTATGTAGTCTTCTCGATGACTATGATGTTGACATGTGTTATTACATTTCATGCTAGCAACATTTTGTGGTTCAAAGCCGGAATTAAAGATGGAAAATGTATCACCTGTGACATTAAGCATTTAATGAATGGAGACATCATGTGATCTTCCAGGTCAAATAGTCAAAAGACGCCCAGCTAAAACACAAGACATCTGATTTAGGTGCCAAATGGATTCTGTATGTAGCAAAATTCTATGCTGTGATCTCAATCCCAGGGACCATTTACACCAATTCAATCTCCGATAAATTAAACAGCGAGATTCATCCGCACTTTCATTTCACACCTTTTAATTAGGTAAGAGATTTATTAAATGCAATGGAGTATTCATCATCAAAAAGGAGCACAGGGTTCTGTCATGTTTTCATATTATCAAGAGGGAAACATTTAAGCTTTGAAATAACCAAGCCGACTTCATCATTTTTGATAAAACGTTTGCATATGGTTTGGCAGAGTACAAAGAGATATGTGTATAGTCAGTTTACCATGACATGTAGTCCCAGACCAGATATGCAGGAATAATAATATTTGTAATGATAAATACTGCATTGCAGGACTTCTGCTTTCAAAGCATTCTCAAATGAATATTGAATGCACATGACAGTTGTAATTATAGAGACTTTTTCTGATCAGCCATTTGGGTCTATCAAGCCACAGAGCTATTCAACAGTTTTCACATTTAGAAATGAGTCAGTGCAGCACCATTTTGAAAAGAGTATGTCACTTTTTGTATCCATTTCTTTCAAGGACATGTTTGTTGACAACCTTCTACCAAAGATACATTTGGGAATGGTTCACAATGCAAAAGGATCCAAACACATTAATTGTCACAGTCTATGTTTTAGCATAAACGATGCAGTATTGAATAATTCAGTATAAAAATATATTTAATTTTTATCAATGCTCATGAGCATGAGACCCTCCCATAAGTGCCTAAGAAAAAATATATTTTTTCATAAACTAATATTGACTGACATTATGCGCCTAAATAATGTGCGTTGATTGCCTTTACAGTATTGGTAAATGCTCGTTAAGTACTCCAGGCTACACTTCCAGGATACATCAGTAAACTGAGACACAATCTGAATTCATCAGTATGTTTAAGGCACTTTAAAACAGGCCCCACTACCTCTCCATAATATAAAGATGTTGTTCCACACTCCCGGTTTGAAATGGGATGTTTGCTCACATTCATTAGTTTAGTTTGTGCCTGCTTAAGCAGGAATTAACCATTCAGTATTAGGAAATCTTCTTTGATAGACCACTCCAAGGTATTTACATCCAAATCAGGATTATTGCATGCTCCAACCCTTGCCCCCTCTCTCCACGAAGTCTACCACGGACACTTGGACCAATGTTTCCTCAAGAAGTAGGGCTGACAATGACTGCTGACATGCACAATCAAGGTAATGTACTGAGGCCTGCTGTCCAAAGCATTCTCAACATGGCTCTTCATTTCCCATGAAGCATGCATAGCAAATAGACATAACACCCCAGGCCAGGCTGTGTTCCGCTGTGCTGTACTATGCAGCCACAGTACACACAGCGACAGATGCAAATATTTTACTGAGCAGAAAATCCACTGAAATGATGCATTTAGCCAGACATTCGTTGGGATTGTTCATGCTGATGTTCACATCTGTTGAAAATGAGGATTGTGCTTTTGAGTTAGAAGAAAACAGCTCACTTTATGATACTTATTTTACATTTTGGTAGGATTTCAAATTAATATTTCTAAGTTCTGTGACTTGGCCGAATGGTGGCGATCAAATATGAAGTTACAACACGTCACTAACACATCCTACATCATGATGACATTGAAGTACAAAATATATTGTAGTTCCTAGTGAACTCCTCTTTAAGAAAATAGTTACATCTCGGTGGAATATACACATCAGTCCTCCATCAACAATAAATGCTTGAATTGTCAAACGTTTGTCAGCTGTTGCATTCTCTTCAAAGACATCCTCAATATAATCCAAAACATGGATTTTAACTCTAACACTGACTTGTTCGTAACCCTAGACATTGAGGCTTTGTACACAAGTATTCTTCAAGAAGCCTTTTTTGAAAAAAGTACTATGGGATTCCATCACACCCATTGACTTATTACTAGACTGCGCACACATGGCCCTCACCAGAAATTATTTCCAATTTGAGGATCAGCACTTCTTGCAGACACACGGGTCATCTATGGGCAGCTCTTTCACCCCAAGCATAGCATGTCTCTATGTCTATGATTTTGAAACAAAAAACATGTATTACAACAGTAATCCATAAAACGGCAACATAAAAAATTGGAATTGTTATATTGACTATGTGTTGATCATTTGGAGATGTAATGAATCAGAGGCCCTGAAGCTTGCTGAATTATTAAACACATGAGATGATTTTCTGAGATTTACTATCACGACTGACAAAAAGCAATATCCTCTCTGGATTTAAAGATTTCGGCACATTATAATCGGCTAAAAAACGTGGTGTATTAAAAACCTACTGACTGTAACAATTTGTTAGGGCACGACAGCTTCCACTCAAAGTAATTGAAAGATAATCTGCCAGTGGGCCAGTTCCTTATACTAAGTAGAAATTGCAATGACAAAAGTGATTGCGAACTATATGCTGACTTGTTGACAAAAACACTGAAGGCTAAAAGTTAACCCAACATCCTTATAAAGAGAGTCAGAAAAAGAGGTCGAAACAACCTGAGAAAATCCCTCCAACAGATCTTTGAGAAACCCAAGAGTGAACGTCTCATATGCCTCACTACATACGGGATGCATTCCAACCAGGTGTAGACAATTGTCTGCAAATATTGAAAGATCCTAACTTCCGGCCCCTTGAATCTCAAAAAACCAATGTTCTTTTTAAACTGAGAAGATCACTCAGAGAGGTATTGTTATACACCAGACCAAAACCTTCTTTTTCCATAAAACCTACCATTCGGACACTCTGGAGTTTGCCCCCAGTGGAAGACTACTACCCATGCGGTCACTGCAATAACTGCCCCCTGACCAAACAAGTGAAGGAACTTGATCTAGGTTTAAGAACACCATTGTCCCGGAGGCAACATACTCATTGTGACTCAACCAATGTAGTTTATGTACTGATTTGCCCATGTGGTCTGAAATATATTGGCATGACCACCAGGAAGATTCATACTCAAATCAATGAGCACAGGAGCGCCTTCAGTTGGAAAAAGACAATCACTAAGTTGATACAGCACTACCTCACCATGGGACACTCAGAGAATGACTTCTACCATCACAAGCATCAGAAAAAAAGTTGTCCAATTATGAACAACATTGGATCTACAGGCTTATGAGCTCCTCTACAGGCCTGAACAATGACATCCCTTGGCCCCTAGCTGGATGGGAAACACAGTTAATCAAGAAACAACAGAGCAGGTTGTATGCACCCCTTCTTGTTCCCCTTATGATACGTCAAATCAAACACAGAGCAAGAAGCAAGGAGTTTGCCACGCAGCCATCACAATCATTACTCTGTTACGTATATGGTTACCACAGCAGCCTTTTAAGCACAAAGCAGCTGTGTCTTAATGCAAACTCATTAGGATACATCTGGGAATGAGGTATATCATTTCAAATAAAAAGAATACCATCTGAGGTCATGTGGCCTTATACATGGGCCAGACTACCACATAATCACTTTCGACGGTGCAATACACCCTTACAGGCCTGTCACACTCAATTTGGAGTCTTTGATATGGCTGTTCCCTTCAGAGCTGCAGTCGGATACTCACTCGGGGCAAAACTCCTAAGATTCTTTCATGATGTACGAGGCCACATCACATGACACATCTACACCCTGTGCAGCACAGGACCCTATCACCTTTCCCCGTCTTCCTTTTTAAGACCGTCTCGCGCAAACACTAGTTCTTTGGCAGCGTTAATGGTGGGGAGCAGCAGGTTCTACAGGCAGGCACTGCTACCTTTAAGAAGAAAGCGGGGGGAAAAGTACTTGCGTCCCATATACAGGGGCGTCCTTGCTTTCTTTCGGTGATTTACCTAGCACTAAGTGCTTTTCCAGGCATTTCCCCTTAGGGCTCGGGGGTGGCTCACTTTAAACTAACTACCATTTGGTTGTCTCT
This sequence comes from Calotriton arnoldi, assembly GCA_963921515.1. Lineage (NCBI taxonomy): Eukaryota > Metazoa > Chordata > Amphibia > Caudata > Salamandridae > Calotriton > Calotriton arnoldi. The sequence continues at coordinate 426,168 of CAWUFW010000716.1, forward strand.
GCAATACAGAAAAAACCTAGAGGCAGACTAACAGGGGGGTCCGCTGCATCTCACACTTTCCCTTTAAAGGCAAATGACCACCTAAACCAGTACTCGGGCATAGAGCCAGACAGAGCTCATTAAATTACTTAGGATGCACATCATCATGGTGTATATATATATATATATATATATATATATATATATATATATATGCTAGAGGACATTCCAGCAACTATTTCTCCTTCCAAACCTCTGCAATACTCCTGTAACCAGTGAGATATGTGTTAGCTACACACACAAGATTCATCATTTTGACAACAATGAACAGGGCACACAGCCCCCAGGGTGAGCCAGTACTATTAACTATGTTATACTTCTGTCACAAATGTTTGACTATAGAAGTGTTCCTCCCGCCAAATGCACATGATCTCCTTACCAACCTGTAATTAGGGTAAGAAGTATGACTCCATGTTTGTGGAATGAAAAAATGCACATGCTCAAGTGTGCAGTATATGCTTGCAGTGGTTTGCCATGCATCACTTTATAGCATCATTGTATGCCAAACAAAATGAATTTTTTAATCGTGCACAAGTCTGATATTGACAGATGGTTGATGCCAGTCGGCGGCCGCCAATACAAGACGTCCCCTCACCGGCACAAGCTATCATTACAGTTGATTATTTACAATAGACAATTAAGGTCCTACACTAAAACAACTATTTGGTGCATCCATTGTTTTTCTCCATTCAGGATTCCGAAAAAAGGGTGAGAGCCTTAGGTCTCATACCTTCGCATGTTATGGACAGGCAGGGATGCAAACAGCCCTGATGAAGGCTTGCAACTCGTATTTGCTTTAAATGTTGGCCGAAACATGTTGGTATATAGAGGGGCAAATGAGTCATCGACACTCGTACGGAGTACTTGAACTGTTTTTATCCATCTCTAGGGTACTCAAATAATAAAGGAAATTCCCTTTGGTATACCCTGAGACATTGTTACTGCTTTTCCTCTGTATCCCTGCTTTAAATCCAGTAGTGATTTATTTAGGAACTCCCGACTTTGGTTGAGTTCACCCAGGTGGCACCATCCTATCAGGGTGTGGATAGGCACCAATGATATAGCATGCCACTATATAGTGGGTGAGGCGTCTACTCTAAAATCTTTGGATTTCCCTCAGGACCTCTCTTTGAAACTTCAGCCTAGTTACCCGTAGGTGTAGGAAGTGGAAATGATTGCCACTGCCTCTACTCCATATAATAATCTCCTTAAGTTTAGTGTCTATTGCACCCAACTTGTCCATGTCCTGCAGCACTCAGTGGGGAACCTCAGCCTGACACCTGACTAAGACTCAAACTAGGAAGATCTGGGGCAACAGATAATAACAGCAAGCAGCATTTGCATCTGGGGAGATTGGCAGTTATGGAGACTGGGGAGAGGTTGGAATGTCAGGAGCAGCTGATAGGCTTCCTCTAAAACCCAAAGGATACCTTCCCATGTGGCCAGCTATTCGATAGAAGATAGCCAAAGACACAACTGCCATGGCACAACTTTGAACAACAATAATTAAGAATGCCTAAAGACAAATTCATATCTAGATTTAAAATTAAAATATGGAAAACACATAAACTATAAAGATGAACTTGCTTATGCATAAAGAAGCACACATCTGTCCTAATGCATCAGTACTCAATGGTTGCAAGACAATCCTCCAACCAGCTTGATGTATCACAAAGGAAGATATACATACACACCATATGGACTACCAGGTAAGATTAAGGTGCCACAGAGTAATAGTGTTAGGGTGCCATGATATATTGCTCCAAAAAAATGTAGACTAATTAGTCTTTTGGGGAACTACATGCAAATACCAAAAGCAACTTGTCTCAAAGTCTTTGATGAAACCTGAAAACTTAGCATGATAGGCCAAGAAAAATGTTTGAGAGAAGCATATCAGAAGCATATTTAACCACAGCTGAAGCATCTATGCCAATAAACCATAAGTGAAGGGCTGTTGCTCTTTAAATTGAAATTTTGGATATTTCACGATGGCCATCCTATTTGGGGTGCACTGAGAAGGGTTGTAGACCTCCCACATCAGTATTTGTGGAAATGGAGTGGCAGAAGCACTGCTCCACTGCTTTGTGGCATGGACAGAATGCTATGACACTCAATGAAGCTTAGATTGAAGCAATGTGTGAGGTGAACCGGTTCTTGTGCATCAATGTGCCTGCCTCCCATCACTTTGCTGCTTGGGCTCTGCTCTTCATATTGACTCATTGCTCATTTTACATCAGTGAACCTGGCACAGCCCCGCTCACTTTGCCTCCTACACTCTTCCCTTCACCCTCAACTTGAGCAAATCCTTTTGTAACAGTGTGCCAGGTGTACTATCTCTTTGCCCTCAACCTCTGTGAGTCACAATCGCTCATATTGCAGCTGATTGCTAATGCTTCTCACCAAATAATGCTCCAATGAGAGCAAGGTGACAATCCAGGTTTCTTCAAACCACAGGGGCCAGTACATATTGCAGGACTCACTGATTTCCCCAGCCTCACCAACCTACATTTGAACTCACTTCCTGCTATTGATCCCAAAACTCTGCCCTCGCTCCCACACACTTTCATTGCCTCTTCATTCATTTATGCACTCACCCATTTATCTAGCCATCTGCCCATGCACTCACTCACCAATCCAACCATTCAGCCTTCAGTCTTCCATCATTATCGTAATCTAGGAAGTGTACATATTACACGAGCAACCAGGGGCGGTTCCTCTGTTATGGCGGAAGAGCGTCGCCCCACTCATCAGTGTCCATTACAGAAAAATAAAATGATAATGAAATAATATCATTTTATTTTTCTGTGACTGGCTCTGACATGCGTTTAGGGCATGGCTGGGCCGGGCCATGAAAGGCAGGTGGTGGGCACTTAGAATTGCACATGTGTACCCAGTGCCTGCCTTTGCTGCTCATGCACAATAGGGAGAGATGCAAATTATCATCCTAGCTCACTCCTCATTTATTCTGACATCCCCTTGTCACCCTGACCACGACCCTTCACAATACCCCTGCCGCCACACCCATTTACCACCTGCCGTACGCAGGTGAAGAATGGGTGCAGATTTGGGCCCGTTATTTCCCCAAGATGATGGAATAGCATTTGGAATTGGACATGGTATTCCTGGCTCCAACTCATAATCCCTGGTTAGGAATTCGAGAATCCCCGGATTAGGGCTGGGATTAGAGATTCCAGCCATAAGGTATCCCTCACCTAAATGTGAGAAACTGCTAATGAGGGCCTTAAGAGTTGATGAGATTACTAAAGAAGCATTTGCAATGCAATTGCAAGATTTTGAGCTATTGGCATTGTAAATGACAATGCCTTTTATTTGTGTTTAAAAAACCTGCATATAATAAAAGGCATTGTGTAGTAATGGAGTCCAGTAGCCGAGATGTATTTAAGTACATTTATTAAGTTTTAGTTACATGTTGTAAAATTCAAGTGAAGCAACCATAGTTGCATGTACATCAGTGGTAGCAGCCCCACCAGGAGCAGCCTCCCTGCTGCTCAGCCCATCTTCAACTGACAACACTCACACCAGGCACCCAAGCATTCCAAACATGTCCATCACACCAACATTCCATACAGAACACTCACACTGGATGAGCAGCTAGGAACCAGGTACATAGGAACAGTATAAATCAAACAATAGGATATTACATATCTTCTCGCCTTAAAATAAAAAATGTAATAAACAATGGATATTACACATTGTCATTTACAATACCAATAGGTCAAGGTTTGTAAAACACGAGACCTATTGCATTGCAAATGCTTGTTGTTTACAAGAGCTGCATGCTGTGCTTTCACGTTAATAAAGGCCATGCCCCTTTCTTTAGACGATCCGTGTCTAAAGAAAGGTCCGCGGCCACTATTAAAGTGAAAGCGCGGTATGGGCGCTTTTCCCCAAAAAATCATTTGTCCAAAAAAAGCAAACAAATGCTTTTTTTTGGAAAAGCGCCCCGTGAAAGCACGCATGGCGCGCTGAATGTTGCAGGAAAGCATGTAGTGCCTGCAGTAGGAGAAACTCATTAAAGAAAATAGTGCTTACAGACTAAATAAGATGTACCATGTAATAACCGAAGTAAAAGGGCCAGTCCTCATGGGAGGTTACAAATGAAGGCAAGTCGGTACTAAGGAGGGACTAACAAGCCTATTAACGAATCAGAAGCCAGCATTTACAAAGGACAATGACACAAGCCAATGACAAAGATGGGCGGAGAGTGGGTGGGGCTTCAAGTCCATACTCCAATACAGCATGCCTCACAGAGCAGCGCATGCTCTCCTCAGGCTCGACCTAAAAATGGTGAAATTGTAGAAGAACAATTTTAGGGTAAATGAAGCAAGTTTACTTTGAACAACCAGCAGAATGATAGCAGACAGCTTTCGCTGTAAAATTCAGACAAGCATATTTCAGTTTCATAGTGCTGTGCACTAATTGTTTCCCATTATGTTCTAATTTGAAAAAAAGGAAAAATAGTTTACTTCCTCTGCATTTTAATTAGGAAAACCGTGAAAAGAAATCAGAAGCCAAAATAAACATTGGACACTTTCCGATATCTTTGCATTCTTCTAGTAAAACATCAATTTATGGAAACAAAATATTCAACTAAAAGAAAAACAGTGGTCCCTCATAATATGATGGTGGACAGTAGGAGATCCAAGTTACATCATAAAAATTCATTGTTGTGGGTTTAAAAGAATAGTACTCAAACAATAATGTGCTGAAATGAGGAGAAATGTCATTTGACAGCTAAACGTAAAAGTTAGTTTAAAAAACACCCAGTTAAAGCAATGGTAAGAGATGATTGCAACAGGAATGCCTGATTTAGAAGTAGGCTGTAACGATATAATATATATCACAAAATAAGGGACAACCAATTTTCACATGGGAGTGCAAATTATGCCAATTTAGAAGTGTATAAATTAACCCAGTCTTTGCAATATAAACTTTGTTGGGTCAATTCTGCTAGCGCAAATCGTATCATTAAAAAAAAGCGGGCTTATGTCAAGGGACATGTTATATTTGGAAGGTTCCAAAATAGTCACTATGGTGGGGATGCAGTTACTGCTGGTGTCAAAAATGTAATTTCCAACTGCCTGAATGAGGTCCAAAGTTGATGGAGCAGGAGAACAGAGGTACCTTTAGGGAGTGAATTTCAACAAATGGGAAGGGAAAACAAATGCCAATACCTAGGAAGACATGAAACATCTAACACCAAACTTTAAAACATATTGTGTAATTCGGAGACTCAATATGTAATACTTCGAGACTATTTCAATTGAAAACATTGTGATTCCACTCATATAAACACTACTTTAAACATTAACAAATGGTGTCAGTGGACTTTACTTTTTCAAATGTATCCCTCTTTGTGCTCTTCATTAAAGTGATATGCCATATGTTTGCTGAAGGTAGCAGTCTTAAATATATACGATCTATAATAAATCACTGTAAGAAATTGGGCTATTGGTTGAGGGGTGAAACCCTATTCAAGCAGCAACCACAATCTTTGTTAGGGTGAAGTCACAAGCAAGCCCCAAATTAATCTGTGTTCAACCCTCTGGTAGCTTGGCACAGAGCAGTAAGGCTTAACTTAGAGGTAGTGTGTAAAATATTTCCTCAACACTCCAAACAGTAATAAAATGAAAACACTACACAAAAAGAATACCACACCAAATTTGAAAAATAGAGTAGATTTTATTAAATATAACAATACCAAAGTGACAAAAATGAAATCAGTAGAACCGGAGATATGCAGGTTTAGGCGAAAATAGTGCCAAAAAGCACAAACTGCCAACTGTGGATATCTGACCGCACTAGACCGGGTCAAAGTCACAAATTCAGGCAATCCACGATGGAGCGGGGGCCAGCTACAGGGACCCAGGTAGGGCCGCTGAACAAGAGTACCTTAAATCCTTGTTGTGGAGCATAGCAAGATCCTGAGCCAAGGATGCATAGCGCAGCCAAGGCATTGCGTCAGATCCGAGGAGCAACAATGCTGCAATACAAGGTCCTGCATTGTTGTCAAGGATCCCGCCAATGACGACTTGCGATGAAAAGTCTGGCTTCTAGGATGCATCGCACAACCGCAGCGATGCGTTGCTTCTGAGGAGCTGCAAGGCTGCGGTGCGAGAACCTGCATCATCATTGAGGCTGCCGTCGATGAGAGATTTGTGATGTGAGGACCTGCGTCAGGAAGGCTTTGCACAGAAGTGGTTACGATGCAGTCTGCAAGATTGATGTGGAGTGCTTGCACTGGGAGACTCCTCGGAGCAGAGACGATTCATCAGTTCTGCTTGGGGTTGTGACACTCAGCAGAGAGATGCATCGGTTCTGCTGGATCCACAGATGCAGACCCACTTCCAAGTGGGCCCAGGACTGGGTTGGCACCACTTGGCATGGTAGGACTCACAGATGGCAGAGTTTAGCTGCTGGGTTCATTGTTGGTGAAGCCTTCTGTCACTGAGGCTCTAGTTAGGAGTCCAGCCAAGTGGCCCTTGGATTCTATCTGCGTCCTGGTTTCAAAAGATCCTTCTCACCCGGATAAGAGGACAGCAGGCATCAGGGCAGTACAGCAAGGCAGAAGTCCAGCAAGGCAGTAGTCCAGGAGGGCAGCAGTCCAGCAGAGTGGCAGTCCTTTCAGCAGCACAGCAATACTTCTTCCTGGCTTAATCTCCACAGGCCCAGACGTGTACTGAAAAGTTGGTGTCTGAGGTCCAGGATTTATACCTGAGCCTTCCTTTAAAGTGGGGTAAGCTTCTTGAGGTTTCCATGCCCTGCCTCAAGACTTACTACAGAGGGTATGCAGCCGTTTGACTGGAGGCAGGACGCAGCCCATTCAAGTGGAAGTAGGACTGATCCCAACACCGTCCTCCCATCCTGCCAATGATGGTTCATCCAGGCACACATAAGCCCTCTATTGTGTGTGGCTGTCTAGGAGGAATACACAAAGCCCAACTGGCAGCTACACCCAGTCATGTGACCCTGAGACAGGCTGCAGGCACTAAATGGATAAGGCAGGAAAATGCCAACTTTCTCAAAGTGGCATTTTCAAAAATGTAATTTAAAACCGACTTTACCAGAAGAGAGGATTTTTCATTAAAATTTCAAAGAAACCAAACATGAATTTGTCACATGTTCCCATTTGGAAGTTACAGCTTTAAGGAAATGCCTCTTTTTGCATGTTCACCCCACATTTTTGGGACTGATGATGCTGGTTTAGTGACTCTGAGAGTGTACCAAGGCTTGCTAATCAGACCTCAGGTCTAACCCCTTACAAAGTTCATATCGAATTGGCTACCCCATTGTTGGAAAACGAGAAAGTATCTGTGAGGCCTGCACAAATAACATGTCACATTTGTCCTTCACTGGGAACCAAACACCCTATTGTAGCGCTTGACTCTCAGAGGGTAGCGTTGCAGAGCAGTCTAAGGCTTACTCAAGGGAGGTGGTGTGGGCTAGTAATCGCCATTTACCAGTACGCAGAAATAACACTCAATAATTGATTGTCCAGTCTGTACTTTGCTTTATAAAAGTAAGAGTACATTTATTAAACACACACACTACTCAATACCATGCAACAATTTACAAATATACATAAGCTGTTGGAATTACTTTGTGACATTGCCACCCCTCCCGCAGGGGGGCTGGGGTCTAGTACCACCACTCCCATGTATGCACCTCATCTTGCCCCCTAATGCAGTGGGTTGACACAACCTGGAGCGAGGGCCTTGCCAGCTGGCACCATCCCAGTGGCGACCCACCCCATCATCTCAACAAGCATTAAAATAGGTACACTTGCCCTGGGGACACATAACCCAGACTGAGCATCTCATACTGTCCATACAGTATACACCTCTACATCTTAGTTGCTAACAGTCTGGGTTGTTCTTCCCCTAGCACAGTAGCAAGAATACATGTTTGGGCATCACTTTAAATGAGGTACTTATCATAGTTGATAACAATTATAATGCATTGCAATTAAAGCCCCTAAAAGGCATCACAGGATTAAGCAGATACAGCCAGACACCCTAGCAGGAGTGTCCAGCAACATAACCCCACTTTGCTTATGACTTCACCTTACACAGGTACTTCACATTACACGTGTGACTTTCAGTCCCTCTAATAAGAAATAACATGGGTAAATGCATTTCTGGTGCAATTACATCTCTTCACCTCCAGGGGATGCCCTCTTCCAAACATCCCCAAACTCAGCCCTTCACATTTCACTCCTTGGCGCAATCCTTCACGCATCCCCAGCTGAAGAACAAAAGTTCCAGCCACAGAATGCTATTGACACCTGTGCTAAGCCCTTGAGTGGTTATTCTTTGCAAGTCCCCAGAGACTTAGGGAGGGACTTTCTTCCTTCATGCTGGGGGAGACTGCGTTGCTCCTGCAGCTCCCCCTGCACCTTGGCACACACCTCATGGTGATCCCTTCCTCCTGGGGCCACCACACGCAGAAAAACAGGCATTTTCCTGCAGGCCGGCTTGGGCCTGCAAAGCATTATGGGTCGCTTCCTCTAGCCCCGTGAATATCATAGCAGCGGCTCCCCCACTGCACTGGGAGAGCCGCGCTGTGGGCCTCCGGCCGCGTCTACTTCGATGGAGGGTCCGGTCCCACCTGGACCCCCAGGTGAGTGATGCAGCTCGGGGAGCCCAACCCCGGCTGCTCCGGCTTATTTTCGGGGGCCCGGTCCCACCTGGGCCCCTGGCACCTCCTTTCCGCCCAAGCGTTGGAAAGCCACCTGGGGAGCCCACCCCGGTGGCTCCCACCGGCTCCCTGCCCAGCCCGCACCCTCTGATGCGGCCGCGGGATCCGGAGAGTCCATTTCGGTCTGCCCGCTCCGGCAGGCAGACACGGAGGTGGCCTCTTAGTCGCTGGGTCTTCGGGGGAGTGCGACGGCACTCCCCCCGCCTTCCCACTGCGATGGGGGAGTGCTACAGCACTCCCCCCTCTTCCGCCTTCCACCCGGGGCCCAGAGATGGGATTCCAGGCCCCCTGGCACTCCTTCACGGGGAGCGCGATGGCGCTCCCCGACTTCTGCTTCTGGCTTCGGGGCCCGGAGTGGGATCCCGGGCCTCTGATACATCTTCGCGGGGAGCGCAACGGCGCTCCCCGGCTTATCTTCTGGGCAACGGGGCCTGGAGTTGGGGTCCCGGGCCCCTGGGACATCTTTGCGGGGGGCGCGACGGCGCTCCCCGACTTTGATTCTCCCGCGAGGGGGGCGCGACGGCGATCCCCTCTCTCCAGTGTCATCGGGCCAGGGTGGGCTCCTGGCACCCCTTTTGGGCAGTTTCACGGGGAGCGCGACGGCGCTCCATGGCTTATCTTCTTGTGGGGGCAGCCCCCGGGACCTGACTCACCCCGGGGGCATTTTCTGGACCGGTGGCGGAGCCCCACGCGCTTCGTCGTCGTCGGTCGGCCAAAGGTCAAAGGTCGCCTACCTTCTGGGGGGCATATCTCAGCCCCCAGGGGACCGATCTTCCCGATCTTGGCCTCTTCTTGCTCCTGGTGGCGCTCCCCAGCCACTGGGAGCACTTTTCTTCGCCCTCTTGATCTCCAGGAGGGTGAATGCAGCAGGGAGCGGTCTTCACTGGCTCCCTGCGCCAGCCTTTTGCCTGGCTCTCTTCCTGGGCCTCTCTTCTCCTTGTGCAGAGGCCCAGGCTTCTGGTCACTTGTCCTGGTCTCCCCTTATGGCGCAAGTCAGGGTCCTGGGCCAGTCTGGAGGTTCTTCCGTCCAGCTGCCCATGGTGCCAGGCTACAGCACCAGTCGTCCTCAGCAGACCACACCCCAGAGAGAGCTCCTCTTCCTGTGCAAACTCTTTTAAAGAATTGGGAGGGGGCTGGCAGGAAGTCTCTGTTTGCCCTATCAAACAGCAACACATCACTTCTCTGCCCCTGCTCCCTCCTTCCTGCCCAGGCCTCTGGGTCAGTTCAAAAGAGCGTCGTCCAGGAGTCTCATGCCACATGGTCTCTGAAAGCCCTTTCCCCCCTCGCTGCCTTCCCTCCAGAGCATCTTGGTGCCTGGCACCAGGTGACAGCTTCGGCTGTATAAACTTGCAAATGGGCAGGTGTAAGGAAATTACTTCACGGTAGAAAATGGAATGGTTACAGTATTTAACTTACATAAAGTGATGGTTTGTTTACTACGTTTCTGTACGAAATATTCTACTGAACATGTACTCATTTTAGTGTAGTCAAGCTACAAATAGCAATAGTCATATGCAAATATTAACACAGCTGCAGACAAGGTACTTATATTATTGCTTTAATTCAATTTGTAAATTGCTACATGCTGTGACTAGTCTCAGAGAGCGAAGTAAACATAAGTCACAACACTGTGGTGCTGCGGTCAGTGTTGTAAAAGTCAGAAGCATGCACTGCCCACTTTCTATTGGCAGTTGGTCCAGGGGTGATTCCATGTCTGCAGCACGAGCAATTTGTGTGTAACACAAAAGAGCGCGCTGGTGTGTGATGCTCAAACATGAAGCATTTCTCTGCAGTCAGAGTCCCGTTCCTGTGAAATGTATAGAAACTGGATAATAACTGTTCAGTTCTATGGGTATGTAATATTTGTGAAGCCAGAGAGATAGAGTGCTTTCATGTGAGATGTTCAAGCATGAAGAACTGCTCTGCAGGTTACAGCCCTGCTAATGTGAGATCTGTGTCATCTGCAATATGTGTCCAAAGCATAAGACTATAAAATATATGTAATCTAATTGATGGCTTGGATGGCCAAAAAAACGGACTATGTGAGATCGATCTAATATGTAACATTATTAATCTGTCATAAATCCTAGTCCCTACATACACTATAACCTGAATAGCTGTTCCAGGGACTGAACCCACAACATTCCTGCAATCTGTAGTTTGCTACTCGAGCTTATAACATATGTATAACCCAAACAACAGAGGCAATGTGGAAACTGCTGGAGAAGGTTTAAAAAGCTCAGCACTGTGCTTGCAAACAAGTAATCCAAGGCTGCAAAGTAAAGTGCACCTATGCCAGCACCGTGAGTAAAAACCCTGGGATCCTGAGTGCGGAACAATGTCATGATATTTCTCCACACAATAGATTACTGTGTCCCTGTCCTTTCCGTTGGGCATATTGTCAACTGTTCTCCTGCATCACAAATATTTCTGCTTGCTTAGCACCCAAGGTTTTTTTCCTCTGAAAGTTGCATGCATGACTCTGTCTAAGTGGTGGGACTGTAAGATCTGAGTCGTGGTGGGTGAAGGGCTTGGCTGGCTTTGGTGTTCAAATGTTTCTCAGTAACTGCAAAGAATGCCATAACCTTTGTGGTAGTTGATAATAGGGTTTAACATTCTGGGCAGCTTTATTTAATATAAGACAGATTGTTGTTAAACTTTTCCTTCATCCATAGCACCTATCTTTCCGTATGCGTACAGCCTTATTGCACATAGCCTCATTATGTCACCGGTGGCACGTGAAGTAACAGTTGATGTTGTAGCACCCAGAATAATATGCTGCATGGCTAAACTTATAAAGTCCCAAAGGCGAGACCTATTGGTCCTTTTTGCGTGCGCGCGCACACACAAATCCCGGTCGCGGCCGCACGTCTTGCTCGCGATCACTTTTGTGCGCACCATTTGCTTGTTCCCCTTAATAATCCTTCCCTCGAAGAAGTGCATAATCCCTCGAAGACGTGCATAACCTTGCACTGTGCTTGACATTGCCCTCCCCTCCTGTGTACTTTGCCTGTCAAGTAGGCACGATTCCAGGTTTGGTTGCATCGGCCTCTTTTCGCCGCCTTGGATTATTTTTCTGGTGCGTTTTGTCTTGCTGAGATTTGGAAGTTGCAGCAGGTAAGAAACGGTCAGTACTTCAATAGACTTTGAGGTGGAGTCGACTGTGGTTCGCTCATTGGCCCTGCCGAATATTGTCTATTCATTGGTCATTGTATTCTATGGGCAAAGGGGCACGTGCCTGTTCTATGATGTTTACTGTTGGGTGTGGTGTTGTCGTCTGTGTGATCGGTGAGCTCGTTCTGCTAACTCGCAGGGATGCCTTTTACATTGTTTACTCGACTTGCTTCTGGGACAATAAGTATGCACAGCGACCCTGCTTCCACACTAACGTATACTGGTGAATGGCTATATTGTGACATCTCTTCATTGGCTTTAGTACGCGTCTCGTAACATTCATGTGAGCGGTGCTTTTGCGACCTCGGGCTGCTTTTCTGTGTTTATAGTTACGCACATTTGCGTTCTGTACTTGTGGATAAATCTCTGGCGCTTGCCATTTCTGCTCCTCCTGGTGTGTGGGGAACAAAAGGCTGCTTTTGGGGAAAATCAGCTGTTGGCTGTTTATGTGCCTTTGTAAAGTGGAATATGAGCTAATAAGGGACAAGCCTTTCATGTTCTTAAAAAAGCAATTGTAGTTCTGTTTTGAAGTATCCGTGGCTACCGGTTCTGCTATTTGATGACCTAATGGTGTGTTTGTCTCGTGTATATAAACACTTGGGAGTGGTTACCACTGAGGCGAATTGTTACTTGCTCACGCTGTGGCCTGTGTTCTGCCACTTGGACTGTTGTTTGATTGTGTAAACAACCCGAATGTGGTCCTAACTGGTCTAGGCATCTGTCTCTGCTGTGCGTGCTGCCGAACATTCAAAAAGACCTCTCATTCTGTGCCCTTCCTGGTGTTCATGCACCTCATGTGCTCTTTCTGGGCTCTAAAATGCCGTCGGAAGCACTGCTTGCACTGTTTATCGGTAGCAAGTCGGCTGTTGACCGGTCTTTTCTCATCTTATATTGACAAAAAGATCACGTGTTTCCATTTGATAAGCGTTTACTTTGGAGTGTGAATATAAAAATCGGTATTTGGGGGCATGTTGGTGTCTCCACATATGAGCAGTGTGTTCATGTGCACCTATATAGCACGTGCACAATACAAAAGTCAAACTAGTTGTCTCTCAAAGGCCTTGCAAGCTTTCAGTTAGTCACAGTGGAGTTAATGCATACAAAAGTGCAGTTAAATTAAACCAGGCGCTGGTGGTAATCATACTTTCTGGAACTAAATGTGCAGTTCCAGTTCGCTTTGAAAATTTCCACATATTGCATACTTTTATATTTATTTGGAGCGCCTTTAGCTGAAAGAAAATGTTTGAGCTGCTCGGGTGTTTTTATAGTTTCATGAAGATGGCGAATAAGGGTTTCAAGCTCTGGGTGTTGGAAGTTTGATATTGCGGTTGGTGACTAAATTACATCTTCAGCAAAATCAGAATGTAACGTGAACACGTTCCAGCGTTTAATGAAAATCCACAGACTTCTTTCTTAGATCACATCTGCAGTCACTTCCTTCTGGTCCTCCTGCAGCAGCCTTTCCCTGGAAGAGGTTGGTAAAACTACTGCTCCTGCGAAGCCTACACTCTTTCTTCTCCAGTGACATTCTGCCAGCCTCGATCATCAAATTAAATTTCCTAACCTGCTGCCCTACTCGTCACAGTTGATAAACCTATCCATGACCAAATATTTACTTCCTCTTAAATTAGTACAAGTAATACCTTTTATTTTAAGAGAACGCTAATTTTAAATCTGCAGAACTTGCTGAGTTTTTGCCCCATAGCCAAAATGCAATTTTTATGCATGACGTAGCATGATTTAGGGGTAGTGTATCACTATGGGTTTTGAGAGGATTTTAATACCGCAATGGTCACCATGCAGGTTATGGACAGTATGGTCTGTGTATTAGATGAGTTGTTTCCTCGCCTTGGAACCCAACAGCTGAGGATCCACTCATTCGTCTGATCACGTTCCTTGCTCTGGAGGCTGGTCATCACATGATCTTCAGGTATCCTTGCAGGTGGATAAGCATTCATTGGGGGCAAGTCTGTGCTGCTAGAGATTTGATGCGACATATCACCTTAAGCTCCACACCAGTGAGACAAAATGTGTTCTGCTTACTTTCCACTTTTGAATAGGTCCTGTGCAGCTGTGGCTGTAGGTTGTAGCTGTGTTTGGAATCGCCCCGCAAACTGTACAAAAATGTACTATTAAAGCCTACATTAAGGGGCCGTTTCCTTCCTTCCCCTCAGGACCATGACACTCTGGCTCCTCCACTAGCTGGACCCAGATTCCACACATTATCCTTGGTGCGCTGTACCGTTTTATCAGTAATACTGCTTGTCTGTGCAAATTTAGTGGTCATGTCAATAGATAACGTGCTGTCTCTAAAAGGCAGTGCACTACCACACCATGCCCTACCAGTTAGATAACACACCGTTCAGTGTCGGCTTTAGCGCTGGTGCGGCAAGGTTTGTGGGCACCCCCCAATCCTTAGTGGCGGTGTTGACCTCCTCCATCACGGATTCCCTCTCCGCCCCTCAAATCTCCATAACCATTCTCTTTTAGATGCATTTAATTGGTTATATAGCGCCACTCATACCAGTGTAGGGTGTCAGAGCACTTTGCATCACACACACATTACACAGAGACAATCAATCATACATGTATAAATCAGTGTATCGGAAATGTTACATAAGCCAGAGGACTACAAGGTATAGGAGTGACATGTCATCCATACTGGTAGGCAGTATAGCTTAAGAGTGCTTGGTCTGGAGAAGCACAAACTCAGATTTGAAAATGGAACACCATAGTTGGGGGTTCTCTTCAATAATTAGAATTGATTTCTACCCAAATGAAGCCTTTTTGCAACATTAATCTATGTTCTAATCTATACTCTACAGTGTGCATGCAGTTGTTTGATGACAGTGAATAATTCACTGTTCTATATTAGGAATTTAACTTATAAACTGCAAGTAACAAAAGGATGTCTCTTAGAAAAGCAGTAACCCACTGACCTAATTACATTATATACTCTTTGCAATCTGCATGTTACACGTTCTTTGCAGCAGGCATATTAATCATCTGTGCTATTTTATGGTCGGTGAAAACCTCAGCTAGACAAAACTCCAATCTCTCTCCAGGGAGAACATCAATAACCAGAGTTATCTTGACATTTTTATTGTCGCCTGGAAATTGCTGGATGCAAGGAACGCGGTAGCAGGAGCATTTAAAACCAAAATAAACTTGCAAACATGGCAGCCCCTGAAGTAAGCACTCGGTGCGGTGGCACCAGTCTCAAGGCCCTGACACCATTACCACTTTCATGCTGGACAGGACTTATCTGTTACACTTTTTTTGTGTGATGCTAGGATTTTTACAATCCCTATGACTTCAAAGATGTAACGTTAATTGCAGAACCCTCACCCTGAAAATTATTCCAGCACCGCGTTTCACAAACCACAAACTGCAGAAGTGTATCTGTTATCACTCACACCAAGAAAATCTTGATTCCCAGTAAATATTTCCCAGTAGCCCCACCCATTGGACTCACCTCTAAACCCCCTCTTCGCCAAACCCCCTCAATCATGGCTCAATTTGGTGACTACCTGCACTTTTCTTTTTCCATTTAAAGCACTGCGTCACATGGTACTTTGGCATAGCAGTGAATTAATGTACATACTTGATTTAAACAATGTGCAAAAACTTGTTTACCTATGTCCTTATTTAATATATAAACTATACATTTTTAATCGGTTGTGTTACACAGAAAGGAAACATGAAATCCTAATTTTTCTTGTAAAATATGCGTGGTTTCTGTTTAGTGTAGTGAAACAGTTAAACTGTTAGTGTGCAACAAAAAAATTACATTTTATTGACGTCAGATGGCGCTACATCCCTTGACAGACTACTTTTACTGTTTTCCCAAAATAACTCCTGCACCCACCCACATTTGGAACAAGCATTGGCATAGCCAATAGGTCTCGCCTTTAGGACCTTATAAGTGTTTAGCCATGCAACAGTTGATGTTCTTGCACCAAGGATATTGTGCTGCATAACTAAATACTTATAAGGTCCCAAAAGCAAGACCTATTGGCTATGCCAATGCTTGTTTATATATGTCTTAACAGCAACACTTCTAAATTGTTGTTTTGCTGTGGGAGAGTTAGTAGGCCCATTAGCTAACACAGAGTTCCGGCTAACCCCTCAGCCCAGCTAACTTCTGAATGGGACTACTTAGATGGGTACTGTAAGGTATCAAATTAATCGTGGCATTAAACCTGAGGTGATTCCCAAGTTGAATTTACTGTCACTATTAAAGAATTGCAACCTTCAGAAAGTTGCCACTCTGCGACACAGTTTTTCCAGGGACTCCACAAGGTCACTGGCCACCACACAGCTTTCTGCCCTACTGGAAGTGGTGCAAATGACTCCCAGGCTTAGAAACAATAGCAGACTGCTACAGGTCAAGGTGTCACCTCCCCTTCGCAGGAAGCCACTCAGGGTGTTGGCCCAAAAGGGAAGCTTCAAATGGCAATCTCAATTCTAAAGGGCCGCCCTTTGTTCAGGTAAGCGGACTGGTGGCGATTTCAGAGAGGGAGAGACCAATGGTTTTCCCATGAATGTGTAGCCCACAGGTAGCCACACCTCTAGGGTGGGCTACCAAGCTCTTAACATCTGAGGAAGGGCCCGACATCTTGAGAGTGGGCACTCTGGGATTGTCAGATGCCACACAGAGCCAGAAAGCCATCTTCAACAGAGAAGGGACCTGGTAGTCCATTGGCTAGTGACTGTATCATCCCCCAGGGCACTTTCTGGGAATAAATATGGCACCCCTAGCACCCTGAACCTCAGATCACATTGTAATTGGAACAAGGACTGAAGAAGGACTTTCCTGCTGACTCCTGGTCTTGGCAAAGAGAGGCTGCACCATCTGCTGGACTGCACCTGCTGCACCTTGGGCTAGCAAAGAGAGGACTTTGCCTGTGGCTCCTGGCTCAGGTAAAAGTAATGCCCGAGACTAAAGAAGTGATTTCAAGGGTCAGTCGGCTGACCCCCTGGAACCAGCACCAAGGCCATCAAAGCTGAAGTAGCCTAACTCAACAAGTCAGTATCCACTTCAGAAGAATCACCACTGACTGCCGCTGGGCGCCCTAAGAAACTGATCTTCGACTGCCAAAAGTTACACCCGAGTTAGCCGGACTAGGAGTCTTTTCTGAGTCCAGATTTGACGCCCAAGAGGGACACCAGCCTATATTAAAGAACACCGCTGGGACCGCTTTCTATGGAGACCGATAGTTTAGCCGCAGATGGCCTTCCACTGTCTTAAAGAGGACTTTGAGGGACCCCTTCTTCTGTGGCCTAAGTCACCCCACCTGACCTGTGGACCATGGAGTAACCGCAAAGGCACCCCTGTAGACCGCACAGCACCCAGAGCATCCTTGAGGATCTTCCATCTTCTGCATTCGCAACACCAGGACCTCTCTATTGAAGTCTATGGTGGTCGTGCTGTAAAGAATAGAACTGGAGTGGAAAATGCTTTGGTGGCTAGGTAACTGTACAAATGTGCCTTACTGACCCACCAGACCGTCTCCCTCTTGGATTTGATCGACCAAGCCTGGCCGGAGAAGTCAAGCTTAACTCTTACAAACTTTTCAAAAGTTTACAAACTTTACTGTTACCAATGCTTGTTTGAGGTTAAATTGAGATTTAAGTTTTCTTTAAACTTCTGTATCTTGGAATCCTTCGTTGGATTTTGCTCATCTTGGACCCTAAAAATACATAAAAATATAGTCTATTTTTATAAATTGGTTTTGAGTTTCTTTTATGTTGTGTGGCTTTCTTATTTCGTTGTTTGGTACTGTTAAGTGCTTTACATGAGGTTCTTTGTTGAAGCCTTGCTGCTCAAAGCCATAGCTACCTAGGGTTGAGCTTAAAGTTTTGCAAGTGAGCTTGACTAGACCCAAGACAGTTTTTATGAGTCTAATAAACGGTAAGGCTTCACAACAATACCGCATAATACACCCAAATCCTCACACAGATTATTAAATGTAAGGTAACTCCAATGTTATCCTAGGCCTTGCAGTAGTGAAAAATGAATTTAAGAGTTTTTCTCTACCAGGACATATAAAACTGAAAAGTACATGTCGAACTTTTTAAATACACTGCACCCTGCCCTCTGGGCTGTCCGGGGCCTACCCTAGTAAGGCTTGGGTCTGGCAAGAGGTTTCTTTTGCCAGGTCAAAATGGCAGTATATAATTTCACACACAGGCTGCAATGGCAGGCCTGAGACATGTTTAAAGGTGCTGCAGTCCCACTAGTAAAAGCAAAATGAACAATTGATGGGCTGATTGCGGAACAATGCAAATGTTCACTCCCAAGGATCTGGGATTAATCCTCGTCCTTTTGCTCACAACGCCACCCCTGTTTGGACCCTGCCATATGCAAATCAGTCTTGACCCTGTTCCTCATGGAAACAGTCCAGCCCGAACTGCCAAGCCAGGTCCTCTCTGGACCAGAAACAAGCATCCTGGTACTGGTTTTGGGGCATCGCCCCTCATCATCCAGGTTAGCTTGAATCCAGCGGCACAGTGAGCACGGGACCCATGTCTGGGCATACCCTTCCCATTTTTGGTGGCAAAAGGAATAATTGATAGACGGAATGCTGAACAATGCCCACTAATAGCATTTCATTTACAGGCCCTGGATACACATAATACCACTTTACTAGGGATTTAGAAGTAAATTAAATAAGCCAATTGAGGATAATCCAATGTTATCATGTTTTAAGGAGTGAGCACATTCACTTTAGCATGGGTTACCAGTGGTAAAGTGCACAGAGTGCCAAGGCCAGCAAAAATGAGATCAGTGATAATAGGAGGGGTGAAGGCAAAAAGTTTGGGGGAAGACCATTCTAAGGTTGACAGGTCTAACAATCACATTTATTTACCTCCATGATTCAAATTTCTTAGTCTCCCATTACCACAGTCTTTCCAAAGCCCCAGAGTTACCCAATTATCACATATAAGAAAGCACATTGGTAACAAACACTCTCACGTGCACTAACTTTCACACAGTTTCGCACACACTCTCACGTTCTCATACTAATACTCTCTAATACAAACATATACATTCTCAAGCACTCTCAAGTAGACTCAGAAATGCATTCTCTCATTTGCACACTCACATACAAATACATACACTAGCCTTCACACTAATTTTCACACACACTCATGATCTCATTCTCACATACACATTCTCACACTCTCTCATGCTCTATCACACAAAGGCACACATTCTGACGTGCACTGAGAAATGCGTACTCACTCATACACTCACACACACACTGTCCCCCACACTCCCATTTTCTGGTCCACTTGTTTTGTTAAAGTTTGCGATGCTGCTGCCTGTGATATACCTCTCTTGCCTGCTAGTCAAGCTTGGGGAAAAAAACTCACTGTACAATATGCAAAAGTCAAAACAAATGGCATTCCCAAGGTTTGTTTTCATGAATGATGTTAAGGGAACAGTGAACTTCCATAAAATAGATGAACAGGGTTTAGGCCTGATTCGCAAACTGCGTTTTGTAGTTCGAATCATGCCCTTGGTATTTTGTTTTACATGTGGGCCAAGCAGTGACAGTATCGGAAATGGACAAGACTGCTTTGTGAAATATAAAAGCATAACACCCCTGTCATGATATGTAATGAGTGAATCCTTACGGCAGTTCTGACACCAATAACAATTTGCATGTTGGGATTATCAGCTCCTACCTAAAATGTTTAGAAACTAAAAATCCCAGAGTACAGCATTGCGGTGCCCGGAAGGCAGGAGTTTCTGCAGGTGTCACACAAGATAATGGACCTCTTGGCGACTATGCACATTTTTTTTTTTTTAAAGTCTACATTTTTTTTATTTTTGGCTTTATTCTTGGAAGCAATCAAAGGTTAACCAGTGAAGTGGTGAAAGGGCAGAAACTGCATTTCATGTGCAGATGTTAGAATTTTGGTGCTAATGGATAAACATTCAAGCTTCCCTAACATCCTGGAGCTTGCTAAAAACTTTACTGATTACCACAATAAAGGCCTCCATGGAGTGTGGTCCGTACGTCAGAACACCACCTGCAACCTCCCAAGCCACCCCCCCTCCCCCCCCCCACCCCGCCACCCCCGCTTTCGGCTGTCTAGACTCAGGGCCAACTAAACTCCTCAGAATTGACAACATGAACAGAAAGCATTTCTACTGGTGCTCCTGCACACGAGCAAAGACCTGGATTTCTGGCACTTTCATACACCCCTCATCTGAAATATTGTTGGGGCTCGAGCCCCGGTGCCCCGCCGACATGTACTGAGCTGCTTCTTCCCACCAATATCTCTCCGACTCTTGCATCATTGCTGATAGTTCTGTCACTAAACTCCTGCTGGGAATCACTCCACCGCGGTAGCCCACTGTTTGGGGAACTTAGACAGGACAAGGGTTGTGGCTTCATACATATGGAAATGGAGGACATGGGAATGCAAGAAATCTCACCTTTGCTCTCATCACGTGTAACATTTTTATTAAAATGTCTTTTTTTAAATTGCAATACATTGTTGTACTCATCCATCACCCTTGTGTTCACATATCTTTAAAAAAAAAGGCATGCCACTAAGTTCTTTCCATCAATTCATCTAGAAGTCAAATATTAAAGCGCACTGATTCAAGGCGCCCCTTGTTCCTTTTTTTGCACTAGTTAAGCTTTCCATTAATGCTAAGCTCGGTGCTAAACTATCCAATGGTAGATAATTCTCCCCGCAATTTTTATCATTTCCTGTTACACCTGTAAGGGCATAAAAATATTTATGAATACCTGTCAAGCTTGGTAACATTTTAGGATGTGTGCTGTGTGTTTTTGATGTATCCGTTTATCTGGGGCATTCAATACTGTAAAGCATATTTTGAATTCCCCAAATGAGTAACTACCTATGGGCATTGTTTACTCGTTTAACCAACTAAACGTAATAAAACTGCTTAAAATGCGCAGATTTGCTTTAAATATTGGGTAAAATGATGGTTGATCAGTGCACAGTCTAACAGCATTGCAACAGGGCGGTACCAGGAAGATTGCTACTTTCTTTAATTATCATAGCATGAGCCGTGATTGATAAGGGTCACTTCACAATATAATTGGACAAGGCACGCGGATAGCAAGTCATTCTGTAACCAGCTCCCGGACGTGTATGTTAGGAGGCCCCATTGTTCTGTCTTAAGCTGGTGGAACTGCTGAAGGTCAGGCGTCCACAATGCCTGTCAGGGCTGTACGGATGCCTCAAAGGGACAGGCTGTTTAGAAGAACTCTCTGACATTTAGCAAAGACCGTCTCCCCGCCGCTTCCTACCATCCCTTTCCAAATCTTGACATATTCCTAATTAAGCAACAATGCAAAGTAGTATAATTGAACAGATGTAGTAGTCATTAGCAGGAATTACCCGTTCCTCCATCAAATCAGAATGCACAGAAAGGACTCCATTTGCAATTGGTAAACTTAATTGCCAGGCAGCTCCCAAGAGAGGTGTACAAGCCGATCAAGACATCACACATGCGTGCACAAGCTCACGTGTGCGTAGCTGATCTCTGCTCTGACACCGGCTTTTGTCACTCGCCCATCAATCTTTGCTTATTGGGGGTTAATAGTGACTGCAACCGGCACCGGCAATTTTAATAAATAAAGTAGGGGATGTGTTTCAAATGAAGCGTGCTAGAACACCGCTCAGGCTTTTGTGACATTTTGATTAAAGGGCTGCATAGAGCAGCAGCTTTTATGAGGCAGCTGCTTAAAAGACAATCTATGTGTGGGGGTGGAGGAGCACATTTGCTGGTATCCCATGGCAATTTACTTGGAAACATTTGTTTGCATCACAATGGTCTGATTCACAAGCTCCGCGCTTGCAATGCTTTGTTGATTTAACTAGTCTGTACCCATCATCAAAATAAGCAGCGACAGCACAAAATGGCTAGGCTGAATTGTTTTTACCTCTTATTGTAAAAACTCACACATATCACACACGCGCAGTCTGCACAAGGCCAAGCAATGGCTTCCACCCAGTTAGTTTTTCTAGGTAAATTGATACATTTTTTGTTCTAGTCGAATAGTCATTCAAATGAAAAACAGCAATTTTAGTTACACAAAAACATGTAAACCAGGAATTTTAGTTGCACCAAAACATATTTCCAAATGTTAGCATTTGGTGCTTGTTGTAATAATGTGATAATGGGAAATAGGAGATTTTTAATTTGTAAGAGGTGGACCTATTACATATTAAATGGGCCTTTCCTATGGACAGTGGGGCTGAAATATTGCCGATATCGGCAACCCTCCCCATTAAACATTGGGAAATTACTGTTTAGCACAAAATAAATGAAATAAATGAGACAACATATAGTTTGGTGGAAAAAACAATTTGCTGCAGGTTTATTTCAGAAATGAAATATGCCAACGTCGTGGGTTAACTTACGGGCGATCCAGGGGCAGATAGCGATGAGTAACCTAAGTTGCCCACTCCCAACGGATGAGCCAAACAGCACTGTGGGCCTACCCATTTGGTGCTACATTTTCTAATTGGGGAATTTTCCTCCTTTAAAGGCCATAAACCACCAGTCCAGAGGCCAAACTCACACCTTTTGAAGGTGAAGGATCACCAGGCCAGCCCCTGGTTGCTCAGGCTTGCTACCGTCTGAGGCACTAATGGGGCACCATCCCTTACATCCCAGGTTCTTGCCATAAAGACTCCTGGGGCTTGACATAGAGCACCCCTGCTGTGCTACCTGAGCTGGTATCCCTATGTACCAAACTGCCTCCAGATCATCTTGTAATTCTGCAGGTCCAGTGTTCTTTCAGGTTCCTTAGACAGCAAGGCAGTCTTCTTCTGATTTGCCACAGGTCATGCGTGTTCTGAGGGGGATACTGAGGGTGGCACATTTACACCTAGTGCTAGCCTTTGGGTGCAGTAAACTCCACTAACCAATGGGGTAAAAGTTCCCAGGGATGACCCCACCCACATGTGAAGCACTTTCTGTGAGCTTTACTATAAGCTGTCCCATATTACCCCTCTTTTCTGAAAGCTAACATGGCAGAATCCTTCTTCACTGTTCAGAGCTCCCTATGCCCACTAAGAGGTGTGGCTGTTGAAATAGGCAAACCCTTCCTTGTGTTCACTCAAAACCAGTTGTGGGACAGCTTCCTCTCCCACTGGGTTTGGACCCAAGCTGGCTAGTAAGACAAAAGAGAGGAACGCCTAGGTGTGAGCTATATCTGCCAGTGACAGAGTGGCCATCTTTTGAAGTTCAGGCAAGGGCTGGACGCAACCATGAGGACATTTTGCTCAAGGAAGAAAAACACCTCTCCACAACTAAGCCCTTTGTCTGCTGTCTGGAAGTAATTCACATTTCACCAAAGGTGAGCCATCAGCCCTCAGTTGACAGTGAACACTGGCAGAAAGGCTTATTTGGCTTAGGGAGTCCTTGGATCATTTCTCTAGCAGCTCCCAAACTGAAATTTAGCACTATATGTTGCTATAGTTTAACCCAGTGTTTTCCTATGGGAGGTCCAGCATTGCCACAGTGAATGATGACTTTGAAGGTTTTTTTCTGCAACACATGTAAAATATTAAATATACATGTCCTACTTTTTAAATACCATGTAACCTGCACTATGGGCATTTAGGGCCTACCTTAGAGTGACTTATAAGTATTAAAAAGAAGGTTTATGACTGGCAGAAGGTTTATTTTGCCAAGTGAAAATGACAGTTTGAAACTGCATATTCAGGCTGCAGGGGCAGGCCTGGAGGCATGCTTTACAGTGCTATTTTAGTGGGTTGTGCAATGAGTGCTGCAGCCCACTAGTAATTTTTAATAACAGGCCCTGGGAACATTTAGTACCATATACTAGGGATTTAAATTTAAATTAAATGTGTCATTTAAAAATATGTTAATTTTGCAATGTTTAAAGGGAGAGCACAATCACTTTACCACATGTTGGCAGGAGTAAAGTTTTCAGAGTCCTATGGCCAACAGAAATAGGTTCACCTAAAGAAGTCAGATATCTGGTTGAATACCACACAAAAGATGGTCTTTTCCTTGTTGCTTTGTTACAGGACCATTATGTTTATGGTTTTGTAACGCGCACAGCTACTCAAGAGTGTCCCGGCGCGAGCCCAAGAGACAGCAGAGGGAAAGAGAGAGAAAAAATAATGCGAGCCAATAACAGAAAAACCAGATCATTAAAAAAGGAAGGTTTTTAGTTTCTTCCTAAATTGGGTAGAATTCTGCAGACTACGCAGATCAAGAGGGAGCGAGTTCCAAGCCATGGCCGCCAAGTAGGCCAAAGAGCTACCACCTTTTCTCTTCAAGCGGAATCTGGGGACAGAAGCCAGTAGCATGTTAGAAGAACGCAAATGTCTGCTGGGGGAGTAGAACTGAAAGCGCTTCCTGCGGTATAGGGGGCCGTATTCGTAAAGTGCGGCATTAGCCACCTACGGGGCTATTATATCCAAAGAGGAAGGCACCAACCCATTGTTAGTTCAGAGGGGAATGCTTACCAAATACTACATTTTAGTGGAATATGGAAAGGTACTTTAATAATGCTTAGGGAGCCCCCAAAGCCAATGAAACAAACATCCACTAATTTTAAAAGAAAAAACTCCCTACTTATCGAAATAAATGGACAACCTCTTCCATTTGAAGAAATGCCCGAACGATGATAGAATTATAAATATGTACAGTCAAATAGAGTATAGCTGACACCCTGGGAAATTTTGCAACCCACATTATAAGTATACCTCCAGTCACAACATTCACCCTAGAATCAATGCAACAGCCTATTGGTACACAAACAACATTTAACAGTACACATAACTTATTGCAAGGCACTCCTCTTTCACAATGCACCACAGCTAACATAGTGTTCACCCTTAACATAGTTGTAAAAATATAGTGGTACACTAGTATCATTAAAACATGTGATGACAATAATATTGTGTAACATAATGTAGCAGGAAGAATATAATTTTTTTAAATGATTTATTTTTGTTTTATATAATATTGTTGTTTATAATGTCTGTATTTGGTTCGTTTGTAGTTGTTTATTCATTCTAGAGGTATACCTTATTATTTTAATGTTATTTATTTGAAACATTTTGGTAAAGTTTATTTTTGGGTTTGGTAATATATTTAAAGAATTATATTTTATTTAAATGTATTTTGTTTATTTATTAATGGCTTGATGGGAAGTGTTTTAATGTATATATTATATAAAATGTTATAAATTGTTATATTATTCAATTTTAATTATTTAGATGATTTATTTGAATTAATTTTATATTTATTTTGTGTTTTTGTAAATTATTAAAATTAATATTATTTGTTAGCATTATTTGCAGTGTAATCTTTGTGTGTAATTTATTTATCACACATTTCTGTTTTTTTGAGCAGGTTCTTAGGTTTGTAAGGATGTAGGGTGGGAAGTATATATTATCTGTGTTTGTGTGTGTGTTTGTGTGTGTGGTGTGTGTATTCACAATTTATTTTTACATTTCAACATTGATTCTATGAATTGTTTTCTTTTTATTATTCAGATTTGGTGACAGTAAATGTGATTCCTTTGGAGATCTACACTTTTTCTACCGCTGGTCAAGTTGGATTGGGAGTAAAAGTTTTGACCTCTTCAAAGTCCAACACTTTCTCTAGTGGTTTTTAGGTTGGAGTGGGAATAATAAATCTATCCCCTCCAAAGTACAACATGTTCACCAGTGTTTCTCAGTTTGGAAAGGGAATATCAAATTTGACCACTCCAAAGTCCAGTACTTTCTCAAATATTGCTTAGCTTGGATTGGGAATAGTACATCTGAACACTCCAATGTACAACACTTTTCTTACTGTTGCTCTCTTTGAAGTAAGAATAGTACATCTGACCCCTCTAAAGTCCAACACTTTCCACAACTGTTGCTTACCTTGAAGCAAGACTACTAAATCTGACCCCTCCAAACTGAAATAGTTCCCTTATTGTTGCTTAGGTTGGAGCTTGAGTAGTATTTTTTTCATGTATGTGCTTTTCCAGCTTTGCTTTGCATGGTGTTCTAATGGTGTGTTTGTTTTAATTGTACAATAAATTGGAATTAGAACTGTAATTCTTGTTTTCAAGTTATATTTAAAGTGTTTTATGTGAATTTTGGCATGGTTACACATTTTTGCACCTTGAACACGTTACCTTACCTTTGATGTTATAGATTTGATTTACAAAAGAAACCCTTTTCAACATATATTAAGATTATTTTCAGTCTGATTGCATCCATTCAAGGTGAAAATATTTGCACATTTTGCTCTGCAACGTTACCATTTGAAGAGCTTCTTCTTTTTTTTTTTTAACACTGATCTCTAAATACCATTCTTTGTTAGCCTAGTACAATGATATAAGGAACATAAATTGTTTCGAAACTCATGAATATTATGTATTTATGACAAAGTAAGAAAATGTTTCTATAGACCTTCATGAAGGTGACAGAAATACTTCATACATCTCTACAACTCAACCACTTACGTAAGCTTGAAAGATACAATGCAGGACCCTCCACGATTAGGGATGAACGGTCCTGAATGCCCCTTTCACCCTTTAAAACTAAAAAAGGCCCTTCTAAAGTTTTGGAGAGGTTTGAAATCATACCCATTGCCTAGACATATGAACAAGGCATAGATGACAAAGACCTTGCCTCCAATACAGTATGACTCACTCAGTCAATCTTTATTCGGATTATACAAATATCCATAAAAGAATAAAAATAGTAGCATGGGATACATAACTGACGAATTTCTCATGTTAAAATCAATATAAAATAATTGAAAAGTTTAGCACAGATTTGTGCATAGAGATTAAAATGCAGACTGATAACTCGTATCAATATAAGAAAAGTTAAAACGTAATTAAGTGCAAACATGGGCATTGGATTTACATCCCAAGCAACGTTTGTTACAATTAGCATCATTAGGGAAACTGTCTAATGGGCAGACAAAAATAATGGCTCAATCAAACACCATGATGGCCATTTATATCAGCTTTCTCATATGGTCCATCAAAAGCTAAATAAGAGCACTGATACCATAATTTACAAGCAAATATATCAAAAGATGCTTCGAGGCACAGTTTCTGACACTTACAATTAGAGGCAAACATATACATAATACAGTAAAGCATAAAAGCATCAAAAAAATGCAATTTGTGCAAAATACGCAAAGATATTAATATAGATATTATTTTAGTCTTACTCATGTAATGCTTCTTGATGTCTGAGTGACTTCTGCCTCCTAAATGGGGACTTGATGTATGTCAGGATTGTGCAACAAGTATAGGTATCATTCAGATTACTTAACAATTTAACAACCTCTTGATGACAATTGAAAGAAGGAGCATAGGCGAGGCGATAAAATAGTAGTGCTAAATGGGCAAAAAACCTAATCCATCAAAGGTTCTACAATAACACATACACAGTTACTTACTGACATTTGTCTAGTTTATTATATAGAAAAATATATTTTTGGCTTTTTGTTATCTTTTGTTAAAAAATACATGAAGTTTCCATAGGATAACATATGTTCATCAAAGATAAATTTCAGATACTTAACAAATATTCATAAAAATATATCATACATTGTAGCTGGTATTCTCAGTAATTCAGTGAGAACACATTTCAAATATGTATCCTGGATTATCGTCAGATAGTTTAATTATAGAAATGAAGTCATATTAGAAAACTTCTAAATAATCTTTTTATTTGTCATATAGTACAATATGTTTAAAGGGAACTGGTGGTATGTTGGCACTACGCTCGTTTCGGCGAAGACTTCTTCAGGATTCCGTCTCAGTAAACACTAAAAAAAATAGAGAACAACAACACAACCTATATTAACTGCCCATAGCCTATGCATCTAAGGAATTACTAAAAAATGGAGCTAAAAAGATGAGCCATAGGATTGAGGAAAGAACGATATCCGACAGTTGTATACCACGTGACACAGCAACACAATGTGATAAAGACCCAATTACCAAAGCTCATGCATGAACTTGAGCAACACCTTATAGTGTAAAATAGACTGTGCCTGAATAGTAGACTTAAAAAGGAGTTAGGGAAAGAAAATACCCAGAAGGAAAATATATTGAAATATATATATATATATAATGAGAAATTACCAATATACAAATGATGTATTTGACTATCACGTTTAGATGGAGATGATGTAAATCTCATCACTGGGAAATGCTTTATCCTGTGAAGATACATAAAGGCCAGCATGTCATAACCTTGAATATACTCAGATCAACTAGTTAATAAATGCTATGGAGATACACCTCTCTCTAGGGAGACTTGGAGGAGAAAAAACGATATTTTTACCTTATCTTAGGAAGAGATGGAAATGCAGCGTTTTATATTTTTTTGAAAATGGCTGCACAAAGATTAGTGGTTCAAAATACCCGGCCTGGTAGAGGTCCAAATGACGTAGGATATAGCCAGAGAGAACTGCAGCTAAGTGTTGCTAAGTGGAAGAATATATAATGACAGAGTGAGGGACTAATGCGCTTATGTTCAAAGTGCAATGGTTATAAGCAACGTACCCTAATGATGGTAATGACTTACCATCCGATGCTCACATATTATTATATTGGACGGGAATAGATATGTTCTAATAATGCAGGGTGTCCAGTGACAAGATCCTGACCTGTAACAAATATTTAGATGGAATAATGGGTCAGAAACCCTATCAAAAAGTCATGTTATTAAAACATAATAATATGCTAATGACATGGCATTAGCAGTATCAACAGTAACGGTAAAATGTCAAGAATGCTGTTATGGGGTAAGCACACTACCGGTATTGATATATAGAGGCTCTTCGATGTTAGTAAAGACATTCAGTTGCCAATGAATCGGGGCAATGTGATAATGGGGACGGTTACAAACACCGAGAGACGGGTCTGAGGCTCAGATGGTCCAAAGTAACGGGTGAATGCTCACCATGTAATGACGAAGCACTCCATCGCCTACATGAATACAAGTATACACAGTGGTTTAAATCAACTATGTAACGACTGACTTGGTGCTGCCGACCCAGAAAACACACAGCTTACCGATTGATAAAGTCCAGACACGTCTCAGCATGCGGGAAATGTCTCGTAAGAAAGACGCCAATCATCCACGGGTTTAAAACACCTAATGGAGATGGACGTAAAAGGACGTATGTAATACACTAGACCGTAGCAAGGCGTAGCGTGACGTAATGCAGAGTACCTTTCTGGTGGCCATTTTGAATATATATGTAACGGATGGAATACTGTGGGAAAACACTAATCTTACTATGAAGTAAGTGTGAAGACCTAGATTGAATATTTAAAATGCGTGAATTCACACCGTATTGTAGTAAAAGCGGGCCGAAAATGGTAAAATGCCTCTAACTACGTGTATATGAATAGCACTAAATAAGAATGAAATACTTTCCATCTGTATTGACATACTACAGACATGATTAAGCACCTAGCTAATATAGCGCAAGTGCAGTATCCTCCATGTGATTTACCATAGGTGTAGAATAATGGTAACTATGCCCCATGTAACAGTACCTTGGGTCATCATTCCCACCAAGGTTGTACTGTATGAACAGAGCGGGGGTGTATAAAGCACTACATGCAGCTAGAATATAAGATAAGGGTGGGGGCCAATGTACATGAGAGGACTTGCCAAAGGTCTGTAAGAAGCGGGGTTTAGTGGTTGAATTTAATCGCTTGGTGCCACGGGATCTCCATGTTTAGTCCCTGATGGGCAGTACCCAGAAAAAAAATCCAATAAACCTCTCTACGTTTTCTGGTTGCTTCATTGTTAATACCTGGTTTATTACGTATTTTTTCTAGTATAAACCATCGTATATCTTCAGGAGTATGTTTTTTTTCTAGATAGTGCTGGACTATAGGGGCTGTTATCTTCTTTGTTCTAACCGCAGATCTGTGTTCAGTCAGTCGTGTATTCAAAGATCTTGACGTTTCCCCAACATAGCCTAAATTGCAGGGACACAATAGCAAGTAGATGATATCTTTTGTTTTACAGTTATTCAAACATGTGGGTTTGATAACGTGGTTGTTGAATAGCAGTTCTGAGGTTTCTATTGCTTGGGGGCAAGCTTTGCAGGAATTACAGCGGAAATTGCCTGTAACTGATCTAAGACCATCTATCGATGTTTTCTATGTCCATGATGGTATTTTTCATTCTTGAATGGACTACATGATCTTTCAAGTTACTGTTTCGCCGGTAGGCGAATAGAGGTTTAGGAAATTTATCCGAGGACGATCTATTGATGTTAAGGATATGCCAGCTGGAACAAACAGCTTGTCGGATCCTCTCGTTTACCATAGAGTGTCTAGTCACAAAAACAGTAGATGAATTGGTTTTGGTTATACTATTTTTCAACAAATGCTGTCTATCATGGAATCTAGCTCTTTTCCTAGAGTCCCTCACAAGTTTTTTAGGGTAGCCCCGTGTGAGGAACTTCTCTTTCATGATGACAGCTTTGGTATCAAAATCTTTGATGCTGGTACAATTTCGTCGGAGACAGAGGAATTGCCCGAAAGGGATGCTGTTTTTTTGGGCAGAGGGGTGGAAACTGGTGTAGTGAAGCAGCGTGTTACATGCTGTGGGTTTTGTATAAAGATCTACACCTAATGTACCTTCAACGTCTTTAATAATTATGTCTAGAAATTCGACCTGAGTACCACTGAAGTTACCTGTGAAGTGGATGTTGTTGTCACATAGATTTAACCATTCAAGGAATGTAGCCAGGTTGTCAGACGTGTCAATCCATATGAAGAAAATATCATCTATATAACGTGACCATTTAGTCACTGATTCAAAGAATGGCGCTACTTTGTTATAGCCTCTTGATGATAAATGAGTTGCTGCAATAAAAATTGTGGATGTAGAACCCGTAATCTAATGCCTTTATCAAATTTGCAGAACAACGTAAATTGTATGGTTGATTGGCTAGCTTTCCCATCACAGGGACATTTGAGGCATGCAACCAAGTAATGAAGCATCAGAAGTCGTAATCTGATTAAATAAAATCTATCCAGAGCATTGATTATAATTATCAGGTAACTTTGTGTCCACTGCTGGGAAGGTCCGAGGCGGTACCTATTCACAGTTGGCTTTACATTTTCACGCAGTACTCTCTTTGCCCGCTTTTTCCCATAAAAACTGTTCTAAGTTCTTGTTTACTATACTGCAAGATATTGACCGGGGCCATAATACTTAAGTTCTTGCAGTAAGTTATTCACGTACAGCAACCATGAGATTTTATCAAAATTATCAAATTCCAGACAATTCTAATAATATCTCTGGTAAACCCAGTACCAGCCTTACTCCATATACCGTGCCATTTAATTACTGTACTAAGATGGATGGAATATTCTATATGGAGTATGTCCAATTCTTTAAGGGTGATATAAGTTGGTGTCGAACAGGGGACTGCCAAGAGCCTGCATAGAAAGGTATTTTCCTGTTTCTTTAGTATTTTGTTATCACTTGACCCCCAAACTGGTGCCCTATAAGCTGCTGCTGGTAAATATTTGTATCTATTTAATTTCAAAATTTCTCAGATAGGTTTGGTGCCCAGTTTTTGGGTGAACCTAAAGACCACATCAGAAGCTCTTATAAATTTAAGATTTGCAATTTTTTGCTGCGGTGCCCAGTGTTCATCCTGCGAAAATAGCATGCCCAGATAGCTAAAAGTGTTTACTTGTTCTTATTTATGCCCGGCTACATAATGTATCTTCCACATCTTCTTTTGCCCCTTTCCACAGACCATGCTATAAGTTTTTGTAAGATTGAGTTTTAAATCTTTGCCCTCCATATAGGTCACAAAGTTGTCAATTAGGTGTTGAAGGCCGTTTGCCGTCCTAGACAGTAGTACTGCATCATCTGTATACAGTAAAATAGGGGTGGGGTGTGCACCGACTCTAGGTGCATCAGCTTTCACCCTTTACAGAAGATCTTCCTCCCCACTGATGTATAATGAAAATAAAAATGGGGCAAGGACCCACCCCTGCCTGATCCTCTTGTCACTCAGAATCTTGCTGTGCATTCCTCATTTTTCATGTGATGCACGCAAGCTGTAAGCTATGCGTACAACTGTGAAAGATGGCAATTATATCAGTCGGGCTTCCATATCAACTAGTGTCCACCATAATTTCATGTGGTTGACTAAGTCAAAGGCACTGCTCAATTCAGTGAAACAAAGATGAATGTGCCCTTGGAATGCCAAAGTGTATTTGCTGATTAATACATTTATATTATTACACTGCTCCACCATCCTGATATCTTTTCTGAAGCCATATTGAGTATCGGCCAACACTCAATTGTCTATAGCCCAGGTTTCTAGCCTATGTAGTAATACTCTACCAGTTATTTTAGCTGATGTATCCAGGAGAGATATAATACTTTGCATTGCCCCTATAACCCTTTTTGAATATGGGTACTGTTATACTATCGCTCCATGTTGACGGGTAGAGACCATTTGCTGCTGTGTTACAGACTGGGGTGAATATTGGTGCCGATAGTTGTATTTGAGACTTGTAGGCATCAATGGGGACTCCATCTGGGCCAGGAGCTTTCCCGTTTGCATCTTTTTCTATCACTAGGATGACTTCCTTGACACTTATTGTCATTAGGGGTGTAAAACCTGGTGGCTGCTGAGTGTCCCCAGTTAAAATGATATCTGTATTTTTTGGGATTAAAAATCCCTCCAAAGTATGTATTCCAATTCCCTGGGCAACTGACGCCTCTACATTTGGTTGAAGATTGTCCTTCGGAAATGGGGAATTTACCATTTTCCAAAACATAGTGGAGTCGCCAACTTCTGTTGCATATACTAAGCTATCCAATGCTTGTTGTTGGAGTTCTTTTTTCTTGTGGCTACTACTAATCTATAGATCCTTCTTAACTCTCTCACCTTTCCTCTGTTCCTTGGGTTTGTCTGTAGGGCTTCTCTTAAGTCATGATTTACTCTCCTGAAGTGGTTATCAAACCATCTACATGTCTTATTGATTTTTCTTGGATCTTTATATGGGGCTCCTAACCTTTCTGCAATAGCTGATATGATAATGTTAAAGGCCACCAATATCTCATCATGATTCATACCCCATTCTGTGCAAATGGTAAAAGCCTCAAAGTTTTCCAGGACTATTTCTTCTAATAATGTTGTGTCATTTAGACCTGCCCATTTCAGGCTAACTCCATTACTGCCCACAGTTTCAATAAATGGTGCTAATATACTCCCCATTCTCTGATTGATAGTA
This sequence comes from Calotriton arnoldi, assembly GCA_963921515.1. NCBI lineage: Eukaryota > Metazoa > Chordata > Amphibia > Caudata > Salamandridae > Calotriton > Calotriton arnoldi. Next base: position 459,386 of record CAWUFW010000716.1, read on the forward strand.
ATATTAAGGGTGAGCTTTAGTACCGCATGATCACTAAGGGTAGAGGGTTCCATCTTGAGAGATCTAAAAAGCCCCAATCTGTTTACTGTGATTATATATGATCAATTACTGAACCATGGCCATTTACATGGAACGTAGATAACAGGGCTCTATTATGATAGTAGAATTACCACTAACATGAAATGTAGACCACATCCACACTCATGTTGTAACCCAGCTCCTTTCCTGCTTCATTTATTTAGATGTTGAATTTTTCCCTGATGAAGGGCCCTCACGAGCCCGAAATGCATTGGGACCAATAAACAGAAACCCATCGTCTGTCATTAATTGGATATGCATGTTTCTTTTGGAATCATATGAAATTCTATTTATCAAAAAGAATTTATGAAGAAGAATAAATTCAATTTGCGCAACTCATTTGATTGAATGATTTGATTTGGAGTACTCCTTTTATTGGATATACTGCTGTGCACTGAGGGGACGCCACCCCTGGGGTGGCGCTCACAACATATTTCATTGACGCTTGTGGATCAGTGAGCGATACCCAACCTGCACGCAACACATTGTCGAATTTGATTAACATTTAGGATCTCATCATCCCGAAAACAGGTGTGCATGTACCATCTTCCTATGTATTTGTTTAGGGACTACCATACAGGTCATGGGGAAAGTGCAAGTGTTCTCTTCCAAAACAATCTGTATACACACAGACTTCACTAGGTGTATATTGCCATTTTATGATATTAAAATCCCCAGCCCATATAAACACAAAATCAGTATAAATTTTCTTGACAAATTTCTAGAGTTCTTTTCCCAAACTCATGCTAACCGAACTTCTTGTGCTATTAAAAATATTGTTATAAAAATTTATCAGGATGATCTCATACTTTTGGTCAATTTGTAAAAAAACAGCTGGAAGTAGGGTGAACTAGTAGATGATTTCTTAATGGTTTTGGGGGCCACTGTTTAAATGAGCGTCACCAAACCCCCTTTGCTCGTCCACAGTTCAAGGGGGTGGCTGGGGTGAGAATAGAAACATATCCATCCTGTAGACAGATTAATTGAGTGGAGCTTATGATATTTACCCAGTCTTGGTTCCTTAGTTTTTCTTTTACTCCAGCAACGTTCCAGGATTTATTTACCAACTGATCCACACAAATGTTTCTCTTTTCCGGCTTATCCCCTTCACTTTATTGGCCCTCCTGTGACTCCCCAGCATTGGAGATATCTGTCCTTTCAGACACCTCCCGTCAATCCTGTTAATTGAAGTTCGACAGAGCGGAAAATCTATTTGATGTTGCCAAAGGAGTATAATATTAACCACTTGGTAACTGTTGACTTGCATGATACTGACTCAATGTCTGAGTTGCTGTTGGATAGTCAAAAAGAATTTGATCTACAGGAATGCGCGTTACTGGGGTCATCAACCTAGGTGATTTATGTGGCCTATAAAAGTACCCTAATGGGAGTGTCATTATCTTATCTTGTTAGTTGGTAGTGACATTCTGGTTAATCGTTGTAACAATAGCTCCGCAACTTTGGGGCTCTTAAAATGTATTAGCACACAGTCTCCAGGTGTATCTTTACAATGGATACCCAGCCACCCCATCCTCCTCACTAGCACAATTTCCTGGTCTAGGTTGCATGCCCAACGGGAATTTGTTTTCAGCCGGTGTATTGACTTATTTTTTTAGGGCTGTGTGATCTTCTTTATTTTGTGACGACAGCCTGGGAACATCTTTAAGTACCGTTAAATAGGTTGTGCATTCCGGCAGTAGTTGGGAACAGTATGTTGGGAATAGCCGGTGGTGTTAGCAGGAATGTTAGGTGTTTTTTTGGTGGCCAGCACCTCCATATTTTGTGAATTCCTGGGGCGCGTTTCCCATGTTATTGGATTGCAATAAGCTGCTCCACTAACTGGGTCATGCGATAAATTACATGTGTAAGATGGTGCCATATGGTTATTTGGTGGTCTCAAATCTTGGGGCAATTGCGCCTGCTCCTCAGTCGCCCAGGGAGGGCCCCCAGCAGATGAAAAACATTTACAGGTCAGCATATTCTTCATAGCCATAAATTGTGACTCTACTTGGTCAAAGCGTGCAAGCAAGGAAGATAGTTATGATTTTATTCTTAAAATGTTCAAAACACCTCTCAAATAAATAGTCCAGTGAGCTTTGATCAGTAAATAATGGCTCCTTGTTAGGGGCTGTGGAATAAACTGTGGTATCTTTATGATTCCCCTGTGTTTCTGGCACGCATCTCTCCTATGATGTTTTAGATGCTCTGTGTTGCCAGTTATTTTGCTTTGTGTTGACATTTTTGCTCTTTTACTTGGCCTTGGACATGGACTCAAGCGTGAATTATCAATATAATCTACTACAGTGAGCATGCTGTTTGGGGCCTCTGGACACATATTTGGAACAGTGATATGCAATGTTTCATTTCTGGATTGTGTACACTGGAAGGTGTTGAGGGATTAGTTATAACCAGGGGTGTGTCTACTAAAACGGAACCAAGATTCATAGACAGCTTTCACTCAGAGGGCTCAATCTCCATGTTCACTACCCCAATAGCTCTTTCCAACATTTGATCAATTGCAGTATACTTTGTGGGTAAAGTCGATTTGGCCGGTGCATGGTTCACCTCTGCCATTTTTCTTTTAACCATTTTTTAGGATGGCCTGTTAAAGCATAGAGGGCCCCCCATACCTATGGGGAACAGTAGAACAAGACTCTTGGCTTTCCAAAGGTGGCTGGATTTTTGAGTCCCTGGTGGTCCTTGGGGTTCTTCAGTACCATATACTCCCTTGGCTCCACCTCTGGTGTCAGTATGACTCATTATGATTTGGCAATCATTTCCCACCCATCTTCTCTTTAATTACATTAGACATGTCGTGGAATATTTTGGGCTAATAAGATGTTTCCATAAGATACACAAAAACAACAAGGAGGCGTTCATGGATGTCAAACTCAAGCTGCCTCACAAAATACTTTTTAATAAATAAATATATACTCATGTTTAAAATAAAGGACAATGCATCTCATGAGAAAATGTTCATAAAATATCAAGGATCGAGCAAGGCACTAAGTGGGAATGGCCGATGCCAGGCAGCTGAAAGTGGGTGGATGGGTGAGCTACTCATATGGCAGCATTTCTCTTTCCAAGCTATTAAGCATTATAAAAATACAAGTTAACTTAGTCCATGAAAGAGCTCAGTAACAGCTCACATACAGACTGTAAGCTCTCTCTCTCTCATAGCCTAACATTGTGATTCCATAAACTCATTAAACGTGTGGTAAAAATAGATATGAAAATAATGAGATACTGCTCTGTGTTGTGCAGTGGTTAGTGATAACATCACTCGGGAAGTGTTTTAAATGATTTCAGCAAAAATGGTTGAAAAGAAATGGCTACATAAAAACAATAGGTAATTAATTTTCACGTAGTTGTCATATTTCCAACTTTAGGCAATTTGCACAAGAGAAAAACTTTTCATTAAAGTTAAACATGGCTTCTACCCACAGAAGACAAAGAAAATAGTCTGGGAGAAAGCTCCCATGGTGCTGGGTTTATTAGTTTTTTTTCTTTCCAATTACAAACTGGAAAAGAAAAAACTTTCAAATGTTTGGTGGAAGCATCCGTCATAAACGACAAATGCTTCCACCAAACTTTCAACTTTTGAAATGCTTTGTATGAACCACAATGGTGGCGGTTCATGCAAACCCACAGAGTTTACCCCCGGACCAACAACAAACTCTAAATTTGGTGCAAATGATAAAGGCAGGGTGGTAGATGTAAAGTACTCCACCACCTTGACGGCCTTTACTTCATCCGTCAACCTCTACATCATGTACTTCCATTCAAACTGTCCAATGTCTTTCCCATTTACTATGGTTTAAAAAAAAATGCCCTTGGACAAACTCACTCTAAGTGTACAACTTCTTATACTTAGGGAGTTTATTTTTATTGCAGTATGGATTTTGGATTTGGGGTTGTGGTAAGAGCAAATATGAGAACAGGACAGCTTCCAGGCTAGCAAGAGTTAGGTCCTCAATACCTCCAAGTTAATATTTAGGACACATGTTCACATTCAATTATTGTCAAAGGACTTTACCCATATACAAAAGACAACATCTTCAGGGACTGATTTTTAGGATAATCATTCAAGAATAGATTTTATTAGATTTGTCAGAGCCTTAGGGTGACTGTCACAGGCACGAGGACATCCCTGGTGTCTGACTGAGAACTCAAGTGCACGACCTATAGAGCTCGTATATCAGGACTTCCTTAATGATGGACACGGTCCCTTTAAACAGGATATTCCGTAGGGCAGGGGGCATGGCTGGAAGGCAGAAACTGGAGTGTTGCAGAAGAGTAGAGGGAGGAGCCTGTGGAGACCACTGTCGTCAGACGTGCAGGAGAGCCCTGGAGACCTACACCAGAGGAGGAGATTCTCTGCTGGCTGACTTTGAGCAAGGAGGCTCAAGATAGGAACCGCCCCTGTCCAGACTTTAGGCAATTCTATTCCATCTAGTTCTGGTTTACACCCCTTGACATCACCAAATTTGTCGGACCAATCTGTCCCATTGATCAGTTTCGATAGGATGAGATGATGTAGTAGGTAAAAGTATACAAATCCAGAAGAATTAAATAATCCATTACTTTGCATTTTCCTTAGGATCATTATACTTTAGTCATATGATTGGTTGTGACATTTCATGTTCTCACCCTTTGTCAGTTCTTACCCAAGCATGTGCTCTAGGAAGTAACAATTTTGTTGCAAGTTCAGTCATGTAAGCTACAAACATCAAAGGAATTATTGAGTGTTAGAGCACAAGTAGAAACTTTACAAAAGGTTACCATAGGCTTCAGACTATTCTGTTCATAAGTTCATACTAGGAAAGAAAAGCAAGTTTTGAGGCCTTCGTGCAACACAGCTTGTGCACAATTAATTTTGTTCTAAAGTATGAATCTCACATTATTGAATATAATGCATTAGTTCTTTAATTAGGCAGATTAATGATTTGCAATTTCATCATGTAAGTATAAGGTACCCCTAAAAAAATGTTTTAACACTTCATTATTATTTCGCATATAATTTGCTAGTCTCTTTGCATGTTATGGGATAGTACATCATTCTGGATTTGAAAGGCACTTTTAAATAAACCTTTACATAACACAAATTATTATAGCATCTATTTTTCTCATCAGTGTCAGTGCTCACATTATACATTCTAATGTTAATGATCATTTTCCTAATGCATAAAATGACTTTATTCGTATATATACATTTCTGTATTATCATTTGTTTACTAAGTTCATCTATGTATAAAGAAACATATGTCAATATAATTTGTTAAGCTTCACATCAGCTTATTGACTGTTAAGTGCTATCAGAAAACTACATCAAGCATTCTACATGCTTTTACGATGCAGTATTTAAAATCAAACTTAATTTGTGCGTTTTTCTTAAACTTGATAACCTAACACACATTTGTCATTATCTTAAATTAATGTCACAAATCATTTTTCCAGGGTGAATTCATAGAGATAGATGAAAGATAAAGTATATGCTCTATCAGGAGTTAGGAAATGACCACACTAAAATATGACATCCTTAATAGGAAGAACTCTAATTGTTCCATTGAATGAATACCAAAACAGCTGTGAGCTACAGGTATTGCCCCATCATATGCATAGCAGGCTTCAAATACAAAAGCATTGCAAAACTGCAACTACAGTCACTAAATCACTTTAGCAGTCTTGTTAGGTAATGTTGATGCTTCCCCTCTAAAATACATTAAAGCGCAAAGCATGGGTATGAACCCTTGCCTTCCCCACGAGTGAAAGTATTTTAATATTTCTTGTTCATGACCTATGTGTGGTTTTTTTTAGCAAATTTGGATGAAAACTGGGCTGTACAATGCTTGCTTGGACCCCATTATTTATCTTGAGAAGAAGGTGGACTAACTCTTGCTCCTGGCAATTTGCGTCAAATATTATAGTCTGCTGGCTTCCAGGATCATCAGCTGCTGTTGATATGGCATGCTAGATTTTGCAGTTTGCTTAACTAGAGCGTCTTTACACCCCTTTGCTTCATGTAAGTGCTTAAACTATTGTGCCAACAAGTAGCACACACAAATACCACAGGTCTCCTTCCACACAACCAAATTTACTGTACAGGTGGTGAGAGCATCAAAGGGGTTAGCTTTTCTTGTAGGCAGTGCCATAGGTGGAAGTGGGGTATGTCACTGATGAAAGCCAGCTTCTCCAGTGGTAGGAGTGAGTGACAATCTCTTAAGAAAAAGTTTGGGCCCCAGACCTTATGTGCTCTTTTTTTTTCAAGTTAAGCACTGGTTACAACAGTGATTAGAGGGAGTGGTCTTTCATGTTAAGGTGAGATGAGGATGGTGGTAGGTAATTCCAGAGATAGATTTAAAAACCTGTGTAAGGCATTTATAGAGGTGGCACTTGCATACCATAAGCCAGTACATGCTGGCTTTCTAAAAGGGGATATTCTACAAGCTTACTTTCAGAAACGACCTGTACACTCAGACCCAAAAAACATTGGTTGTTTTTTGCATTTTTGTTGAATATTTACCAAGTTTTGTTGTATAAGCACGATAACTACAAATACAAAATGGGTGTTTTGCAGATGCAAACAAACGTATACATTAACCAGAGCTGTTAGATGTACTTTCTTTTGAAAAATGCATATGTTCCAAGTTAGAAGGCAGATCAGAGGTAGAAAACTCAGTGTTCTGATTCACTTGAAGTCACAGAATCCCTATGAAATTCAGAGGAACTGTTTTCAACGAGAGCTGTGAAAACACTACTTTAACCACCTCAATTTAAATCTTTCTTTCTCTACTTCAAGCCGCCGTAAACTGTCAATCACAACCAATAATACGTTGTAAAATGTGTCCTGTTTATGAATATTGAACTTAACATTTTATTTAAAAAGACAGACCTAAGGTGGTGCCATCTCTCTGTTACAAGATGACTTACTGTGCACTTGTTTTTGGTACCATATGAGATACTTTATCACACACTATCTGTTAAAATTTGGAAAGTTTGGACAAATATCAAGCAAACATATTCCATAAGAGCAACATCTATAAAACAGGCTGACAGTCTGACTGCAGAGCTCATAGAAGGGCAGTATAACCTAAAATCAACCTACAATGTGTCTTAAATGGATTATCTGGCGTAGTCCATTTAAAAGTCCATAACAGGACCCTATTATTTGCCCACTTAATGAACAGCTCCATGTTCTCTGAATCAGATAACTCTCAGCTTAGAAAATTGCACTTAGAAACCTGCTTGATCAAAGGATGTTCTTTTAATTGATTGTTTACATTGAAAGGTAACTCCTTTAGTAATAATAGTGTAGAATAAGTGCACCTTGGGCGATTATAGTATTACCACAAATGTTATTACCCACAAATTGCTGCCAACCTATCAGAAGAGCAAAAGCTTCCAAACATTGTAAGCCAACTCCCCAAGATGCTACAAAAATCCCCCAAACTGGGATGGGAAACTCAATGTAATAGCACCAAAATCAGGGGAAAGGCTAATGTCAACCACCAACATAAAGCGTGTTTGTCTTCAAATTAATTTTTGAAAGAAACCTAGAATCAGAAAATGCAACTGGAAAATGACCATATATATATATATACGTTATTAAAAAAAATGGAAACAAGCAAGCATTAACTGTGAGCCAATAATCCAATTGATTAATAGGCATTGCTAAACAGTCTTTATGTGTTGTCTTTTCTCGCTGAAGCTGTCACCTTTGCGGGGTTTCATATCTTTAACTAAAGGAACAGGTGGATTTTCAGAATTGGAACCACTGGTGCTATCTTTCCAGTAACTAGTCTGTCACATAATTCACCTAACGTCTGATGCGAGAAAAGTTACCAAAATTCATGTGTGCCCTTACCATTGTAGGGTAGAAAGCAAGTCATTTTAAGAGGGCCGTGAGAAGAGTGCCACTTGCACTCGAGAACCAACTCTCATTCAAGCTATGACAATTTTAAAGAGATGAGAGGGATTATCTAGGCCTCTGGGCCATGAGTGGTTAGGTGATACAGAAACTTTGGAATCACATGCTGATGTATTGCAGGCGAACAGAGGGAGGAAAAGTATTGGCAAAGCAAAGAGATTGCTCAACCTATTGGCAGTGTCAATAATTTTTATATTTGCAACTCAGTACTACTTTTAGGTGGTTAGGCAGATCAAGCAGACATATAACTAAGGATCAAATGCCACACCAAACTTGACTTGATCCTCTTTTGTGTTTATAATTTATCCCTTACTAGCTAAATTGTTACTTAGATTTTCTATTGACAGTTGATGCCCTGATCTCTCTTGGACATCAGGATTAATTGACAAAGGCACTTATGAGTATGTATAGGAATACTACAGCAGCCCTACATCTCATAGTGACAAATGAGTTTGTGAATTGGCCCCATAATCTCTAAGTTAGCCCTAAATTAATGATTTGTTTTTTTAATGATCACTTTTACGCACATGAAAAGCTTTTTACATACTGTTCTATACATTATAGCCCAAATAATGGGGCCATAGTTTCACATACTCGTATATGGTTTTGTGAATTGGCCCCATTGGTAACAGGACCATCTGAGCTTTATGGAGTGTGAGAATGAGTTACCTTAAAAGTTATTGCCTACTTGACTGACACACTTAGTTTCACTAGCTGAATGACTAGGTGCTGATTGGTGGTGACAAATAAATTCAGAGAATTTGTGTGGGTCTAGTAAATGCTTGTCCCAAATTCAATCATTCTTGGCTAGCAATTACATTCTACATACATGGTATACTGATTCTTTTTCTGCACCAATGCTAGAATTACCTACCATAGTTAATGTGGAGTGTTTGGATGACAATGAGGTGAGCTAACTGACCTGCCACAAATGTTCTGGTAGTTGTCACCCAAAATAAAGTATTTAGCTTGAGAGTGAGACAAATTATACTGAATTAAGTGGAGTGGTTCACAAATGGCATGTAATCAAACAGCACTTGTTTTATATTGGATGTGTGAAATAGGTTTTAGCACATCCCTCCACCTGTAGTTTCAAGTTTATTTATTTGCATAGTTCGTTAAAACCATTGTAATACAAAAATACTTCATTTAAAATCAATATATACATGTAAAATTCCGTACTTCCAATGTCTTGTATTTAAAATTCTGTCTAAAAACTGCGCTATAATTAAACAAGTGAGGGGACAAATTTCTTAGCCACATTGTTTTCGCCTGTGCACATATCATTTATAGGTCAAAATACTTAATTCGAGTCCGTGCTTTTCTTCATTGGTTGTAGCAGAGTTCTGTACGTGCAGATAAAGTGCTTTCAATTTGAGTAAAGTACATTAGTGCCTGTCAGGGAGCGTTTTCTTCAGGACTTCATATTTAGGGTTCCAACTGTTTATATCCAACTGTGATCATTATCAGCTGTTGTACTGGCAGTTCCTTTTGACATAACCGCAGCAATTATACTGGCCAACAGCTCGGTTGTAGTCCATTTGGAGCAAGCAATACTTAATTCAAGTCCTTGATTCCTTTCCTTAGTTTATGCCCATGGTCAGTTACAAGTATTTTAAACTTCAAATAAAGTGCTTTGGTGCCAGGAAGAGAAAGGTATATGGAAAATGACCTCTTCTAGCCTCCTCGTGATCTCCACCTGAAGCAATTTAACTGGAAAATATCCCATCACGGCGGCTCAGTACATAATAATACAAAATTAATCATCAGTAGTTTTTCAGCTAATAATATTTTATTGTTTTAGTTATCAAAATCCATATAACAATATAGAAAATCACTCAGTTGCATAAACTCGATTTAACAAGATCCCATGTACTTCTGCAATGTAACATACCAATAGAACAAACCGATAGAACAGTTTTCGCAATGTAGAAAGTGTTTTCATATCAGGCTGGGTCTATGTCCCCATTTAATTATGACAGAATCTAATATTGTCATTGGTCCTTAGCCAAGCCATTTCTCAACTCGGCACAGTAAACAGGAAAAAGTCGCACTATCTTTTAAGTCATCATCACATCCCGTCTGGACACTAAAAAAAAACGGGCTGAGTTTATTTATTTGAGATATTTTGATATTATGGGCCTATTCGTCGGATCTTCATATATTTGGCTGAAGGAGAACACATCTAGCAGATCTTGATTACATTTATTTCCACACACAAAGTGGAGTGGAGTCTTGTCTATGATTTGCCAGAGACAAGACTGCTGAAATAACCTTGTTTGGCCTAATTTTATGGCCATTAAACATTTACCAGCTGTCGGGCTCGCAACCCCGAGCCGGATCTTCTACGACTTAACAGAGTTTTTACATCTACTATCCACTGACAATATTACATAGTCTTGTTTTTTGCTAGTGTGTGAGTCAGTACAACCTATTTGCAAACTCATTTCACTGTATATATATATATATATATATATATATAAGTATATATATATATATATATACATATATATATATATATATATATGTAGGTTATTCTACGATGATTAATTGGGTTATAATCCAAAGAAATGCTGAACCCAGGGCGAGAAACCGGAGTTGTGATTAGGGATGACTTACAATGAAGCGGAATGATTGTGGGTGTGAATCCTATCATATGGTGATGCAGTATTCTGTAAGGAGGAGCGTCTTCGGTTTCTTTCTGTACTGCAGAGGAACTGTGGCACTTCTAACTTTGAAGGGGCTGTTGTTCCATCTCCTGGGGGCATACATGCATAGACATGTCTTTTAGTTTTCCCTTTTTTGTTTCTAGTCTTGAAATGTCTTGGCTTCTGGAATGGGTCTGTCCAACAGAAGTACATGATGGGCCATCTCAGCACGAGAGTTTATATTTCAACAATAAATATCCACTTTTTCCTGATACAGATGGCAAATGTCACAAATCTGTTTTTTGAGCCAAAACACCTGCTGACAGACACCGTCAATTTCTTTGCTCGTCCCTACGATGTATTAAGGCTAATAGTGCACTGATTCCAGTTGTGGGTGGACCAGATGGGAGGCCCATTAAGACCATACAAATGTTCCTGTCCACTGACATTCAAGACTTTTTACCCCAAATCCAGCTCAACACACAAAATACAAAACAATTTCAACTTTGTATGCATTCAGCAAAAAAATCAAAAGATAAGAATATTTTAACCTATGGAAGCATTTAAATCAAGTGTAAGCCGAGTTATGATTCGTGCTTCCATTCACCAGTAAGATATGATGTAAGTAAAGGATGCATACATCTATGAGGCAAAATAAAGTCATAGGAGTCCTTAATATGTTTCAGCTGGGATCTAGTGGACTAAAATGCGTTTAATATCTAAATGCATGCGTTTTTCTCAGGATAGCACATTCATCTAGACGCAGTGATACTCAAAGTGCGGCCCTCCTGACCTTTACATGCGGCCCCCTGGTAAATAGCAGCAGTGGGCTAATGTTTTCCTGACTCAGCACTAACACAAAAAATATGTTAAATAGACCGGCAAGCATTTATTTAAAGGTTAATTGAAATTAAAGAAAGGAAGTCGCTAGTGTGTCCTAAACCACTTAACTTTAGGAGCATCATCATTTATAAAAACATCTTGCAGTAAAAGTATGATAAAGTCTGTTAATAATTAATTAACATGCAGAACGGTTTCGCCTTAGTGCATCAGAATATCAGTGCATTGAAAAGTTTTTTTTTTTATAGTGATAGTTTTCAAACATGAATTGAGAAACATTCATTCTTCCCTACGCCCTGATAACAATGCCAATAGTGTACGAAGAGGCAAGTCAGTTGTCATGTGCACCTTGTGGGGGCTAGGGTTTCTATTATACATGAACAACATATAGGGCCACATGTATCAACATTTGGATTTGCGATTCCTAAATAGCGATTTTTAAGGAATCGCTATTTCGGAATAGCAAATCCTTATGTATGTAGGAATCGCGAAATAAATTGCGATTCCTTAGCATTACCTATTAGTGATTCGCAAACTGCGAATCGCTATTAGGTGATGATACTCCATTCATTCCTATGGGCCCATAGGAATGAATGACAATGCATTCGCAAATTGCGATTATCAAATTGGTAATCGCAAATTGCGAAAGCAATTCCAAGGGTGCCAGGGGGCCTAAGGCCCCCCTGATGCACCCCCGACCCTCAAAAAGGTAAGTGTGCACACGTGGCGCACACACATGCCCTAAGGGCATGTGTATGCACCACATGTCACTTTGAAAAATGCACTTTTGTGCATTTTTCAAAAAATTTGCAAATTACCATTAACTTGAATTGATTGTAATTAGCGTTTTCCTAAATGCACAGTTTGCATTTAGGAAAGGCTTGATGCATCGCCTTTAGGGAATCGCAAATTTCGATTCACTAAATGCATTTGCAATTTAGGTAATCCCAAAAAATTGCGATTACCTAATTTGCGAATGGAAAAGAGTTCATGCATCAGAAAAGGGCTTTTTCCATTCGCAAATGGGCCGATTCTGCGAATCGGCCCGTTTGCGACCGGAAAAAAGCTTGATGCATGTGGCCCAAAGTTTGTTAAATCAAACACTGGACAAGGCTTTGTACAGCACACATCCTGAAGTCTTGATTTTGTGGTCCATCTGCTAATGAAGAAAAAGGAGGGAAAGTGAGAAAAAAAATTACCTAGGATCGCACAGTTTGGTGAACCGGAGAAGCCGGGATGGAGCCCAAGTTTTTTTTTTTCATATAGTGCATTTCAGACACTAGATGTATATGCCTAGCTTCCCTTATACCCACCTTACTACAAACTCCTGCCCAAGCCTCAGCCGCCACCTTGCTGGTATCAGTATGGCCCTTGGTCACATCACAGATCAAATTTGTGGCCCCTGGGAAAATGTGTGTAAGTACCCATGATTTAGAGTGTGTTCACTTGATGACTAAGCACCATATGCTAATGTAATCTGTGGAGTGCAGTGTTTTATACAGACCCATAGCTATGCTATTGCTGACCCACCAGAATTTCAGCAGAAGCCAGGAAGCAACAGCAACAACTGCCATTAGTGAACCCCACTGTTCACAACTACTGTATAGATATACTATGCAGAATATGTTATGTGGAGACAGACACCCCTGGGAATCACAGAGGACTGCATCCTGCTAGCAAACTGGAAAGTTCAGTGACCTTAAAGGAAATCTGAGACCTAATTTTAAAGGTCGACTCCAGGCACCTACACCTTAGATTTACTGGGATTGAATGTGCCTCGAGAATATGCTAAATACAATAATCAGCTCAATGCAAATAAAAAACTTCTAGCAGAAAAAAATAACGAATATCATAATAAAGAAAAGGAATGTCCTTATAAAGCAGGAAATCACTGAAGCACGTCACCAGTAGGAGCTTCGCTCAGTAACAATTAAGACAGAAGGTTCAAGTACCTGCCATGAGGCTCAGCAGGACCTTATCTATTATGTACGGAAAAAATACTCGCATGGAAACTGCAAGTCACCTAGGATGTCTATGTGCAAAGAGAGGCAAGAGACCACAGGTGAGTGAAAATTGGTGAGCATGGAACCCTGAGGTGACATTAAAACGTTAGTGCATAGGTGGGTTTATTCTTTCTTTTTGTGTTCAAAATATTTTATTGAGTTTTCATAATAAGCAATAAACAAGAGACAATACAAAAAATAGTACCGAAAAAAGTACCCAATTACAATGGAGAGATATTAAGAACAGCAATTAAATTACAATAGGTAAAAACAGTATATATAGTAGTCCTGGAGAAAACAAAAAGGGAGGGAGAGGGAACATCTATAAATATCATATAATAATGATAAAATAGAGCTACTATAACGAGAAAACTGTATTATTATATCAAGAAAAAACTAGAAATAAATATGTATTTTAAGAAGATAAATAGATATCAACAGGTTTCCAAAAAGAATGATATGAATTAGAATTATGAATAATACCATTCAAAGACAATTGAGCTCCTCTTCTGGTAAAAAAAACCCATGACCACCAAACGTGAACAGATAATAATGAAACATCTTTCCAACAGGATGTGATGGATTTTAAAGCTGCTGATAACAAAAAATGTAAAAGTTTACCTTCTAAGTCACTTACTTTTTGCAAGAGAACAACAGATTTGCAGATTAACAGTTTGAATGAAACATCATCCTGAATATTAAATATCTTTTTTATAATAACCCAAACTTCGGTACAAAATTTAAAAACAAAAAGACAATCGAAAAGCATATGGTCTAAAGACCCAGTATGTAGATTACAGTGCCAACAAGTTGAAGATGGAAGAAGTTTAGCTTGGAATAAACGTAATGGAGTCCATAAACAGTTATATAAAATATATGAGTTAGTGTGATAAAGCGAAACAGGTAACCAACCAGAAATACTACTAAGCCAAATATCTTTCCATGTATCAGTAAAAAAAGAGGTGGAAAGTTCATTATTCCAAAATGTTGAGATCACATTAATGTTGGTTCCTAGAGAAATGGACAGTTTTTTATATAATATAGAAACACCATGAGATAAAGTGGAAACCATTTGTATATAAATTGATAAATCTGATTTAACATTAGAAGGAATAATGTGAGGAAATTAATCTAAAATAGAATTACATAAAAATTCATATTTGGGAAAATCAGAAGGAGGTAAAATAAATTTTGTTCGTAAAGCTCCAAATGATATAAATGCATTATTATAATAAACATCTTTAAGGTAAAAAATACCAGCTTTAATCCATGAATACCAAAATCTAACATTTCTATTAAGTTTTATGACTGGATTGTACCATAATGACATATCTTCGGTGGTGGATATGGGTGATTGAAAGATTGAATCTAAATCATTTAAAATTAGTTTAGTGGATTTTAAAATAACCGATTTGTGAAAAAATTTAGATTTATTAGACATAGTTAGCAAAGTGGGTAATGGAAAGGGTTCAACTAACGTTTTTTCAATAAGAAGCCAAGCAGGTGGATTACTAAAAAAAGAATGGTTAAACCATAGGGAGCTTTGTTTTAAAATAAAAGCTTTGTGATAATGAAAAAAGTCTGGCAATCCAAAACCCCCATTACATTTGGGCATTTTTAATTTTTTATAACTGTTCCGAGAGGACTTGTTATTCCAAATAAATTTAGAGAGGAGTTTATCTACATCTTTATAAAACTTTAAAGGAAATTGAGTAGGAATCATGGCAAGGGTATAAAAAACGTTTGGTGCAATAGTCATTTTTATAGAGTCCATTCTTCCCCACCATGAAAGGTGAAGTGAAGACCATTTGGATATTTTATCTTTAATATAATTTAAGATGAAATCACAGTTCAGCGATATTGTTGATTTCATAGATGAAGAGAACACAATACCAAGGTATTTCAATTTATCTTTTTGCCAAATAATTTCTTTCATGGGTATCATTTCAGGAGTACAATAAATATTTAAAGGAAAGAATTCCGTTTTATTAGTTTTGAACTTATAACCAGAAACTGTGAAATAGAACGAAATAATCTCCAATAGGGAAGGGAATGAGGACAAAGGATCATTAATTAATAAAAGTACATCATCAGCATATGCTAAAGTTTTAATAATAACTTTCTTAATATTGATTCCCTTAATTTTATCACAATTTCTTATGGAAACAAGTAGGGGTTCAATACTGAGAAGAAATAAAAGCGGGGAAAGGGGACATCCTTGTCCTGTACCTCTGAAAAGAGAAAATTGGTTAGAAATTTGGCCATTAATAAATAAACAAGCAGTAGGAGTAGAATATAGAGCAGAAATCATGCAGATAAATATGTCACCAAAATTAAATGATAATAAAGTACGAAATAAAAATAGCCAATGAATTTTATCAAAAGCTTTTTCAGCATCTAATACGAGAATTCCTGATGGTAGAGAGAGTGGATCCTTGTTCAGTAACATGTAACAAAGTTCTTGTATTATTGGCAGAATACCTATTCTTCATAAAACCAGATTGATCTGGATGAATAATTGATTCTAACACAGAGGATAATCTAGTAGCAAGTATTTTGGCATACAATTTACAATCTTGGTTTATTAAAGAAATAGGACGATAATTTGACACCAGTGTGGGGTCTTTATCAGGTTTGGGTAGTACAATAATTAAAGCCTCAGTAAAAGAACCCGTAGTAATTCCCGTAGAACCGAAAAAGGTAAAAAGTTTAAATAAATGAATAGCAAGCTGTAGTTGAAATTCTTTATAGAACTCAGCGGGAATACCATCGGGTCCGGGAGACTTATTTTTTTTAAGAGATTTTATGGCTAATAAAATTTCATCTTGAGAAATAGGCGAATCAAGTTCAATTTTATCTGATTGAGAAATCTTAGGTAATCCACATCTAATTAAAAAAGAATCAATTAAAGAGGCATCGTCAAAATTAGGTTTGTCATAGAGGGTAGTATAAAAATCTATAAATTCATTAACAATATCATTTTGGGATAAAGCAATTTTACCATTAGGGCCATGAACTGAATTTATTTGTGTTTTATCTTTTTTAATGCGCAAATAATTGGCTAAAAGTCTTCCAGATCTGTCAGCATTAAAACCAAATTTTGCTTTAGAATTTGAAAGCTGGATGCCTGCTCTTCTGCTAAGGAGTGAATTAACCAGTTCGCTGCTTCTGTCGGCCAACGGCCGTCGCGAGCACTACCTCCATAGTGCTGCGCACGTCCGTTGGCCGACGCGGCCCTGCCCACTCTTCAAAGCCGCCGCACCACGGCAGAATTTCGGCTGCGGTAAAGGGGTTAAACTCATATCTAAGTTTTTGCAATTTGAATCTGTATTGAGGATCATTAGACGTAATAAAAAGTCTCTCATATTTTGCGATTTGTTTATCCAAATTTTGAATATTTGCATTAAAAGTTTTATTTTCATGGGCCATAAGAGAAATAGTAACACCTCTAATATAAGTTTAAAGGTGTCCCATCTGTTCACCATGGAAGTAGAACCTTCAGGGTTAAGAAGGAAGTAATCATGAATAGCATTTAAAAGCTTAGGTTTATTTTGTTCATTAAGAACAATACTAGTATTCATTCTCCATCTGAATTGCTTTGTAAAATTTGAATTTAATTTCAAAACAAAAGAAATCAAAGCATGATCCGAAATGTCAATGTTACCAATAATAGGAGTGACCACAGAGTTAATTAGTTGTTTAGAAATTAATAAATAATCAAGCCTAGAGTGAGAATTGTGTGGGTTAGAAAAAAATGTAAACCTTTTTTCTGTAGGAAAGTGTAATCGCCAAATATCAACTAGCTTTGTGGTTTGAAGAAATTATTAGAAAGCAAAAAAAGCTTTAGGAGGACGGAATTTAAAAAGAGATAATCTATCTAATAAGGGATCAGATATAATATTAAAATCTCCTCCAACTATGAGAGGAACTTTACCCAACTTGAGAACTTCAGTTGTTAGAGTAGACCAAAAAGTAGGGTCATCAGCAGTAGGACCATAAACATTTAGTAAAAACATGACTGAATCATGAACTTTAATTTGAACTATGACATATCTTCCATCGGTATCCGAAAATTTACTCAAAATTTGGCAATGTAGTCTTTTTGCAAAAAGGATAGCAACACCATTTTTTTTTTGCCGTTTGCAGGAGAAGAGACAGTATTATCAACCCACTTTTTTTTCATATAATCTAATATTTTGTCATTAATATGTGTTTCCTGTATAAGACAAATATCTGCTTTGCAGCTACCTAAATAATCAAAACTTTTCGTACGTTTAACAGGATGACGTAACCTTTTAACATTTAAAGAGACTATTTTGATATTATGAACACTAGCCATAGCAGAAAAGAAAGATAAAGAGTTCAAGAAGAGGAGAAAAAAAATAAAGAAAAAGTGTGAAAAATAGTAGCTCCAGATCAAGTGAAAAGGGAAGATTAGATAAAAGAGAAAACAAACAAAACATGAAAAGACAACAAACATTAAACATTAAGAACAGGAATGAAACACACACACACTTTACAAGCATGACCGTAACCGTTGGAGCCCTGTGTGAATATTAACCAAAAATTAGTCAGAAATATACGTAAAACTGATGCTCAGGTAGCAGAGTCGTGAGTATCCATTGAATGCTGCGAATTCTGATCCAGGAATAGTCTTAAATCTTCAGGTCTATGGAAGGATTTAGAAAAGTTGTCTTTCCAAATGCGCATTGTTGATGGGTCAAAAAGACCATATTTAAAACCAAGACTTCTGAGTTGAGGACGAAAAGCAGTAAATTCCTTTTGCATTGAGACAGTATCCTTAGCAAAGTCTTGGTGAATAAAATTTTTATTTCCATTGACCATCAAGGAAGGAATTTCTCGTGCTGCTTTTCTTATCAGAACCAAATGATGGTGGCGAAGAACTTTAAAAATCATTTGTCGAGGCTTTGTGTGATGAGGATTACGATGGGAGGGAATCCTATGTGCCTTATCAATTTCAAGTTTTTCTGGAAACTTGATGTTTAGAAGGCCAGGAATCAGATTCTCTAAATATAATCTGCAATTGGAACCTTCAACATCTTCTGGTAAATTGAAAATGCACAAATTATATTGTCTATTACGATTTTCCATATCCAAAAGGAGGGCAGACATAGGAGAGATTTTCGCCACAAGTGGAGTAAAGGCGTCGATTTTAACTTTATTGCCATGTATTTTAATTGAATTATCAGAAATTTTCATTGACATACTAGCCATGTCTTTGCGCAAATTTTTAATCTCTGACGCAATTGTATCCGTGTTAGCACGAAGTGCCTGAATTTCGTCAAGAATTAGTGACAGAGAAGTTTCACTTGACTCTACCACTTTAGATTTAACTGAAGGCTGAGAGACCTGTTGCTTCCTTTTATTATCAGGTGTTTGCGCATTTTTATGTTCCATTCTTTTGGTATAAGAATTAAACTTGTAGAGAAAAACAAAAGTAACTAAAATGTACTTATTGCTGAGAAAAAGCTTGAAAAACGAGTGGTGCAGCAGCTTAAACAGACTGTGGGAGTGGTTAGGCCAAAGCCAGGCCCTCTCTTGAGCACTTACTCCGCCCCCCTGACAGACAAGCTGGGCAGTACCTTGAGGCAGAGCTGGGAGCAGGAGCAGGAAGGAAGAAAAACAGCACCTCCGTCTACAAAAAGACCTGGAAACACCATACAGCAGCAGTAATAGCTTCAAACTCACAGCGACCTCATTTAGTAGAGTATTCTGACTGAAATATCGTCGTTTTTGGATGAAAAACTGGCAAAAACGAGCAGAGCTCACAAGGCAGCGGCCATCTTGGTTGCGCGCTCGCGCGTCTCCATTCTTTCTGATATATGGGCAGGAGCCTGAAACCCTTCCTTAAATCTTGGGTGTAAGATTATATGTTTCTGAGGTTTTATTTCTGTGATTAGTTTACAAAGATCTAATTTAATCTAATCCATGTTTTCATAAAAGTTTTATTTTCACCAGTGCCCCATGAAAACGCAGACCATGACTTTGGGAGTTCCGTATTTCAACACCAAGGGGCCGATTCCGATTCGGGCCGGAAATCTCTCCGACCGAGTCGGATTCGGAGAGATATCCGACCGAACCAGACTCTAGCAGTCCGACCGAATGAGTACGATGCGGACGCATGCTATCGGACTCGATTCGGTCGGACTCCCATTGAAGTCAATGGGAGCCGGTCGTACGACGTACACGGGCTCCCATTGACTCAATGGGTGCGTCGCGGACAAGGGCCCCCCCTACAGCGGGTACGCGTCGGTGCGACTCGCGCCGTACATGCATGTGTAAGGGGGACCCATGGGTCCCCCCTGTGTGCGACTCGCGCGGCTATGCATACAGGGGGGTCCAACACGGACCCCCGAAGTCCGGCTCCGACTGCTCTTTCGAGCCGGACGGCGTGAGTCGGTCGGACTGTTCGAGGCGCGCATCGTACTTGCCCGGTCGGGGAACGTCTCCATTGCGTGGTGCGAGTCGAGTCCGTACGAGTCGGTAGGAGCGGTTCGGAGCCGGGAACGAGTCGGTCGGGGATTTCGCGTACGCTCGCATCGTACTTGCTCGCGCGGACGGGTGTTCGAATCAGTCGGAAACAGGGCATCCGAATCGGATCCGGTAAAGCCAAATCCGATTCGGTGCCCTACCGGCCGGGATCGGAATCGACCCCCTAGTTGGGGGGGGGGGGTTATATAAGAAGTAGGTAATATTTGCTGAGCAGCAGTTTGTCGGCTTCCTCTGACTTTAAGGTATTGATACATGCACTCTATTTTCCCCAAAACAGGAACCGTATCATTTCAGAAAATGTGCTCATCATAACCTCTTGAGTGGGGTGGAACTAAAAAATTCCAGTATACGCTGCTACCACCTCTGGTATAGGGGCAACATCTTACTCTGACATGCCACTTTCATTGCCCAAAGGTATTGTGGCATCGCTAGTCGCCTGAAATAATTATTAACTTTCTGACATTTTCTATTATAAACACGTTCTGATGTTAGAAATATGATGCAATCATAAAATGTATAATATGAGTGTCTATACATATTCCAATTCCTTATACATCATAAACAGAATAAACATGTGAACTTGAAACACAGCAGCAAGATGTATCTCATTGTGTTTTTTTTTTTTTCTTCATTTAGACATCAACATGTAACTGGAATTTATTGTCATGTCACTGGGATGTGTGGGCCAGGTTTTCTTAATACATGAAATAAACGTGTGTGTTCGGGCATCGATTTCTAGATGTCAACATTTTAGATGAATTTGTTTTAATAATACAGCAAATGTACCGAAATAGACGTGTTATTTTTACGATAAAATAATTTGTTGAAATATGTGGAAAGATAAGATAAGGGTTTCTTTTTTTTTTTTTTCTACAGAGAAATGCTTAATAATTGCCTGAACGTGCAGAAGACCGTCCTATCCTTACTCAAATTTGTTGTATGGGGTGTCTCTTTTGAACAAGTATTGATTAGGGCATTTTATGAAGCATGTTAAAGTCACATACAATTATTTAATTTCCAGCTGTGTTAATCCATTATCCAGACTTTGTCAAAGAGATTGCAGCTAGATTGTGTAGAACAAGTACCAGACTCGACTCCTAATAAATATTGATTTGATTCACTGGGGTCGCATGGGCTATTTTAAAACTCCAGCTTGCCTGCTTGCCAGGATTTTACAATCTAGGTATTGATTGTTGTTTCAGAGCTGCTTTGGAAAGCACTAGATTTTTCTTTCTCTTTGAATTAGGAAAGCCTCGTTTGAATTTTGAGACAGATGTGCAATTCGTGTATTTAATGCAGCGAAGTGAATTTCTCAATCTCCTCTGTCAAAATAAAACAGTAATTTTTTACCATTTTCAGACTGGTGGAATACAGAAATATAAAATGTGTGGTTTGCTCCAACTGTGTATAAAAACAAAGTGTAATCATGTACCACAGTTCATCAGGCGAAATGTACAACGCATGTGCATATATCAGGGTGCGAATTTCATAATGCGTTAGTTATGGGGGCTAGACAGAGTTTGTCATGTATATTTGTAGAGAACTGGTCTTGGGTGCATAGGGGATAGCTTTCAAATGATCCCTAGACACAAAGCTGTTGTCACACCTCGCAAGGGAAAGCTTTCTCCTCAAATATACTCAGACATAGTTATCAAGTGTGGATGCCAGTGGCGGCTCCTCCACTAAGGTGGAGGAGCATCGCCCTACTGCTTTTTAGCAGTGTAAATAAAGGAAACATAAAATGATAATAACTGTTTGTTATTATCAATTTAAGTTTCCCTGCTGCAGCAGGTCTGCGGGCTGGGCACGGCTACTCTGCTGTCAGAGCAGGGGAGGAGCGGTTTGCCCACTCCAAGTGTGCATAAATGCTTGGCCGGCCGTCTCGTGCTGGTCAAACATTCATGTGCACTTTGCATGTAATCCACGCAGGCTGCATTACAGCCTGGGTGGAGAGCATGCCCAGGCCCCCAGTCCCTGGCTGAGTGCCGAACCACAGCGCTGAGACCAATCACAACGCTGCATTGCAGCGCTGTGATTGACTATGTGGAGCCTGGGACCCGGGTGCTTCCTGCTTCCCTGTTCTGGTCTGAAGAGATGACAGAGGAGAGACGAGGAAAGACGCAGCAATCAGGTAAGTTTTTTCTTTTTTTTAAACCAACCCCTTCACCCCCCGCCCCGATCCATGCTGGTCGCCACTGGTGGATGCCCCAATTCACAACCAGGGCTGCAGACAGTGAGAGGGCAGGTCAGCAAGCCTAGAGGATGTGCTTGCAGTTTCCATCCAGACCTACATTTATAACAAAGTAACATCCACATGGCCACTGCTCTATTTCTTCTAAAACAAAACCATCAACAGAGTGGAATGATCCCTCCGTTATCTCTTAATATTCAATGACAATCATTGCAGTAGCTATCACTAGTGCCAAAGGTGCAGTGGCACCCAGGCTCAGGGACGGAGAGGTCCATTGCACACCAAGAATAGCTTTCATGGGGGTGCAGCCAGTAGCATATGTTGTAGGGAGCAGAAACTTTGAGCTGTTTCCCAGCTGCTCCATTGTGCAACAAATCCTTCTTGTATTCTTGCAGCCTGTGAGAATAACTCCAGCGAAAAAGGGAGCACATCCAGTGCTCAAGCAAAGCAGTGGGAAGACGAAAGAGGCTTTGAAAGAGTAATTAGACTCTGTGGAGTGTCGAATCAGAGGAGATGACAAGATGGCACCCGACTGGAGTAGTGGCTGTGACCTGCATTGCTGGCCAATACAAATCCCTCAGGAGGGATGCGGAATGAGCCTGGACCTGGCGAATGTCTGCCCTGTACCTGAGGTGTTCTCTGCCAGTGCAGCGGCATGGTGGAAGAGCTACAGTCGGTGAGTTCAGTGACAGAGATGTAGGATTAAATAGGCCCGACAAATAATCCCATATGGGCAAGACAAGTGGATCTGGCCATCCACTGGAATGTGGGGAAGCACTGAACTGGGAGGGTGCAGAGCCAGAGAACGAAACAAGCTGTGTGGTGTGTCCTGATGGTTCAAGCATGTTTGGTATCCATGATCACCTTTCTAGGGTCTGGCTTTACTCCATAGCCCTGGCAGTGGTTAACTTGTAAAAAAAGAAATGCTGGGGCTCACATTAGGAGAAAGCTTCGACCAGCCCATTTCTCCTGATAGCGCTGCCTAATACAGAACCAACAAACCCTACAAGTGGGGAGAGGATGTGGCGTAATGACAAGAGCTGCCGACTTTGGAGCTGGGGAATCAGGTTTGAGTCTCGACGTTGGCTCAACATCCTGTGATTCTCAGCGAATCACTTAATCTTCCTGTGCCCACCAAAAATGAATGTGCACTTAACTGGTGCTCAAGCGCCAGTGTTGATGATTAAGTGCCGGTGTTGAGGACCGGAAACCACTGGCTCAAATTAACCACTGAGCCCTGGGGTGTTAATGGCAGCCACACCAGGCTTGAAGGAACAGACCTGGCATGGAAATAACTGGAAGTTAAAAAAGGGGGAGATGTAAAGGGGCATTTACCCTTTGAGAGCTGACTATGTGCCATGATACAGTGAGGGAGCCCCAACGGTGGGTTACCTCATGGTACAGAGGCAAGAAAAAGACAAGCACAGGTGATGAGCTATGAGGCAGTATACTGGGTCACCAAGTGAGGGATGTCTCAGAGGGTGAAATGCTAGCAAAAAGTTATTTTTCCCACTGCACCATTGGAGAAAGGCCCCCTGACGAAAAACCTGATTTAGTACTAACTTCCGAGCAGGACATTGTGCATTACGATCAACATACTTAGTTACCACCATGATTGGTAGTCAAGACGCAATAAAGATGCAGGAGCAGGGTTGGACTTGATATCTGAATTTACAAAGCTTCGGTTTACTCTACAAGTCATATGAAGAGAAGGTATCATTTCAACAACATGGTGGCAGTGATCCAGGCTACAAAGGATGCTCTCGAGAAAAAGATCAACACTTTGGATATAGATCTTGGTCTTCTCTGGAAAGACTACAGAAGAGGACAGCTCGGATTATGCAAAATGAGAAGGTCATTGGAGAACTACAGCAAGTGACATAGGAGATCAATATATTAGACTTGAGAGACGGAGCGCAAAATCTGGAGTTCAAGGCTCAAGGTTCTGAAGAATGCTGACAAAAACCCTATGCCCTCCTTTTGTACGGACGGAGATCTAATGGTCTAAAATGCCTGCAGGTCAAATCAATTTGGGGTTGAGAATAATGATGTTTTTGTGTTTCTAGATTACATCATAGTCATTCAACAGCAGAGATACTTTTTGTCAGTTAAATGCAAGTTCAGACTGATGGGTATGCATGTGGTTTTCCAAGAAATTCGAACGGCTATAGAGAGTGGATGCACAGTTTTTTTCATACATTTTTAGGAGGTCTGGGAAGGGGCAGAGCAGAGAGTTGCTGAATCTGGGTCTGCCTGTGTTGCACGAATTTACTCCATGCAAATGCACACAGAGATAGAGACCCTGCCATGACCACAGGACAGTGAAGCAACTGTTTTAGAAGCCAGAAAAAATGGTAATGAAGCTATCTTGGCAGTGGTGGTCACTCTGTAGTGCCGTCATTTACCAATTAGGTCTATGGACTCTAATGTGTGCCTGACTTTGCTGAATCCAAATCAGACATTCCTCTGACAGAGGAAGAAGAAATGCTGAAGATAGCTCTGATATAAGCAGAGAATCTGGAGTGAAATACTGGTGTTGACACACATCAGACAACCACATTTGATAAATGTTTGGACATTGAAATGAATGGGTGTGCAGTAGACTGCATCAGGGCATCTTAGAAGGATAGACAAAGCTGATAGGAGGGAATACAAGCAGTCCACTGCCTGCTCAATTTTTAACCCATAACGTGGAAATTGAGAGGTTTATTCTTTTCCCATATTTGTTTATGAATGCAGGGACAAATCCAATTCATTCAGAGGAGAGTGATGCTTTATAGAAATCCATAAGGAGTTCATAATTGATAAATCATCAGTTGTGGTGGTGGTTGGGAATTACAGAGACTATGCTGAACAATGATGGAGAGAGTTGTTCACATGGTGGCCAGTCTCTCTGAAAATATCACATTAACAGTGAAGAGATTTGAAGAACTTGTGGGGCATTAATCCCCTCGATAATCTGCATGATGGTGGGGCCCAATTGAGCTCAAGAGCAGATGAGGAAATGTGTCCCTGAAGACAAAAATCAAAACGGCATTGCAAGAATACAGTCTAAAAGAAGAACGAACTGACTCAAAAAGGTAGTTTGAGATCAATAATTTGGAGAAAACCATGAAGGTTTATTAAAAAAAAACATACAGAAAGGAAAATATAGGTCAGTTCAATAATTTAATCATAAAATATAAAGAATAATTTGCCATGAAGGCACTCAATATTAGAAACAGATGCAATGATAAGCAAAAAAAGTGCAGCAAATTGACAAGTAATCGGGCAGCATCCGTAGACGCTAAAAAAAAAGTCCTGGAAGTTCTGGCTCCCACCAAAATTCAGAGGTGTTTTAAAATGAATTTCACTATACAAAGCAATGAAGAACTGCACAGTCAGCATCAGATAAGCAAATCTTTCATTTCGATGGTAAAAATCATAGTTAAATATTATAAAACGTTATATAAACCCACCATGTTAGCACTATTCCCTAATATTAATATTTAAAATCTTTCTGAACCTAATGTCATTGGAGGTGGCAAGGCATTTGTGTTACAATAATCGTAGATGTTTTGTCTACAGCTTTCAAGCAGGAAGTCCCTTGAATGTAGCAAACGCTTCCTCTGGAGTTCTTGCAGAACAGCATATCCTTATAGGACCAACAGTTTACATTTTGCTGCATGCCTCAGAATGAGAAAAATAAGCACACAATGATTATTTTGAGGCAGCCATCTTAATCAAAGTGGAGACAGTCCTATTTCAGGCCTAGTTAAGCACAAGCCACAAAATGCATTTCGAAAGATCTCCATGTTTTTGTTTCAACTGTAATAGATTCATGTTAATATCCATATATAATTCTAATAAGAATATAGATTCCACAACCTACAATAGGAGTACTAGCTGACAAACATGCAAAAATATAAATAACTCCTGGTTAAGCACACATTTGCAGAATACACTTACTCCAAGACATTTAGAAAGAATCACCACTTGAATATAAGATTCTGGCAGCCCCTACCACAGGCTCACCATATCACAGGGGTACATAACCTTAATTAATAATACCAAAGGGTCCCTTGGCACACTACTTACAACCAAATGGGGGGAGGAAAGCTGAGAGGAGTTGCAGAAACCTGTGTGAGGTTACAATAAGGGCTGGCTTTCAATTATTACAGCTAAAGATACTTTACCCATGATACTAAATGAGGGTCCTACAACTGATGATAGAAAGGGTGGAAAATTATAAATGTCACAGCGTTTGTGACCAGGTGGAAACACTTATCCACACCCTATAGAAATGGCAACAAATACAACAGGTCTGGGGTATAGGGGTCAGATGGCAGATCACATCAGTGACAGGGAAGGGTCTGGAAGTATAGCCCATTTAGTGATGCTGGGGATCTAGTGGGATCTAATGTTGCGAAAATACAGTCAAATGTTTTGTAATGTAGCACTGACGGTGGATGTAAGGGCTACATTCCATCTTAGAAGAAGTCAATCTGTCTCATTCCTGTAACAGTGGGGAAACAATATGGTTTGATGCATGCAGGCAGAAGAAGTGGTAAACAAACTGTGGGGGTGCCTATGGAAATTTGAGCAAATTTAGGGTCATTGGGAAAAGCTCTGTAGGGACTTGTGAAGAACAATAAATGGGATGCTTTAGACAATGCTAAATAATTTTAGAATTGTGCACTTGCACTGACAATGGAACGGGGAAAAGTTTGGAAACACATCGAGGACCCTGTAGTTAACCCTATACAATAAGAAACTACTACATGTGAAACAAACAACCTGCCAGTAACATGCAACCATCCCCGTTTAATGTCATACTTATACTTTTGTTTTTTAAAAATCAATAAAATAAATATTTACAACATTTTTCAAGGCATCCTTACAAAATACTCACTACTGACGTGCAATGTCAGGGGTATGAATAATGCCATGATAAGATACACAAATGTATAATGAGACAGGATTTAAGGACAGAGAAGGACAGCAAGGCACAAATAACTGCACCACCCAGTATAGTCACTCATAAGTCACAACTCGTGTCCTGCCCACCTCAAACGACCAGCTGCCACATGGTCATAAATTAAATACAAGTTTAACAAAAAGATGAGAGGCAATACAATCTTAAGATTCATGTTCATGTTTCAATGATATTCCATTCACTGTTTTCCCTGTGAGCAGAAAAAATCTTTATTTCATTTTCTTCAAAAGAAGTAGGGACAGCCAATGCGTTGCGCTCTACAAGGGCTTCTTTAGGGCACTATTATGTGTTTTCACTATATTTAAGTCGTATATGGATGACTTTTGTGATTTGGGACAAACCCAATACGAATACTTTAGCTGACACAGGAATATGAACTTTTGGAGCTGAATGGGTGGTGACAATTGACTCGATAACATCTCAACATTTGAAGGTTACCTCTTTGGATATATGTTCGACAATCAATCCTTGAAGGACAAAACGATTAGGACTACAACGAAGAAGCAGCTAAAGTGCGGCAGAGTGCTGGTGTTTCCGTATACGACTTAAATATAGTGATAACACATTATAGTGCCCTGAAGAAGCCATTGTAGGGTGAAACACGCTGGCTGTGCCTACTTGTTTTTGAAGAAAATGAAATAAAGATTTTTTCTACTCACATGGAAAACAGTGAATGGAATATCATTGAAACTTGAATGTCTCTTAAGATTATATTGCCTCTCATCTTTTTGTTAAATTAATAATGAGACAGGAGTACATATTGCCTTATTCCAAGAAACACACATCACTATATTGGAAGGGTTCACCTGGTGAGCAGATGGAAAAGACAGGTATTTTGCACGAGTTACTCTGTATATGTCAGAGGAACACTGATTTGGGGTAGGAACACACTGGTGGAATGTAGGTTAAATTAAATTCGGGTCACACTAGTGAGCATGTAAGTGCTCAACACAGACAGGTGATCTTTGTAGCCAAATTAGCATTATACTTGGCACATTTCACTCACATACCCAAGATATATAGGGCATAGATTTTAACAGTCCACTGGACACAAAACTAGATATATCGAATCCACCACTCCCAAACTCACCCATCTTGAGGGCTGTAAAAAGCTGTCACTCCAGTACGTGAGTTACATGTCAGCTATGGCAGGGTGTTATGTACACCTCAAATATATATGTACGTCAAGCAAGATGATATCTCAGTGCAATGCTGTCCAATCATAACTTGCTATTATTATCATCCAGTGGGGTACGACTAGGGCCACAATACCTACATAGTGCTTGTAACCTGCATCACTAAAGAATTCAGCTTTTGTAAGGTGAAATTAGAGGTAGCTCCAGAACTACTTTGCTACTAATAAAGGGATGTGAAAGATCCTAAATTCTGAACTATTAATCCTTGAGGGAAAACTTAGGGACCTGGATAGATCAATTATTTCTTGTAACCACAGATACAAGCATAGCTACGATTATGGAGAAAAACATGCGGCTCTTCTTGAATAACATAGGTGTGTTGATCAAAGGCATATGTTGCTCAACCACGTGCTGAAGGGGACAGGCTGGTAAGACTTTTAGTATGGTTGACTAGACATGATAATATCAGGTCCCCAA
This sequence comes from Calotriton arnoldi, assembly GCA_963921515.1. Taxonomy (NCBI): domain Eukaryota; kingdom Metazoa; phylum Chordata; class Amphibia; order Caudata; family Salamandridae; genus Calotriton; species Calotriton arnoldi. The sequence continues at coordinate 488,174 of CAWUFW010000716.1, forward strand.
TAATGGCCATTAGGGATGTACTAGAAAGTGGGGTGAATTCTGGGGGAGAGATTAATGATGCGTTCACAGAATATTACACACAATTGTACAAAAAGCACAATGAATTAACTAAAGAGACCCTGGTCAGTTATTTGAATTGCATATCCCTCCAGACACTAGCAAAGGTCCAGTGAGAATGTTAAGATACCCTGATCTCTATTACAGAAATAAATAAAAAAACATTGCTGATCTGGCTCATGGGAAACCACCATGGACAAATGGGTTGCTCATTGAATTTCATGATCTGATCATTTTAGTACAGCGATTGGCAGAAATGTATACTGTTAGATTGCATAGGGCACTTCCACAGTCTATTAAAGAGGCGTTGCTCTTCCTTCCTGAACCAATGTGTCAATCAATATATAGAAATTCCTGTAAACTGCTTACAATGTTGAACACCAGCAACAAGATCTTGAGTAAAGTGTTGGCAAACTGCGTTGCATCAGTGATACCTGACATGATTCAGCTGGACAATAGCTGGTTCATCCCCAGTGGATGTCACTGCTCCCAATATCCAGAGACTTCTGCGAGTCATGCATGACCACCTGACACCAAATCTTTTACCAATAATAATAATGCCTACAGGTGCTGAGAAAGCGTCTGGATAACAATATTTATTTACAGTGCCATGTATCTGCTTTGGTCCTGAGGTGATGTGATGGATGACATTATTATACAACAACCTTATAACAAAAACATACAGTGGATACAAAATATCTTAGTTGTGTACTGTGGGCAGGGGTACTCACCAGGGTTGCCCTTTATCCCTACCCTGTTTGGCACGGAACTCAGGACCCTGACAGAGGGATTACATGGGCTGGGTTGTGTCATAGAGATGAGAGTTGCTGATTTGGTATGGCGTCTCCTTATACTCGTACAACAGTTTACTGTACCCAAAGGATGCCTCAATGGGACTAGGACCAGCGATTGCACTATTTCAGTAGTTTGGTGAAAAAAGTAGCCTGTAGCAGGTTTTGCACATATTCCGTCAAGCAGACAGAAAATATACCCAAAATGAAGTTATTAGTAGTGGAAATTCAGTGGAGCTGAACACGGTCAGGTAACTGGGGGTAGTGAGAGGCTTTTATGAAGAGGATAATACCAACTGCCTTGATGTTCCTGAGAGGCAGTACATCTGAATTTTAAGATTTATTTATCTAGTGGCTGAGCTCCAGTGGGTCACCACATGACTATCTGGAACCCCATCATGGATATACACATTGGGAAGAAACTGGGAAACAGCACCATATTATTAATCTTGAAATACTGAGCACCCACACTGCAAATGCCATCATTATTAAACAGTGGTAAACAATGCTGGAACAAGTGCCTACAAACTGCATATTCTCCTCAATTTCTGATACAATGCATAATAGAACTGACCAGGAATACTAGTGCAACCACCATTAGTGCATGAACAGGGGCTGATATCCTAGTAGCAGGAGACTTGTTCGAGGCAAGAAACATTAAGATATTTCAGGACATAAAACAATCACCTGGGGTCCCTGCAGGCCAATTCTCTATATATTTTATTACACATACAATATGCTCCAGATGGGAGACCACAAAATGGAACCGCCAACACATTGGGTATTACATTCGCTTGTTGCATAGAAGGAGACACAAACTGATCACATGATTGTAGAGATTATTAATGATATCAACTAGAAATGTCTGGAAGATCATAGAGTGAAATTATTGTTTTGTATCAGGTGCAGCATTAATGAATGTGAAGGGAAGCTGGTCCTGTTCTGCTCAACCAAAAGGATACAGAAACGCATGTTTTGAAACCTTTACAATAGGGCTTTTACATATGACAATTCTCACTCCTAGTTGAGTGGGGAAAATATACACCACAGACACTACCTCTGGTCCTAGATGCCTAACTGACAATGTCAACATATAACATATGGTGTTACCTGTACAAAAATAAATACTCACTGAGGGGCAGTAAAGCAGGTTCCTACAGTGGTCACAGACAGGCCCAGACTACTCAAGCCTGAGTCATATTTCCTAGGGATAATGCTTTGAGCAATAAAAAAAAAGTTATAGTAGATTTGCAGGCTTCACTGTGTAACCTTGCTATGGAAATACTTGGGAGCACCCAACTTAGGAAAATCCAATATTTAATATCATCATTGAGAAGGTTTATGATATTTGCAATTGGGTCTGTCACACACATCAAGGGACAAGGTCATGAGCATTGCATTTGGTGTGTGAGTTATGATTTGCATGTCTAGTCATAACTTGCAAATTTCAGATTTTTTGTTTTATTTTGCAACAATAACTCCAGTTGAATGGTGTTTTTCCAGTAAATGTCATTCCTTCTATTTAACCTACATTCAGATGTTGTAACCAAATTTGTTTTTTCAGTGAAAATACACTTATAGTTTAGTTATAGTTCAGTCGCACTTTGCAATTTTTTGTTTTACCTTTTACTTTGGTTCCCTGGGACGGACCTGCACCAAATCTGCCACTCAGTGTATGCCAGTAAGGTTTGGCATGCCAATTTTTGGACAGTCTGCATATGGAGAAAAGAGTTAAGGGGGGAAAATGTGTGTTTTCCATTTTAGCTCCCACAGGATACTCTTGCACCTAAAACAAAAACTACTGAACTGATTCTTGCCTAACCTGGCATGAAATTAAAATCTCACTCGAAAACTGTGCTTTCCATAGTTTGGTGTAAATCCATTTACTACTTTTTGAGATATTAAACTGGTGCAGGCCTCGAGAAATCTTCTCACCCACTCTCAGCAGATTTTATCTGTCCAGCTATATTTAAGGCCTATTGGACTAGTTTGGCGAGAGAACTCGAGCTGACAAACAATAGGTATTTTGTTAATTCAGAAACTGAATGAGCAATAAAGATGCCTCTAAATCATGATTTTATCTTGTCACATTTGTTGTGTGTGCAAAGACAGAGATCAAATGTCTGCTTATGTCTCCTAACAAATTGCTGCTTATTTTATCCTGGAGGTTGGTGTTTCTTTCTCTGAGTGCTAAGTTAAACTGTCTGACAATCGTGCTGGACACACAACATTTAAATAGCATGTGAATGAAGTGCACAAATATTTCAAAATATATTTCAGTAGTTAAGAAAGAGTATATTTGTAAATCTGAAGTGAGATGGAAACAAAGATTTTAATAGGATCAAAACAAACCTTAACTTGGTGATACTTTACTTGGTAATGTGCAAAAGGTAAATATTTGTTGAAACCCGATTTTCACACATCATCGTTTGTATGCTATATAGTTTTATCAGTAAAACTCCAAGTCATTGGGAACTTTTGTAGCCATTTTAATGGAAAATGTCTGTCTGTAAATGACAGTGTACTACTACATTTTGCTTCAGTAATACATTTATTAAAAGTGAGAGTTTTTGAATATGAACAGAGAAACAATCCTGCCACCACCCAGATAGCAATGCTATTAGTGACCTAAGAGGCAATTCAGGGTTATGTGTACCCTATATGCGGGCTATATTTTTATTACATGCAGAGTAAAAGGTTTAGACTTTTAAATCAAACAATAGTTTTATGCACAGCAGACATGTTGAACTCACACATATGAAGGTGCTCCAGTATGTGAAAACAAACAAATGGCAACTCAGTGAAATAAAATATTGTCTAGGATCACAGAATTTGAGAGGAGTTTATGGGTCAAGTGCATTACAGATAGGCAGGGTTGATTATTCAAGCCACTAGACCTTCAGGTTTGGTAACATTTTTCAGATTTTTCCAGGCCAGTGGTGGTCCTGACATTGTATAACTGAACCATTTTAAATTGTGATTTTCAAAATTAGGATTTCTGGTAATCACATTAATTTTTTGTCAGACATGATTGGCTGATTGAGGGGGATCAAAAATGTTTTTCCACTATCATGAAAAATTGATTTAAGCACTGTGAAAAATAAATGACACAGAAAAGGAGTGGCATTATGAGAGGCCCTCGACTCGAGGGGAGAAATGGGGGACACTAAGGTGTGGAAAATGAGGATAACAAACAGAAAATAAAATATTTTGGTCAAATAACATCACAATTTTCAAGAAAATCCCAATCATGCCGCAGCCATCTTGTATTCAAACATAAATGTCATTTTCCAAAAACCACGAATTTCATGAAAATAGTGTTTTTTTACTGAAGAGGGATGCTATGGTTGGGAGAAGACCCTACTTATGTGCACAGACAGATGCAGCATGTCTACAGAATGTCAGGAATTGTGTTCAACCCCAGCTGCAAATGGTGTGTGCCATTGGAGTTGGTTAGTTACAATGGCTTGTTCACAGAACCTAGCCAAAGGAATAGCCATCCCTATTGAGCGTGCCGAGCGCTCAATGGGTACATGCAAATTGAATGCAGTACACCATATCAAAATTTTTAGAATTCACTAAAAGAAAACAGTTAAAGGTTAGCTATGGCTTGATGAACGCAAACCTAAAAAACCCTGAAAACTCCCCATTTATGATAGGAAATGCAAACCATAACTAACGCCCACGCCAAGGTCAATACACCACTTTGCCAGTGGTACAAGAAAAAGGGCTTTCTACCAAGAGCAAGGTATGACGGGCGGTGTATGCCATAACTGATGGATTTCAGGGCTTTTTAGTTATTGTGATTACTGAACCATAACTTATCTTTTTCCCAGTGACTTAATATTTAAATTCCTAAAACAGGAAGCTTTCAGATTGCTTGATGATGTGCCCAAGTGTGACTGGCCTCAAGACAAACTTTTTAAAAATGCCCCCGCGAACAGGGTTAATGTGAGTAAAACTAATTTGGATACAATTTTTTTTACATTACTGAAGTAATATCAAAAAAGGGGCTCAGTACCTACATAGTAAATGACGCACAACATATTCATCAATAAGTACCTAAAAATAGCATGGCGCACAAGTGGAGTCAAGGCGCCTTATAGGTGGCGACTGGGGGCAATATTGCTCTGAACACGAGGTGTGCCAGTTTTAAAGATTGATACGCTAGACCTAGATAGACTCAATGAAGAAAGCAGGTTCAATCTGTATATTTTACCAATGTTCCTGAAACTTTACAGGTCTGTCCATTAGTTACTATCTCAATGAACTAAAAACTCAAATATTTGTCCATAAACGCTGAATGACAGTAAACAGTGTTGATCCGCTGCTAAAACTAGAAAATGCTTACTTTTGAAATGTCATTGGAAAGATTAGTTGTATCAACGGAATTTCAAAGCAGTCTACATAAGTTGCAATCAGTCACATGCTATACCCCAAGCTATGTTTAAATGATGAATCCTATCCAAAAATGTAAAGTATTTGGGTTACTAATGACTCTCACATAGAGTGCAATGCACTTGACTATCTAAGTGACAACGTTATGGAAAAGGACTATGTTTGATGCTGACTACGTGGAGTTTAACTAGTCCATTACCAAAGAAACACTTTCCACTATACTGTCCGTTATTATGTTATTATGTACAGATTCTAGGTTGCTTGACTTACAACAGTAAGAGTTATTTTATTGATGTTTGTAATTACTAATATACATATGCGTGGATTCATTTTACAACCTCTTGTTAATTCAAGGGTTCTGGAAGTAAAAAAGTGTAAAACCATGAATAACATCTCACGGTCAAAAACACAATATAATCCTCAAAATGAGAACTACTATAGATTCTTGATTAAATAAATAAAAAAGGCAAATGTTATAATTGTTTTTAAAATCTGATGTGCGGGCAAGGCGTGATCTGCAGCTCTTGGAAACATACTCCTCACAGAATGCATACATGCAGGGTGCCTCTATTCATAGCGCCTCGGTGGGAGGAGAAGGGGTGGGACCATTGGCCTGAAGAAGAAAAAGACAAGTTGCCCTCTCACTCTGAAAAGGGCTTTTTATTTGCTTGCCGTTGTGTTTTAGGCGCACTGAACCTCGCCCTTGATGTTTTCTTTGTGAGGGCACAGAAGTTTCCTTGTTCAAACATCTTTGCATATTTGTCTAAATGAATTGGTGCCTCTAAACAATCCATCATTTGTCTAAAAGTTAGTGCGGGTTCAGCACTTCCGACGCAGGCCAGACATCACGCCGGTGCCGTGTTTAAGGAGACGAAATGACTCCTGTTTTCGCGTCTACGGCGATGTGATGCTTCTACACTATTCTGCAATAAATCAGACTAGACCCTGTCATATATAGGAATTCCAGCGACATCATTATATTCCAATATATGTCCTGATAGACTACCAAAAGGGTCTGGAAAGATGTCACTTCAAGAGTGATTGATGTTAGCATGCAATCAGGGCTGCGACTGCTTTAAAACCTTCACTAATTACCGTGAGGAGTAAACCTGTTGTTTCTGCTACTGTCGCTTGTCCCTTCATTTATGTAGAATCACCTTCAGAAGCAGACCCCCACCCCTCAGAATGTGATGAGGGGGCATGGAGTCTCCCAGGTTATTCATTGGCCTTGAGCTGAATAGGGGCCGCCTAAAGGGCTTCCCTCCCTCGGGCGCCACAGAAGCTGCTGGACCTGCCTTACTCCCCTGCTACTACATCCTCCAGGTCCAGGCTATTGTTACACCAAACGCTTGTGCGTATTGGCATCGCCCATTGCAACTGAAGAAACGGCATAGCGCACCTTGTACTGTTTATGTCTTCCGAAAACTTTTCCGATCACATGGATTGCATGGGTGCCCATGTACATCTGCACCAACATTCGGAAAATGCATGCATAATGCCTTTCTTGCACTGGGCTATCGGCATAAATATGGCTTTTGCACTTGCCAGGTGGTGTAAATAGCACCTGTGCAATTTATATAATCTGGAAATGTTTGTGCAAAATTTCACCACCACTAATTATTTTTTGTAAACCAGCCCAACCATACAGTAGCGCCCTGACCACTAATGAACATATTTTATTTTCAGCACTGACACACAGCAAACAACGCAGCCATGCGTGCCACATGGCATTCGAGTTATTATTTACAGTTCTTCTGGTGTTCCACCACTGTTTGCTTGCTTCTGTCGCTTCCATCACCATGGCCCTGCTACTGAGAGAAAGAGGTTCATTTACATGGATTAGGTAGGGTTTTAAGTGGGCCGGGTACTGCCGGTGCTCGGCACCGGCAGTTCTAAAAAGCAGGTGCTGAGACGGGTCCCTAATGGGCTCTCCGTTTTTGCCCTCACCATCAGGATAAAAGACAAATCTTAACTCTGCAGCAGTTCCACCCTTCACTGCCTTGGATTTAACTTTAAAGAGACTCGTTATAGTTCTTTCACAGTCTCATTTCAGAACGGAAGAATTTTGAAAATTATATACAAAGACGCCATAGTTGTTGCTTATTTATCTTATGCAGCTAACAACCACTGACAAAGCCAATAGTCCTGGCTTGTTGTAGGTGTAATGTTACTTGTATTATTAGTCTGGATGCAATGACAGAAGCAGCAAAATATCAGTGGGGTGGCACAATATGCTAAGCACAGATTTTTTAGCTTAGGTGTTTTAAGCCACGCCCTTAATTATATCGACCACGCCCCTTTCGGAGACCCCCTTGTTTTTCATCCCACTTAAAGCCCTGGGATTACGTACATCATTTTGAACTCTATATGGCCGCATCGATGCTCATGTCCGAAGATCAACACTGCTCGCCCTTTCTCTGTGTTAAACATGGCATGATCAGCTTGTTGATCGTGTGATGTTTTTATGTCTACGTCACTTGTGGTGCAATGCTAATTATGCCAATTTAGGGCAAGCCCACCTTTTCTTAAGCACCTTGAAACTGCGAGCATTCAAAGCACCGAGCTTAAAGGATGAAATCTTAAACAAAGCACTTAAGATGAGTACGTTAAATGCAGAAGGAATAATGTTTCAAATAAGATCTGATGTTTCTTCGATAACAGCAACCAGGCAGTGGGAGCTGGGAAAACCATTAGAACCCATCAGATAACTGGGTGCAACAGCACAGCTTAAATTCCCGGCCATGCTAAAAGTAATGTACAATAATAAAATGCAGTCATTTAGGTGGGTTGAGGAAGCGGAGAATTTTTGCAGTCTATTTCAGGGGGCACTGAGGCTGTGAGAGGTTAATAAGGAGATCCGTGCAATGCCAAATCCTCACTGTCACATTGATTAAAGGTTTAAAGGAGAAGGATAAACGTATAAAGATTGTTATATGTATAACTTATTTTTTCAAGACTATACATAATAACTTGTGTTGAAATTCCTGACTCAAGGAGGGGGAGCTTCCGAAGGCCAGAGTAGGGCCATAGGAAAGGAAAGTAGGGGTTCTCCGGGGGAGGGGTCATGGGGGAGAGGGAGGAGGGAGAGGGTGGGGAGCAGAGGGTGGGGCGCAGTGGGAAAAAATAAAAAAATGGCCAATTTGTCAAATTAGGGTTCTGAAAAGGAATTGTGTTTTAAGAATAGAGTTATGGCCCAGATAACAGAGGAGCATAATATTTTTCTAAAAGTTCTCTCATGGAACTTAAATGGGTTAAGATCTAAATACAGGATGGAGAAGATCCTTCAATATTTGAGAGACTCCCCAGAACATATCTTTATACTTCAGGAGACACATTTAATAGAGAGTGAGATGAGAGCTTTGTGCAAATCTTGGATTTGGATTCAAGATGTGATATGCACCACGCAACAAACATCAACTAAGGGAGTGGCTCTAGTCATTAAAAAAATTCAGCTATCTCCCTTGAAGGTAATACAGTGGATAAGATGGGGAGATGGGCCATAGCTAAAATTAAATGTCATGCTTACAAATTCACGGTGGCAGGATACTATGTCCTAATATTGACGATCCAGCTCCTTTTAGAGATCTCCTTTCTGAGTTATTAAACTTTGCAGATCTGTTAATTTTGGCAGGGGATTTCAATGGGGTTTTAGATCCGGCCCTAGATAGGTCAGTGAAAAGTAGATCAGTGCAGAATAACAAAATGAGATTAAGGATTAAAAACGCTATAAAGCAGTTAGCTTGGTTTGATGTATGGAGAGATAAAATGGGGAAAAGGAGAGGATTTTCATTTCATAATAAGAAATATGGCCACAAGTCTAGATTAGATTTTTTTTTTGTGGGTTTAGATGTGAAAAGGTGGGTACATGATATAAAATATCTGGGGGAACATCTTTCAGACCACTCGGCAGTATCTTTAGCTCTTAAAGTTCCATTAAAACTGTCTAACAGGAGATTGACTTTAGACTGTGCCATCCTGTTAGAGGAAGAAGTAATTGAGGCCCTAATTGTAGAGACAAAAGCTTTCTTCTCTATCAATATGAAATCCGCCCCATTAGATGTTGTGTGGGACACATATAAAGCTTTTCGAGAGGTCATCTAACATCACTACGGATTGCTAGACAGAAAAAGTATAGAACTGAGGTGGGAAAGATAGAGGGGGATATTCAGAAGTTAGAACAAGACCTTATCACTCAAGGGAGTAATATGAGAGGCGAAGCTATCTCAGCAAAACTGCAATCTTTCAAATCTGATCTGGCTGTGGTGATGGATTCGAGGTTAAAAAGAGGTGGCAAGCTAGTAGACTTGCCCATTTTGAGTATGGGGAAGGTTGTGGCAAGCTCTTGGCGTGGAAGACCAAGCAAGATATCGCCAGAGGGAACATCAAAGAAGTTAGTTGCGATGGGATTCTACTAAAGAGTCCCGCTGATATTGAAGAGGCTTTTCAAAAATACTTTGAAGGTGTTTATCGAGAAGATTTAACCATCCAGGAGGAAACAATCAGGGCCTGGCTGGGCCGAGATCACCCCAAAAAAAATTCCGAGAATGAAGCACTTAACCTAAATAGTCCGATAACAAGCAACGAGGTTAAGAAAGCACTAGTAGCAGGTAAATCTGGTAAAGCTGCAGGACCAGACGGTCTGCCTGTGGAGCTTTACAAGGTGCTTATGGAGGCTCTTATTCCCGTTATGGAGGAACTATTTTCCTATATTTTTGAAAAAGGCGGGAATATGCCACAATCTTGGAATGAAGCTACGGTAACATTGATTCTTAAACCTGCAAAGTCCCCTAGCTCTTGTGACTCATATTGCCCCATCTCTCTACTTAACGTAGATTATAAGATTGTTGCGAAGATTCTAGCAGAGAGGCTGAATGGGGTGATAGTGTGGTTACTGCATAGGGATCAAAAAGGTTTCATCTGGTGGAGAGGAATCCAAGATCTTACCTATAACCTGAATAGGAGCAATTGATTTAGCAACGCTTCATAAAATACCACTAGCGATCATCACCTTGGATGCCACTAAGGCATTCAATAGAGTTAACTGGGCTTATTTAAAGTATATGTTGAAAGTATATAATCTGGGGGAGAATTTTTGTAGGGCAGTCAGTTTGATTTATCAAACCCCCGTTGCTAGAATATTAGTGAATGGAAACCTGTCTGCTCCTGTAAAAATTCAGAGGGGCACAAGGCAAGGCTGTTCATTGTCCCCGTTACTTTCTAATTTATATATTGAGCCGTTAGTGGGAAGGATCAGAAGTAACCTCGAAATATCCCCTTTTAAATATAAGACTTGGGAAAGGAAGGTGGCTTTGTATGCCGATGACTTGATGGTATATACATCAGATTTAAATAACGCAATACCAATAATCTACAAGGAAACGCAACAGTTTGGCCAGATCTCGGGTTACGAAATTAATGCAGCCAAGACCGAATGTATGGCCTGCAACTTAGATACTAGCCCTTATTTAATGAAAAAAGAAATAAGATACCTGGGCATTATGATTACACAAAACATTGAAGATATTATAGACACAAATTTACACAAAGTTAGTAAAGAAATATATAACTCTTTAACAAGTTGGGCATACCTACCTCTAACGCTTATAGGTAGAGTTAATTTAATAAAAATGATGGTGCTACCTAAACTTATTTTTTTATTTCAAAACATCCCTCGAACATTTAAAGAAGAGGGATTAAAAAAACTCCAGGCAAAAATAAACAGTTTTATCTGGGCTTCTAAAGGCATTAGGATATCATGGAAGAAGCTACGTAGGAAGAAGAATAAGGGAGGGTTATCCCTGCCAGATTCAGTCTTTTATGCGTGGATATTCTTTATTAGGGCTGGCAAAATGCTTATGAACGAACCAGACAGCTCTGATATTGGTATAATGTTTAAAGAGATGTTGTTAGAGTTAAAGGGAGGAGATCAGGGATATATATACAAGTTTGGTGACCCAAGATTCTTTAAAAAGGTTCGTTTAAAAATCTTAAAGAGTTTAGCGTCTACATGGTTCAAAGTTAGGAAGCTCCTAAAGATCAGCTATTATAGCGTGTTGACGCCCATTTGGGATGCTCCGGGCTCGCCCGAATGGACCAAAGACGCTCTGGCAAGCCCGTTAAAACAGCTGGACTATTACGATGGGAACAACTTGTACCTGAGGGCTCTTTACTCTCTTGGGAATCGTTGAAGTTACTTACGGACAATGAATTATCTAGATTTAGGTATATGCAAATCAAGAGCTGGCATCAAGCGGTCGGCATGACTGTCGGCCTGTCTAACGGACTGGAGACGACCCTGAAAAGGAAAGTCACAAAAAAGAAAGCGGTGGCGACCCTATATTGGGCCTTGGTGGACCTGGCTGAGGGCGAATTTAAACTTCCATCGGAGCTGTGGGGAGAGTGCTTGCCTGGCGTTCAATCAGAAGATTTATGGCAAGTATCTTATAACATTCTGCATTCTACAGTACGTCCTGCAAACCTAAAGAGAAATCATATTTTTTGTCTCTACAGGGTGTACTGGTCTCCTTTAAAATTATCTAAATTCACGAAGGGTCCTACTCCAAAATGCCCGAAATGCCTCCAGCTCAAGGCAGATGATGTTCATATGTTTTTAAGCTGTCCAATGTTACATCATTTCTGGATATCCATAATTAGAGGTATGGAAGCCATGTTTGGGCCTGGTATTCAGGTGAGCACAACTTTGGTATTTTTTGGCTTGTCACCATTTTATGAGTTGATGTCTCCAGATGAGAATAAGTTATTTTTTTATTTAATTTTACTTGCACGGAGAGAAATTTGTAAATTTTGGGTTAAAAATACATCTCCGTCACTAATAGATTGGTTAATTTCTTAAATACACGATGAAACTGGACAGAGCCTTACTAAAAAAGAAGAGCAAGCAAAAAGATTTTTGGTTACCGTGTGCAGAATGGTTGAGCACCTTTTAATAACAGAGGAAATATGTCCAATGATTATGCCTCCACATTGCGATACTTTACCCCTCTGGTTGTTCTGCAGGGCGCTTTGAGAGTGGATCAGAACAAATCGAATATGGGAAAGAGAGGCTTTGTGTAAAGTGCATCCATCCAGATACAGAGCGCTTCAGCTGGTGCCAATCAAGAGGGGGGCCGCGGAGAAATCTCAATCGCTCTGGGGTTATCTGATGGCGAATGAGGACAAAAAAAAAGCACCGAGCTCCTCTCTGATTGATTTCACAAACATTATTATTCTCGAAAAAATTACTTCACAGATTCGGAGCATCCCATTTGTCTAATGAACATCTAATGCTGGCACACTTCAAAACTGCCTCCAGTTGTCTGATCCTTAGTGTTCCTGCTTGCACAATGCAAAGAAGAGACTTGTTGAATATATGTTTTCAGTGTCAATTACAAGAGCATAGTCCCCACCCTGTAGTTTCACCTTCATATGGATGCCTTCCCCTTCAATTCACGTTTTTCATATAGATTTGCTCCTGTTCATCTATCCTCATTTATTTCTCAGATGTTATTTGAACACATTATAGAGTGTATTAGAGCATGTATTGCTGGTTCCTCATTCTGCTGAATCCATAGAATGAAAATGTGCAGCATTATAGAAGGCAGCTGTTATCCACTGAGGGGTTCAGAATGAGAGCAAAGATCCGTTGGTGTATGCTGTCACGTAAACAAATGGAAATATTTTCATGATCTGATACGTATTTGATGAATCTTTAATTAGGCAGGTCCATGCTTTGCGGGAAAGATTGACCCGACATTTTATGGTAACTAGGTTAATCATTAAAGAGTGGTCAATAAACCTTCCAGGGAGATGTGGTTATGTTTGATCTTTTACATGACAAACGTTTGTGTCGCCTTGGTACTGCTGTCATGAGATGATCAGATGTTTGCTGAAATTATCAACTTTGTTTAGCTCCTATTTCTAACTTGTTGTGAGGTGACATTCAGCTGCATTTGCAGTTTTCATCTGCTAAAAACCCAACATTATTTGCATTTTTTAAGCTTAGTTTAATTGGATTAGTAAAGGTTCTGGTGCAAGGTAGCCAGAATCATTTGTGCTAAGTATTAAAACTAACTCATTCACTGAGATGTTTAATCCCACATCTGTAATAAAACAATAATGTCCTGAAAACATTGGCTCATTCATCACGCATTTCTCCTAGATTCATGTAGTGGCAGAAACCTACACAGTGACATGGACATGCTGTATAATCCTAACATTGGGGTTCCAAAGGGTGGGATTGCCAACCTTCCTACAACTCCATATGTTGGACCCACCTATGTGACCACTTGTGGTCCAAGAAATGTCTATCTAGAAAAGGAGAGTGTGAAGTTTTAACCTCAGTTGCTTTCCTTATTTTAATTTTGACTTTGCCTGCTTTGCAAATTTACATATGGCAAATTTTAAAGAAAGGTAGTGAAAAAGGACACGTGTGATAGCAAGCCTATTCATGCTGCTGCTTTGGAATAGGGTGTACGTTGCTACTGAGCAACAGGTATTATGGGCTAATGGGTACCAATATCTTTGAAGGGTGGAGTTTCCCACCTTCAGTCGAATTTTATGGCAAGGCTTTCATTGTGCCAACCGCTAATCTGTGATTGATTCTGAGCAATTATGCAAAATACAAATCTGTCATTTAGCACTATACTTTAGAGTGAAATAAGCCCTCGCATCAATTTTTGAAGCAAGATTGCATTTCACGTTAAAAAAAAGTGCAAAAAGCACAACAAAATCACCAGGAACAACAGCTAATCACGTTCGCTTGTATTCACAGTAAATTGTTTATACAAACGGCACAAATGGCCCATAATTACACAAACTAGTGTAATGGCGGAATTTCTTGAATATTATTTTACAAGCATAAGGCTAAATTTTCAAAATTACCGCAGTATAATTTAAATTTTGCCCAGGCCCAATTTTAATAATTCTCTTTTCAAAGGTCAGCACTCTAAACTATATTAAAAGGATACATTTTTCTCCCTCTCAAATTTTTATTTTATTTTACCTCTAGTTGTTAGGTGGCATTTACTGATATAATCATATTTTAAACCAGTCAGCAAGAGGCAGTGGTGAAATTTTGGAAGGGGGTTTTAACTGGTGCTGCAATTTCTCCACAGGATTTCTCGGAGTAGGATGTTTAAGCAAGCATGAGGTCTTGGCTTAAGACATGTGTCTTCAGTCCCTTTCAGAAGAGAACAAACAGAGGGAATATGTCATGTCTGCATAGGTGAGCTTCCAGATGCATGCGTCATAGCCAGGGCCGCACTAGCTGTAGCGGGCACCGGGCGTTTCCCCGGTGGGCTGCCAGGGTGGGGGCTGGTTTTAGACCCCTGGGGGGCCGTTTTTGTTACCGGGGCAACAAAAGCAGCACAAAGCTTTCCTTCCGCTAGCACTCCCTCCAAGCCCCCACCCCTCCGTCCCCCAGACTGGTCGAGCTCTTTGCCAGGGCCAGTTTCGGTTCCCAGTCCGGCCCTGGTCATAGCACAAGAAGGGTTTGCATCTTGTATTCTCTGTTCTGCTCTTTGTGGTCCCAAGCCTGCGTATGATGCTACTGCAGATTTTATTCTTACTTTCCAGGTAATCTAGTGCACCTGAGTTGACCACTTTTAAGATAATGCAGCAGAGTCTAAAACTGATGCATTCTGAAAGAGGGAACCCATTGAATTTTCCAAAGATGGGGGTGATTCTAGCAAAACTCTCTAGTAATTTGATCAGGTAGATTGCAGTGTGTGGGTAGGGTTCTTATTTGAGAATAAAGTGGGCGTCAGGGATGCTGCAATGGATCCTTTGAGAGTGGGATCGATCCTTAGGAGCTCAGCTGGTTGCACAGGAATCTGCTGTTCCCCTAGGAAGAGAGTCACTGAAGAATGATGCAGCTGAAGCCCATTCTTTGAAGTGAAGGCGTTGGAAAGGGCTTGGTACTCTATGGTAATGAAGGCTGCTGAGAATTTGAGTATGATTGACTAGCACCAGCTCCTGTTGATGTTACTAATATGCAGAACATCATGGACAAGTTGATGGTGGTCTTTTCTGTATTACACTGCATCCTGAAGGCCGATACATAGTTTTGGAGGAATATGTTACTCTTGTCCTTTTTTATGACGTTAGGTGGTGGTGACCATCTTTTTAAATTTTCTAAGAACTGTGTGCTTTTTGTTGGTAGTACACAAGATGTTCAGGATCCATGTTTGTTTTCTGCAGTCACGGACATGGTGGTATGCTGAGCCCAGCAGGCCACCATCCCCGTGATTTTAGCGATTCCTAATGGGTCACAAATTGGACCTACCATATTATTATTCACGAGGTAGGTCGATTAGCGACACACTTGGAATGGCTAAATGAAACTCATGGAGTTTCAAACATTAGGAATAGCGACTACCTAATTGCGATTCGCAGAGAATCGAAATTAGGTAATCGCTAGTTCCAATAATGATACATGTGGCCCTTAATCTCCTCGTGCCTACTGAAAATGATTGTGCCCTTATGTAATGTAACAAGTGCTCATGTAAATCACTCCAATACCTTTGGGTCGAGTTTGCGCTATATAAAACTGCAAAAAATAAAAATGCTGGGCGATCAGCAATTGTGCCAATGAGAGATTAATGACATTTCTTTCTAAATCATTTAAAACCCCAAAGGTAATCATCAGTATATTTAAAGTCCTATTCGTAACCGTACACTTCGAATTTACATCCTTAAAGACAAATGTGTGACATTGTGTGCCCAAGATTACACAACATGTCTAGTTTGAAATGTTTTAAAGGATCTGATTATCCGGCCTTGTACCTTTACCCGAACAAGCCAAGCGGATGTGAAGTGAGCGTAGAAAGGGCCTAGATGTCTAAACATGAATCACAGTTGCTTGCACAGATAAAAATAGCCTGCTATGAACATGCTGGCAATGTGACATGCTGGAGAGGAAGTCAGGGTCTTTGTAATTTCAAGGCACATGGTAGGAGTGCAGAATAGCCGCCTAGTTTCACTGTGGATTCTCTTCTCCTCGTCCTTAACAGTTGTGACAGATACTATGCACTGGCCCGCCACATCGCCAGGAATAGAACAGAAGAACACAACTACTTGGTATGTGCACAGACTATGCACGCCTTGACTTCTCTTAAATATCATTTTATGTTTAAGGCCTAAGTGTGATGACAAAACACTTTCATGAAAATTATGGCAGTCTTATAATTAGACACATATTTCCAAAACACGTGCGTAAAGGTTTCAAATGAGTGCATGGCTTCATTAAATATTAAACATAATGCTGGCACACAATGGATTAGAATAAATAAAAATTCTTCTGCAGGCACAGAATTTGAATAATCATAATTAAAAATGCACATGATCATGTGTTTGTGGGAGCCGTTTGATATATGGAGATTGGTTTTAGCTTTGCAGAAAAACGTCTCTGTACGAAGATACAGAAGGTTAGATGCTAGTAAGGCAAGTAAGATATACATTACCCTATATTATTACACATGCATTTCCCATGCACTTCTTTTGTATTTTTAATCTATCCTGGTAATAAGGTAGCTGGATTTACAGGGAAAAGACTATTTCCTAAGCGCATGAAAAACACAATAGCACTCAAGTATAGCATTAACTGTCTAAGAAGTGTATCGTTTCAATGCCTACAAACGTTCGCATTTTTCTCAGAGTCAATTCACTTGCAGGGGCGGCTCCTCCATTGGAGCGGAAGAGTGTCACCCCATTTAATTACCCCAAAGATGAAAAATAAAATGGTAGTTCATTACCAATTTATTTTTCATCCTCCCGTTGAATAGAGCATCAGGATGGGGGCAGGGCTGCTGCTGAATGACAGCAGCAGGGAGGAGGGTGGCCTGATTTTGTGCACTTTTCAAAGTGCACATGTCTCTTTGGCCGGCCTTCTTGCAAGTCCCCGCCACACATGCGCACTTTGAAACCTGTAACCCAGTTATCTTTAGACAGCTGAGTTTGAGTAAGTGCCGGGCTCCAGTGTCCGTGGGAGCTGTGTATGAGCTGGTTCCCTCCAATCAGGGCGCTGCTCTCACAGCATGAGAGCAGAACCAGGATTGGTGCCTGCACTGCATCCAGTTCCTGAGACGAGTTCTGGAGCGGAGAACGGAGAACGTCGGTTCAGGTAAGCGTTGTTTTTAAATTCATTTTTGCATGCGTGCCCTCCCCTGCTTCCCACCCCCAGTAGATGCCAGCTGTCACTGCAATTCAGCAAAAATTAAGAGTACTTAGATGTTCTCAGCGAGGGCTATCCAAAGCTTTATGTCACAGAGTATCCATGGTGGGGCAAGCTCAGAGTCTGCACATGCCCTGAGTTAGAACTAATTGAAGGTATGTTTGTCTGAACACATGCATTATTGCATATTCTTAATGTCCTAAATGAGGCAATCACCTACACCGAAACAAATATCATACTTCCTATGCAAATAGTTTAGATTCCTCTGTCATTCCTTTCTTACTACTGCAAATTTCTGATCCTCAAAGGGCACAAAATCAGTGTTAATCAACCTGGCAGACAGCATGGGTGCCAACATAACAAAATGCCAAGGATAGCAAAGTGATATCACACATACATTGAACCTGATGACAATTGGTTCTACCTGAGGGCCCTCAAAAACATCCTAGTTGCTGCAGAACTATTAATGGAAAGACCAGAAGTGAAAAGGCAAACAAGAAAACAGGTATAGTCCTAAACATACCGCTATGTCTGATCACCAACCTCCATCATATAGCAATGCTACAAATAGGCTCCTCTGCCCATAAACACCTTTACTAAACCTTCAGTGAAAAGATTTCATTTAAGACTATTTTGTTGCGCTATTTGCCATATAAATTGATGATAGTCCAAAAAGTAGTCTTGAATGTGGCAATACTTTCTCCTCCAAGCAGTGAAACTGTAAAACGTTCTACTTGCAGCCTGGTGGGAAAGATGCTCATTTATTTTTGAGATCTCCCTACAGACAGCTTTACCTGTCTGCTGGAGATAACGTTGCATACAAAACCACACAGAGTGGACATTGGGTTTGCTTCTTGCTAAAGATTTGATGGCTTTTAAACCAGGAGCGATATTTCTTCAAACCTCGTTATTGATTAGATGAGCTAAATCTTTTTTCTGTTTTGTTTGCTTGATTTCTCATTAAATACTTCATAGGAATGCATATCCTGCTCCTTCCAGTGGCTGTGCAAATAGACCATACTCATGCCGTAGCAGTGTTACCACAATACAACATACAACAAGGAAGAAGCGTTCACACGCACTTCCTGCAAGCTCTCATCCACTATCCCACATCCCAGACTCACCACTCCTGTGCCAACAGCACCCAGCACCCCACTTGCTCACATTCACACAAACCAGCCACCCGCTCATGATCACACAAAGTAAACACCACCCATAGAACATGCCACACTCTCATCCATGCTCCTAAACACCCACTTGCACACTAAATACACCACAGAAATATGAGACCTACTGCAAGATCACTCTACAGGCCTACTCTTCCTCACATAAACATGGCTAAACCCAACCTCTGCACTGACCATCGTTACAACATTCCGTCACCTAGAAGATGGTCAGGCAACTTGTCAGCACAAGCCCAGAGGGAAAGTCGCCACAATTTTCAAATATACCATCAGCTACACTACCTACACAGACAACACCACCATCTAAATGGAACATCTCATGTTCAAAACATGCATCAAAGCCAACTTCTCCATGGGCAGAACCCTCGTATATAGCCCACCAGCACCCTGCACCAATTTCAACAGTGACATCACGGATTTTGTTGCATCCCTCATCGTCAATGCCTGCTCCTTTATCCTCTTTGGAGACTTTAAATGGTACTGACCCGAACTCCATGGCCCTTGTAGAAAACCTAGCAAACCTTGGCCTCACCCTGAACATTACCAAACCCACCCACACCATTGGACACCTATTGGACCAGATTTTCTCCTCAATGAGCAACATCACAGTTGACAAGCCAGCAACTATGACCTGGACAAACCACACCTTTGTCAGATTCGGCATACCCATTTTGCACCACCAGACCTATCCCCACTGTAACCATCCGGCGCAGGTGGAAAACATCACAGAAGAGGAGTGGGCTTCCAACCACTCCACACACTGGATGGAGCACACCAGCAACTTGCTGAAAGCTATCAAGAACCTCAGCATCTGGATCACCACATTCACCGGCATCAAAGGCAAGCACCCTACCACAGGCCAATTGGTACACAGAGGAACTCAGGCTGATGAAACATCACTGCAAGCAACTGGAGCACAAATGGAGAACAAGTGAAGCCCTGCAGATACAAAACACCGAGCACACAGCTCTTGCAGATCATATCAAGGCCAGCAGTAACAGCAGCAAAGAAATCTTCTATATCAAAGATTGGCATCCAAGGACCCGCTCTCTGCTGGATCTGCTCCTTCTCCACAGATAGAACACAAGCGGACAGTCTGACACCATACTCCTCAGAAGCGAGCAAACGTATTTGTAGAATGTCTCAAGGTTCATCACTCAACTGCACCCCCATCAAAGCATACATGACCCCTTGGCCAGTGTCCCCCATGCATGCAACATCAACATCCTCTCCTATGCTGACAAAAGGCAACTCACACCGTCTCCCTCTCTCTCTCTCTCTTGGACAAGACTCCCAACACAAGATACAGGTTCACAGCCTGCATGATTGAAGTCGCTTACTGAATGAAAGCCAACTGTTTCAAGCTCAACACAGACAAGACCGAAGTAATGATCTTCTGTAAGAATACCTCATCATGGAACTCCAACTGGCTGGCCAAATTCAGACACAAACCCACACCCAGAACCTATGACAGGAACCTTGGAATAATCCTTGACAGCAAACTGAACATGACTTCACAAGTCAATACCATCACTGCATCCTGCTTCCTCACCCTGAAGATGCTGAGAAAGATCTTCAAATGGGTCCCAAGGACCACTAGAAAAACTGTCTCTCACACCCTCCTTACCAGCAAGTTGACTACGGCAATGCCCTCTATGCTGGGATCACCAAGAAACTCACTCGAAGATTACAAACCATCCAGAACTCAGTAGCCAGACTCATCCTCAACCACACACATGCTCTACATGCTCCGCAAAGCTTTCAAGTGGCTCCTCATCGGCACCAGGAAAACAGTGACACAGGCCCTCATCACAAGCCAACTGGACTATGGCAACGCACTCTATACAGTCACCACCACCAAACTCACGAAAAGACTCCAGACAATCCAGAACACAGCTGCCAGACTGATCCTCAACCTGCCCAAGTGAAACCACATCACCCAGCACCGAAGGACCTCCACTGTCTCCGGGTACAGAAATCATGGCTTTTCAAGCTCCTGACCCATACCTACAAAGCCTTCCATGACCAAGGACCCACCTTTATGAACCACCACCTGCATTTCCACTGACCCCCCAAGAACCTCCACTCTGCACACCTCGCACAGACACCTCACATATGCGGCTGCCACTTCAGAGGACGCTCCTTCTCCCATCTCGGTGCCAAAGCCTGGAATACCCTGCCCCTCCACCTCCACACCGCACCCTCACTGACCCACTTTAGGAATAGACTCCAGACCTGGCTCTTCGATTGCTACCTGCAGAAAGCACCTGGATACCCTCTCGAGTGACAAGCTGCGCTCTATAAATATGACTTGATTGATTGACACAGAACTCACATCACACCACAGGAGGTCCACTGGCTCTTGATACACAAATGCTTTCATTTCAATCTCCTTACACACACACATTCAAGGCACTACACAACCAGGGCCCTACCTGCCTGCATGTCCATCCACCAACCATCCAGACACCTTTGCTCCGCAGGACTCCTACATGCACACATCCCACTCATTTACAGTACCAGATCAGGAGGACGTTCTCTTACATTGCTCCTAAAGCATGGAATGACTCACTACTCCACATCAGAGCCTCCTCTTCCTCTCTTTTTGAATTGCACAAGAAGCTGAAGAACCCGCTTTTCAATCAACCAACCGACCATAGGCAGGGCTAGGCACACACACACCTGCTCAGCACCAGGATACTCGTGGGGGTGATAGTATGCTTTACAAATACACAAAACATGATAACATGTTCTTTACCTTCCTCATTCAACCCATCTCTCTCCTTCCATCCACCTTCGGGTGTTCAACAAATAGCACTGCTGCAGCTCAGTGCTGCACTCTCTCTGTGTCTTCCCCTTGAATTTCTCTCCCGTTTCCCCTTCCTGCTCTACACTAGCCACTGCTATTGGCTTTGCCAATATAAGATTCTTTTAAAATGTGTCAGAACTGGCAAATCCAATTGGCTATCTAGAAAGTGCTTTTATTATAAATTCAAGATGACATCAAAGTTGCGCAAGACAATGTGCCATAACGCAACGTGGATGTAATCTAGAAAATATGTAAATATTATTTTCTTTACTTTCAACCTGGCTACCACATTTTATCATGCCAAACTGTGTCACTCAATGTTGAGGCCAACTTAAAAGTATAGCAAATACATTTTCCTGGTGGCTGGTCTCTGCTATTGGTTTAGCAGATGACGGCACATTTTAAAAGCATGGCAAAGCCAATAGCTGAGATAAAAAATCATTGCAAAGTGACACCGATTTGCTTTGTCAGTGCTTTTTCTTTTAGCATTTGGAAATATATCAATTTTCACTCTGGCCTTATTGCCAATCTAATACCATGCAATAGAATTCCTCACAGTAGCAAAGCGATAGCACATAACATTTGAAGACATGATTCTTTTGGCAATCTTTTACTAAATTCTGCTTTGTTTCAAACCATCTAGGCCTGCCTTGTGCCTTAATCTAATAGCTCTTTGGTATTGTGTCTTCTAGTATTTCACAATTCACAGCAGAAATGTGCTACATCATGGCAAATTAGTTATATGTGTGTTGCACGGTAGCGCCAGCCAGACTTACAATGGTCTCTCGCTAAATGGAGAATAATGATTGACTCCAATTCCAATCGCGGTGACATTTTATCCAAAGATATAACTAAACCCCACGATGATGTGTAGCCATAAATGCAATGTTCATACGCTGTATGTTCTTGGTGTTATGATTCGGTAGTAAACCAATGAAAAGTGACTCTCCACTAGGAGGAAGCTCTAAAATGTGGCTTTGATGTGTCAGTTTCTGGAGGTCTCCCTTGTCATTAGTGGTATATTGGTGTGGGCACTTCTGATGCCCTCGTTTATCCCATTGCTTCTGTGCTGTCCAAACAGTTGTTGGTTGACTAGCATCATCTCACGGGGATCTTTTTGATGTGGGATTTTCTAGCTTTTAAGCTCAGTGGGTTATGTTCTGCGGGTTCTTAGCATCTCTGCCCCGGCACCACCAGGATTATGACTATTCCTTCTCGAGGATCATGGCAGCATAGGAACATCGATGCAACAAGAGAGAATTAGCTCAAACATTTAAAAAAATTAAAAACCAGCAAGTATTGCAGCACCATGCCCCCACAATATTGTGATACAATTTCAATCACTTGTGGGGCAAAGGCTTAGGCTGACCAGGGAGGATTTGAGAGGACATTGATGCTGCAGGGACAAATATGTGTTCTGCTAAACTTACTATTGTGATTTCCTGCCTCAAGCTTCCTTGTAGCCCTGGAAAAATTTTAATTTAAGATGAGGCGAAGGATAAAATCAAAAGATGAGTTATAACCGATATTTGGAAACTTAATTGGGCAACAGTTTACAGATGGGTGAGATCTTATTGTTTGCCCAATTGGATGGGTAGAGTCCTACCCACAAGTTGATTGAATTAAATATCAGGTGAGATAAAAATGTATGCAATGAAAACCCAAACAGGAGCTATGAAAGGCAGCGCAGAAGTAGGATGTTCAGAGATCAAAAACGGAGCATGGCCTTCTGACCAGCAGTCGTATGAGTAAATATAATTCTTTTGGGGAATAACAGTCAGTGTAAGGATGATAGTCAGGATAAATTCGATTAAATGTTTTCAAACCTGTTAAGAGCCTTACAACTACTTTGGTATGTGTAGCTCCTACAACCTATTGCGTATCTAAATGCTATTAATGCTTTATGTACTTGTTATCACTCCAGCTTATTATTGTCATTAGCCATATGTTTTGCCAAGATTGTGGAATCTGATGAAAGGCATAGGGGTGAAGCCAGCTGGGGCCCCTAGTTCTGACACTCTCTGCGTATCCAGAATGGTTCATGAGCAGGCCTGGGCTAAAAAGCCAGGATATTGACCACAGGGAATATCCACCATAAATGTCTCTGAGGACTGCTAACATGAAAGCACTCCACGTGTTTTGTGGACTGACTGGTAGCAGAGGTAGCTGGTGTCATAATGATGCAGTTATTAAGGACACAGGTTATCTCTTACCAGTGATGGTAATTTGTATGTGTATTGTGATTAAACTCAGTGGTGGCTGGCACGGATTCAGGGTGGGGGGCGGGAGGGGGGCCAGTGGGGTTTAAAAAAAAACAAAAAAACTGACCTGATAGCCACATCTCTCCTCCGTCTCTCCTCCACAGTCTGTCCCCTGGGGCAGGAACAGGAAGCACCCAGGCTCTCCTGTGCCAATCACAATGCTGCAGTGCAGTGTTGTGATTGGTCTGAGTGCCGTGGTTTGATGCTCAGCCAGGAAATGGGAGCCAGGGCATGTTCTCCACCTAGGCTGTAATGCAGCCTGCGTGGAGAACATGCAAAGTGCGCATGAGGGCCGGCGGCCAAACATTCATTTGCACTTGGAGTGGGCAAAGCACTCCTCCCCCTGGTCCTCATTTGCAGCTTATTGCGAGCTGCGGTGTCTTCAACCACGAAATTTGCCAGTTTTTGATTCCATGCCAGCCACGCGCTTTCACTGAATAATCGTGGCTTGTTTTAGCGTAGTTGTTTTTAGCAATTCATCCTTTTCAACTTAGACAATATTCATTTCTCTAAAAATGTTATGATTACATTTATCGTGGCATCAAGATCATTATTGGTTGTATCAATTTATGTAGATTTTAGCTTAGATTCTTTTAATTTGCATCAACATTGTACATACTGGTTATCTATCCAGTTCATTTGCACCTGGAATCCTCAGTAATATTATACCCTGGCTGAAGGCTGAGAGGGTAGTGTTTTGGGATATAGCAGCTCCATCAGCACTGGCTACCTGGTACCATCCTTCAACTGTTCAAAAGTAGCTGTGATGCCAATTTCAGATTGCCTGCCGTCCTAAGGGGTGCAAGAGTATTGTTAATATAAGACCTTATGCACAATTTTTGGGTTGTTTGGCTGCTCCATAATGACACAGTTTCTTTGTTTTCTCATTCATCTGTCATTTTTAATTTTTCTTTGTAATACATTTTGGTCATACTACCTTCAAAAAAATAGGTGTAGGACCATATGCAGCTTATGATATCACGTGTCTAGCACAATAAATATATATGCAAAACCAAGGGAAAAACTTGGTGACTGATTTAGTGTTTGGAGGAGAGCCTTCTCCATCACAGAAGACACGGCATATCCTCTGCTCCAAACTCAAGCTCCTCATGCTTGATTTAGAAGTGGACAGTCCTCAAGTATGTCATTGATGGAGCCTACTTCTGCTCCATCACCGATATACTCGTACGACGGCCAGACAGAGTATGGGCTGTAGGTGGTTAACCCATAACACCGTCCACCATATTTAGAGTGGATAGCTGTATGTGTGTATTTTTGCTCTTTGTCACTGCCAGATAAAACTTGACAGTGAGGGACAGTTAAAAAAAATAATAATAATAATTAACTCGTACTATAGGTGAAACTCTCATGGTGTGGGGGTCATTCGTTTTCAATTTTTGAAGAACAAACTCCTGCTTTGGGAGTTTGTGTCTGAAAAATGAAAAACTCTGTAAAAGTTTGATGGGAGGCCATCATGCTTTACAGAGCAGTTCATGGCTCTTTTACAACTTTGACAGGAACTACGGTCACAGCAATTCCTGACAATGTTTAGCGCTGTCCACAGGACCAGAGGACAACTCAAGATTTGGCGTACGGAGGTCCCTCAGTATGGTGGAGGAAATGTTCTCCGTCAACCAGATGGAGTACCCTCCTCCCGCCTAAACTTAAAAACAGCCTCTTAGTTTAGAGAGGTAATTTAATATTTGTCTTTCAAATATCAAATTCGAACCTTGTTAAAACGTTATTTGTGAAAAGGTCATACTTCTTTTATATTACCATGAACGAATGAAAGAAGTACTCAGATGTAAAACATTTTAGTCTGTACCAAAACTAAGGAGATGTGTGTATCCTCATCAGGACTGGAACTGTCACAACAAATCCTACCACCCCACATTTCTTATTCTACCAACTTGCAATCCCATGGTACCATGCTTCGACCTGGAAATGGATGTCAATAATTCTTTATACCATCATATACGATACAACATGTGCATAGATCCTATCTTCGTCTGTGTCCCACCTAAATATCCTGAGAAGTCCTGATTAAAAATGTTTCTGGGGCATTTATGTTAGTGGGTTGGTTAAGGGCAGTAATGGACTTCACATATTTTGTGAAACATAAGACTCACATGACATGTCAGTCGTTAGTATGGCTAGGATTTTGATCTAGCCCTCTAGCTCCCTGCCCCTTACTGCAGAAACTGGTGGGCCACAAAAAAAAACGTTGCAGCTGTATGTAAAAATTAACTTATCAGCTGATAGTCTGTAGGATGCCCTCCTCAAGCTTCTTCAATTAAGATGGAAGGAAGTGCAATGTCAATCAATTTGGCTATGTCTCAGATGCAAGAGCAATCTTTCAGAAGGGTCACACAAGGAGACAGAGCATGATCACCAATCTGCGTGGTACGAAGCGTGCAAGTGGAGATTGACCACTCATCTTTAAATGAAGCAGTGTGGAGATCAGAAGTGCAGGCAACGCACACCAAAGATGCACACATTGCACCATTGTTGTTTTGAGATACATTCTGTTGATTAATTTTTATGTGTACCTTGCAACATGCAGGCATTATTGCTACCACAGTACGTATAAGACTCCATTGGGTTTCTTGAAGTGCTCCAGCCACATTCACTGCTTCCTTTCAACTCATACCCTCATTACAACTAGGCCTACAGCAACATCTAAAATTGTTGCCACACACCACAGAGTGCACAAAAGCCCCACTGCCATGAGGTCTGGATCTTTCTATATTACAGGCGCGGCCGGTCCATTGGGGCTGAGGGGCCACACCCCTCCACCTTTTGCCCCTTACAAACAGTGACTGTCAGGCTGAACAAAGGTCAGCCTGACAGACACTGTTCATTTTCAGGTCAGACAGCCAAGAGTCAGACATGCGCTAATGCACAGGCTCCTGGCTGCCTGAGCTGAACTTTGCTGGGCTGAGGAAGTCACAGCTCCTGTGGGCGAGACGTCCTCATCTCAGCAAAGGTCCTGGAGGCCCTCTCCTCAGTGATGAGGGGTAGTGTCACTGATTGCTTCGCACCTGGGCGCTTCACTTTTAAGCCCTGAAGCTCCCAGGGTCGAGTGTCAATCAGTGACACTTCATCACAGAGTAGGGTGAGGTCAGCAGTCTCACTGACCCTAGCCCACTCTGTGATGACGTTGGGTTTGCTGCCTTCCCTCATTGGCTGACCTTTGGTCAGCCAAAGTGGGAAGGAAGAAGTCCCAAGACTCCTGGAACCTCCGAGGCAGAGCTGGCTGCAGGTAAGTGTGTGCTTTTCGTTTAAATTAGTGTTTTGTGTGTGCTTGTATGTATGAATGTTTGTTGAAGAGTGTTGTGAATGGATGTGTTTGTGTGTGTGTGTGCATGCGTGTGTGTGAATGCATTTCTGTGAGTGTTATGTGTATGTGTGTGTGTGAGTGTGAGTGTCCCGTCCGCCTCCCTCCCTCCAAAATGTACCGGCCGCCACTGCTATATTATGCTTGCAAATGATTAAAAATATAATTGTTCTTCATTAATCTAAAGATGTTGGAGAAGATAAAAACATTTTTCTCACCAACTGTGGTGTAGTTGGGGGACATAGTTGCCTATTCATCTTGTAGGCTGGGGGACTTGACTGATGATCTGCTCACACTGCAGTGTGCCTGGTTTAGCTGGCCCAGATGCTTAACTTCCAGTTTGAGCCCGTATGGCTTCATGAGAAGCCACTTGTGTGTGAAAGCAAGGGTGCAGAATATTCCAACAGATAGCGGAGCATGTTGATTCACATGCCCATATACACCAACGAAAGAAGACTGAGAGTTCTAGAATAGTCATGTAGATGAAGATTGCATAGCAGCACAGCTCATGTGGATGCACAACATAAGGTACCATGTATGAGTCAAATTGTATGGCTTCTTAAATTGTCTGTTTGATACTTTGTTCCAGAATTGATATTGCATCATGTACCAGTTTGCGGCTGATTCAACATAATTTACTATAATTTCCTGTGCAGAGTTCCGAAAACCATAGCAATAGTTTTTTCTAATCTTTTCAGTTGGTTTTGAAACTTATTTCTATGGAAACATTTAACATCCAACATTACTCCTGTATATCAGATGATCTACTCCATGGTACAGGGATCCCAGAATTACAATGGCCAGGGAATGACCAAATCCGGCTTGCTTCCGCGGCACTGTGCCATTATAAGCTGTTGTCCCGGAATAGAAAATAACTATGTGAACCTGGGAATAACAGATCTTTTTCTGCATGAATAACTCTAAATCTGGTCATTTTACTGATATCGTTTACCATCTATTCTAAGCAGGTGGAAAATGGCAGCGGGGCCTAATCCTGGTCAGTCTGGACATAGAGGGGTGAGGTGATGGGTTCAGTATGGACAGGCAGCAGGGAATGTTCCAGGCTACCCGCTGTTAAATGAAAAAGAATAGTAGTGGACAGGCTGTGCTATGCCTTTAACCCCTTCCCTAGAATATGACATTTTAGGAGGTGTAGTAAAATCGAGTGGTGTCCCTCACCTGGTATTTTCAGGTGTCCAAGCACAGAACTACAAGGAATCCGCTAGAGAACTTTGAGAACTTAGCTTTTTCACAAAAGGGTTATAGTCTCGCACATGGAGTTGAGCTCAGGGGACATTTTGCTTCTTTAGAAGATGAATATTTTTTAATCAATAATTCGGTCCCTCTGGATCGGTATGGATATGGCTTAAACTGCTACATGTTGTAGATTAGAGACGGTGTGCCATTATGAACAAAACTATGGACTTGTAGAAGTATTTCTCATAGGAGTAAAGCAAGATTATAATGTCATATAATGCCTTGCATTGTCCAAGGCGCACTTGTTGACATTTGTGTGTAAATCTCCAAGATATTATCACGATTTGCTATCTGGGTACTGCTATATTTATGGGGATGTGCATTTTGTTTTCCCTTTCAGCACGAAAGAAAAAACACAACAGGATAGGAGTGATTGAGGGCCAAGGGGGGAAGCGAGCACGGACCTCACCCTCAGTTTCCCATCCAGCACGACATCGGTTCGATTCCCAGTGTAATTCGGTAATGATACATTTGAGGCACTTTAGGGGAAGCGACCGGAATTTAGTGGAGAGGAAAATATAGACGCGTAAATGCCTCTTTGACGGACTTCCGCCAGTTTGTTTCCACACACGGTCTGTCGCTCCCTGGACAGGAGAAAACATGAATTCAGGAAATGCATGCATTCGAGTAATCAAAAACCCTCATCCGCGTGTGCTGGTTCCAGTAATAACCACAATCAGAACTGCGGCCATGTTGTTGGGAGGAGGTAAAAATAATTGGACGTGCAATCAAACTGTCCTTCCTCCATTGCTCGGCCATATATTTTGGTTACTAGGCAGGTGCTCGATAGATTTTCTATTAGCATGCAGCAGCAGAGGATATTAAAAGGTTATGGATTGTGGGTGTTACAAATGATCCACCTCAAAACAAGATGTCGGTTTCATTAACAGAGGAGTCCACCGTAACCTCGCCATCTGTTGTTTGCCCAAGGGCTGCAGATAATAGCCGTCGAGCGAGCGCGTGTTTTTACAAGGCCCCTCTCAGAAGCCCCATTCAACGCAGGCCCACCCATGTCCTGTGTTCTTTTGTGTACGCACATAATAAAATAAAGCACTATGCAGCACACAATATAACAGTGTGCAGTTGATGGCTGTCGGTAGAGTTTCGTGTTTGTTTTCCCAATTACCTCTAACAAACTTTTTTCTCTGGCCTGTCAATTGTGCCGAGCGATAGTGTCGTCTCTAAATGGATGCTAGATGGGGCCCATGGCTCAGCTCTATTTGGCATCCCCCACACTGGGCCCCACCACCATAGCTGCTAAATGCACCAGAATGCAACACTGGAAAAAAACAGATACTACATCTTGCCATACACTTTAATTTGTCCAACCTCTTTTCCGTACAAAGCAGTGTTTGTTTAAAATGTTAAACTCTTACTTGTTTGTATGTGCCTTTTTATATATCTATATGTATATATATATGTATATATATATATATCTATATGAGGGTAACAATTGGAAGAGGCACAGCAAAGCCTACTAAGGCAACAAGGGAACTACTTATCCCAGCATGCAATACAAATGTTACTCACCTGTTGGTTACTGAAACATGAAATAAAGACATGCTGTTTGAAGTGCATCTTCTGTTTCCTGCGCTCTGACATTGCTGCCTGTGAACAAGGAGCCCAGAGCTCCGAAACGCGTAAGGCTTTTAAATTATTCCACAGGAAAGCGAATCCTGTTGCCTTCACTAATCCCGAGCAGTGTTCCTCTTCGAAACCGAGCACTCTCGAGTGCTCATTGTATTGAATAATTTATGACGGCAGGCCACCGTGAAGAGAGAACCACCCTTTAATTGAGGGGCCATGGAGACATAGAACTGAGTCCAAGTCTCCTGAGGTACGAAGGATGGCAGTTACAAGGAGGACCTGGAACTGCGGAGGCCCACTGGAGGGCGAAATTAATAATGAAAAATAATGTTGAAACGCAGAACCCACTGAGGGTAACAATTGGAAGAGGCACAGCAAAGCCTACTAAGGCAACAAGGGAACTACTTATCCCAGCATGCAATACAAATGTTACTCACCTGTTGGTTACTGAAACATGAAATAAAGACATGCTGTTTGAAGTGCATCTTCTGTTTCCTGCGCTCTGACATTGCTGCCTGTGAACAAAACGCGTAAGGCTTTTAAATTATTCCAAAGGAAAGCGAATCCTGTTGCCTTCACTAATCCCGAGCAGTGTTCCTCTTCGAAACCGAGCACTCTCGAGTGCTCATTGTATTGAATATATATATCTATATGTATATATATATTCACTGAAAAAACCATAGGTTTCAGGCACGTTATAGTTAGAAATTAGCATTTAAAAAACCTTTGAAATTCACTGAAAAAACCATAGGTTTTAGGGAAAGTTATAGTTAGTTGGACATTGCACTCGTACAAAACCCGTGAAATTCCCCCGTTATAGTTAGTTCAGCTAACTATAACTCGCGCCCCCACAATGCACTGCTGATGACGTCACATATTACATCACTCATGACATGGTCCCCCTTCTTTTTCTAATTTATTGTCCCCTGGGTCCCCATTCCCCAGGGCCTGCCCCCTATTTTTTATTTATTTTTTTAAATTGGAAAGGGGCCGCGTGGCCCCCCTCCCGAGGCCTTAATCGGCCGTGGGGACCCCATCCCCCGGGGCATGGCCTTTTTTTTTTTTTAAGGAGGGGGGCTGCGTTGCCCCCCTCCTCAGGCCTCCTTTTGCCCCGGGGACCCCATCCCCCGGGGCAGGCCTTTTTAAAAAAAAAAAAAAAAACATTTTTGGGGGGGTGAGGAGGGCCGCGTGGCCCCCCTCCCGGGCCACTACTTGCCCCGGGGACCCCATCCCCCGGGGCCGGCCCGATCCATTGGGGACTGTGGGGGGGTCCCCAATACCCCCACGGTCCTGCCGGCTCCCCGCGTCCCTCGGGAGCCGGCTTTGCTTTTCCACATGGGGAGCTGCTAAGATGCAGGTTTCCTGCTCTCTCTTCCAAAATCCAAAGCAAGTTTGCTATGACAGGACGGGAGCCGCGAGGCTCCTGCCCTGTCATAGCAAACAGCAGTGTCCCGGGGGTAGGCACCCCGGGACACTGCAGGAGCCAGCCCTGGGGGGTGGTGGTCCCCAGGGCCATCACAAGTTCCAGGAGGGGGCCGCGCGGCCCCCCTCCCAACATGTTCAAAGCCCCGGGGAGGTGGTGGTCCCCGGGGCTTCGGGGGTCCGTAACGGACCCTCAATTTAAAATTCTTAGTGCCCCGGGGAGGTGGTGGTCCCCGGGGCGTGTGGGGGGGGCTCGAGCCCCCCCACACAGGTAATTAAAATTTAAAAAAAGAAGCCCGGGGGGGTGGCGGTCCCGGGGGCTCCGGGAGGGCTGAGTGCCCTCCCGCACCATTTTAAAATCAAAGCCCCGGGGGGTGACGGTCCCCGGGGCTTGGGGGGGTCTTAGAGGCCCCCCACTCATTTTTATAAACCCCCGCATGCCCCCGGGACTTGGCCCACCCGGGGGCCAAATAACAACGAATTTTGGGGCCCTGGGGGTCCTTGTGGGACCCCCTGAGCAGGCCTAGGGGATCAGGGTGTTTCTACCCTGCCCCCTTTTTGCGTTTTGCGCACTTGTTTTTCTCTTTTCTTGTGCCTCGGTTCTACTGAGGCACAAGATGGCTGCCAACACTTCCTGGTTTGGAGTGTTGACAGCCAATTAGCATACAGCTCGTGATCGGGAGGGTGCGCGGATCCTACACGGCCATAGATATATATGTGATTTTACTTTTGATTTTGTCAGGAACTACTGAACGGATTTACACCATTTAACCAAAGGGCACGACTCTGAACCAAGGGCTACCTTTTTGCCAGATTTGGTGTAATTCCATTCAGCAGTTCGGGCTGTAGCTGCGACTAAAGGTTCCTATGGAAAATTGCATGGGGAAAACATGTTTTGGGACCCCCCTTTTTTCTTGGCCCCCACTTGACGAATCACCCCGAGACTTTCAGGATAGGAGCGGACCGGAGTGCCCCACGAGTTTTGAAAATTTCGCGAAGATTCGTCAACCGGCACCAAAGTTATTTCAAATAGAATGCTGCGGATTTCCTATGGAAAATAGGTCCTAACTATAACTATCTACTGGCGACCGCCAGTAGATAATGTATATATATATATATATAAATATATATATATATATATATGTATAGATATATATAGATTATATGTATAGAAATATATGTATATATTGTAATTGCATTTATATAGCACTTACTACCCCTGAGGAGGTGTTGAAGCGCTTTTTCGACGAGTATATATAATCTCTATGAGTATATTCACTGAAAAAGCCAAAGGTTATAGGGACATTATAATTAAGAAATAAAATTTTAAAAACCATTGAAATTCACAGAAAAAGCCAAAGGTTACAGGAACATTATAGTTGGGTTCAGATTTTACACACACAAAACCATAGAAATTCAGCAGTTATAGTTATCTCAAGTAACTATAACTCGTACCGTAAGGTAACTATAACTCTCACCCCAACCATGCACAGTTTACTCATCAATAATTTTACTGCAAATGTTGCAGTGATATCAGTGGTGTCATAGAAGATATCATGAGTGATGTAATATGTGGAGTAATTAGCAGTGAACGGAAAGGGCGCAAGTTATAATTACCTTAGGGCATGAGTTATAGTGACTTGAGATAACTGTAACTACAACTGCTGAATTTCAATGGTTTTGTGTGTGTAAAATCTGAACCCAACTATAACGTCCTTGTAACCTTTGTTTTTTGTCAGTGAATTTCCAAGGTTTTTTAAAATTTTATTTCCTAACTATAATGTACCTGTAACCTTTGGCCATTTCAGTGAATTTCTATGTTTTTTTAATGCTATTTAATGCTTTTTCCTAACTATAATATCCCTGGAATCATTGTTTTTTTAGTGAATTTCACTTTTTGTTAATATAAATTGTACTACGATTTGATGCATAAGTTCAATGTACTGATATACATTTTCACAAGTTTATAAATACATTTTACTTATACAATCATTCTTATTATATATTTTAAAAACTAAAAATGAAATAATTAAGGTAAGGTAACATATGAAGTCTTTCTATAAATGCAATACACCAAGTCTTTCTTTTTTTTTTAAATCATTATATGGATCCGTCGCAAATCCTCAAACAAATAAGGGGTCAGCTGGTTATATAGCACACTTTTTTTAAATACTAAAACAACAACACATTTATTACAAACATATGCTATTGCAATTTCTATAAATGTATCACTGTCTCTGGGTGGGCGTGTGAGTGGCTGTGTGAGTGACTATGTGGGTGTGTGAGTGGCTATATGGGTGTATGAGTGGGTGTGTGAGTGGGTGTGTGGATGTGTGAGTGGGTGTGTGAGTGGGTGTGTAAGTGGGTGTGGGAGTGGCAGTGCAGGTGTGTGAGTAGCTGGGTGTGGGAGTGGTTATGTGGGTGTGTGCGTGACTGTATGGGTGTGTGAGTGGATGTGTGAGTTGTGTGGGTGTGTAAGTGGGTATATGAGTGGGTGTATGGGTCTGTGAGTGGATGTGTGAATGGTTTTGTGGAGCTATGAGTGGGTGTGTAAATAGCTGTATGGGTATGTGATTGGGTGTGTGAGTGGTTGGGTGGGTGTGTGAGTGTCTAAGTGTGTGAGTGAGTGTGTGAGCGGGTGTGTGGGTCTGCAAGTGGGTGTATGTGTTTTTTTAATTGGGGTCTGGAGCCCTAGATCCACCTGAATCCATGAGGATCTGGGCAGATCTGGATGGTTCCACAGATCCTCACACACTAAAAATAAAAGTTTTTCGTCAATTTCTTGCCCATTAGTCCATCAGTCCCATGGGGTCGGGGTACCTCTACCTTGACCCCTTCTATCACTTTTACAGTTCATTTTCCCCCCTGGGATCCACGTCCCAATGTACAAAATAGCGGCCACAACTTTCCTCTCAGGTTGCGGCCAGCCAATCACTGCATTGCTCTTGGCGCGAGGATATGCAAATCCACCCGGATCCACGGTGGATCCTTGTCTCTAGATATATATGCTCTTTTAACTTTAATGACTTCAAAACTACTAAACAGATTTACACCAAATTACAAAAAGGCTCTCTTTCTGAACCAAGAATCTAGTTTTCTGGCAAGGTTGGTGTAATTCCGTTCAGCGGTTCGGGCTGTAGTCATGTCTGAAATCCCTATGGGAAACTGCATGGGGAAAATGTGTTTTGGGACCCCCCTTTTTCTTGGCCCCTGCTTGACAGATCACCTGGAAACTTTCCAGACGGGAACTGAAGTGACAAGCAAACTAGTTTTGAAAAGTTTGTGAATATTCGTCAAATGGCGCCAAAGCTATTACCAAAACAAAAAACGCTTTTCCTATAGTAACTAGATCCTAAATATAACTACCTACTGGTGACTGCCACTACAATAGATATCATATATATATATTCCGTACAGTCAGATTTGCACATTTTCAGCAATTGCCTCGAGATAGATAGATAGATAGATAGATAGATAGATAGATAGATAGATAGATAGATAGATAGATTTGAAGGTTGCTCCACCAATTTTATTTCTGGTCCAATGCGTCCAATGTGTTCCCCCAGAGTGTTCTCTTGTAAAAATAAATAAATGCCACATGAAGGGTACAATAAGAAAAGTTGTTATTAAATAACGTGTATTCTCTCTCTCAGATATTGACAAAGCTGCATGTGACAGAAGTCTTGCCACAATCTGTCCTCACTAACAAACATGATGGGCAGTGCCAGCTCTCCATTGACATAGTCACTATGGGAATAATAGAGAGCAGGTCCTTGCTGCTGTACCACTCACACAGCAATACAATGTATATTTACACATGAGGCTGTGGAAGGAACGAAAGGGAGACCCAATTCCATATTCACACATTGCACACTTTTGCTTTTGTGGCCGGCTACACTTTGTTATGAAATGTGAGAACAAACGATTTATCAGGAAGAAGGCCTTTATTGAGGCCAAAATCTGCAAAGAGTTCCTTTGCAAATTATTGCAATCAATAATACTGTCCTGCATATATATGGAATACAGAATATTGGCTAGCAACATGTAAAGGAAAGTATACGTTTACTAATGTTAATTCACATCTCTTTACTTTGGTGAAAATATTGGTGTCAATGTAAGTGCAGATTGATATTAAAAAAACAATATTTTGGTAACACCTCTCTAGAATAACAAAATGGCAAACACCCTTACTGTGCTTTGCTGTAGTATTTGATTATTATAGCTCGATACACAAATATTGCGAGAGGTGTAAACCATAGGAAGATTTGAAATCCTCTGCCAACAATCAATAGAGTGACGGCTAATTGTTCACTGGTGCAGATTCAAGAGCGCAGGAGTGATTGCCAGATATATGATGTAAAGTGAGGTTGCTTCCTCCCATCTAGAGCTAATACCAAAATAAAATAGTGGCGTGTGAAATTCCAGTAATTTCCTTCTGCATAATTACGCATCATTTCAGAAAAATTACATGAAATTGTGCAACATGCAAATCTGCCATTTAGTTCAATATTTTAGAGTAAAATTCGTCCTCATATTTAATGCGAGGATGCATTTCGTGCTAAAAAAGAAAAAAAACTCAATAGAATTTTACTCAAATTGACTTTAAGTTAAACAACATGTCATAATGGCGTCATTTCAGAAATTATGTCTAACAAGTGTAACACGAAATGCCAGAAAATATGCAAGATTATGCCAGCGTAACACACAGTTCACGTATGCCTAGATAAAATAACCATTCAGCCATTTCATAGAAAATGAGTACAAATTCAGTTAGTGGCAAGAGTGCAGTGAGAACGAGGACAATGTCATAAATGGGAGTCTAAATATTACAACACAACAAAGTTTGAATGTTGGAAGCAGGTTACAACTAACACAAGTAAGTGTTATGTGAAGCAAAGATCATTGAGTAAATAATCATCAAGAGGAACGAACCTCTAAATAATTTCATATTAGCACTAAAGTACCAGGGCCACCGCAATAGTGTTCACCTTCCTCAGCAAACTACCATTCTGAGGTATGGCACCACTCAATAACATGCCAATTTTGATGTAATCAAATTGATGTGTAGATGTGACATGGGTGGAGAACAAATCACCACATTGACACTGAAACTATATCACATGTTTAACTGTGTCCTGGCTTATAAGCCTTGAGAAAAAAGATGCTTGTGACAAATATATTTAATGGTACGAACAACTGAACAGTGGCATAAGCAGTTCAGGTTTGCCTAACTGAGGCCCAGTCAAAGACCTGGGCCAGTGGGGTAACATTTCTTAACGAAGGTGTCAAGGTACTCATCTGTGGATTCCCCCACGCATCACCTCTCAGTCCAACTGTATTTAACATCTACATGGCTCCACTGGCTAACCTCATCAGATCGCATGGCATCAACATACTTTCCTACGCAGATGACACCCAGCTGATACTCTCCCTGTCAGACAAGACCCTTGCTACAAAAAACAACTATACCACCTACATGACCACGGTAGCTACCTGGATGAGAGCCAACAGTCTAAAGCTCAACTCAGACACAACTAAAGTGGTGATCTTGGGAAGGAAAACCTCTTCTTGGGATTCCACCGGGTAGCTGGCAGACCTCGGCTCCAAACCAAACCACACTACTCCACAAGCTCGACATGACAGCCCATGTAAACACGAAAACCTCCACTGGTATCTACATCCCAAGAATGCTGCATAAAATCCTCAAGTAGATATCAAAGAACACTATGAAAATGGCCAAACAGGCCCTGATAACCAGCAGACTACACTACAACAATGCACTCTATGTAGGAATCACCAAAAGCTTCTGAACAGGCTCCAAACCTTCCAAAACACTGCAGCAAGACATATGCCCAGCCTACCATGCTGCACCCACATCACCCCACACCTCAATGAACTTCAGTGGCTCTCCATATATAAACGCACTCAGTTCAAACGCCTCACAAACACACACACACACACACAAAGCACAACACAGGGCTCGCCTACCTCAATAGTCGTGTACACTTCCAACAACCTCTAAGGCGTCTCCGCTCAGCCGGACTTTCACTAGCACATGTACCCCGCATACAGATAAACATAGTCGGGGGCCGCACTTTCTCTTACATCTCCCCCAATGTATGGAACGACCTCCCACATCACAACAGAGCCTCCTCATCACTTCTTGTGTTCCACCAGTAACTGAAGACCTGGTTCTTCGAATAAGATCACCTAGGAGACAGTGGCCTACTTCCTCATGACTACCCTCACTAATTGAGCACATCTGCTCCATTAGACAGGTCTCTACCGTTCTCATAAAAACCCATCCTATTCAAAGAGTTGTTGTTATATGCTTTATTTTTTTTAGATTACCTCCTTCTTTTCCTGATCCGGCTTAAATAATCCCTGTGCCCTCACCACTACCTAACTATACAGATGTTACCACCGTGCCTACAAACTGAAGATAGGGTAGTTGTCATGAAGTAAATACCATTTGTATTGTCAAAGGCATACGCCTTTCATCAGTCCTCTTTTTCTCTGTATACTGCATTGGAGTTAGCCCTGCTTCAGCGGACAGTGTACTTCAGAAGATGTGATCCCTTCACTGCCAGACAGTGTAGGGAAATGTGACAACAGAGTCAGGCATGTTGTGACTTGACTCAATCTCAGTCTCAGTCAATGCAGTCCACTCTTGCATGAGAGGGAAAGTCTACATAAGACTGCCCATTGAGAGGCATGAATGTCGATGATGGAGTCTAGCGAGTGTTCAGCATGGTGGTGGCATGTCTCCCTGACACCGGATGACTCTGAAAAATTGATAGACATGTTGTACTGATCAACTGCAGGAGGATCAAGTTAATTAGGATATGGTAAAAACGTGGTAAATATATCTAGGGCGCTCATATCGAACATTAAAACTAGTTTGGACAAGGAAGTAATAGTGATTAGCCTATTTATTTTTATAATGAAATTTTAAATTCTTAGATGCACCTAATGGGATGCCAAAATGAAACCTGGATCAATATTTTAAAAACCTTAAGCAGAATGAGTGTTTGTTAATATTGTCTGTTAGTCATATGAAGCACAATATAAAGCTTATTAGACACATATGATTGATTAGTTTAGTTTACTTCTGTGGCTCTGAAACGTGGTATGAGTGTTACCAAATGCTAATGCAACTTTACTACTAAAATAACTTAACTCTTATAATATGTTTATGCTCTGAAGTAGCCACCAGTGCACGTGGAGTATTAACAATCTTCAATGATGTAGCATAACAGTAAATGAAACGTTCTACCTCGAAATACACATGCAGAAAAAACACGAAAAGAAATGCCACTTTGATAAAATCGTACAGACAAGAGAGGCCGGATTTGCTTTAAAGGAAAACAAACCAAATAAAAAAGAATGAACAAAGGCTATTTCTTTACAAGGTGGTTATGCTAAAATGACACTATCAACTGTAACGTTCCCTGGAAATTGCGATATATTCTAAGTCTAAGGTCACAGACATTAGAAATTATTTTAAAGAAATGATTAATCAAAATCTCATAATGAATGTGTTGTTTATGCATCAGACAAGTGGCACATTGCCATTTTCGCTACACCTAGAACTCTGAGCACGATTAAGGGACAGTTGGTGATCCTGATTTAGGGCAAGAGCAACACGCTCAGATATCTCAAAGTCTGATAGCTGTGAGAAAGAGTTTGATTAAGGGAAGTGGTGAAGAAGCAGTCCATGGGCTGCAATGAGTGTTACTTAGGTTAGTCATTTGGTTTGCAGGTATCCAGGGATTTCTTGATGAAGCGCATAGCTAGTAAATTGCAGAGCTGTTGAGAGGATGCAAATGCGTCTGTTCTCAATACTATAAGTAGAATTCAAACAGGACTATGAAGAGTTCCTTTCGTGGGTGGATGAAGACCGTAAGATACCTGCAGTAGTACCTCTGATTTGTATTGACATTTTGTGATATCTCAGTTGTTGGTTCAATGTTAGCTTGGCAGTTGCATCTGTGCTGTGCTTCCATTTATGGTCTAGGATAAGGTTCTTAGATCGGAGCACTGCAATCTTGGGTTACCATTTGTATTGTGTTAATTGGTGATAGAGTCAAAGACTTTGTGTGGTCAGACAAGGCAGAATATCATAGAATACTCTGGACTGAGGGAATACAATTGCTTTGCTGTATGATATGAACAGGCACCATGAAATAAATAGGTATATCGTTGTGGTCAATCCATAGAAGTGGGTACGGCTGATGCATTTCAATGGCTTGAAGCTTGGAGAACATGGAATTCAAGGAATGCCCAGCTGTATGGGTAATCTCAGAGAAACATTGTTGAAGTTGGAAGTTTCCAGAGTGAGTAAGGTTGATTTTACAGCACTGTGACATGGAAGGTCACTTCAAGTATAGAGGTCACCATGGATGATCAAAGAGGGGTGGTTTGCGAACCACTAATGACAAAGTTCAGCAAGAACGAGGAAAGGCCCAATTATCCGATGGAGAATCATAAATTAGTAGGAAGAAAGTAAAGATTTTAAGAAGATGCATCATATGAAGTGGCATTCACAATTGGAGGCAGGAACTTCCTGGCATGCAAAGACTAACAATTAGTTGTGGATGATAATAAGCACTGGATCATTTATTTGGTTGGTATTGTGGGACAATCTTATTAGCATCTTGGATTGCTTCATGGGTAGGGGTCTGTGAAATTGTGTGCTTTTTCATGAAATTTCTGATATTTCTGAAATTTGCATGAATGTCGCAGAATATAGTTTGCTGGTGTCTTGTGTGACCATTTCATGCGAGGACAGATCATGTGTAAAAAGTCATGTCAGGTACTGGAAGGAGACCGTTTTGAGTTGAAAGTGTCTCTTGGTGAGACATTTTCTGCTCAAACCAGTATTCTACAAGAAATCAACGATGCAAAATAGTCTAATCTAAAGTTTTGTGAATTAGGTATATTTTGCATAATGCAAAACTCAAAAATTTGGAAAAGTTCTTGAGCATGTTTAGTATTTGTCCATGCCTGTTCATGCATAATGGTAGTGGCATCGCCTGCCAGACAGGTTTTAGTGATAAAACGTAGGCCAGGTCTATGATCATTGAGCAGATCATGTATGTGGTAATAGTTTTTAGGCATGTATTTAGCACTGACCAAAAGGCAGAGGATGGGAAAGAATAAGATGGAGTTTGAAGTAGCTTCAGTTAAAGGGTGGAGGATAGGTGAAAGTGAGCATAAGGGATTGTGATGGGAAAACTTCAGGCATGGAATGAGAGAATTAGCTGTGTCTGGAGGAGGGGGCAACAGTGGGACAGAAAGCCAGGAGGTAGAGACAGATGAGGGAGTAGCTGTAGAGTTTTCAGACAGACGGTGGAGTAGGTGGATCTATGTCACCCATGGTCAGTCTACAGTGATCAGAATGGAGAGAATGGACTGAGGAGAAACATCATGTAGTGTTTTAGTGTCAAATGCAGAGTAGAAGTAATGAACTCACAGCGCATCACAGCCTAAATACGAGGTCAAATTTAGCTGCACTCAAAGGAGGGGTGGGCGAATAATTCCACTTGGAAACACTGGCAATAGTCCGCCAACCTCCGCGTGGGAGAGTTTTTTCTTGCACATGGTTCATCAACGTTAAGTTGGCAAATGTATGTGAGAATTTGCTTCTCCTAGCATGATTGATGGGCACTAAAATGCCTCTCAGCGAGATTTCTCAAAGCAGGCAGTCAGGGCAGGTAACGACTGTTCTTGTTGAGCAAGCTGCTGCTACTCGAGTGGCAGAAAGAAGCAGTGCCCTCTGTTCGTGCTGATTTTACAGCACGGAACAGGCTCCCGGTGCTAAAAATCAGCACGAGCAGCGCGGCGTGCCGTATTCCACCCACTCACGGAACTCCGCAGAATCTTGCAGAGTTTTTATGTAACTGCGGAATTCTGCAGTGTGAAACTACACGACTTCCACCTCCCCCTAACACAAAGGCCTCTTGAACTGCATATGTTAACAAAGGATGTGATTTTGTACTAAACAGGTCTACTATGCACCTGGAAAAAGAAGCAGAATAGTTTTCAAATGCAAAAAAAAAAAAAAGATTGCAGGTGGCATGACACACACCAAAACAAAGTCATAAACTAAGATTTTAAAAAGCTTTGCATAGATGCATTCATGCAAGTAAAAAATGCTACCCATATTAAGCAGGATGTGAAGGAGGAAATACATCAAATATGGGGTAAAACATATGTGAATACTCTAAAGCCCCGTCAGATCCTAACAGCACCATTAGAAGCTGAAATATTACTACACACTGAAGTCCCTTGGTTTTCAAAGGTGGAAAAAGAAACTTTTCTTCTTCTATGTCCATGTAATCCTATGAGGGAAACTTTTGACTACCAGTTTAAGCAATTTAAAAATGTATTTTTAGGCCAAAAAATGTCAATGCAAAACTTAGTCTAAAATCCAAGGAAAAGCATTTTGGTTCGTATTTCTTTCTGCCCAACTATGATTACAATGTACAACAGTTAATAAAAAAATTATTGATGTACTCCAGCGAAATAAAACAACACAAACTCATCGCCCATAACTGCATTTTGAGGATAAACGCTGTTCAGCCCGGGAGGATGAGAAGGCCACTTAAGAGTGAAATAAGATCAGTCTACTTCAGGTTTCTGTTAAGCCAGCAACGTTGTTGCTGTAAGTGAAACTGCTGTGCACATGAAGGAAAAATCATACCAAAAGATTTTGTCAAAGGACAAGGGTTAAAGGTGAACCACTGTATTGTGCACTACGGTTAGCCGGAACTAGTAAAGCAAGCTAC
Source organism: Calotriton arnoldi (assembly GCA_963921515.1). Classification (NCBI taxonomy): domain Eukaryota; kingdom Metazoa; phylum Chordata; class Amphibia; order Caudata; family Salamandridae; genus Calotriton; species Calotriton arnoldi. The sequence continues at coordinate 530,236 of CAWUFW010000716.1, forward strand.
CATTGTATGATAATGCACTGCTGGAATCATGGTTCCATGCTCTGACGTCTCTTTGTTAAATGTCAACTTCTTCCCGAGCTTTCCTCCAAAACTAACCCTCCCTCCTATCTCCAAGTATGTATTGCATTCTCCAAAGTATCTGATTTCCTTCTGTTCTAATTAAGCGGTTGTATTCCATTGTACTTACTGTTAAGCGAATTTAAGTAAATGGGAAACTACAACATATTTAAACAATGCTCAAAAAGATGCTTGTATTTTCTGAAAATGACTCGCATACACTTGTGTCTTGTGCATGATATTGAAAATACTTAAATAAAATAAAAAAGCAAATTAACTTTATGCACAAATCAAAAAACACATATTGCAATTTTAACAAGAATTGCCGAAGTGTGTAGGTCTGGTGTTACCTGCTAAATATGCTATGCTTATTTTGTTTGTGATTTTTAAAAAATGTAATTAAAAAAACCTTTAAGATGGCCATCATTACGTCCAAATGCGTGAGCACAAAAGTGCACACATGGATAGACATCTTGAAATTTTTGGGGTGAAAATAAATATTGAAAGATGGCACATCCAGGAGCACATGGTACCACTCCTTCTGTCTCCTAAACACTGGTTCAAGTGATCATAGAGAGGGCCCTGAGCCCGATTACAGCCACGATGTAACGCATTGCCTGAGTAGATAACATGATCTATGTTTTGATTATGCAACAGTTTCGAGCCTACACACTTTTAAATAAAACAGAATTCAACATAAGTGAAAAACTAATTAACATGAAAGACTGCTTCAGAGTGTGGTCCTGTGTGATTTACACCCTTCTATTGCTTGGGGACTAACACTTGAGTGAAATTCACTTTTTAAATCTGCCAGTGAAAAAACACTGCCTGAACTACGAGCGCACAATGGGGGATTCTACATCTTGTAAAACATCTGTACACCTATTTTAAAAAGCCTCTTTCTAGTGGTCGGGGATTCCCACAGCAGCTAAGTATGCTTTTTGTAATTAAAAACAAAACTCGATTTAGGTTGCTTGAAAGGTGCTTGCACAACACTTTGTGAAGACTAATTGCACAATTAGTTTGCCTGCTCTGCTTACTCTACAAGTGCCAACTTTTCGCGAACAAGATGCAATTTAACAGAACCGCTAATAGTGATCGGCATAGAGGTGTAATGCTTTTTTTTATTATTTGCAAAGGGAGGATGGGCCCACTACTGCTCTGCTTGAGCTAGACTGTCGATGTTACCTTGACATTTCTATTTTTCCCTAAAGAGGATCATGCGAGATAAGGTGCTGCAGCTGGGCTTATGCCAAGCCTTACAAGAGGATTAATTGTTGAACAAGTGGTTTGTTGAATGCTGTCAAGTCAGCTCAGCAGGAACGGGAAACAACTGCAAGGGTTGACTAGGGGTGCCACATGTGTAGGCATTCCATAGGTTTTGTGTTTCTGTTCAGGCTTTTTATTATCATTAGAAAAGAAAACAAAATATTCCGAGAAATGGCGGGGGAAGCTCGATATTGAAGGGAGCGAGTTTTTATTCTCACTTAAGTTAGGATGTACGGTATTGAAGGTAGCTAATCTACAAGCTCAACACTTTAAAACCATCTTTGAACTTTACTATACCCCTGCAAGAATAGCCCAATGGGGGGGGACGACTATGGGCATTTATTGCCCGCGCTGTCGCAGCGCGGAGGCCGATACGGTACATATGTTTGCCTCTTGCCCTATGCTGGATCCTTTGAAAAGGGCAATTGAACACTTTATGGGACAAACCTTGAGGATTCAAATAAGATTAACTAATGAATTAGTGGTTTTAGGTGTGGGCAGGGATGGAGTTCATGTAGCTCACCGTGAATTTGTATTTCTTGCCATGGCGGTTGTTAGGATTTGTGTGGCAGCCGCATGGAAGGACCCCAACCCTCCCACCTTTCAACAATGGGTATCACGGCTTTTAGCCATCTATAGTCTGGAAAAGGGTCTTTACGAGAAGAAAGGGTGGAAAGCTATGAAATTAGGGAAACTTATCTGGGCCCCATTAACGGATTGGAAGGCTAGATTGGAGCGACCCCAGCCATAATTTTTGTTATGAAAAATTAAATCTGTTATGATTTCAACAGCTCTCCCACTTTTTACTTATTGGGGAGGCGGGTATCTGGAAAGTAACAGAGTTAAAGAATTTTGTTTTGTCTGACCGCTTCGCTGAAGATATACCCATCAGACGACTTGTTTCCTGTCTCACTCTTCTTTCTTTTTCTTTCGATTTTCCTTTTGGTGTAAAGTAAACCTGTATAATATTGTATGGATTTGTGTAATGATGAATGAAAAACTGATGGTGAAAAATAAAAAAAGTTAAAAAAAAAAAAAGAAAAGAAAACAACACACTGGAATAGTACATCTAAAGCTGACCTTTAAATGCTTTCATACCCTTTTGTGTGCACTTCTCTCTCTCTCTTTCTCTTTTTCCCATGCTCTCTCAAACCTCTCACAGTGTCTCTTGCTCTCTCTCAATTTTTCTCTTGCTCTCTCTGTCTTAATGGCTATGGCTCTCCAATCATTCTTTTTCTCTCACTCTCACTCTCTCTCCTCTCTTTCTCATATTATCCCGCATTCACTCTTTCTCACTCTGTGAACCCGACTCACATAGCTATATCTACATGTAAGCACCGCGTCAATCTACCAAGTCGCTTTCTTAGGAGCATAAAATCACTTTTCTAATACACAAAATGTGTTTTTCAATGCGTAAAAGTAGATTTACTCACACAAAAAAAAATTCTGTCAGTAAGTAGCGACAGTGGGTGAAGCAGGCCAGTAACGAACCTAAAAGGATGTACACATTCGCAAATGCACTTGTTTGTGGGTATTCACAATGTTGACACACAAATATGGTGCCAAATATTGAAATATATTAGACATTTAAAAAAAAGCTATTTATATTTGTAATACAACATTTTGCATGTGCTGCCCTGCTGCACACAGTCCTACGATTTAAGTGACATTTTCAAGGTTCTCCCAAGTAGGTAGTGAGTGCTGAGAGTCAGAAAGTGCCAAAGAGAGCGGATGCTCTTCCAGATAGGTATTGTCAAAGGTGGGTGAGCAAGCGAACCATTCACTGGCAGAGATCCCTGTGCAGCCCACTGGTCCACATGTACCTGTGAGCGGCCTCTCACACAGGCCTGATCATGATTTTACTTTTGCTATCAATAAAAACAAACAGTCTGAAATATGTTGTATTCATTTGAAATCACTTGACAGCCTGCAAAACCTTTCTACAGTGAAGCCCTTCTACATGAGTATAACAGAGGACATACACTAGAGCAGGGGTCCACACCATTTCTGTAATAAGAGCTTCTCATGTTTGGTGGAAATCATCCCGAGCTACTGACATTTTTTCAGTTTTAATACTGATTACATCAGAAAATATTACATAAGGACCCACAATATGCAAGATTGTCAGCAGTGATCACCTGTGAACAGACATAATATCGAGTTGGAAATATCGAGTAGCAGTAATATCGAGTCCAAAATCTCGGACTATAAAAATATCGACAGTCAGAATATCGTTGTCAAGAATATCGAGTTGAAGGTAAGTAATATCGTTTTTTAAAATATCGAAGTAATTAATATCGTTAGCAAAAATATCGTTGTTAAAAATATCGTTGTTTTATTTAGTGTTATGTATTTTAGTGTGTATTTTATATGTATGTGTTCTATTTCTTTGTGTAAGTATTGCATTTGTTTTTTAATATATGTGTTAAATTTTTAGAAGTTAATAATTTTTTTTAAAGTAATTTTTGCATTTTGGTTTCGTAGTGGGTTGTGGGTTTATAGGGGAGTAGGGTGGGAAGTAATTTAATAATTATTAATTAATTTATATTTTTAATTATTTGGTATTTATGTATTTAAAATGTTATACTGTTAATTGTGATAAATAATTTATTGTTAATTATTTATTAATTGATTATTAATAATTATGAGTTAATTATTAATAATGTTATTTGTGTCATTTTTTTAAGAGTGGGTTGTGGGTTGATAGGGGAGTAGGCTGGGAAGTAATTTAATTATAATATATTTTATTACATTTTTTATTAGAATACTTATTTTAAGTTGTTTTATAGTGTTAATAGTGTGAATTAATTTATTATTGATCGCTTTTAAATTGCTTCTTAATTTTAATTAATTAATTATGTTAATAGTGTTATGTTTTACAATGTTGGTGGTGTCATTTATAGGGGAATATGGTGGGAGTTAAAAAAAATTAAATTAAGTAATTGTTTGATAATTAATTTTAATTATTTTGCTTGAGTGGGAATAGTAAATTATTCACCTATGCAATCCAACACTTTCCCTACTGTTGCATTTGCTGGAGTGGGAATAGTAAATTATTCCTCTCCGCTATCCAACACTTTCCCTACTGTTGCTATTGCTGGAGTGGGAATAGTCATTTTTACCCCTACGCTATCCAACACTTTCCCTAGTGTTGCACTTGCTGGACTGGGAATAGTAATTTTATCCCCGCCGCTATCCAACACTTTTACTACTGTTGCACTCGATGGAGTGGGAATAGTAAATTATTCACCTTCGATATTCAAAACTTTCCCTACTGTTGCACTCGCTGGAGTGGGAATAGTAATTGTTACCCTTCCGCTATCCAATACTTTCTCTATTGTTGCACTCCTTGGAGTGGGAATAGTAAATTATTCCCCTCCGCTATCCTACACTTTCCTTACTGTTGCACTCCCTGGAGCGGGAATAGTACATTATTCCCCTTTGCTATCCAACACTTTCCCTACTGTAGCATTTACTGGAGTGGGAATAGTAATTTTATCCACTCTGCTATCCAACATTTTCTCTACTGTTGCACTCTCTGGAGTGGGAATAGTAAATTTTATACCCTCTGCTATCCAACACTTTCCCTACTGTTGCACTATCTGGAGTGGGAATAGTAAATTATTCCCCTCCGCTATCCAAAACTTTCCCTACTGTTGCACTCTTTGGAGTGGGAATAGTAAATTATTCCACTCCGCTATCCAACACTTTCCCTACAGTTCTACCTGCTGGAGTGGGAATAGTAAATTATTCCCCTCCGCTATCCAACACTTTCCCTACTGTTGTACTTGCTGGAGTGGGAATAGTAAATTATTCCCCTCTGCTATCCAACACTTTCCTTATTGTTGCACTCGCTGGAGTGGGAATAGTAATTTTTACCCCTATGCTATCCAACACTTTCCCTACTGTTGCTATCTCTGGAGTAGGAATAGTAATATTTATCCCTACGCTATCCAACACTTTCCTTAATGTTGCACTCCCTGAAGTGGGAATAGTAAATTATTCCACTACGCTATCCAACACTTTCCCTACTGTTGCACTTGCTGGAGTGGGAATAGTAATTGTTACCCCTCCGCTATCCAACACTTTCCCTACTATTGCACTCTTTGGAGTGGGAATAGTAAATTATTCCACTCCGCTATCCAACACTTTCCCTACAGTTCTACCTGCTGGAGTGGGAATAGTAAATTATTCCCCTCCGCTATCCAACACTTTCCCACTGTTGTACTTGCTGGAGTGGGAATAGTAAATTATTCCCCTCTGCTATCCAACACTTTCCCTATTGTTGCACTCGCTGGAGTGGGAATAGTAATTTTTACCCCTATGCTATCCAACACTTTCCCTACTGTTGCTATCTCTGGAGTAGGAATAGTAAATTATTCCACTCCGCTATCCAACACTTTCCCTACAGTTCTACCTGCTGGAGTGGGAATAGTAAATTATTCCCCTCCGCTATCCAACACTTTCCCACTGTTGTACTTGCTGGAGTGGGAATAGTAAATTATTCCCCTCTGCTATCCAACACTTTCCCTATTGTTGCACTCGCTGGAGTGGGAATAGTAAATTATTCCCCTACGCTATCCAACACTTTCCCTACTGTTGTACTTGCTGGAGTGGGAATAGTAAATAATTCCCCTCCGCTATCCAACACTTTTCTTACTGTTGCACTCTGTGGAGTGGGAATAGTAAATTATTCCCCTCCGCTATCCAACACTTTTCCTACTGTTGCACTCCCTGGAGTGGGAATAGTAATTTTATCCCCTCCGCTATCCAACATTTTCCCTACTGTTGCTGTTAATGTAGTGTCAAATGTAATTGTAAAAGATTATATTTTAATATTTTAAATTATTATATATATATTTTATTTTTATTTTTATTTTACTGGTATATGTATATATATATGTATTTATAATTTGTAGTATGTTTCTAACATTTTATAATTTATTATACTAATTATTTATAAATATTATTAAGTAAATTTATATATTATATTTTATATATATGTTTAATTATTTTAACATTATATTTATTATTTATTTTAAACATTTTCTAATTCTAACTATGTATTTTTAATTATATGTATTATTTACTTTATTTTACATTTTTTAAGCATTTTTAAAAAACGATATTTTTTACAACGATATTTTTGACAACGATATTTTTTTTCTCTATATTTTTGTACTTACCATGATGTAGATAGGACTTCGATATTCTGGACAACGATATTTTTGTCCGATATTTTTGTACCTCAACATTTTTGTTGTCGATATTCTGTCAGTGATCACCTCAGTGCATGAGGGATGAATCCCAGCATTAATGTAAGAAAGTGCTTTGTCTTTACCATTGTAGAACCTCTACATTGGTATTACATAACAGCAAAAGCTGCAATGCCCCTGGCACCAAGTTTATATTTCTAATAAGTCTCCCCAATACCAGCTCTGGAGTTCTGAAAATACACACATTTTCGCCTCAAATACATACTTTTCAATTTTGGCATAGATATAGTTATACAATCAAGCAAAAGCTTCTAATTTATTAGGCTGGGCTGCAGACAGGGGAGATACTTATTGGCAGCTGGAGAGCTAGTTGTAGCTCAGGAGCTATTCATAGGTGAAGCCTGCACTACAGCTTAAGCCTGGGCAGCGAGAGCAGTCAGCAGGGTCGTTGGTGGCTTTGAAGGGGATCCAAGACTTCCTAATAAACTGTCACTGGGCACTTTGGACTAAGGGGGTCCAAAAAAATCAAAAAGAGCAAAACTAATGATTTTAGCCTAAAATGGGTTTGTTGTAAAATGACTGAATCCTAAGAGTTGGGATACACTTTGGAGGAACCATAATGTAAAATTGGCTCTTTTGTTACAGGAATTTTGGGGTAAACTAGACTGAAAGGAAAATGTGCGCATGTACAGTATGCTTCCTGGCTTTAGCCACTTTTATAAAAAACAACCTCAAATTAGGGACAAGGAAACGATTGAAGAAATGGCAACACAGGAAAACCAGGAAGGCCAGGAGTGAGGAAGCACAGTGAATGGCTACTTGAAGCATTGTGATGCAATGAGTAGTTAATTTCCTCCCCATAAATAGCCAAAAGACAGGAAGAAACGTCATGTATGGGAACCATATAGGCTTGGAAAAGCTTATGAAATTAGATGATATAGGCCATCTTGCATTGGGATGTTAATATCCTTTCCAGATCTCCTATCAGAGGACATCTGTGAAGAGGACCAAGCAGGAGAGAAGGCTGACATGTACTCACCCAGTGAGAGGAACACCATGGGAAGGAACTGCACAGACGTGCTGGCTGCAGAGAGATATGTGAGGGCAGGGAAGGCAGTGGCCCGCAGGTGCTGCAGCAAGGCTGTCTGCACACAAGTAGCAGACGGGGGAGCGCACCTGCCTACCTGAGGCCAGGTTAAGAGAGAGGCGGGGGACAGCCGCCACAGGAGTGGCACAACAGTATGTCCCTACCCTGAAGCTTCAAATTTGTCTGAAAATGTGTGGAACCAACTCTGGAGCATGAACTGAGGAAACATCTTCCCAAGATCTTTTGTTGGGGGGATGCCCTTTTCAGTGAGTCAGGAATTTGAGCCTTTTGCAAAAGATTCGAGAATCACGTATCTCCTAAAATTAAATTTCATGCACTTCCCGCCTGAGGCAAAGTTTAAAGAGCAAAACAGACAAGACAGTGGTTGCATTAGTGGCACAACAGTACTACAGTAGGATGCAATTCACCTACATGTCTACAGTGTCAAATATAGGCTTTAGATATTGTTAGGGATTGGGTTTCTGGTTAGCAGAGGTATGCACTCTGTCCAAGCAGGAACTGCAATCCTGGTCAGGGTAAGTGTAGTACACACTAAAAGTTTACCTGTGCTCACCCTCTGGTAGCTTGGCACAGAGCAGTCAGGCTAAACTAAAGAGGCAATGAGTAAAGTATTTTTGCGCACATACACACACATAGTAACACAATGAAAACACCAGAAAAGAACTCCATACCAGTTTAGAAACATAGTCAATGTTTATATGAGTAAGACAAAACCAAGACAACAAAAATCCAACATACACAAGTCAACATATGAATTTTGCAAGATTAAATCAAAATGCAGTGCTTAGAAGTCAATAGGTCCAACTGGGGCTATCTGGTTGCACTTGATTGGGGCAAATCAAAAAACAAAGTCAGAACGCGATGGAGCTTGTGCTGGATACAGGAGTCACACAGACCTGCTGACAGTACTTGGATGCGTTGATGCTCAGGGACAATGCGTTGAGATCCAGAGGTGATGTGTCACTGTTGTAGGAAATGTGTTGGTTCCGAAGTCGGGCAAAGTTGTTGATGAGTCAATGTCATAAGTGCTGTGCTTCAGTTGCGAGACATCGATGTCGAACCAATGGGCCAAAGTGTCGGTTAGAAACCATGCCAGGCCGGGAATGTGTAAGAATTGGGAAGGGGCATCGCGGAAGTCGGCAATGGGTTGTCCGAGTGTCACGCAGCAGCGGTGATTCAGAGGTGCTGCATCGGCAAAGTCGGGCTCCATTGTAAGTCAAGGTCATTGTGTTGCGCAATTGGTGAGCGGGTTCCACGGCTTCGGTGCAGTCAGCGGCAATGCATCAGTTTTTCAGGGAATGCGCCTGTTTTGAATGATGCTTTGGATTTAATGCATCAGTTTCTTGAGTTGCAGCACCAAACACTCACTTTCAAGGGCCCAGTGCTGGATATGGCACCCCTTGACAGAGCAGGACTCACGGCAGATGAGCCCAGGTGCTGGTAGCAAGATACAGGTGAAGTGTCAGCTCCTCGCTCTCACTCTAGCTCAGGAAGACCCATCAGCCTGGTGCTGGGCCATCAGGATATGCAGGGCACACCTCAGCTCCCTTTGTGTGTGACTGTCTCGAGGGAATGCACAAAGCCCAGCTGTCATCCAACCCAGACGTGTATTCTATGGACAGGCAGAGGCACAGAATGGTTATAGTAAAAAAATGCCAACTTTCTAAAAGGAAGAATTCCAAAGGGCACATTGCTCACGCACCCAACTGTCGCACTGCGATATAGGAAATGTTCCCCACAATAAACCATTTGTGGCTGAGTTATCCATTTAAACCATTTGATACCAATATTTTCAAAATTCTTATTTCATCAATTTTCCTCATGATTTTAGTCACTGCGGAGACAGCGGGATTTCACCAAGATTCTTTATTCAACTTTTCTCATGCCTCCTGCATGCCAATCCAGGCTTTTTAACAGTGACACGTCCAGGTCAATCATACAACGGAGTAGGCTCATTAGAAAATACCCAATGCATTTCAAGCCATAAGGCTCTTCGTCAGGGGTCTCTAAAACAGATGAAAAAAACTGCTGCTCAGTTGACTATTCAAATAAAACCTTCAATATGCAAAACTGTGTCCCAACGAACAATCCCCTTCCCAAATCACCCATCAACCATCAATACCCCCCACTCTAATCTTAATCACTAACCCAATGCACGTCCCGAACGCCCTCCTTACTCAAACCCTTCCCACCCAACCAAACTTCTACCATATCTGATGCAAAAAACTTGTGTGATGCAACCAAACCCCTACACCATGCTTTCCTTTACCATGCCAGTTCTCCTTAATGCCCAATACTGTGCAACTAATGCCTCATTAATACCCCTGCATCACAAAAATCCTCTACCCTCTTTCAAAATCCCTCAATCACATAACATCCACCCCACTGCCCTTTCAAAACCACCTTCCCTGTACCCTTGCTATCTTTCCTACTATAAGTTACCTTGGACAGCCGCAACCGGCAGTCTAACCTCCTCCAAACTGTTATCCCTCTCCCTCCCATGCGGCCCGTAATTTAAACCGTATTCTCACTCATGTTGCCAATTAAACCTGATGTTTCCTTGATTAACTGTCGTCACATAACCTATTCACCCAATAGCCGTGCTTCATTTCTCAAACATTCTATCAAGAACTCCATCTCCCATAAGGCACTTCCCGTTCCCTGAGCAAAAATAAACAGAATTTTACCGTACTAAACCCTCCAAAACCCCTAAAACATATCGAACCCCATATGACATGTGACAAAAATGCGAAGTAATCTCTGAATAATAAAACCACAATGTTAACTCGGAAAAATAAAACATAAGCTAAAACAAAAAATGTGTCCACTGCAACATAAACAAAATGCATGCAGATAAAAGAAACCAAATAAACAAAATGAAATAAACTGTCTCTTGAATCAGCTGCAGTTGTTCACGCTAAGTATTAGCTCGATCGTAACTCCATAGAATCCACTCCAATGTTTCACTGTCTCCGAAGTGATGAAATACTTTTACTCTACGTTTTGGCAAAGTTCAACATTCTCCATGGGGTGCAATCTCTTTTGGGACGATATTAATTGCTGAGCAGAAAAAGTTACATTCAAGTTTGCACTCCTTCCCTTATTGAGGAGTGCAAACTTGAATGTAACTTTTTCAACTTTCTAAAAGGGGCATTTTCAGACCTGCAATTTAAAAACAAACTTCACTAAAAGGTGTGTTTTTGAATTGTGAGTCCAGAGACACTAAACGCCAATTATCTATTTGCTCTCAATTGGAAGTTACACTTGTAAAGTGTTACAAGGCAGCTCAAATGCTAACCAATGGGAGAGATAGGCTTGCTGTAGTGGAAAACGAACTTAGCACATTTTTACTACCAGGACAAGCACAACTCAAAAGCACATGTCCTACCTTTGAAATACACTGCATCCTGCCCATGGGGCCAGCTAGGGGCTACCTCAGTTGTACCTTACATGTAATAAAATGGAAAGTTTGCACCTGGCAAGTAGGTGAATTTGCAAGGTCGACATGGCAGTTTCAAACAGCACACACAAGGGCTGCAGTGGCAGGTCTGAGACAGGTTTAAGGCTACTCATGTGGGTGGCACAATCAGTGCTGCAGGCCCACTAGTAGCATTTGATGTACAGGCCCTGGGCGCATGTAGTGCTGTGTACTTGGGACTTATTAGTAAATTAAATATGCCAATCATGGCGAAACCAAATGTCATTACATTTTAGTTACAGAGCACATGCAGCTTAGCACTGGTCAGCAGGAAAAAAGTGCCAAGAGTCCTAAAACCAGCAAAAATAAAGTTCAGCACACAGTCAAACCAGGAGGGCAGAAGGCAAAAAGACAGACAAAATCACACCAAAAGATGCTAGGTCTAACATATATTCAAATACTAGTTAGCAGTTGGATAACTGCACTTGTTTACCTCTGCTATATGTTATGTTATGTAATGTTAATTTGGTATTTATAAAGCACACAGCTACTCCCAGGAGTGTCCCGGTGCTGAGCAAAAAACCACATAACAGCCGCAGAAAAGACTCCCAAGGCAAAAACGGCGAAAAACAGATTAAAGTTGGAAAAGCCATGTTTTGAGCTTTTTCCTGAAGGTGAACAGGTCCTGAACCTGTCTAAGGGACAAAGGAAGGCTGTTCCATAGGCGGGAGGCGACCACTTGAAAAGATCGTCCTCCAACCCGGGAGAGCAAGACTTTAGGAACAGGAATCAGAAGCTGAGCCGAAGACCTCAGAGTCCGTTGTGGAGTGTAATGAGGAAATCTTTGTCTAAGGTAAGGGGCTCCAATCTGATAAAATGCCTTAAAGACCAAAATCATAGCTTTAAAATGAATTCTTTTCTGAACAGGGAGCCAATGCAAAGAGGATAGGAGAGGGGACGTATGAGTCCTGGGACCTGCCAGAAAAATGGCCCTAGCAGCCATATTCTGGATCACCTGTAAACGAGCAAGTAAGTAGCCGGGTAGTCCCAAGTACAAAGAGTTGACATAGTCCAATCTCGAAATCACCAAAGCTTGGACAATGATTTTTCTGTGAGGGACAGAAAGCAGGGGAAGAAAGTTCCTCAACATTCTTAAAACCCCAAAATATGTCCCCGCTACAGATTGGATCTGAGACTTCATAGAAAGCGTGGCGTCCAATCTGACTCCGAGATTCTTAACCATGGTCACAGACGAGCTGGGGGGGACATATCCTGCGGCCACCGGTTGTGCCATGCCTCACATGGGCGAGGGCCAAAAAAGATAATCTCAGACTTTTCAGGGTTACATTTCAGTTGATTATCTTTCAGCCATGAGAAAACCTCTGAGAGACAGGAGTTTATTGCATGACCATCAAACTCAGCACCCTTCTCACAAGTGAACAACAACTGTGTATCGTCTGCATACGATACGATCTTAGCCCCATGTTGTTCGGCAAGAAGAGCGATAGGGGCCATATATAGATTGAACAAGGTTGGGCTCAAAATGGAGCCCTGCGGAACCCCAACATTCATGGGAGGAATGGCGGCAGAAAAAGGGGGGGACCAAATGGTTTGAAGACGATTATTTAAGAACGACCTGATCCATCTCAAGGCTATGCCACTGACACCGCCCTCCACCAGTCTTTGTACCAGTCTATTGTGGGGCACGGTGTCAAAGGCCGCAGAGAGATCTAACAGTACCAGGACCGCGTTGCCTCCCCTATCAAGCGTGGCTTTTATAGTTTCAGCAACTTCTAAAAGGGCCGATGCAGTGCTGAAGTTCGCCCTAAAACCTGACTGACTTGGGTGCAAAAGATGATTGGTCTCAATATAGTCAGTGATGATGGAATTGACATATTTCTCCAAAACCTTGGAGAAGAAAGGTAACAGGGATATAGGTCGATAATTACCAGCTACCTCTGGGTCAGCCGTGTGTTTTTTTAACAATGGAAGAATTCTCGCGTGTTTCCAGCAGGGAGGCATATGTCCCTCCCGCAAGGCGTTGTTTAAGATCTGATTCACAGTAGGATTAATCACCTCTGCAATTACAGACAACACCTTAGCGGGACAGGGGTCGGCAGGAGAGCCTGACTTCAAGGACTTATAAGGGTTAAAGATTGGTCCATAGAGATGTCGGGGAACTGCATAAGGGAGAACTCAGAGCTAACAGCAGCGCTAGGAGCATCTAGGTCTGCTGTTGGAGCCGATGACTGCATTTCAAAAGAGTCCTGTATTTTCCTAATTTTATAGTGGAAAAAAGAGGCCATCATATTAGACCATTCACTTGTTGGTGCAAACGGGCATCTAATAGCTGCAGGCAATGAAAATTTTTTAACAATGTTATAGAGTTCTCTACTTTTATTGTCGGCCTGATCGATTTTCGTGGAGAAGAAAAGTTTCTTACCCTCACGAACTTTTAGGTAATGATCTCTCAGTGCAGTTTTAAAAATAGATTTGTCGTGGGCCATGTAATTCGCCCGCTATTTCCTTTCTAAGTGTTTACATGCACTTTTACTTTTCCTTAGAGCTTCCGTGTACCAAGGGGCCGAAGCACGATTCACCTTATCCACCCTCAGAGTAGGGGGGGCCAGTTCAGAGGTTCTAAGTAGCAGCCACTCCTTCAAGGAGTGCACATCCCTTTCAAGAATCCCACAAATTGGGATAGGGTGGCACTTTGCATCGCCTCAGGAGTAATCATATTGAATGGCCTAAAACTGCTGGCACAGACCTTTTCCTGAGATCGAGACCTATCCAGTTCCCTAGGGACTCTGAAATTTATCAGGCAATGGTCCGACCAGATAAGGGGGAGAGGGACCTCCACTTCTATCAGTTTAGAAGAAAAGATCTGGTCCAGTGTGTTGCCCTTCTCGTGAGTAGGGAAGTGGACAAAGGGTGTCAGGTTTAATATGTCAAGGGATTCACGCAACTTAAGGGGCTCAGGTTCCAATGGGTTATCCATATTTAAATTGAAGTCGCCAAGAACCAGGCAGTGACTATATTTAGCAGCTAAGGGAGAAATAAAGTGGCTGATCGCCTCCAAAAACTTCCCAGCCGGCCCCGGCGGGCGGTAAATAGCCACCCCCACTATGGACTGATGGGCCGAGATAGTTAAAAGGAAGCCCATAGACTCAGCCCCCTCGATCTCCGTAAGCGCTAAGGGTACACAGCTGTAGGTGCTCTTATAAATTAGGGTCACACCCCCAACCCTCCCTTCGCGGCGATCTTTCCTCAGAATCTGATAACCTGAGGGGATCGCGCCTGCGATAGTGGGGTTTGAAGCCTCAGTCAGCCATGTTTCTGTTAAAAACATCATGTCAGGGCTAGAGTCAGTTAGTAGTTCATAGAGTTGTAGCTCATGTTTTTTAGCTGAGCGTATATTTAGCAGTGACGCTAGTAGGTGCCTACCGCCCCCTCCCAGCTGGGCTTTGTTGATAGCCGTATTCGGTATCATACTACAATTCCCTAGGGTACAGGAGACCTGCCAACTACAATCCTTGCAAGCAGCATCCTCACTCAACGGCATAGGGAGGTGGGGCCTGCAGCTCATACACCTACCGATATTAAGTAAGTTCTCTCTGTCATATTTGATAGCTTTGGGGCGCTCTGTAGGTAAACCGACAGCATTTCCAGAGCCGGCCGCCTCCGGGACGCTGACGGGCGCAGACGGGCTTGCCTTAGGCACGCGCGCCCGCTGCACGCTCGCGCAGCGTCCACTTTTGTAGCCCGCATAAAAAACAACTAGACCGCGTCCGTCCCAAGAGATGGCGGCGTTGGTAGAAGTATTTTGAAAATCAGGGTTCGATTCCCCCTCCCACTCCAGCAGGAATTTCAAGATTAAAAAACACCCTCAAATTCAAGCAAAGTGCACAATTTTTAAAAATCAAGATGCTTTAAAAATCACGGAGTAATTAAAATAGGTGACAGAAGAGCAGTGCAAATAGCAGCAAGTGTCTACAGAGGGACCGAGTGTCTGCTCTGTTACGGGTTCGAGCGCGCTCGCGCAGCATCCACTTTTGTAGCCAGCATAAAAAACAACTAGACCGCGTCTGTCCCAAGAGATGGCGGCGTCGGTAGAAGTATTTTGAAAATCAGGGTTCGATTCCCCCTCCCACTTCAGCAGCAATTTCAAGATTTAAAAACACCCTCAAATTCAAGCAAAGTACACAATTTTTAAAAATCAAGATGCTTTAAAAATCACGGAGTAATTAAAATAGGTGACAGAAGAGCAGTGCAAGTAGCAGCAAGTGTCTACAGAGGGACCAAGTGTCTGCTCTGTTACGGGTTCGAGCGCTGCGCGCAGCGTCCACTTTTGTAGCCAGCATAAAAAACAACTAGACCGCGTCCGTCCCAAGAGATGGCGGCGTCGGTAGAAGTATTTTGAAAATCAGGGTTCGATTCCCCTCCCACTCCAGCAGCAATTTCAAGATTAAAAAACACCCTCAAATTCAAGCAAAGTACACAATTTTTAAAAATCAAGATGCTTAAAAATCACGGAGTAATTAAAATAGGTGACAGAAGAGCAGTGCAAATAGCAGCAAGTGTCTACAGAGGGACCGAGTGTCTGCTCTGTTACGGGTTATAGTAAGGATAATTTGTTGTTGTCAAATATAAGTGAGAGAACCATTTCCTTTGTAATGACCCCAGGCAGCGGGTAGGTACTGGTGACAGATGAGTGTGTGATGAAAAAGGAATAACTTTTTTATGCTAATCTTTTTTAGGGCTCTAGTGTTTATCATCTGATCTGTTTATCCAGTATTCTGCAATGTCTGCAAATGAGGTAGAGAGCTGCGTGGTGCAAGCAATCATCAGCTCATTGTATACTGTAACGTTAAAATTAAACAAACTTCTCTAAGCTTGCAAAAAGCTTCAAATAATGGGTGGTTGGTTTTATTGGCCATTGATCAGCACATTACACATAGAGGACAGCAGACAAGCTTATTTGCAAAAACTGGCACTACAATAGAGGATGTAGGAGAAAGTCTTGCCTACTCCAAGAGCATGAAATTTGGAAAAGCTTGCACATTTTCTAGTCTCTATGAAATTTCTGAACTGTTTTCCTAAGGCCAGCGGAATTATGCTTGCGACACTTAAAGTTAGTGGATTACATTTTTTGCAATGGTTTTAGTCGTGTACTCATACACAAACTCTTAATCTGGAAATGTACGTGATTCTGATTGAAGTACACTGTACAACTTCATGAAGTGCAAAACGTGTTCTTCAGCAATGAAAATACCCTTTTACACCATTAAGCAAAATGTGTTTCAATAAATCCTTTAGATGTGCAAAAGCAAAACCTATGATACTTATCACTTGTCAGAAAATGTATCTTAGGTTAGGGCAGTATAGGGGTTTGGAGTGAATCTGTGGGCCTGAATCTCTTCTCTGAACACAACTCCAGAGAACCCTGAAGAATCATCGCTGTATAAATAAACAATGCAAACATATTGACCACAACTGCACATTTATTCTCTCCTTTGCATTAGTCTGCTTTTATTGCAATATGTATGAAACCAGTCTTAATGTGTGTTTAGATTTTAATTCTTGGGTTCTATAGGCAACTATGCTTAGGATAAAGAAATACTCATTCAAATGAAATGAGAAACTAAGATAAGCATTTATATGTAAGTAAACAAAGTTGCATCTACAGATTGATCTAAATCCAAAGCTGATATAATATCTAACTATCCATAGCTGGAGATGAGACACAGTTTAATGCTTTGCTAAATGAAGCAATTGGCAGATTGGACAGAGTCGTAATGAAAGATTGCGTTCAAGCCCAGTGCTACCCTTTGCATTAGACACATGTTCAGGCCAGCACACAGATAGTATCTCGTTTTGATCTTACTATTTCCTTGGGCATAACTTTCAGGAACATTATCTTGGCAAGGACATCAGAAACCTGAGCAAAAATCAATCTGCCCACTATGCTGATTACTCTCGGTGTACGCCATAATAATTTCCATATAATATCTACATCTCGGTTAATAGAGAACTAAAGAAATTGGGAGGAAGAATGTCCTAACTTGCAGTATAATGCTCCTGATGAGTAACTTTATGAACATTTCAACCCATCCAATCACTTTGGATTATTATTCGTGACTTCCATGGACAAAGTATGAGTGCCAGATAAGTGGATGACCAGGGAATGCTTCCTTCAATTTGTTTACCATGGTACTAAGACAAGAAACTTCACGTAGTCATCTTTTCAGATGATTCCAAATGCTGTCATGCTCTAAGTTTGCTGAAAGTGTATTCTTTTGGTTAAGAATAAGAACAGGCAATTGTTCTGGAAGTATGAGGCTAAATGGAGACTTTTTTTGCTATTGCTTACATACTTTAAAAACAATGAAAAATCAATTTAATTTTCTGAAAGTCTGATAAGAGTATCAGCAGTGTTAGACCTGTCATCCTAGGGTGGTCTTCCTCCAACTTTTTGCCTGCTTACCCCCGCTTTTTGCTGTATCATTTTATTGCTCTTTTGACTCTGAACACTTTACCACTGCTAACCAGTTATAAAGTGCATGTGCTTCTCCCCTAAAACATGGTGACATTGGTATATACCGGATTGGCATATTTAGTTTACGTATAAGTCCCTTGTAAGGTGTTAGGGCCTGTAATCTAAATGGTACTATTCGGCCTGCATCACTGGTTGTGCCACCCACACAAGTAGCCTTTTAAACATATATCAGGCCAGCCATTGCAAGGCCTGTGTGTGCAGTTTACTGCCACCTCGACTTGGAATTTAAAAGGTCTGGCAAAGCATTAAACTCCCCTTTTATTACACATAGATCACCCATAATGTAGGCCCTAGGCAGCCCTAAGGGCAGGGTGCTGTGTAAGTAAAAGGTAGGGCATGTACTTTTAAGTTTTACATGTCCTGGTACTGACAAACAGCTAAATTTGTTTTTCACTACTAAGAGGCCTACACCTCTCATAAGCTAGCATTGAGAATTCCTTAAAACACTTTTAAGCTGTAATTCCTGATCAGAAAGGAGTAGCTAAATCATGTTTCATATGCTCGGAATGGTAATGTTAAATCCTCTTTAGTGGTAAGGTTGGATTTGGGGTTACTATTTTAGAAATGCCACTTTAAGAAAGGGGACGTTTCTCTGCTTTTAACTTTGTTCTGTGTGCCTGCAGCCTGTCTCCAGTACACGTCTGAGCTGGCTGACAGCTGCATTTTGTGCATTCACTCTAGGCAGCCACAAACATGTTGATTAAGTGTGTTTTATATTTGAATGTATGTTTCGTTTGGTTTTCCTACTTTTGTTTTCTTTAATTGTATTTAATATAGTGTGCTTCAACTTCTTTTGACAAAGTTCTCGCTACAGGTTTTCAAGGACATTTCCGTTGAGTTTAAAACTAAATTGGTTTCATCCACCGACTTTTGAAGAGACCAAAATGTGCTGATTTTCTGCTGCAGAGTTTGCCAAGGAAAGGGTTCCCATATCTTTCTGCCGGACCTCAGCTGTTCTAGAAATATATAATCATTCGGCTGAGTGTTAGCTCTGACCATCACGCGCACGCTCTGCTTCCGATTAATGTGCTCCACACTAACACTGTCGGATATTGTGATGCATGTCAAAGTACTGGAGCATATTTTACTAACAAGCTCTCGCCTTCATGCTCAGTTACCGTTTACACTGCCTCCGGTTAACCTTTTTATGAACTTAATCCGAGCTAAACCCTCATCTCTCTATCCGTTTCCTGGTTCGGAAAGGGACATAAAGGGTTTATCATAAGCTTATTGCGCTGCGCATATGCCTTCCCGAGACAACCCCCTCCGACTACGCTAAAAAGGATGCTGCCCTTTAAGAAACAGTTCCTATAACCCACGGGGCCTTTGTTTATTCGTGGACAGCGGATTCTTACTCACATGGACAGCGACGTCCCTTGTCGTGGTGTTGTTCTGGGTGGCACACGGACATGACAGTTGCAATCTCACATCTTGCACGCTCCGCCGGCGCGCTCTTGTTTAATTAGACGTGTTGCGCGCATCACTAGGATTTACGGGTGTCCTTTAATTCTCAAAGTGCGGCTCAGGACTGCTTGATGCCTTATTAACCAATACTCTATTTTGGTAGCATGCGCATAATTAGTACGGTTTGTTTTGTATTCAACAATGACATGGCATACACTGAAGAAGGTGTATTCAAGGGTAACTGCTGAGCTGCAGTTAGTGTGGACGCCTACGAAAGCATCATCAACACGATGTACCGGCAGCAGCTAAATAATCGAGCCATTCTCAGGAATTTCTCGTTGTTCTATAATTTTCGGGGAAAAAAACAACGAACACACGATATAACACCTTGACATAATCACTTTCCCAATGTATGAAGTCGTTTTTTACCTGGTAAATATCTATGTCAATGTTGTGCGTGACACTTAATATCAAACTTTTACTTTCCATTCTGAAGTGGTACAGGCCTCGCCTCGTAAAACATTTAAGAATCAAGCTAGGTATTTCCACCTGAAGAGAAAGCATGACGCAGTAGGTGAGAAAATGAGGCTCAAGGACACTCTGCGGATGCACTTGGAACTGTATGTTCCTCTTGTGTTAGGTTGTATTTTTCTTATTTCTATACTGTTTTATGCCACACACTGTGCTGATTGTGGACAGAAGAAATGGATAAGGCGCTAGAAGAGCAGAAAGTAAGAATACATTTGTCTCCTCCACTAGCATCTCACCTGTGCAGAAGCACAGCGAGTGGGCAAGAGAGGTGGGGGTCAGCATGAAAGGGCAGAGGAACAAAAGAGGAAACACAGAGAGGAGGAAAGGTCATGGCAGAGAGGTATAGCTCATTCTACATGGCTCAAGATATGTATAATTTATTAAATTATATTTTTGGACAAAGAGAACAATTAATTTATTGAATCTGGGACAAATGGACTGAAAGGACTTGCATTATATTTTATTGTAATTTTTTGTGTTCAGAAAGCATCATTCTTCATTTCAGAATCTGGTATGCCTCTTTGATCCCAGACTCATGGTGAACTCAAGTTGTTAGCACCATTTTTCTCTAAACCTACTGTACTTGCCTTTTATGGCTTTTCCCATCTCCTGAGTCACCACTCAGCAGCACCACCTGACTCTCCTAATAAAACAAGCATTCATAAAGCTAAATGTTCTCTGCTTTAAATGGCCACACTGCTAGCTTTGTCATTCCTAGTTGGCACTGGCATGCAAATGCATGCATGGAGAGACGTGCATGCATGTCCGTAAATCTTGCAATGATTTCCTGTTAAAGGGAACCCATTTCAAGATGGTCACCATATATCATTACGCATGACAATGCATGCATGCTCGTTGCGACACATAATCATGATGCATGCTTCAAGACACGTGATTATGCATGCGTCATGATGAAGGCAGCCATTTTAAACTCACTGTTCTAACATGTCGGAATGCCATGTTCGAAAGGTAAATTAAAATGGAGAAAAATAGAAAATAGAAGTGCTTACAGAGTGCAGAAATGTATGCGAGCAGTCCGGCAGCACTGCAAGTGATTGTAAAAAAAAAAAAAGTAATAATAACATAAAATAAACCATGATCAATGGGATGGGAAGCAGAATGAGGAGTGGGCAAGAATCATCTGGCGTATGGGAAAGTTGTACATAACCAAAAAGGCACATGGATGAGGGGTGTGCTACATTGAAGAAAAGGTAAGAGAACAACGAAACACATGCACACCCATGGAGTGCACAAAATCAAATAAAAAGAGTCCCTTAAGTATGCAGTGGAAGGATACATTTACCTCATCTTCTCACACACTGCGAGATCAAAATACTCCACGGTGGGAGAAACACAAGAATAGGAGGAAGCCTACAGCACTCAGCTGAGATAGATGTCAAAGCCATCCAGTCTGGAGCCAGGGGCTGACCCAAAGCCCACTCTATGTATGTTGGAAACAATAGGCATTGACAACAGACAGCTACAGCTACAATTGTCTGTAACCGACACCTAATGAAGTAACGCAAAAAAGAGGTACGCAGTTCCTCAGTATGCAGGTAGTGTCCCAGGCACCCAAAAAAGGAGGGGAATTCCTCCTTTTGGATCTGAGGCCCTCACACACCCAGCAAGCTAGGTGTCATGCTTCATCATATGGGTCTGCTCCTCGTCGGGTCGGCGCTGCAATACCCGACGGGCACCCATAGAGGGCTCCCCACCCCCCCTGTTTTCCTTGTTTCACAATGCGGTTTGCACCTTGTTGGGCAATCTACCTTTAGATTTATAACCAAGTGTTGTTTTCCATTATCCTTAAATGCAGGTTTGTCCCAGTACTAACAGGTAGTACCCTGTTTATCCTTGTTAGTCGCCTCTCCTCACTATTTTTAATCAAGTAGGGATCCATTTAGAATAAAATTTGCTCTCATAGGAATCCCCTCTTGTTTTATATTCACTTCCAGCACATCTACACTCACACTAGGTCCCTTACACCCACGGCACCCTTACGGCAGGAACAAAGATCTCCGGCAAAGAGCCCTCTATGGGTGCCCGTCGGGTATTGCAGCGCCGACCCGACGAGGAGCAGACCCATATGATGAAGCATGACACCTAGCTTGCTGGGTGTGTGAGGGCCTCAGTTCCAAAAGGAGGAATTCCCCTCCTTTTTGGGTGCCTGGGACACTACCTGCATACTGAGGAACTGCGTACCTCTTTTTTGCGTTCACTCTGATAGGGCAAGTACGCTGGACCTCTTGATTAAGCCCTCTGTCCCCCCCTTTTTGATAAACCTAATGAAGTAACACAGTTCTGAGAGTCTTCTTTTCTTAATGGCAGACACACAGTCACAGGGCAAGGGTGACAAATGGAAGGAGAGATGCAGTCAGCAGATCATTAGAGCCAATACAGAAGGATGAACACAACTGAAAACGTTTGAGAAGCTGGAGAACAGCAAAAGAAAGGAGAAAGAGGGATATTGGGGATCTCCTCACCACTCCCACCCCCATTGTAGAGTAGTGGACGAAAATAGAAAGCAGGCAAATAGGAATCTCCCAAAATAAAAGAAAGAACAAAATGAAATGGAAAAAAAAACCTTTTGCAAATCACATTTGCAAAACAATGCAAGATATGGAGCCATGAAAAGCCTGCAAAATGTTAGAAAATACAACCTAAACACTGACAAAAAGGTCTGATGAGAATTTAAGACATGAGAACATTTTCTTGTGACACAGGGACTGATTACGAGTTGTTTGGGACAATAATTGCATCCGATAAAATACAACACCTAGGTGTTCTCAATTTTTATGGTGTCATAATTATTTCCTATTACGAGTTTGAGTATAAAGATGATGCAGGTGTTAGTGCCCATTGCACCAAAATCCACATTCAGCATCCACGGGCATTTTTAACCTGTTAAATTCCAGCAGATTCAACCTGGCAAACTTTAATAGGTGGAAAGGGAGGTGCAACCTTTATCACACCCAGTAGATAACCCGTGCGATAAACATTGCACCACTTATAATTGCGAACAGGGATCGACATTTATCAGGGCACTCATAATCAGGCCCTTAGTGGTAATAAATAGCATTCATAAAAATTGAAAACTGGATAAACTGGTATTCACAAATATAGAATGAAGCAGGCTTTTACATGTACATCTTGTCCCTTTCCTCGGGCCTTTGATGCACTGCGGTTTAGCACGGAGATTCACAGCTGGCAATAGCCGTTTCTTCTACAATAGCTGTACAATAGCTGTGTTTTCTCCATGCTTCTTTCATCTCAGAAACCATGTACAGACAGAGGAAGCCCAGGAGTACAGACAATGCATCATAGCAGGGGACTTGCAGTCTGCAAAGACTGTCCATCCCCTGGGTCCAGCACAATAGGGATGTGTGTAAAGGAGCTTGGAGCGGAGGTGACCTGCCTGTGGGCAGAAGCAGCATAAGATGATTTGAACAGCTGTAACAAGTTGTCTTCTAAAGCGGCAAAGTTGTGTCATAAAGAGCAGCTAATAAAGAGAGAAAATCAGTGGAACGTCACACCGCAGAATACATATCTGGTTGGAACGATTTAAGTAGCTAATAACGCTTATCTACCACATTTGATTTGATTTGAGTGCTTAACAGAAAGCTCGTCAAGAAACTTTGATATGGTTTGATATGGTTTAAGAGTAAACAAATTCGATAACATTACAGAACTTTTGTTGAGGCAGTGAAATAAAAGGATTGACGTTTGCATCAACAAACTAGCGAAAAAACGACATTGTTACTGGCAAAACAGAGCAAAAGGTTTGATGGGTTCAAATTGCATTTTATACTGATTGTTTAGTACAAAAAACCTTTTAAGCACTAATCAATTATTAGGTCTGGGCGGTGAACTCAAGTTGGCGATCGCGAGCGTGGAAAATTAACCTCCCATCGAGATTTCTCAACGCGGGCGGTCAGATTTCTCATTGCGAGTGGTCGCGTGTGCTCGCGACCGCTCATGTTGAGAAACTGTCTGTTCGCGTTGAGAAAGCTGCCGCTCAGGTAAAAAACTACTCGAGCGGCAGAAAAGGAAGCAGCGCCTGCTTGCGCTGTGCATGGTGCGATTCACGATGATTGCACAGTGCGGACAAGCATCTGGCACTGAAAATCAACACGAACAGCATTTATCTAACCCACTCCGCCGCTCGCGGAGCTTCGCGTAGCACGGCTGAGGTTTTTTTGCACTTCACGAAGTTTCACGTAGCGGAACTCCGCGAACTCCGCCCAGGCTTATCAATTATAAAAAATTCAAGGCCCGATTCACAAATCTAAGCTTTTGCATAAGTTTACAATATTTTGAAATTCACAAATTTTACGAGTAGGGTCTTTACAACTGGGTAGTATCTTACGACTGCGGAGTCTCTGCACTCGTGCCGGAGATAGTCGTAAAAATACTACTCCTAAAATTCCTTTCTGAATATCAAAAAATCGTAAGCTTACAACGTGTACTTTTACCTTTGTGAATCAGGCCCTTAGTTTTTGCATTAGTCAGTCACTGCAAATGAAATTTTTGCGCTGGTTGGTCAGTGGTAATGCCATTCATGCACTTCAAAAGAAACATAGTAAAAAGTTGTTTGTCTCCAACCCAACGAGCTACTACTTTGTCCTTAAATGTATTGCACCTCCTTTTTTAAATCTAAATGTTTTGGAGGTGGTAAATATCTTTTAGGAGAAATGATGGGGTTTGAAACAGAACACCATCTTTTCGATGCACTAAAGTTTGCTATCACACCCGCCCCCTTACATCCTCTGACGCACAACTGTGCTTATTTTCAGAATAGGAACACTCTTTCACCATCAGGAACCCAGATAGGAAAAAGAGCCCTGACATAAAAAGCTTAAGAAATTGTGACAATGCTTAGTTTCTGTACATTCGGATTTCTTTTCAGTCTACACAATAGGATAAACAAAAGTCTTCTAAAGAATGTCAATCCATTGTATGCAAACCTAAAGTCACGAATGCATATTTGCCTGAAATAGCTTCAGGTCCCACATATGGCCTTCTTTAGAATACAGTGAATATCTCGGAAAGTGTAAGGCATTGAAAAATGAATAGGTATAACTAAGAGGGTCTTTCAAGAAATCTCAGTCTTGGCAACGTTTACTATCCAGATGTCTGAGTTTTGTTTTTTGTTGTTGCAGATTTATATAGCACGAACTCGACCCGGAGGTATTGGAGCGCTTTACATGAGCACCAGTTACGTTACACAAGGACACATTCATTTTTTTTTGGTAGGCACGGGGAGATTAAGTGATTTGCCCAGAATCACAGGATGTGGAGTCGACCCCGAGGCCCAAACCTTGGTTTCCCAGCTCCAAAGTCGGCAGTCTAGCCGTGAGACCACATCCTCTCCTGGGTTGGGGCACGGGGTTATTCTATCACAGGTATTATTGAATCTTGCTTGCCCCCTTTAAAGCGCAATGTATACAGCGTATGCATTCAGCTATCATTGTGAAGCTCTGCAGTTTAAACCACGGGCTAAGCCTAGATTTGTCGGCTGGTAGTTAACTGGCAGTAATTTTTAGTTAAGACCTGCCAAGAGTAAGAAAGCCAGAGATTAGAGAAGAAAAAAAATAACCTCTAAAATTGGTACATGTAATTAAAGCGTAAGCAAAAGTTACTTAAAAAATTATACAAATATATACTTAACTTTAAAATATTCTAGTAGAAAAATTAACTTGCACACTAATATATAGCAGGAAACAGTAAAATGTCAACCCCACTGTCAGATCTCCAATATATATCTTTATACACAGAAATAAAAGTGAATAAAATAACTGGATTTTTATACCACAGTGTTCTGAGTGACATCAAATAATGAATGAGAGTGAAGCTCTAGTAGTCTACGATGTCACTCAGAATGGCAAAGTGAAAATCATCTATGTTATTTTTTTTAATCATTCACAATTGTATGTTATATACGGCCCCCTCAAATCGTCTCTTCCTTCATTCACCTTCTAAACAGAGGTCATTGGGAGCCACGCAGAATGTGGCTTCACATTTCCCAGGACCCTGCCCTGAGATATATCTGATGTCCTAACAACCACGCCACCACCCACTGACCATCCCTCTCTTCCCCACCCAAAATTAAGGAAAAATACCTGGCATCCTGCCACTATCCCACACCACACTTAACATTAATCCTCCCCTCTACTCTACTTGAAAACAACACCTGGTACTCACCGACACCTAGGTCTTCATATAACCTTCCCCTGCCCAAAATAAAAAAAATACCAGGTTTCCTGCCTCCCCCTAATCCCCACCACCCTGTATAAATACTCTCACCCTGCCTAAATTTAACAAGCATTGGTCATGCCAATAGGTCTGGCTTTAAAGGAAGGGTTTATCGTAATGTGAACCATGAGAAGTAGATTGCATGGGAAGGGATATGTATTTGGAAGGAAGCAAAGAGCTCTAGAATAGTATTGGTGTAGGTTAAAAGGCCTGGTGAAAGTTGCCCTGTCAAGCCAGACATAAAATACCATGTAATTTAATGACTGCCGTCCTTCCATCTGTGCTGCTGGCAGAGAAAATACCATAAATTATCCAGTAATCTAAGACACTTTAATAGCATTACAAGCATTATGTGATTGCTCCTGAAAGTTAAGCTCAGGCAGCTAGATAGATAACTAAACAAAATGACCAGCGCTGTGTGGAGGGCAAGAACATTTTTGTGGATCTGCCCAATCGGAACAAGCATGCCTGGCTCTCAACACATGGGCAAAGCTGTACATCTCTTAACCCACCATGCCTTCCCTCTTTCTCCATGGCCAAAGCTGTACTCTCCACTCAGACACTGAGAGGAGATAGCTGGTGTAATGCTGACAGTAGCTCTGTTAGAGCTGCTCGTCAGTGTGCAGTGTATTTCTCTGTCATTACATGTCACAAGAGAGCTATGCTGCAGGTAATGTGCCATTTGGCACAGGCATTGCAACACCCACGTTCTCATGCCTCCTTCTGGTCTTTGGAGACACAAGAGGTGGAAGAATGAAGATTAGAACATCAGTGGACATTTAGCTTTCTCACTTGTCTCTTGGGTTGGCGATGCAGCGCGCGCAACGAAATTTGTTTTATTTATTTATATGTCTACTTACCTCTATACGGCCGTATTTCGTACTTTAATACCCCCCACCCTGCCCCTCCCTCGCCCCACATCACCGCCCGGCAGCACTCCCACCACAGGCCGCTACTGCTTGTTGTATTATATGTCTGGATGCAATGACAGAAGCAGCAAAATGCCAGTCAAGCGGCACACTATGCGAAGCACAGATTTTTAGCTTATACGTTTTAAGCCACGCCTTTAACTGCATCGGCCACGCCCCTTTGAGAGACCCCCCAGTTTTTTCATCCCACTTAAAGCCCTGGGCAATGGTGAGACCTTTGGACTAAGGTGCTGCCTACTGCCATTATGGTGAACAAAAACCCTTGCTCTGTCACTATATTTCACTATTTGTGAATCACTAAGGCACTGCCCAGGGATATGGTGAAATGTAGTCTACATATGTAAACATGTAAACACATTGCTGGTTTGTGGGAATTCCAAGGCAATGATGCCTGCCTAAGTAGGTGAACTCCTGTAAGCTTGCATGATAGTGGGTATTTACTAAGCTTTTAGGATGCACTTTCCACCCCTGGATAACGTTAAAGATTTACTTCTGGCAACGGCAGGAGTAAGTCCTTAACCAAGATGGAAATGAGTAGAAAATGCTCTCAAAACTATTATGGATATTTTGAAAGTATGGAAAGAGGTTTCTCCACGTGAAGAAACAAAACATTAGCAAATGCACTTAAATTTTATATTTTACAGACGAGAACATGTACACCTAATAATTGTGCATATGTGAAAGTGCGTACTGAGTACCTCCAGGTAGTGTTAATATTTAATATTTGCAGCTGGCCAGGATTACTCTTAGCATTCTTTGGGAATTCAAAACAATTCAGAGATTTACTGAAAACCTAGGCATACATCACAGGAGTACATTTCTGACTGCTATGTGAAGCAGGCCTAAATGTCCAGTGATTACGGAATATCCCATATTGGATATCAAGATCTGGACATATAGAAGTTCCAGTGCCATGTGTATCTACCCTGAAATCCAGCAGCAGAACATTTACAAGACAGGCTCAGACAACATAACCATATTGCTCACTTTAGCATGTATTATTTAGGGGTGGGCACATTTTAAGCTTTGGCCAGTAAGTCAGATGTGCTCTCTAAACTTTACCCTTCAAGAAGTCTGGCAAACCTTCCCAAGTGTTGTAACTGTTCACCAGATGGTTTTCTGCATCCAATCCGCTCATGAAAGAATGTGATTTCCGGTGGTGGAAATTGTTTGGTATCACGTACCAAGAGGACTGCAGAGTGATGACAATTAACTCACTGACACTCAGGGATATCTATATATCTGGGTGACAGCTAGTAAACAGTTGACCTGGCGTTTCCCTGCTTACTATGGTCGGTATTTCTAAATGCAGGGGATTGCAGTGCAGGGGTACCACGTGGAAGCGATTTACTCACTGCTTCACATGAATGCTTTCCACTCCCTCGCGGCGCTGCTGAATCACACCGTTTCAGTCTCGCTTTGGCAAGTTGTGCAACTTTTCACACCCCTAGTATAGTCATTTTTTTTTTAAAATGCAGCATTGTACAACCCAGTACAATTGTGTTGTTTACTCTGTTGAACACCGTTGAGACGCAGAAGCATCAAGTGTAACGCCCCTTGTTCCCCAGTTTTAGTGAATCACTCTAGATATTTCTCGTGAAACTGTCCATTTTCTTCAGTGGGTATAAACCCCACAGAACGCGCTGCGATGCCACGTTTCCAGGTATAACCTTCCATTGGTGACCAACAGTTTCGGATATTCTAATTCAATATCGGATTTTCTTCACCGTAAACACAAGTTAAATTGATCCAGGTATTAGAATAATTCACAATTAACTTTAAAAATATCCTCTCTGGGCAGAGTGCAGAGCTGATCCTCCGAGAGAGATCGTTTCTAATAGCTCTAAATCTACATTCAGACCTGCCTACTTCTCACAGACAATTACTGCGCTTTTGCAATGGTTTGACATGATTTTGTTGATAAGCTTACGGTAGAATCTCTTCGGGGTGAACAAAGCACTAAGTCGTCATAGTGGCTCTCAGTAAAAAATAATTTAAAAAAAAACCTTTGTTCCTTATTTAAATGTGTGTTGTTATTTTCAATTCGAATGCTATTCGATTCGCTGCTCAACACTTGCCATTCTGAACAGTCATCCTCACTAAAATGTATCATATAATATCGTTTTGCAAAAATTACCGTGCCAACATGCTTCACTTGATCGTCATCCACAACAACAAAAGATCTAGGCTATTTCTTCCTCAAAACACAAAATATCTGGCCACATTTTGAGGTGCAAATAGCATATTTGGCGCAATACGATGCTTCACCTCAACATCTACATTTTCTGTTGTAGCAGATGGTCCATGTTTTCACTGTGCTTTTAAATTAATAATACATTGTTGGCTTCCTTGCAGCAATATCCTCCCCCACACACATTCTTCAGTGTGGCACAGAGTCGACTGCTGCGATTGAGCTGACATTCTATATGACTGCAGGAGGACTTTGGTACTTTCGAGAGAAACATGCCCCCTTCCACTGGGGCACAGTCAGAGACTTACAGATGTGTGTGCCAACTGCACTAGCGACTAGAGGGCAGCTCCGCTTGCTGGCGCGCTTAAACTGGATGACATTTCCTCTAAATTGAGTAATTTACCTTACGGCATTTGCCTCCGTTTGCAAATACAATACAATTGTCAGAAATGTATATGGAGCAGCAGCTTCAGATGTCAGTCGGCATCCCATTCACTCAGCTCTAAATGAGGTCAAAGGACCTCATTTTAAGTCTTTGTCTGCAGCTTTCCCATCAACCCTCTATTACTTGGCAGAACTAAGCAGGCGATTTCCCGTAACAATATAAGGGCCAAGGAACCGATTCTGCCGGTAGGAGGCACTCCTTTGAGCCACACAGGCACACATCCACTATGACATTTCTCAAAAAAGAGTCCATCATGAGCAAATAGGGTTTACTGTCTGAATTCTAATGTTTTTATTCCTGATATCATCACTCGCTACTAATATGGCGTGTAATTATGTGTGGCACATTTAGCAATACGAAGAAGAAAAGTATATTACTCTATAAGCTTGATTAGTCAGGTCAGGAAAGTTGTTCATGGCTACCAACAGTCGGCAATTTGCATCTAGTTGGGACTAACCTAGCGTTTCATCCTTCTGAGCGCAAACAATGAGTACCACCGAGTTGTGTAATAATAAAATCTGCTATTTATCCTGCAATGAGTGGCATGGCTGTAGGGACTAGTGCTACATTTAAAACGAGTTATTTTTTTGGGTACTCAAAATGCTTTATTTCATCCTGAACAACATTAAAAAGACAAATAGAAATGCTATCGAATCTCTGAACAACTTCAGATGGACTCACCTAGAAATGCAATCAAATCCCTGAAACAACAAGCTTCATGTACTAAACTAACATGAAATATGTTCACACTCTCACTTGAATAATCACATTAAAGTATGTGAATCTGGAAAGTCTCACTGCCCAAGTCCAAGTTTTATCTTCAAACAACCATAGATCTGCAAAACCCTATAAATCACACCCAAATACAAACAAGAGTGCACCAAAGAACATGTTTAAAATGCTCATCACGTTCACTTGTAATGCTTAAATTGATAACGTTAACTAAATTGCTATAAATGGTAATGAATACTCGCCTTTGCTTGCCTGTGCATGACACCAGTCGATCATCATGCAGTTCCACATTTGATGCACTTCTAACGGGTATGAGCTATTCAACTCGTTCTTGTGTTTCGTTATGTGTACTACACGCCGTCCTGCAGAGAGCTGGCTCATCTGTTGAATCTCAGTGTGGTTATTAGGTGGGTTTTGACAAGTAGTAAAATATTCTGGGGTAGCCAAGTTGGTGGTGCAGGTTAAGGAATGGACTGACTTCATCTCATCAGCTACATGTATGTTTTTATGTCTGTATGCATGCATGTTTTGGTGGTTATGAAGCAGATAAGATACTGATTTTGGATAACTTACATAAAAGAAAAGTGATAGCAAGTGGTTAACGCTGTGCACCTTGACGAGATGAGTTTTCAGCTTTGTTCCAAAGTGAAAAAGTGAGGATGCTCGCCTGAGGTGAGGAGGGATATATTTCAAGATCCTTAGAGCATAGCTTGAAAACGTTCTTTTTTATTTTGTCTCTCTTTTGCATTTTCTCTTTGAGCTTGTCGATCTCTTGGCTTGTTGTGTTGATAATTTTAGTTTTGTATGAGGTGCAGCCATTTTTAAGATGATGAGGCATTTGAAAACATCAGAGCATGATATGGAGGACACAATACAACTCAGCCCAACTTGATTAAAAGTTGCCTTCAATTAGGGAGTGGTCATCATCTAAAAACGTTGATTCCTAACTTTCAGGTAGGTGTGCCATGTTTCTTATCGAAATGGTTCTTTGTTGTTGATCTATAAATTAGGGTTTCAATTGTTCCAGAGTTGTGTACTGGGCTGCCTTGCATTATTTTAGTGAGCAAATCCTGGACTGTCTCACTGCTTATCTTTTGCAAGGGGCACCAAGGATCAATTCCATTTTGTCACACTGCGCTTGAGGAATGGGTTTGAAATTCAAGTGAGCGTGAGAGTTGGTCATTCTAAAAGATTGTGGACGTCTTTAGCAAAATAGACTTTCTGATAAGTCTGGGTCTTGTCAGTGTTTTTGTAAACTTTAATATCATGGTTGGGGAGAAGGCTCTCCAAAGATTTTCCTGTTGAGGTTAAACTCCACTGATGAGAGGACTGAACCCTTGGATGGAAAGCTTGTGTCTTGAGCTTCTGTGATCTGGATGTGGCCATTTGAACAAGCTGTATGTTGGTCTGCGATGTAGACAGTGAAAAACTGAGATTCCAAATCATCAAATTCCATGTGGGTGGTGAGGATGCTCACCAGGGTGATGTTGTCAATTAAAACAAAGGCTACTGAGGGATCCAGCTATACATCAATTGATGAGTCACCACACTGAGTGATCTAGAGTGTTGTCCACTACTTGAACGGTAGCTCCTTTGCTTCTGCTGCAGAGCTTGAAGCTGGACTGGTATTTGTGAAGGAGGTAGTTGTTCAAGAGTGGCTTGTATATGTATGTGTATATATATATGGTAGTTCTATAGCACAAACTTAGCCAAAGGCAGCAGAGCACAGGCATAGGGTCAAGGACAATCATACATAAACAAGTGAAAGGAGTGGTAGCTGGTTTGTGGAGGGTTAATGCATTGTGATGTGATCACACCGATTTACTTGGGTGTAGATCTTACACATTGATGAGATATACGTTGGGCCATGCAAGAATATCACGGACGAAAACGGGATTGAGAAAGCAAGGGTAACCCTCCCTAGTGGTATAAACTAATACAATTTTGGGCGGCTGAGGGTTCCAACCCAATCATATGCTTCTCACTCCTTCAAATGTTGACCTAAATGTTATGCCATGTCCTGGGTGCAAAGATGGAAAAGGCCAGCTGCTTGTTTTTTCTTGTTAACACTTCTTATTATGCAGACAGGTGGTGTCCTGGCTGCGGGTGACTTGCTCATGGCAACCCCTTAAATAAATGCTAGCCTGATTAGAGTTACCCAATATTTTTTTCAGCATACTGTTTAGAATGTACCACTCGATTTATAGTCGCAAAACCATTCAAAACCTAAGGCCAGAGTGTTTTAGACGTCTGAAAAAACCTTGAATTTCCACCACGGGCTACAGCTTAAAACAGTACCCTACACATTTTCTGTGCAAAACAAGTTTTCACCTCAATTCTGCAACCTGAGATCTTATGACCTCTAGTTGGCCTGTTTAGTACTTACCTGGTTGGCTTTTTCTGAAATAAATTTGCTACTCTTACTAAGGAACAGCAATGGAAAAGCATTGCCAATATAATTATGAAAATGAGGTTATTCGCCACTAAAATGCTTGGTGCGCCTGGTTTCTCATCGCTACATATTTTGAAACTCTGCCAACTAAATACTGCCTAAGAAAAGAGTTATTCTTCGAAACTGACAGCTAGCTCCTAAAACAGTAACAACTATAAAATCATTAGGATGGCTGGAATGAATAAATATTATGGTAAGGAACAGAAAAACTGAAACGTGCGCAAACATTCAAATCTTAAGAGTTGATTCAGAGAAATACATGTACTTAATCACAAGCATAATTTACGTCTGTGTTTGGCCGCGGTTTATGAGTGTTTGGATGATTTAGAAACATTCTCACCAGGCCTGGTAAATTACCCCAGTTGTATGTTGCTGATAGATGCCCTCACCTTTCCCTAATCTTCTGTGCGCCTGTATTAGATGCACTTCTTAGGGATCCAAATGTGTGAAGTTTTACATTTGCTAAATGTTTTCATAAAATGTTTCTTCACTATTGGTCCCTTTCACCTACTATCTGCACCGCTGAGCTTGGACCATTCCGGTGCAAATTAAATGTCCTGGCAAGGTTCGGAAATGTATTGCATTCCCACTGGGTAATGATTGGCTGTGAACCAGTGTCGTGTGATTGTGTTTTTGACGAGGTGAGGGAACTGACCATGCAAAGGTAGGTGAAGTGTCCTGCTTTGCCCAAGGTGAAGTTAAACCAGCCCAAGCCCCTGCAGGACATTTCTTGACGTGGGTTGTCCAGTGGATTGGACAACTTGTACCAGGAAATCCTGTGGCAGTTGTTCCCTGTGAAAGTACATGATACAGAAAGGGGCAGCAGATAGTGTGTGGCTGACGAGGACGTGGAAACAGACCAGGGTGCTGTCATAGGAGACAGCTAGAGGGAAGAAAGTGAAAGGTCAAGCAAAGGATAAAATCTGTTGTTGCAGAAGCTCGCGCACTCGTACACTTTTAACCCAAATACTGGATTTAATGCCCCACTATAAATCCAAAAGGAAAATTGTGTTTTGTAAAATCTAACTTTACTACAGTCATTTTATTTAATAAAAAGTTAAAACCGACACGTTTGTACAATTGCCAAAGACATTTTTATCTGTTTGCTCAGAAAATAAAATCTGACCTTCGGTGTGTTGTACACCAGTGTGAGTACTGCCAGACCTCCAGTGATACTCAAGATGGAATAAAACTCCTGGATGGAGGCATAACAATGTAGTGGCACCAACCCTATCGAAGGGCCCATTCTTGGTCCTTTGTTGCAAGGATTCTGCTCTGGAACAGAACTATGCCTGAGACCACAGAACATAAGTATGTAGGGACAAAGTCACCATACCACATCAGTACCTATGCGCCCCAATCCACACTAGCTCATAGCGCTTTACCTGCCCTCCTAACCTTTCCAGAGTGACAAGTAAGTTAGCACCCCAGAACACAACACTCTTGTCCCCTCAGGGAACAGTGGAAACAGATCGTCAACCTTTCATTTTCTCACTCATGCATGTCCATAATAAACAAAAAGGGCATGAGAACAGTTTACAATATTTATTGAAACTTATTGTGTTCTATTATAAAACATCTGCCCTGCAACTAGAAATCATATGCATTCCAACTGCATGAGGAGCATTACAAGAAAACTATAAACAATAAGAAGTCCTAACATGGTGAACTATTTATCTGCCTCAGCCCACCCCCATTATGGAAATAAAATGTTATATTATAGATCTCTGGGTTTAGTGGTGAACCCCATATCTGCTATGCATAGGTATTTGTTCTACATCTCAGGCAGTGCATCGCTCTTTCGTCCGGACCTTTGCTCTGCTAGAATGTCTTCTGTCTGTTTTCAAAATGGCAAGTGTCGGTGTATATGTTACGAGGTGTCTTCGTAAAAACAGCAGATGTGAATGTATGTTGTGTCTGAGTGCCTGAGTGCCAAGCTATGTTTCCTAATCAATCAGAAGACCGGGCACAGTGTTGTTTGACCTTGTAAAAGATGTTCAGACAGTCAGAAACAATAACAAAATCATGTGCAGTGCATTTCTAAAATAATGTTGTGGCAAAAAAATACACGAGCCAAGCGTAACGTATGCAAGGCAAAGCAGCCTAAATGTGGAAGCAAACTAAGTGGGCTCTAAAGGAAACACATGACCCCCCCTCTTTGGTTGGGCTAGTAATGAAGCTACTAAGTAGACACTATAAAGCACAAGCTATGTGCCAGATGTACAAAATTGCATGTTTGCGATCTTCCAATAGCAAATTTTAGCGATTCGCTAATAGGAAAAGGCAAACTGCGATGTACAACAGTGTGTTTGGCACTGTTAGTGATTGACAGTGGATCGCAAATGGACCTACCTCATCAATATTCATGAGGCAGGTCGCAATTTGTGACCCATTGTGAATGGCTACAATCACAGAGATGGTGGTCTGCTGGGCTCAGCAGACCACCATGTCTGTGATTGCTTTTTAAATAAAGCAATATTTGTTTTGTAATGCAGCTCATTTTCCTTAAAGGAAAATGGGCTGCATTACAAAAATGAAAATTAAAAGTAATCTTTTCATTTTTTGAGAGTAGGCAGGCAGTGGTCCATGGGACCACTGCCTACTCTTAAAAAATGTGTTCACCCACATTAACAAAGGGGAAGGGATCCCTTAGGACCCCTTAATCTTTGTGAATGGGTTTCCACCAATTTGAAGTTGGTTGTAATTATGAATGTTTCACGACCGCATTCCCGGATCAAAACATTCCTACGTACCAGTGCGACTCGCTATTAGGAAGGGACACCCTCAACTTGCCCCTTCCTAATAGCGAATCACAAACCCTATTTTGCAAGTCGGTAATAGGTCACCGACTCACAAAATGGGGTTGGTACATGCCAAAAAGCATTTTACCAGTCGTAAACGGCCCGATGGGTGGTTTGCGAACAGTAAAATGCTTCATATATCTGGCCCTATATGAATTCAGTACTTTGCTAATAAGCAAGGTATTCAAAAAAAATTCTAATGATAACAATAAAAAAAGAACATGTCAATTTTGAATGGTAGCCAGATTCAGGTGTGCTGGAGGTATCCATGGTGTCTCCCATTAATTTAATAAAGAAGTGAATCCAAGATTGACTCAGTCTCCGCAGACGATGACTTCACAACTGCCCAGTTCAAATCATCCAGAGAACAGACATGCTCTTTGCTATCAGCCAATGCTGAGGAAGTATCCACGCAACCTGCATCCATGCCATTATTGCCAAAGTTTAATGCGTCTCGTGCCAAAGTACTCATCTCTTCAGAAGTGAGGGGTTCATACCACACATTGCGCAGCAGCCGCATGCCCATGGGACAACTCCTAAAATGGGTCGTTAGAGGACCCATCAACAGGTTCATGTCCACAGGAACTGGCATTTGCAGAGCCAGGCAAATATCCAGTGCCCATTCGAAGGGGCACAAAGGGGCACCATAGGCAATGAAACACAGGCCGTACGCAGGCAAACCAGACAGGTCAGAATGTCAATGACCAGTTAAGATCTAGTTCTTGGAGCAATAAGATTCCGAAGAACCTTACAATGCATTCACAACATAGCTGGACCGGTGATAGTTCCAGATGTCTTCAAGACAGAACATCTATTGTGGAGGAGCAAAAATAGAAGCAAAATGCTGCAAATGAGGAATAACACCAATGGGTTCCTCCCAAACACACTGGAAAAAAGAGAATGAATAAAAGCCGCTATTACTCCAAATATTTTTGGGAAGGAACTGTCTATGCCAGAATCGAGAACTTAAAAAAAGTGAGCAAGCCCGGTAGTATTCTATGCATTAAAGATGCGATGAACTAATTAGCTGAAATGTATTGGGAAGTTGGTGTTTAACAAGGACTGTATTTCACTGGATGTCCTGGCAACTTGCAACTCAAAAATTTCTTGAGCAGATGTCAGTGCCACTTCTTTTTGAAACAATAGTGCTTCGAGTCTGCTTAGCTTGTTAAACTCTGTCTTCAATGTTGGAATGGAAGGCCACAACAAGCTATTGTATCCTCCTTGCGGTGGAGAAAACAGCTTGTTATTACAGCAGGTGACTATCTCATAAACCAATAAAATATATGGGATCCCTGCCTTCATTCCACAACATTCGTGATCATCTAACATTAAATAGCTTCCGTTTGAAAGAACTTGAACAAGGGGGACAATAGAAGAGTCTGGTATTTCTTCTAGAAAACAGGCCAAATTCAGTACAGATGCGTTGAAGGCGCCATTAATGGTAACATGTTAACAACTTAGGGGCCGATTTCGATCTCGGCCGGTAGTGCTCCGAATCGGATTCGGATTCACCGGATCCGATTCGGAGCCCTGTTTACCGACCGAATCGTACGTGGGTCCGGCCGAGCGAGTACGATGCAAACACCCGCGAAATCGCCGACCGACTCGAACGCGGCTTCAACACGCTCCGACCGACTCGCATGGACACGACTCGCACCGCGCTATGGAGACGTTTCCCGGCCGGGTAAGTACGATGCGCGCCGCGAGCAGTCCGATCGACTCGCGCCGTCCGGCTCGAAAAAGCTGTCGGAACCGGACTTTGGGGGTCCGCGTCGGACCCCCCTGTACGCGTAGGCGCGCGAGTCGCACACAGCGGGGACCCATGGGTCCCCCCTACCTGTGCATGTACGCCGCGATGCGCATGGACGCGTACACGCTGTAGGGGGCGCCCTTGACCGCCTCGCACCCATTGAGTCAATGGGAGCCCGCGTACGCGTTGTACGACAGGCTCCCATTGACTTCAATGGGAGTCCGACCGACTCGAGTCCGATAGCATGCGTGCGCATCGTACTCGTTCGGTCGGACTGCTAGGGTCCGATTCGGTCGGAATTCTCTCCGGGTCCGGCTCGGTCGGGGAGAATTACGGCCGAGATCGGAATCGGCCCCTAAGTGAATATCCGACAGAAGAGTCACATTCCTTTCCAGGAAGGAAGACCTCTTTATTCACGCCTTCACAATGATAAGAAAATGGGAGGGACCATAATTCATGAATGAAGCTGCGTCCAAGGGGCTCATATCTATGGACAGGGAAATATTTCATGCAAGCTGTAAATTGAAATGTTGAAATTGGCAGAGCTATTAAATCATGTATTAACCAAAAAGTGGAAGGGGTTTCTGCTATATTGAACGGGAGCTTTTCCAACTTCTTGAAATGCAACATTGTGTAGGTTGTGCCCTTTTTTGCCTTGAGCCATTATTTACGTGTCAGAATGAAAAGCATGAATAGCTGGCTGGAATTAAGGTAACACCGAGGGATGCAGGGTCCAGCTAAACTGCATTATGTGTCTCAGCTGACTTTGCCCATGGTACAATGAAGACTAGTCACTTTGCATGATATCAATAATTGATGACACTATGTTATTCAAATTGTAAATGCGAGAAGGTAACTTATTAATACTATTATCAACAACAGAAAGTACTTTCTCTAAACGATCTTGATCAATGTGTCTTAATCGTGCAGCAGCTTCCATTTGTGGGAATTTCCAAATTTCATTATATGTACCATAAATAAATCTTTTAGTATACAGAGATTTAGCACACAACAGAAAATCAGATAGGGCCATTTCCTCCAATAGGAGAGAAAGATGTTGTTTCACTGCAGATCGTGTAGAGTGCTCTAACCATTGTTGATACAATTTTCCCACTGAATAGGTAGTAAAAATTCCTGAGTGTTGCGATTGGGAATAACAAGGATCAGGTTGGCTAGCTTTAAACCCCGGTGTGGAATTTAAAAAACAGGCAGGCTAGCCATTTGTGTCCACTGGCCACAATAACCACCTGTGAGGTCCTGAAAGTGTTAAATGTACCACTCTGTGATACACTATCGAGTTGCCAGCAGTAAAACTTGTTAAATGTTGCCAATTGTCAAATCATGCAAAGAAAGGAATGGTTGGTGCATTCATCTCTTTAATCTTAGCCAATCCTAGACATGTAGTGTGCTGAACGGTGTTATTCAGGCTAATCATTTGAGCTGGATTATGCAGGCATGAAAAACGTATCCGTACCCTGGACCTGCCAGGTTTTGTACCCCAAATGGATTTCAAATTAATGGTGTCCTTCCAAGAATCATAGCCTCTCAAGCAAATTGTGCAACAAATGATTCTGTATAGAATAATTTCGCTTTGGTAAGCAAATATTTTTTCTGACGTTGGACGTTGGATCTGACGTGTTATATCCTAAAAAATATGCAAATTTATCTTTGTATGTTTTGGAACTCCCTGGTGGGGGAGTAGGACAATGTTCCCATTGTGTATAATTTAAAAGTGTGTGTTGAACACTAGCTCGATGTAAATAATGATGTCCATAACGGTGGTAACAGAACATCTCACCATAGTTAGCAGAATTAAGGTAAAAATCCTCTGCTTCAAATATTATAATTTTCCAGCTCCAAGAGACTAGAGTTTACAGTTTCAACTTCCCAATCATCTGAATGTTACCCAGGTACTATTACATCCCCCATAGAAACTCTAAACACATATTGTAATTGTAATTGCATTTATATTGCACTTACTACCCCTGATGAGGCGTTGAAGAGCTTTTTTGGCGAGTAGCACGCTACTACGGAACCCATAAAGGATCAGTGGTGAATTAGTATAGTGAAATATGAAAGTAATTTGAGTGGTGGATATGTTAGTCATATGATAGCTGCAGGACCTCCGTAGGACCAAATATGTCATAAGGAACTTTATCCCAAACAATTCCATCAGTTACTGGAACAGCTGAAATGTTCACAAAGGACAAGTCTCTTTTCAGCTTAAGCAAAGAAGGATGGGGGGCCAACACATCGTCGATCAATTCCGCAGCAGAGCATTCTGGCAGGTAGCCAGCAAGAAAAAAACAGTCACAAATCTAATCCACAGGAATAGAAAAACCAATTAAAGTGTTATCCAAACATATATCCAAAGGGGGGCCAGATAAGTGCATTTCTGCAATGAAAAGAAAACACAGATCTGTGCAGGAGGAGTGTCTAAAATGGAAGAATCATCAAAAGAATCTGTAGAAAAATTATTCTGACCCACATAACACCCAGAAGAAGTTCATCGAAAAACTGGTGCCGCCGATATGTCTAAAGAATCAGTAAAATGCAATAGTGGTGAATCTGTATAAAATACATCTGCTGCTGAAGATGCAGTCGTAAGAACAGTTCTCACTTCAGTGAATGATCAGAGTTCCTGGGACACCTGAAACCACAATGGTTCTGAAGGAGTTCTCAATGAGTTTAGAACAAGCCCCATCATGGTTTAGAGCAGCAAAATGCTGGATTTAATATATGATGAGCCCAGCCTCTGCTGGTGCCATACTCTCAAAATAGATCACAGCTCTGATGGAGGCAAGGGTCACGTAGTGTGCCCAATGCAAAGAAGTCCACCAAGGAAACACAATCTCAGCAATGTGCTCAGCCTGCAGGTTTTCCATATTAGTAGACCACACCGCCCATTTAATCTCAATGCATAAAGTGTGGAACTGTACTGTTGGTGGTAACAAGACAAAACTGCCACCACCACCCAACATGCAAAATGAGCCGCACATACTAAACAAGTAAGACATCATTCACACTGAGAGAAATGTGGCTCTGACATATATAGCCCATCTCACAAACACTGCCACCGTCACATTGGTAACAAACACATTGAATCATTATGTTCTTGTATTAAAATGGTCTCATACAGAATCCATATGGCTCAGGGTGTTACACCAGCATCAACGTGAGTGAGAAACATATACATAGCTAGAAAGGCACACTAACACAAACATCACTTATTCGGTTTCAAACACAGTTGGCTAAAAAGGACTTTTAAGTCAGCAATTATTTACATCTTCTGTTGAGATTTTCCTCTTGGGTACTGGCAAATGTGGCATGAAGAGGCAACAGGAATATTTGCATTAATCGGGGATAAATCATTTAAGACTGCTGGTGCAGTCAGTTGCTAATAATAGCCTGCCAATTCACGATCTTTGGAACCGTCGTATTTCCATGGGTAGATATGGTAGCTATTTCTTCCATGGCGTGACTGCTATAGTTGGACTCAGTGCTGCTAAAGAACTGATGAGACCGCATTAGTTACTTCACAGCCACAGCCACTGCCACAGAAGCAGTTAGCATTGCTGTTCTTTGCTCTTTTCAAGTCTGGACAGCACTAGTTTAAGGTTTCCAAATTATTCATTCAATCAGAAACATCATTTTCCACTCGTGCATCCTCTTACATCTTTATACATTCTGGGAGTTGGTGTCTTGGGTCATTTAAAGTCAACTAATTCCACTCCCACACCCGAAGATGATTTGTGAAATAAAACTCAGGAATGGAAATGAAGTTATGATATTGAATCCTCTGTTAACCTTACACTATGTGCATCCTTCTTGTTCTAGTCTCCAATATGTTTCATCTCATGGTTTAGTAGTTAGCACATATCTCAGAGAATCTGGAGTTTTAATTTTATCAAGGCACTGGTGGTACTTGGGGTATTTAAGCACATCCTTCCAAGTGCATGAAGTACCAGATTTCAAGACGCTCTCTACATTCAAACAATTTTTCTCTGGACATTCTCCTTAGATCTGCAATGCCCCCATCACCCCTACTGAGCTTGCTTCATCTTTTGCCATTTTCAAAAGATGCCAAAAATATCTTCTACACAGACATAAATACCACAGCCCACTGTATCTTTGTCAAACTGATCGACTGTATTTTCAACTGTCTCTGAACAACTGTTCAGGTGTACTATGTCTGTTATGCATCCTTTTAACATTACAGTATTTACTATTACATCCTTGTCAAATGCTTGTTCATCCTTGCTGCCCGGTTTAATTTGTGCTATACAGCTATACAAAAACTCAGGAAATGAGTAACAAATGAATAAAATATTCACCCGCACCCATTTATAAGACTTTCAGTTTTTCTGATTAGTTCTGTAGACGAGAATGTTAAATATGGATGGCGGCGGAGAACCACGCCTCCGCGTAGCCACAGGTGATTCCTCTTCACCTCGGCAGCATCAGCGTCGGCAGCGGCAGTGTTTGATGGCGGCGGAGGTTGCCGCATCAGGAGCAGCTAGGCGTTTTTTCGGATGGTGATTTACTGGTGATTTACTGCTGTGACGCCTCGACTTTGCAGGACGGTGGCTGTGGTTCTGGACCGGCATTGTGGTATTATGGCTGGAACCCAACTTGCTGGAAACTAACGACCTGTGATTCGAGCTGCAGCATGTGAGGTGGACGAGTTGGGCTGGAGTTCGGCTCTATAATGAGTTGTGCGAACTGAACAGCACGGGAATCAGGTCTGATCGGGCGTTAACTCGGGTGACAGGCTGAGTTCAAGCGGCTGCCTGGATTTTACAACGTCAGGAGACAGGTGAGGAGAGGGGAGTCAAGGAGCTTAAAAAAAGAAGAAAGGAGGGAGAAGTTGTCTGAGGGAAGGTAGGAAAAAGCAGAGAAAGCGAGGAAAAAGCAGTTGCTAAACAATGGAGAAGAAAACTGGTGGCAGCAAACCGGCTCGGCACAATAGGATAAATAACTATCATGTCAAGAGCGATGCTGCGACAAACTTAAAAGTTAAAATGCGCTTGGCACTCTCAAAGAAAGTAAGTGCCTCCGTAGCTAAAATGGGACAGAGAGCTGACTGTCCATCCATCTGCTCTAGCTTTGAGAGCTCTGAAGAAGAAGGGACCCTGGAGCAGTGCGGGGGGCTCCTCGAAGATAGGACAGACGTGCCCCAGGCTATAAGAGAGGACATTGCTGCCATTCCAGGAAAGGAGGGGAACTCCCTGGCTGGAGATAACAAAGGAGAAGGGAGCACTATTAAAGAGTTCCCCCT
The DNA here is from genome assembly GCA_963921515.1 of Calotriton arnoldi. Taxonomy (NCBI): domain Eukaryota; kingdom Metazoa; phylum Chordata; class Amphibia; order Caudata; family Salamandridae; genus Calotriton; species Calotriton arnoldi. The sequence goes on from CAWUFW010000716.1 coordinate 572,628, forward strand.
TTTTAATAAAAAGAGCCAGCAGTCGATGCAACAGGAGACAGCAGAACAGACTAATGTGCTCGTCAACGATCAACAAATATGTTCACTGCCCCCTGTAATGGTTAAACTAGGAGTAAGATCTCCCCAGGCTGTCTCTCCACTAAATCTCCTAAAACCTGCTTTGATTCAGTCTCCCTCTCCTCCCTCTTTAAATATTCTACAACCTAAGTCAAGCGGCGCTACCCAAGAAGTGGAGCCTCAAACTCAAAGTCTATTCAGAGAAGCTCAAACTTTGAACCCGAGCGCCATATGTCAGCTCGATCAAGAACATGTATTCGCACCGGAATTAGAATCACAACCGGGATATCCTCAAGATGGCCAGGACGCTGCTTAGAGTCAATTGATCAGGCCAGTAACTGGGCAAGCTGAGATAGCTACTTCAAATCCCAGTAATAACAGTCGCTGAAATTAATACCCCTGAATAAAAGTGCTGAAAGTGCTTCAAGGCAGATGGATATTAAAGTTTTATTAAATATAATTCTTGAGGAGATCAGGGTTATGAAGAAGTCACAAGAGCAAGAAATTGCCTCTCTTCATCAACGCCTTAGCAAAATAGAAGAGGCGGTTGCTGGTCTCCCGGAAAAAATTCAAGAAGCAGAGACTAGAATTTCTAAGCTAGAGGACCAAATAGGCTCAATGTCAGTTAAACTTAACGAAACAACAAAGGATAAGAAGTTCCTCATGAGTAAACTCGAGGAGTTGGAAAACCATTCACGTCGATCTAACCTACGTATAGTAGGGGTCCCGGAGAGGAGTGAGGGGGTTCAACCGGTGCAATGGGTGGAAGCGTTCATTAAACAAAAAGTTCTGCCAGAGTATACCGGGGATCTGACGGTTACCAGGGCCCATCGGGTCCCATCACATCTGACACCGAATCTTAATACTCCCAGAACCATTCTAGTCAACTTCGCGGACTATAGAATCAAAGAAAAAGTTTTGACTAAAGCCATTCAACAGCGTCAATTTGCAATAAATGAGACATCAACCTGTAGAATCTTTTCTGATATGTCTGCTTCGGCTGCAAGGCGACGAAAAGAGTTTGTGAAACTACTTCTTCTGTTTAAGGCACAAGGCACACAAGCGTCCATAGCACAACAGTCTAAATTACGCGTTCTCGTGCGGGGAAAGTTTCATATCTTTTCCAACATAGAAGATGCCCAGGGGTTATTAGAGGAGATCTCGGTGGTTAAATGATAAGGGTCAACTTTGGTTTTTTTTTTCCGTTTTTTTTTGTGTCACGGTCCTGTCGGGGTGGGGGGGTTCACCTAAGGTGCAATTCCAGGGCACCAAAAAAAAATAAGAGTTTCAGGGGTGGGGGCGATGTGGGCAGTGTGGTGGGGAGAATGGCCCGTATCACCAAGGTTGGGTAGGATTAGGGCATTGCAGAGGGGTGGTGGGGGTGAAAAAGAAAAAGAGCAGAATGGATTGAGAAAGGTGTTGAGAAAATATAAAGAAGGCGCACAAAAGGGAATCAAGCAGAAAAATGTTTTTTATTATATAGGAAGGAGTGGCTGGTTCATTAGTATTGAAAAATGGGGCAAGTTTACTGATATGTTTGATTTAAATAGTAACCTTAAAAATGGTTAACAAGATTTGTATTCTTTCTATGAATGTTAATGGTATATCCAATAAGCGGAAGTACGGTAGCCTGATCAGATGGCTGACAGCCTTTTCTCCTCAAATTCTTTTCTTACATGAGACTCATCTCAAAACAAACCAACCGAATTTGTTTATTCCTAAGTATTTTAGCAAGGCTTATTTTGCATCTGCGCAGGCAGCTATAAGTGGGGTAGCTGTATATCTTGGTAGAGGGGTCAAATGGGATATCATTCAAATCACTAAAGATCCATTTGGCAGATGGATTTGGATTGTGTTAAAGGCAAATGGTAATCTGTTGAACCTGGTGAACTATTATGCACCAGTTGTTGATGATTATTTGGTGCTAAAAAGAATTAATGATAAAGTTAGAGCGGCGCCTGGCCCAATTATTTTAGGGGGGGATTTTAATTTTATTCAAGATCTACAATTGGATACATCAAATAAAGCAAAAAAACAGATGAAACCTAGAACAAAAAAATTACTGGATTCCATGCAACAAGATTATCAGTTGGTAGATCCTTGGAGAAGAGCCCATGCTACACTAAAACAATTTACCTATTATTCTTCCCAATTTAAATCTGCTTCTCGCATTGATTTTTTTTTAGTGTCACGCTCCTTGAAATGTTCAAATACTGAGATTATAGCCAACTCATTTTCGGATCACTCTATAGTTAAACTTGTTGTTGATCTGGTATTGGGGGCCAGAAAGAAATCCAGGTGGCAGATGGATAGACTTCTTTTAATCAATCAGCAATGGGTTAATAATATGCATGAATGGATTAAACAGTTTTTTATGATTAATAGCGGTACTGCAAGGCTATTCTCAGTTTGGGGCGCGTTTAAAGCCTCTGTAAGAGGTCAAATGATTGCTTTTTTGGCAAAACAAAGTAAAGAGCGGAGATTACGGATTGAGGAACTCCAGAAAGCGGTAGAAGTCGCCTTGGTTAAAAAAGAGAGCTGGTTTTCGGCAAGGGGACGGGAAGCCGGGCAGGAATTATCTAGGGCTAAACAAGAATTGCGAGAGTTCTTTGTCATGGAAGAGATTAGTTGCTCTAAAACATACCAACAGAAAATATATGAAGAGAGCCAGATGGTAGGAAAGCTACTGGCCTGGTCTTCAAGAGCCAAACAAGAAGCAGCGTTTATTGAGGAAGTGCTAATCCCTGGGACTCAGAATACAGCTAGTGGGCAGGACAGCATCTCAAATGTTTTTTTAGAACACTATACAAATCTTTATTCAACTGAATATAATATATCAATGCGAACTATTCAGACCTATTTTGATGACTTAGTTCTCCCGTAGATCACTGCAGGGCACAGAGAGGCTTTATTAGCTGATATATCACTAGAAGAAATTTCTAGAGCTCTGTCCTCAATGCCAGCAGGTAAGGCCTGCGGGAATGATGGTTTGCCGACCGAATTTTATAAAGTTTTTTCAGGTGAATTATTTCCATTCCTGCTTGAACTTTTTAATCAAATAAAAGATGGGGGCGATATCCCTGTGGCTTTTAAAGAATCTTCCGTAGTTAGTTTTGTTAAAAAGGGAAGAATCCCAGGGAGGTTGGCTCTTATAGGCCTATTAGTCTTTTAAATGCTGACTATAAATTATTGATGAAAATATGGGCCAATTGAGTTTCACCGGTCGCCCAACAGGTAATACATCTAGATCAATCAGGATTTATAACAGGCCGGCTAATGTCATCAAATACGACTTTATTAATTCAAGCAATTGATTAGCTAAATATTCAGAAAATTCCAGCAATAATGATGGTCGATGCCGAGAAGGCATTCGACCTTGTTAATTGGGATGCACTTTTCTATGGATTAGAAAGGTTCGGTTTCCCTCGACAAATTATTACCATGTTGCAAAATGTCTACTCAGGTGCCAAGGCCCAGATCAGGATTAATTCGGAATCAGCGGGCATAATCGATATAAAACGGGGGACATGGCAGGGGTGCCCCCTTTCGCCGGTTTTATTTACGTTCTTTATAGAACCTCTTGCAGTGAGAATTAGGGACAATATAAATATCAGAACTCCAATAGAGGGTATGTCAAAAATCAAACTATTTGCTGATGACATTATCCTATATCTTAAACCTGAAAAAAATATTATTGATCAAATGTTAAGGGAGTTTACCCAGTTCGAGGCAATCGGAGGATATAAAATCAACCAAAAAAAAACAGAGATTTTGGCTTTGAATACTTCTTGTAATTCTCTTCCAGATATTTTAAAACAACAAGCTCTCTCTTTGGAGCCAATTAGGTATCTGGGAATCTATGTTTCTAATCAATATCTAGATCTTTATAGGTTAAATTATGGTGCAACACTCACTAAAATAAAAGATCTATTGTCAAAGTGGGCATTTCTTCCTCTTTCATTGATTGGGTGTGTAGCCCTTATTAAAATGTCAGTATTACCCCTTTTAATTTTTTTGTTTTCCAATATTCCAATAAAAGTTAATACAGTATTTTTTAAGGTACTGGAAACATTATTTCGTCAGTTTATCTGGAACAAAAAAGCCCCAGGGCTAAAACTTCCTATTGTTCAGTTGGATAAAAGCTGGGGTGGACTGGCACTACCTCACATAAGAACATACTATGAAGCGGCATTTATGGATATTTTGGTCAGGATGCTTAATAACAGGGAGCTTTCGGAGGTTTTTTTTTTTTAGAAGGATGGTCGATGAAGCCGGAACTCAGTTTCCGGTCTTCTTAAAGATATCAAAATTGCCGAAAAAAGTAAGGTACAAGACTCTACAGACTTTTTCCTATAGACTCCAAAAATGTTATTCTTTAAAAACCAAATCCTCAGGATTTAAATACTTGGATTTAATTGAGGCTAAAAGTTTGGGTCTTTATATTCGTAATAGTCTTATAAAAATCTGGAAGGTTGGAGGTTTTAGAGAACTAGGCCATTTTATTATAGGAGATAGATGTGCTACTTGGGAGGAGGTCCAGACGAGATGTGGTAGTCAGAGTAGGGTACTCTTTCTCAGTTTTCTTCAAATCAGAGCCTTGTTAGATAAATATTTATTTCCTGGCAATATAGGAGCCTCACCGCTTCTTGCCATAGTGTTTAGAACTAAACTACAAGGAATAGGGAATTGGTATAGAGTCTTTCAAAATCAGGGTGAGCCGATGGTCGTTACTAACCTTCTTGAAAAAATTAAAAATGAAGTATCCTGCGATTTCTCATTTAGAGAATGGCAAGGGATTTCTCAGTATGGCAATAAATTACTCCGTGCTGCAAACTTCAAAAGGATGGCATTTCTATCTAGATGGATGGCCTACTATACCCCCTTGTTCTACATAAAATGTATCCTCAAGTTGAGAATAAATGCTTTAGATGCCATCAGGCGGGTGAGGGTGGCTGGCTACATATTGTTTGTAAATGCCCCAGGCTGTTTCAGTTCTGGGGGGAGCTCTGTAGCAATCTGAGCAGTATTTTTGGAAATAATATACAACCAGAATCGGAGGCCATACTGTTTGGTTTGCTAAGACAAAACTTAAACCAGCCTCTCACGAAAGGGGGGGGAAAGTTCCTATTTATCTCCTTCCTGGTGGCACGCTCATTAATACTCCAGAATTGGAAGAGTACAAAAGTTCCGACTTTTTTGGAGTGGTTTAAGAAAATGCAATATGTAAGAGGTTTTGAAAAGGTGTATGCGAAAAGGGTAGGAGCCGTTAAAAGATTTGCGTCTGTTTGGGAATTCTTAGATCTAATGGAAAAGATTCTTCAGGGATAGTGTATAGGTTTTTATTATAATTCTATCTGCACTTATTTATCTGACATTGTTAATTGGATTAAAAGGAATTAGGATTGTAAAGTAATTTCGGTATCGTTATGTGCTTGAGCACTTCATTTTATGTCAGCTTTTACCGTTAGTCGCATTTGCACTACTTTCATTAAATATTGCTAATTAGATTAAAAGTTATTGGGATTCTTAAGAAACTTTTATACGGTTTACTGTTTATGCACTTTATTCTATGCATGATTGGTTTTATTTACTGAATGTAAAAGTATATTAGCGATTCTTATAAAAAAAATTCTTAAAGTTGTATTATTTCAGTTTTGTATTATATTGTTAGTGGAACCATCTTAATGACTTTTTCTCCTGTAATTAAGCCCCTGACATTATTCTATTCTATGGTATTAATTGTTTTAAATGCTTGATTTTACATAAACTCTGCTGTTGTTGTGATTTTAACCATTCTGCTCAATAAAAATCTAAATTAAAAAAAAAGAGAATGTTAAATATATTTCCAGCATTCTGGAGACCAGTATTCAAAATAGTCTTATTTTTACTTCATAATCCTCTGATCGTTAATTATCTAGGGAACCACTTGATACACGTCACTATCATAGTTTCCAGTAACTCACAAATCTGTGCATCATTTCGTTGATAATGATGATTGCTTTTATGATGTATAACATGTGTAGCTCATTTTTATTTTATGCTAACTTTTTATAAATCTAGGTTGGTGTTAATGTGTATTAGGTATTCCTGTTTACATTGATAATACTGTGTTTATTTACATTTTTGGTAAGGGTTTGTGTTGTTATTAGTATGTTTAAAATGCAATGTAATATTTTGAACACAAGGAGGAGTCTTGCTAAAGATGGTCGTGTTTGCTTGTATGCAGAGTGTCTGAAATTGGTTAGCAATTCTGGATCACATGAAGTAATTTGGTTACATTGTTGGCATTGTATATATAAGGCAAAGAGATGTACTCTGTCAGCTTTGGTTCGAATGGTTGTGTCTAGTCTATGGCGTGGGAATGGTTGTGAGATTAAATGTATGCATTGTTATATGCTAATGTAACCAACCACAATGTAGTTGATTTATCCACATAGTTAAATATTTAGCGAAAGTAGATATGACATAACATTATAGACCTGCTTATTATTGGAGACTAATGACAAAATTACATCTGTAATGATTAAATGGAAAAACTTCAGGACAGAGCCTTGGGAAAACAGGGCAGAAAGCAGTAAGTAAGCTGCGCTCATTCTTGAGGATACAGCAGAATACTTCAGGTCCAATAGGGAAAAGAAAGCATAATGTTCGGCTCAGCCTTTACAATGTATAAGATAGAAAGAGAGGAAATTATGAACAAACTCTGTTTTATGATGTGCAGCTCTCGTACATATACATTCTTGCAAATAATAGCTGTTTTGTTTGGATTGCCCAGTGAGAATGAAATTACTGACAATTTAATTTAGTACATTGACAAAGCACCTCAAAGGAAATTCTATGTCCTCCCAAGTAGTAAAGTAGCAAAACGATCAATGCAATAAATACTCAAAATATCACTTTATAATTCTATTTAGGGTCATCATGGATATGTTCCAAGTACACCATTGAGTGGCCACAGGGCTTCCCAATATTGGAAATTAATTTAATATATTAAACCACAAAATAGTAGGAAAGCAGTACAATAGGTACCAATTGGTTAAAAAAACTCATTATTTGATAATATCATGTTTATAATAGGTATTAATAAAATTGCTCATAACATATGCACTTAATTCAAACATGGAATGAATCATAGACTTTGATTCCAATTGTTGCAGAATAATTAATATTTAGTAAGCTTGATAAATCATTTAATTGATTAAATCACTTTGAAGTCAACAACCTAATTATTTTATTGTGTTTTCTGTTTATTTGTACTTTACTCAAATGTTGTGCTATGTGGTTCTTATGCGTACTGCATGTAATATCGAACTTGGGTCTCCTGTACTGACGTGAAATTGCATATCAGTTGATGGTGGTTTTTGAAGATGGACTCGTTTGCAAACTCACCTTCATTGAGCACTGCGTCGATTGTACTAATAAGGTCCAGTGCAAAATGCCCACTCACAGAAAGCACAAAATCTACCCCTCATTAACATTCATGGGGAAGCAGTCTGAGACTCAGTGCGAATGGCTTCAAATGCAGGGAGGAAAACCTGCAAGTGAAAGCAGTTTTCCCTAACCTCACTCCTAGGTCTACCTGTGAAAATGCATAAGCCACTGTTATTGCTCTGGGAGTAGTTTTCACTCCTCGTTAAAGGGAAGCACTTTCAGGGCCATATGCCAGCAGGCTATTGATAATCAAACTACAGGAAAATCAGGCAGGGAAAGTGTAACTTTTTAAAAGTCAGGTTTAAAATTTTTTTTTTTTACAAATTCAACTTCACCAACGAATTCGTTTTTTAGTAAGCATTTAAATAATGTTGAATTAATCCAGTAGTTTGTCCCAAATCAGAGATAGCAGGGTTATGATTTTATTATGAACTAGTTTTTCTTAAAGGACAGCTACAGCCTTTACTGCAAAAATTGCTTTCGGGCCTATTCACTATAGGTATATGCCAACATTAAATTCTCGCATTTACCATTTTTAGGTTGCACCTGTCTGGTTTGCTAAAGACATCTTGGGGACTTTCAGAGAGTTAACCTATCAATGCATTCTACCCATTGCTTGCTATTGGCTTTGTAACTCAGTTTTCTTGTTTTCCATTTGCTGGCTTTATTTGCTTTAGGCTGTCCAGGTTCAGTTCGTCCCTCCTGTTGCCTAAACTGTGTTTACGGTATTCTTCCACAAACTCATTATTTTGTAAACAGGCTTTTAAATCTTGTTCATATCTTGTCACTTTTGCTGGGCATTCAAAGACCGAGGTCAAATGTCAGATGCCTCTTGTCCTTCCGAGTGCTCTCTTTCTGTAAACAGGCCTTTAACTCTTGTTCCTATGTTACATTTGCTGTGCATTCACAGACCTGAGGTCAAATGTCAGGTGCTGTCTTTTCCTTCCATGTGCTCCCTTTCTGTAAACAAGCCTGTAAACCTTGTTCTTAACTTATCACATTTGCTGTACATTCAAAGACTAAGGTCAAATGTCAGATGCTGTCTTCTGAGGGCACTTGTTTACTTTTCTTTTTCTGACTTCAGAGTGAGAGGGTTTATGTGGCAATCTTGCTGGATACTGGGGGTAGGAAAGAGTTTTTGTTCTAGCACATGACAACATTTAAATGAACTGTGTAAGTATTTCAGAATATATCAGAATTAGGAACACAAATGAAGCACATTTTTGTTATTTCTGAAGTGTGTTGGAAACAAATACTTTAATAGGATTAAAACAAATCATTGCACTAAGGTGATGCAATTTCCACATATTATCTGTGCACTGTATAGTTTTATTAGTAAAACTGCATGTCTGTACAAATGTAATGGTCATTTCAACTGAACACGTGTTGTCTGTAATGGCAGTGTGCGGCCACTTCATGCATATTCCACTGTTCACCACTCCACTCTGCACCACTCCACTTTACACCATGTTGCTGCACTCTGCACCACTGCACTCTACTACATTCTGCACCACTACACTCTATGGCACTGCACTCTGCACAACTGCACTCCACACAACTGCACTCTACACCACTCCACTTTACACCACTCCCCACCACTGCACTTTGCACCACTCCACTCTACAGCACTGCACTGTATGCCACTTCACGCATCGCCTCTCTCCTCTACCCTGTACCACTCTACGCCAATGCACTCTTCGCCACTCTATTCTTCACCACTGCACTCTTTGCCACTGCACTCTTTGCCACTACACTCTACACCACCAGTCTAGGCCATACCAATCTACTCTGCACAATTTCACTCTACACCACTGCACTGTATGCCACTCTGCAACACTGCACTGTACGCCACTGTATGCCATGCCAATACATGCTACGCTAATGCACTTTACTCTGTAACACTCAACTCTATGCCCCTGCACTATATACAAATTCACTGTACACCACTCTAATCTACTCTGCACCACTGCACTCTATGCCACTGCACTTTACACCCCTTTACTCTACACCATTACATTCTATGCCACTCTACACAACTGCACTCTGCCCTGCACCTCTCCACTCTACGCCACTTCACTCTACTCTAAAACAATGTACTCTACACCACTGCTCTCTACGCCACTCTATTCCACTCTGCGCAACTCCACTATATGCCACTGCACTCTACGCCACTCTACTCTTAACCACTGCACTCTGTGCCACTGCACTCTACATAACTGCACTCTGTCACTGCACTTTACGCTACTGCACTATACTCTGCATCACTAAACTCTACGCCACTGCTCTCCACGCCACTCTGCTCCACTTTACACCACTGCATTCTGACACTCTAAACTGCAACACTGCACTCTCCACCACTAAACTCTACGCTACTCAACTCAGCACTACTCCTCTCTATGCTACTCCAATCTACGCCACTGCACTCTACGCCACTGCACTGTATGCCAAGGCACTCTATGGCACTATACTATGCACCAGTGTTAGACCTTGCATCTTTTGGCATGTTTCCCCTAACATTTTGCTTTCTGGCCTCCTGTTTTCATGGTAAGTTGGACTTCGTTTTGCTGGTTTAGTGTCTCTGCGCACTTTCTCACTGCTGTTCAGTGTTAAAGTGCAAGTGCTGCTACTGTAAATTGTGTTTATGGATTGGTGTTTCCATGTTTGGTTTATTTGATTTACTACTAAGTCCCTAGCATAGTGAACTGTGTGTGCCCAGGGCATGTAAATCAAATGCTGCTAATGGGCCTGCAGCACTGATTGTGCCACCTACACAAGCAGCCTTTCAAAGGAGTCTCACTGTTGACATGACCATTGGCCTTTTCAATACACTAAAAAAAGCTCCAACACCTGAAGCATTTGAGAATATTTCTACTGTCATAGTTATTGGGCTATCCAGAAACCACAACTTCACTCTGTTGTACTGCTCCATGAATCTCACCCACATTCATAAGTCCTGTTTCACCATGTCTGTCATCTAATTCTATGGTTTGGCTTCATTGCCCATTTCAGAGCAAAAGCAAGCGGTCTACAAAAGGCTCTACCTGGGAAAACCATCTTGCAAGCAAACATTAACCCCTTCGGTGCTCATGACGAGCTCAGCTCGTCATGCTGCGCAGTGCTCGTGTGCGCATGACGAGCTGAGCTCGTCATGAACCCGCCCGCTTAATGAAACGCCCCGCACAGGGCGAAAATCGGCCGCGCACCGAAGGGGTTAAGTACACTAAAACCTGATGAAATGACGATGATTTATATTGCTTTTTGTCCAGCACCTCATTTAATAGTTCTTGAAGGTTCACAGTATTATCTGCTGGTAGTCGCAAAACCATGGCCTCAACTCTAGTTTGATACCCCCGAAACCAAAGGCGTATACAAGACTCACAACTCTGCTACATTTCCCTACCACTCCAGATCTGCTTGCCATCAAAAAACTGTCAAGGTAGTACAGCACCTGCTCAGACCTCGACGTCTTTCTCACCACTCTCTCCACAACAGTGTTGGATTTTTCAAACACTGCACACACCATTGAGCTCTCCATCAGCATTTGTCCACAGAGTATCAGCCTTGATATTGAATTCCCAGCAGCCAAAAATCATCAAGGTGCACGGGCAGGAGACAGAATGCCTTACCCATCTATGCCCTCCTTCTGTACTTTTGCACCATGTTAACTTCTGCATCAATGAGGAGAAGCTAACTGTGTAAACCCTAAGGAGAATGGAGTCATTCACTGATTCCCCCCCTTCATCCAAGAAAAATAATGACTCCGCTGACATTTGCCTGCTGCCCTCATTTGCACCACCCACAATGGGGAAATAATCAGGTCCGGCAAGGGGCGTTCATCAAAGGGGCCGGCCATCCCGCTGCCTTCAATTTCTTTATTTAATATATCTTGCACCATATCTATTTTGTCTCTGTATAATCTCAGGTTTTTCACCCATCTGTGATTTTGGGCCCCTTGTAAGGTATTCTAACCCCTGTGTAAGACCATTCCACAGCAGCCTAGTCGCGTCTCCATCAGGGCACCACTGCAGCCATTCTTTCATTGAATGGTGTAGTCCTTCTTCCCCATGACTCTTTTTCCCTCTCCTCTGCTTTGGCCTCCACTACTTGGTACTTGGCCACTAAACCTTTGTAAGACAGGATGCCTGTCACACACTTGGAACATTCGAGGCAGAATCTCGAAGGGAACCTATAACAATCCCACTTGTTGAAATTCAAACAGGCTCTGGCTGACCTGACCAGCTGTCCACTTTACCCATTCCCAAGTAGGCCAAGAGTAGGTATGTGGGTGCCATGAACTGTAGGCACAGTTTATTATTGTTGAACGAGGCACTCTCTGCAGGTTCACCCCAGATGTTTACCTTCCTTTGCTAAACCCATTTTAGGACTCCAAGACTGTACTCGAGCTAAACAATAGTAAGGTGTTTGTGCTCTCCCTTGAAATCATAGTAAACATGTATACACCTGATTGGTACATTTCATTGACTTAAAAGGTCCTAGAATATTGTACTATGTGTACCCAGGGTCTGTAAATTAAATGCTACTAGTAAGGCTGCAGCACTCATTGCGCCACCTACTGAAGTAGCTTGCAGGATTGAACATAAATTATTTGCAGTATGCCGATGACACAGTGTTGCTTAGTCATACTCCAATAGGCTAACTGTGGTTAATAGGCTCATTTAACAACTATATATTAGCAAATGTGTTACAAATGAACATTTTAAAAAACCAAAAATTATAATGATAGGGCTATCTAAACCCGGTATGCAAGTATGGAAAGCTGATGGGTCAGTAATCGAATAGGTAAAATCCTACAAATATTTAGGAATCACATTTGATGATAGGGTATCCTTTAAACATAATTTTACCAATTTAAAGACCAAAGCTACATCCCTTTCATTTGCTTTTAGAACCTTGCGAGATAAACTTTTATGCCCTAGCCACGAGTACTAAAAAAACCTTATGAAGGCTAAGATGATTCCCACTGTAGGCTATGGGTATGTAATTTTCTGAGGTAAATATTCCAAAATTCTGGACAACTTACAAATTAAGGTTTTTAAATCTACTTTTAGGATTCCCAAAAATATTGGACATGATAACATCTGACAGGAATTTGGCATGCCCAGCCAATCTCTTCTAGTAAGACAATCAGCATTTCTAAAATCCTTGCAACCTTGTGCTGGCAAGAACTTACAAAATCTGGCCGTCCAAGTGGGTGGAGGTTCTATCTAACTGAGAATTTAAATACTTTTAACCTCCAGCCTTACAATCACTGGAATAGAAACAAAACCACCTTTAAACATCTTTTAAATCGATCAACTAACTTTTTATCCCTATTGTTGGACAAGGAGGCTATTTCAATAAAAAAGTATGCTTGGTCAATCATTAATTTAAGCCTCAACCTTATTTACTTTCCCACTTAAAACCATTTATTAGGGATACATTTTTTAAGTTAAGATTTGATCGATACCAACTAAGGAGGGAACCCTGAGAGGGATACGCAATTGGCAAACACAAAATTGTAGACTTTGTGGTCTTCCCAATGTAACATTAATACATACTGTGTGTATTTGCCCCTGTCTACTACAGGAAAGGCAAGTATTGTTGAGACCCACCTTCATTGAACATGGGGTGAGAACATGTCGTCAAGCAATAATTTTATGCCTTTCCGGGAAATCAATCCATCTAACTAGACAATTCCTTAAGTTTATCCTTATAGCAGATAAGAAAGTACATTTGTAATCAAATGGATAGTAGGAATGACTTGAGCACACGGAAGCACTTTATTGATCTCTCACCTGCCCATAGATATACAATGCTTACAGCTTGGGTCAGCACCGAGAACCAGCACGTAGGCACTTTACTGCTCAGAGGAATCTTAATCATTTGACACTAACTAAAATGGGCATCATTTAATTTTTATAAAAAAGTGTTTTTAATAATATTTTACAGTGCGGTGAACTAAGCACGGAGTCTCTTTATGGATTTGGATCTAAAAGTGTGGATTAACATAATGATGATAAGTAAACACGGAGATAATTTATTAATCAGCGAAATGACCATGGAATCGATGGTGAATATTGACAACTGAAATGCTATTGTTAGACTGTGCTTATGTGGTATCAATGTTTTTGATGCGGCATGTCATCCCTAACTTATCACAATACAAGTAGAATGTTTATTGAAATTGATGAAATATTAGTGGACCCTCCTTATTTTATTTATTCTTATATATTTCTCTTTAACTTATCTTATGAACTACTGTGAATATGGCTGTCCATGTGATAACAATTGTAATGATTTTTATTAATCAGACAATACAGACTTTACTTACTAAAGTAGCCCTGTAAATCATGTCTCAAGCCTGCTACTGTAGCTTGTAGTACAGTTTTAAACTGCCATTTTGCCATGGCAAAATAAACCTTTTTCCAGGCCTAAACCTTCCTTTTTAATACTTATAAGTCACCCTTAAGGTGGGCCCAAAGCTCTATAGGGCAGGGTGCTTGGTATTAAAAAAGAAGGACATGTGGATTCAAGATATAACATCGTTTTTGACTGCAGCAAGGCTATCTCTCCCATATACTGAAACTGGGTTACCCTATTACACTTAATAAATTAAAACAGAAGAGAAATATTTATTTCACTTATTTGAATTGTAATTTAAAATCCTCTTTATTTGATGATGAACAAGTAGTTTAGTAGTCAATTAAAACCATAAACATTACAAAACCCTCACAAAGTAAAAATATATTCCTAAATAGGTTTAAAACATTTCAACCATCAGCAGCAAACCATTTCATATCTTAATTAAAAAACAATTTGATTATTTGCATCTCCTCATAGTCATAATCACAAGTCAGAGTATGCACCAATATGCTAATTTTGGAAATCAAATAATCCACCATACCTGCCTACAATCTAAAAGAATTTATCGATCATAGACCATCTCTTTCTTATCTTACTTACTTACTTATGCCTATACATACAGTGAGACGCAGTTAAAATGTCAATGTGCAAGTTGGAATCGAGAGCATAGGAAAATGAAGTAGTCATACAAATAATATAGCAGGTTGTCGATTTACAAATAAAGTGCCAATGTGCAAAATATAACCAGTATGCAAATTGGAGGGGCGTGCCAAGAGTGGTTATGCATTAAGCAAATGTTTATGGAGTTTGACAGGATAGGGAAAACTTATGACTTATTCCTCTAGCAGCCTGTTCCATACATATCAATGGCCCCGGTGAAACAGTTATTCAGTCACTTTACCACCCCCCCTCCACACCCCAGCACAGTCAGAAATTGCACTAATCTGATGTTCAGCATTGTGTTTCTTGGGTCCGATGACTCCAGCACTGCTTTCCTACAGGTCCTGATTCCTAGGCCGTTAAACTCATGTCTTAATAAGCCTTTTCGCTGGTTTACCAGAACAGGACAGATACATATAACATGTTGTAAAGATTTTGCCGCCTGATGGCATAGGCGGCAGCTCTTGTTCTCACCTGCCCCACCTTTCCCCCATTTTGGGACGAATTCTAGTGAAGGTATTTCACCAAATCTTAGAGCCAGGAATTACTGTTTTACCTTCCAATGGTAGGGTGCTTCCAAAAATAAAGATTCTCTTGGGCTTGAATAGGATTTCAATACCAGACATCCATGGAGGCGCTTTGATAGTTTTCCTTTGTCTGCAATCCAGCTTTGGAGTTTAATCAACTTGTTTACCATTTTCTTAAAAACGTGACCGGAAATGTAAGCGTTCCATAAAGAAATGTTAGCGTTCCTCTTTATTTGTAAAGTCAGATTTTAAGCTGCTATTGTGAAAACGCCATTTTTAGAAAGATGGGCTACAATGTGTTCTGTCGGGTAGTACAATTGCTTATCGGAATCAAGAATTGACCTAACAACACAACAGAACAATCCTTGAACTGAAGCTTAAAGTAAGCAATACACTGAGGCGTCAATCTAGATTCAGAAAAAGGTCATCCTAGCACACTTCCATGTTGTTTTCAGGTAAGTTCTGAATTATCTCCGTGTAATATATGCTAACATTTATTTGCACAGAGATAATTCTGAACTTACCTGAAAACGACATGGAAGTGTGGTAGGATGTGGTCCAACCACTTACTATTTGGAATTTATACGAGGGGACCAATTGATGTTTGTCCTCTAGATTCATTGAATTATTGCTGTGATGGCACGAGATGACCTTTTTCTGAATCTTGATTGGCACCCCAGTGTGGACTCTATCCCGGGTTGGAGGAGGTCCTTTGATTTAGATTTTATTACTTTCTGGCTGTCTGCAAAACCTATAACAGTCCTG
Source organism: Calotriton arnoldi (assembly GCA_963921515.1). Taxonomy (NCBI): domain Eukaryota; kingdom Metazoa; phylum Chordata; class Amphibia; order Caudata; family Salamandridae; genus Calotriton; species Calotriton arnoldi. The sequence goes on from CAWUFW010000716.1 coordinate 588,431, forward strand.
AAGAAGACCCGCTGTAATGTGTACCCATTAGCACATACACCTGGGGTCAAAACATCGATGATACTTTGATTAGCCCATGTCCTTAGTCGTGTCATCCTGAAATTGAAACTAATAGAGATACAGGGTGGTCGTTGAACCATTTTATTGAAAATGACTGACATTGGTTTATATTAACACATCATTTTGTTGAATTGTTGTGGTGTTCTGTAAAATACAGTGTTGCACTTTATGTCACTTGGTTCACTATGTCACATTTTGTATCTTTTTTGTATTTATGACAGCCATATAGAAAATGAATCATTATTAAAAAAATTGTCAAATATGAATCTGAATGTATAAATTGAATAACAATTGAGTGTGGTGTGCTGTCTTACATTTATTGTGGAAAAGGAGTGACCAGTATTGATGGCCTTTTTATGAATGTTGTTTGACGCCTCAGTGTATTGCTTACTGTAAACTTCAGTTCAAGGATTGTTCTGTTGTGTTGTTAGGTCAATTCTTGATTACGCTTAGCAATTGTATTACCTGAAGGAACACATGGTAGCTCCTACTATATAGATCCAGGTTCTGAGGGACACAGGGTAACCCCATAATGGTTAATGATTTTTAGAAAGTTGGCATTTTTCTGCCAAAACCAAATGTGCATTTCTGCCAGTGTCCAGTGTCACATGACTGTGAATGGATCTCCTGTGGTGTGTTGTGTATTCCTTCCAGACATGGAGACAGAAAAGGTCTAGATGTAGAGGGAATGGGACTTCCTGACAGTCTGGTTGGGGAAGAGTTGTGCCAAGCCCTGCTTACACTTCAAAGTACCATACCTGCAGCATACACAAAGGAAATTGACACCAGACCTGCCCATGTCTTTGTCCCCTTAGCCAGGTTGGAGCCAAACCCAGGGAAGAGGAGGGAAGAACTGGCCAGAGCTAGTTTAGGAGTAGACCAGGGATCCCCCCACAAAAGGCTGGCACTGAGGATAAAAGTGGCATCCTCATATCCTCTTATTAGAACTCTCCTGGACCTGTGGATTCAGAAGAAAGACTGTCCTGCTGTCTGAACAGGGAAAACTGGACCTGCTTGCCTGGACACCAGGATCCCCTAAAGTGGTTCCAAGGGACAGTTGGCTGATCTCCTGTCTGAGCTACATGGACCCATTAAGCTTCCAGAGGACTTCCCTGCAACTGCCAACTGACCAGCACCAACCGGACGTGCCTGAGCCCTGCTGCTGAGCTCTGGTGAAGTGAGTCAGAATCCCCAAGAGGTGCCCCCAGGTCCTCGATCCTTTGCTGGCATCAGAGGACCTGGACCTGATCATCTTTTCTTTCTTTAACTCTACAAAATAAGCACCCCCTGTGAAAATCCAGAGGTTTGGGGCTCTTTGTGTCTGCGAGTGCAATCTTTGCATCAGTGGTCAACGATCAGCTCGTCTCCCGCCAAAGTGAAGTTCCAATGGAGACCTGCAAATCGCAGAAAACATCTGCCATTCAGGTGAACCTTCAGAAGTTTTGTGTTCTTCACGAGCACGAGTAGGCTCCTCGCATCACCAGCAGTCATTGCATATACCGCAACATGAAGTTCTGGTGTCAACCTGAGCTTTGCACCATCAGCGACCGCCGCCATCTCCTGCCTTCTGACATTAACTTCCTCACAGCACTTTGCCAATTCAAAGTTCCAACTGAGGCTCCCTGCGCAGACTTGGACATTGAGAAGGTAAGCTCTTCATCGGGATGATCCTAGTCCCTGTATCTGACACGCATTCTATCGGGGTCGGCCTGAACTGTGACTTTGACTTGGTCCAGCGCTACTAAATACCCATGAGTGGCGCTTTGTGTTTTTTGGTGTTATTTTCACTCAGAACGTTAAAAATTCATAAGTCAAGTCTACGTTTTGGATTTTTGTCATGTAGGCATCATTTTACTTATTAACTTAGACTTTATTTTTCTAAATTGGTTTGTTTTGGGTTTTTCTTGTGTTTTCACTTGATCACTGTTTGAGTGTTGCATAAATACTTTACACATTGGCTCTAAATTAAGCCTGGCTGCTATTGCGCCAAGCTACTTGAGGGTTAAGCAAAGGTTTATTTAGTAACTCTTGAGGTTCATCCTGACAAGGATTGTGTTTATTACTTGAGTGGGGCTCACATCCCTCTCAACTAATAACTCAATCTCTTACAATGATCCAATTCGCCTCATCAGTGTCATGTTCCTCCTTGGCCTGAATTACTGATCATAGTGAAGCCATGCCAAGCCCTTACATTTTATGGTAAACAGTCTAAATATCGAGTTTTTAATTTCGACCTACAATAATATTGAGTTTGAAATATCGTAGGGACACAATATCGAAGTCAAGAATATCGACGAACAGAATATCGACCTCAAGGTAAGAAATATCGTTTTTGTTAATATCGAAGTTAGTAATATCGATAGCAAAAATATTGATGTTACTAATATCGATATTTATATTAGTGTTATGTATTTTATTATGTATTTTATATGTTTGTGTTTATATTTTTTGTTAATTATTGTACTAGTTTTAGAATATATGTATAACATTTTTAGAAGTTAGTTATTTTTTTTTAAGTAAATTATGCGTTTTAGTACCGTAGCGGGTTGTGGGTTTATAGGGGAATAGGGTGGGAAGTAATTTAATTATATTAAATTAATTTAAAAATTTTAGGAATTAGGAATTATTTTTAGGTAAATTTTGCGTTTTAGTTCTGTAGTGGATTGTGGGTTTATAGGGGAATAGGGTGGGAAGTAATTTAATTGTAATTAAGCAATTATTTATTTTTATTTATTGGTATTGCTAATTAATTTTATGTTAAATAATTATTAATTGGAAATTAATTTTTATTAATTGGTAATTAATTTTTATTAATTGATTATTTGGTAATTATATTAAGTGTATTAATTTATTATTGAAGTGTGTTGTGAGTTTATAGGGCAATATGGTGGGAAGTAATTTAATTGTAATTAAGTGATTATTTATTTTATTGTTGAGTATTGATAATTAATTTATTGTTAGTTAATTATTAATTGGTAATAACATTTTAATAATAGATATTTTTGTGTTTTGGAAATTAATTTGTTCATTAATTAATAATTGGTAATTAAGGGGCCCATTACGATACCCGGCGTAAATAAATCCGCCAGGCATGGAAGCGGCAAAAATCCGCCCGCACACACTGCCTGAACACCGACCACGCCATTATGAGTACACAAACCGAAAACCGCCATCGGCGGAAAAATCACACAAAATACCGCCCGCCATCGTCCGAGTCGGAGTCAAACCGCCCGCCACGGACGGAAACACGCACAACAACACAAAACCGCCCGCCCACACGGCCGACACACCGCACGTGAAATTACGATCGCACCGCCATGAGCGCGGAAAAACAACAAATATACCGCCCGCCAGCGCAAACAACGCCGATGAGAATCGACACGGCAGAAGCCATGGCGCCAACGTACCTGCACAGAAACCATCCGCACACAAAACCAATAGCACACAACATGGCCAACAAGTCCACACAGCAAGGCACGCACAAATACACAAGCACAGTACACATCCCGAAAACACCCCCGGACAAACAAAAAATACAAAGGCCAGAACCCCAGACACAACACACCTGAAAACAACAGACCATGAGGACACACCCACATAGGTGAGTACAAAAGCAGCACTCCCACAGACCACAACCCCTTGCACATTGCAAACCAGAGAGGAGAGGAGAGGACACAGTGACACAGCAAGGACAGCAGCACACCACAGAAACGCACACATCACAACCACCACCACCACCACCACCAAACACCGGCACCACAAACCCCCTGCACATTACACAACACACACCGCACCAGCACCACAAACACCATGGCACCACAAAGGATGCCCAAGTTCACGCCCATGGAGCTGACGGTCATGGTCGACGAGATCATCAAGGTGTACCCACAAATCTATGGGAACATGGTCCAGCACACACCACTAGCCACCAGAAACAGAATGTGGAACCGGATCGTAGACCAGGTCAATGCAGTCGGGGCCCTGCCCAGGAACAGAGTCGAGATAAACAAACGTTGGAATGACGTAAAGAGCCTGGTCAAGAAGAAGGAGGGCAAAAACAGAGAGCTGGCTGCCGTCACTGGCGGAGGGAATCCCGCGCTCTTTAAGACCTTCAAAGCGTGGGAGGAGAAGGTGCGAGTCGTAATCCATCCGGAGATCCTCGCCGGATTAGCAGGGGGAGTGGAGGCTGGTAAGTACAAACTAATGTATACCAGCACACCGCTATGTACTCACATGCGCAACTACCATGCCACAGCTCCCAGGGACAAACACCCCCATGTCCAGCACACAATACACAACACATCACACACACATGCAACAGACACTACCACACACAGCCCAAACCGAACAACTGTAAGATGCGTGGGGACATGTGTACACTAAGCCAGCCACGTAACCACCAACAGGTCCCCAAATATGCCAGAAGCGCCACAACGAGCACCCACCACACCCATGTGTCCGCCACAGCTGCACTAACCGACAAGTAACAGGTAAGTGGCAGGAACACAAAGTGCAGTGGGTGGGACGGTGGACAGCCCAAGTACAACACACACAAGGCCCCAGTCCCACAGCACAGCAAGGAGGAGCATCCCCCACACCCCACAGCCACGTGTCAGCCACCGCAGTGCACAACGACAGCCGAAAGGCAGACATCACGGTCCACAGCAATCGGTGTCAGTGGGTGTACAGCCACCCCACGACCCACTACATCCCCCACCCCCACAGACCTGCAACATGGAGCACCCCCGCTTAGAGCCATGTGGCATCCAGTACAGTGCACGCACGAACAACTTGCAGGTGGGAAACTGGACAGGGCTGGATTACTGGAGGCATGAGGACCATAACACCACCAACACATGGGACATGTCACGTAGCAGACGAACACGCAGCACCGCCCACCGTCACGAACAAGTGAACAATGTGCACACGGACATGAACAACAGACTCACACCCCACATGACCCATCACAGACATAGCAACACCCAAGGAGCCACGTCTGCATGCACAAGCCACACTGAATATAGTCCCACACGGCAGCCACTGTGCAACTCATCACACACAACCGAAACACCATTGAAGTCCTGTCCATGTAGCCCCCACTGCCTGTCAACCCCACACCCCACAACTACGCCTATGTAAGACAAACAACACTAGACGCAACAGAGCGGAACAACAGAAATGCACACGAACACCACTGAACCCATCAAACTCACAGACACACCATGCACATACAACATACCATCCATCCCATCCGTCAGCCCCAGTCTCATGAAAGGCATGTCATCCGCACAGCTGCCACACATACAGCAGTCACGCTAAGACACATGCCCATGACCAACCATGTGCCAGAAGTCAATTAAGCGCACGACACACTGTGAGCAACAACACACAACATGGGCCACACCCCCCGAGCACTGCAGTGATGCACATGGCACAGGGCAGCACGCACACCAAGGAGATGGGACAACTGCAATACGTTGGCTGGCACACAACTATCACTCACTCATAACGATGCGTCCAATGCCATGTCCAGTAACCACAACAGACAGCAAATATGCAGGGCATGTCAGGCATGCACACACCTCAGACCATGCACTGTCATGCTGCCACAACACATGTCACGTTCGGCACCCATGGCTCACAGCATGTACCCCAAAAGCATATCCCCTCCCAAATGCGAATCTGGGGCATGGCCCCCATGTTGCCATATGCGTTCCTAAGCGTTCCATTTGAACCCCAAAAGCATATCCCCTCCCAAATGCGAATCTGGGGCATGGCCCCCATGTTGCCATATGCGTTCCTAAGCGTTCCATTTGAACCCCAAAAGCATATCCCCTCCCAAATGCGAATCTGGGGCATGGCCCCCATGTTGCCATATGCGTTCCTAAGCGTTCCATTTGAACCCCAAAAGCATATCCCCTCCCAAATGCGAATCTGGGGCATGGCCCCCATGTTGCCATATGCGTTCCTAAGCGTTCCATTTGAACCCCAAAAGCATATCCCCTCCCAAATGCGAATCTGGGGCATGGCCCCCATGTTGCCATATGCGTTCCTAAGCGTTCCATTTGAACCCCAAAGCATATCCCCTCCCAAATGCGAATCTGGGGCATGGCCCCCATGTTGCCATATGCGTTCCTAAGCGTTCCATATGAACTCCAAAAGCAAAGTACAAACCAGACCCAGGATGGGCCAGGAGCCCGCATACACCAGAGTCACAATGAGTAGGGGCACAGCAACACACCCATCGGCATGGCCAATCCGTCCCATGCCACATGTGCACAGCACACAGTCCCATTGCCTAGCACACACAACTACAGATGCCACAGCCACACACTCGCCTCCGGGAAACCCATGTACGAGATTGCACGAACTGCCAATGTCAGACGACTAATACATACTTCGCCAGGTGCAACACAATAACAAATCTCATTCTCTCCACAGGTGACGAACTGCTGGATGCTGGGGATGGAGACAGCAGCCAGCACAGCCAGCCTACAAGCCCCCAACGAGGACACACGGATCTGGAGGATCTGTCCTCCTCTTCGGACACGGACCACCAAGCTGGCCCATCTGGCGTGGCAGGGCCCAGCCGCTCCCCAGGACCCCTCCTACCCACCAACCCATCATCCAGGGATGCTGAACAGTCCCAGTCCCCTGCTGCCACTGTCGTTGCGGCCACACCCACGGTCATTGCGGCCACTACCACTGCCGCAACCGCCACCATCGCCGCACCGACCACCACCGCCTCCACCACCACCACGTCTTCGCTGGCACCAGCCCCAGCGCAGGTGGTGGCCCGGCCGACTGGATCCACCCTGGGAGCCATAGCGAGGACCGTGGTGTGCAATGTGGCTAGTGGGCAGGCCGGTGGCAGCAGGACTGGTAGGAGGAGCAGGGTCAGGGAAACGCCAGCCTCCTCTGGGAGCCATGCCCTGCCTCAAATGGCCAGAGTCCTTGGGGCCTATGAAGAGGCCCAAGGACAATGGGCCAGGTCTGCTACTGACACGCGGGAGGTGCTGGGGGTGCTGAGGTCCATGGACGCCCATATGGGCCAATTCGTGTCCCGTATGGACCAACTCGTGGACCTCATGGGCCAGCTGGTGGTGGCGGTGGGGTCACAGGCAAGGCCAGCAACACCACCTCCGCCACCACCTGCTAGGGCGCAGGCTCGGGCAGCAGTGTCCACTTCCCCTGCGTCCACAGCCAGTGAGCACACCTCACCCACCACCAGCAGGTCGCCACCACACACCCCCTCCCAAACGTGGAAGGGGCCGTCCGAAGAGGAAACAGATCTCCCGGGAGGACTTCGCACGCTCCAGTCGCAAGTGAGGCAGCCAGCCAGCCTTCCGCCAGCCTTCCTTGACCAGCCACTGCATTGACTTGCTCTACGATCCCACTCCACACAGCCATCTGGATGGCATGTGTGTGTTGGACTATGGACATAGAACCAGTGGGTACACCCTGATCATCACGCAGCCATGACCGACAGCTCATTGTCACTGCACGCACCACTTTTGTCATCACCTTACACACAATCACATGTCACAGTTTGTAATAAATGCACCTTATTCACTAACTGCTGTTTGTGCCCTGTGTTTTATTTGTACGGAATACAACGGCCACCTTGGGCGGAAAGGCACCTGATGCGTGGCATGGCAATGGAATCCGGAGGGCCTGTAGGGACCTAGGGGTGGGAGACAGAACAGGAGCACATTCAATGAGTGTGTCACACACCCATCACACAGTACATGTCAACAACTACAAGCAATGTACACACATCGCACAGAGCAATAGGGCACAATGCCACAGTCACCAACAGTGGCATACTACCCTGGCCATGGAGCGTTGACACACTGCACGCAGTGAACATACGGCCACCCTGACACAGCACACACACACCTGCACAGATACAGACACATCATCCGTCGTACATGGACACTCACCGTCAAGTGAAGTAGCGGGCGATGAGCTGCTGGCGCACATTCCCAGCTTCCTCCTCTCCGCTGTCCACCTCACTCGAGCTGTCCTGGTCTGCGGGCTGGGGCCCTGGTTGATCTCCGTCATCCACAATGAGGGGGATCTGCTTCCGAATGGCCAGATTGTGCAGCATGCAGCACGCCACCACTATCTGGCACACCTTCTGTGGGGAGTACGCCAGTGCACCCCCGGTGCGGTCCAGGCACCTGAACCTGGACTTGAGGAGGCCAAAGGTACGCTCGACCACACGTCTGGTCCTCCCATGTGCCTCATTGTATCGATCGTCTGCTGGGGTGCGAGGATTCCTCAATGGACTGAGCAGCCATGCCCCATTCGGATACGCAGAGTCACCTGGGTGTGAGGGACACAGAGAACCGTTGCAATTCCAACTGGACAGGGGACAGCATCGCACAACCAGCACGCTACACCACTCCACATACTCACCGACAATACAGGCACGATCCTGTTGCAGATTGGCCATCAGTTGTGGCAAGATGCTGTTGCGCATTATGTGTGCGTCATGGGCCGAGCCTGGAAACTTGGCACACACGTGGGTGATCACCATGTCCGCAAGGCACACCACTTGCACATTCAGGGAGTGCGTGTGCTTCCTGTTGCGGTACAGGTGCTCAGTGGCCTGTGGTGGAACAAGGCCAACATGAGTGCAGTCAATGGCTCCCACGACGTGTGGGATTCTGCCAAGGGCATAGAATGCACCCTTCACTGCCGCCAATTCACGAGCCCTGGGGAATCTGATGTACCTGTTCCGGTACAGCATCATGGCTGCCAGTACATCCCTCAGCACCTTGCTGAACATGGGCTGGGACATCCCTCCTCCACTGCCCACTGTGTGCTGGAATGACCCAGTGGCGAAGAAATGCATGGCGGCCATCACCTTAGCCGTGGGGGTGACAGCAGTCGGATACACCCTGCGGGGACGGAGATGGGGCTCTAACATGGCACACAGTCGATGCAGAGTTGGCCTGTCCAGCCGAAACTTCCTGATTACCTCTGTATCGTCCATGTCCGCCAGCAATTGGTATGGGCGGTCAATGTTCGGTCTCCGCCTGGGTTAAATGGCAGAGGACACATGTCAAAGCAACACGGCACATAGCAATTTCGCATACACATCACTGACATGACTGAGCAAGCACATGAGCCACAGCCCAGCTGTCAAGCTGGGACGGCACGGCCACAATACACTTACACAGGTCTCCCAACAATGGCAATGGCAAGTGAGACATACCACTGCCATGTGCATGCACATGGGGATCTAGGCCCCAATGACTTGCGGGGCGTGCTGATGGGGACTGACTGCATATTCGTCAAGCGGCAACGCCACGGCAACATGAGTGTCTGCTGAGCATGGAACTGCTTCCGAGGCTGGATGAGTATGGCACACGACGACGACGATGTGGGCACGGGCTGAGCGGCCAATACAAGTGGGACCTGTGGCACGAGGGGATATGAGACAGTAGTAGGTGTCAGCACTGCACCCTATGTACAGCACTGTACGGATCACAGCTCCCGAAACATTGACTGGTGTCCACATTGACAGCCCCATGCCAAGACGGCTGTGTGCTTGCAGTCACACGTCACAGGTGAGAGGTTACATTGCACGTGCCAGGTGGCAGACGTACATAGTGGGAGCTGGCATGTGTGTGCATGTGTCTCCTGTTCAGGATCCACCAGATGGGCGCTGACTCTGTACTGACCATTGGACACAGCATGTTCCGTGGAAGGCTTGTGTGTGTGGGATGGTGGCACTGGATGTGCCTCCGTTGGGTGGGGGGCCATGCACAGGGCGGGTACGTCGATGATTGCGCATTGTTGGTCACGGTGGGTGCACCAACTAAGATGTGTTGCCCTGTGTTCAATTCCTATGTCCGCATGATGATGGACTGTGGATGTGGGCAGACTACACATTGGTCGATGTGCTGTCTATATGCATGTGCCTTCACACCAGGCACAGCTGCCCCTGCACATGTGACCCCTGCTGGACTCGCTGCTGGGTCTGTGGAGCTGATGCACCTTCTGCGCGTGGGCGGGCCGCTCTCCTCACTTCCCTCATTGCGCATGTCATGTCTTTGCCGCAGGTGACATGGATCATGGAGGGCCCACATGTACGCGTGGGTAGGCTACACATGATTGTTCACTGGTCGCCACCCCAGTCAGTGTTTCGAATGGGAAGGTTGTCGTGCTGGTGGTATGTTCGATGTGGCGGATGGGCGGGCCTAGGTGCGGGCTTACATTCCGGACATGGGGGGTAGTTGGATTGGCGACTAGTTGCAGTACACACGGGACACGTCTCTTCCTTTCCACATCTGGGTCATCCCTTGTACTAACTGACAGTGATACAGTCATCATCGCCCCAGCCCTCATGTCCTCCCCTCGCCCCCCAATATGCATGCTCACCTGCGAGGCTAGCGCTTGCACAGGCAGCCCCAAGCTCGCACCAGAGAGGGCAAGGAGTGTATGTGTGGGTCCAGTTGCACGAGTGGGCTGTCTCAGGGTATGATGTGTGGCGGGACGCCGTCCACCTGCGTGGTGCCCCAAATGGAGACCCGGCCTGCATGGACTATGCATCACAGTCTTCGCCTTCCGGATCCGCCACCTGCGACACCCAGTGGCTGTGGCTGCCCTTGCGGCCAGGCCGCGTCCGTCTGTGGCTGTTGGCCCACACATTCACTCTTTGGCCTCTCTGGGGAGGGCTCGGGGGTGGTGGCGCACGCGCTTGCACTTAGTCGCAATGGCATGTGGCGTGGTTGGTATGATGGGCAATGGATGGGATGGTGCGAGCCACCTCCCGTGACGTCAGTGCTGCTCGTGCTGTGGTGCGTCCCCCTACACTTCCATTTGACTTGTGCCATGCTAGACGTTGAGGTTCTATTGCCTGCGTGATATGACCAGGAGGAGCGCGAGGAGACCTCTCACACACCATGCTCCACTGCCATCCCGTGCCCTGTATCGCCTGTGCGGATTGACTATGTTGGGGTTACACCTGGTCGACTGGGGCTGTGTGTGCCTTGTCAAGGGGCATGGTGGGCGCACAACAGGATCCAGCTTGTCCACAGAGGGTGGGCTGAGGTGCGCCTGGTACCGCTTTGTACGTGTGCCCGGCTGCTGTGCACACACGTGTTCACTCCCCCCGACAGGTGTCCTCTCACAATGCCCAGGGAAGCGGTGGTGTACTGTTCATGACCCCTCCCAACACGGCGTGCTCCAACTTGGCATGTGCGCATCTACCCGTCGCACCCACCCACCTGAGCACTGCGTCCATACGACTTCACACGACACATGTGTGTCTTCCACAGTAGTGCTACTCATTTGCGTTGACATCCAATACCAGTGGACTACATGGTCATGTCACGACTGCCGTGTACTTCACATACTCTCATCCTCTCTCATTCGTACTTGTGAAATGAGTCAGCGGAGACAGTTCTGGTTTCAAACATTATATTGAGTCTTCTGTCCTCTGTGATGCAGTATAGTGGACACTACTGGCAGCGGAATACATGTTGAGGATATACTGAGCATGATAACAAATGGGATAGGGTGTGGGGTTACATCTGCTTGGCCAAGGCTGTGCTAATGTACATTTACGTATAGCTGCGGAGCTGCGGACTTTGACACAGACGGTATACATGTAGCCTACCAGACCGCTCGGCATCATGGGCACAGTCCATCTCAGTTCCATGTGACAGGTTTGCTGCGGTTGTTCCTCATGCACGCGTGCATGTGAGATGACATCAGGGCATGTGCTTGCGTGCATGCAGCGGCGTGCCACTTGTTGTTGCACTGTGGTGGTTACTGGACATGTCACAGTCACTGGGGTCGTGTTGTTGTTGTATGCACTTGTCGTCCATGCAAAGGTCCTGGTATGGGATTCCCGGGGCGGGGGTGGGAGGGGTGCAGCACCCACAGACTCCAGGCGACCTATTCATGTCCACTGAGCGGTGTGTGTGTCCATGTGCGCTGGATCCATGTCGTGTCCTGGTTGTTCGTGCAGTTCCGTCCATGTGGGTGCGATGCACAGAGCCCATGCCACTGCCTCCCACGATGCATGCGGTGTTCCTGGATGTGATGGGGAACAGTGTGCATGTCCCGGTCATATCCGATGTCATGGCGATGTCGTTGATGGTGTGGTTACAGTTGCCGGTCGTTTGGTATGGCTGTTGTGGTGGTGACTGGCCAGTCCGTGCGGAAGCTGAGCATGGGTGCGGGGTTGGACTTCATAGGTCACTCGGGGAACCTGCGTTGTGGTCCGACGTATTTACAGGTTGTCAGGTATGCGATGCCGTCCAGCAGGGCTTCCATGTCATTGGTGGTGTACATGTTTGCCAGCCAATGAAGCGGATGGTGGCTGTCAAGGTGTTGTTCGTAGGTTGTCCCTTGGAGGACCATGATGGGGCATGCTGGGTGACATTCGATGTAGCTGTTCTCGATGATCCGTCGTGTGGAGGCACAGTGGTTCCATTTCAGTGCGCGTGCGATGTTGGCCACATACGCCATGCCCCCATAGGCAGAGCAGGCCCTGTCGTGTGCGTCCAGAGGGAGGAGTAGTGGTAGCAGGTCCGCCTTCAGACATGCCGGGTTGGAGAGGCATATCTCGACGGGATGCTGGTAGGGACACCTCCGACAGTAGAAGACGGGCATGACGCAGCTGAACAATGTGATGCGGTAAGTCAGTCGGTAACTTACGTTCAGCAGGGACAGGAGATCGCATCCCAATGTATGTATCGTGTTGGTTTGGTACAGCTTGAGCTGTTCGGCGTAGTTGGGTAGGTGTGTTGCGGTTGCCATTTCGCAGCGGTTCGTAGAGGTGGCGTGCTCCGGCTGTGTGTGCAGTCTGCAATGTGCACGCTCCGGTGTTGCTGTGAGCTCTGTGTAGTCGTGGGGAGACAGGACTTGTGTTCTGTTGGCTTGTTTGGAGGACACGGGCCCTCTTCCCACATGCTTCTCAGACAGTTCAAGGTCAGTGCTGTGTGACTCCTTCCAATTAACTTGCATGTGGCCGACATGGGGGAGTGTTTTCTTCTTTCTTCCCCGTCCGTTGTGTGCTTCTGTGATATGCGCTATCTGCCCTGTGGTCGGTCTCCTCGGCATGCCTGTGTTGGTCTATTCTTGGACAATGGCTGTATTCACCGGCTTCTGTCGTAGGGCTGTGGTTTCGGTGTTGGAATGGAAGGTCATTCAGTGCTGTCTGCTCTCCCTTGTGTGGGCGGCAGGCTGCCTTTCCGCTCTGCGTTGGGCCTTGTGTGTGGATGTAATTCTTGGGCCACCTGTTGTCAGTCCCCGGGCTCTTTGGTGTTCCGTTTCATGTGTCTTGTTCATATGTGCAGGGTGGTATGGGTTTTTCAGTGTGGTACTGGCGTTCCTCTTCCCGAAGTGGCCCTGCTTCTCCTAGTTGGTGTTGCCGCCGCTGTGTGCTACGCCATGTTTGTTACACTGGGGTGTGTCCTGCAGTTGCGTGTCTTCACTGACATGTGTGCGTCGTTTGTGTGGCGTTGGGTGTTGTCCGTGAATTGGGCGTTGGGGACATGTCTGTGGCCGGCCTGTCACGTGTCATGTGCGTTCGGGGTGGGGCTGATGTGTGTGCTGCTTGGTTGTGTCCCTGTGTCTGTGTGCGACGCATGCATGGCGCTGCGGTTGGCCTCTGCGTTGTGCGCATGTGTGGCGGCGTCATCGGCGCTTTGGGGCCGTGACGGGGTGGTTGGTTCCTAGTCCCAGGTGGTGTGTACACATGTGTTCTGCGATGTTACGATTTGGCCTGTGTGTCATATGTGGATGCGATGGTGGATGTGTAGTGTACACGCGCTGGTGGGGGGTTGTCCGCTTTTTCCGCCCTTGCACTGTGTGCGCTGTTTGCGTGCACTTGTTGTGTGTGTGCCTACCTGCGTCTCCGCGGTACGTTGCGTCCTTGGTGGTGCATCAGCAGAAGCATGGGTAGGGCCTGCAGTGCTGGATTCATGCCCGGGGTGCCGCTTCTTCGTTGTCCGTGCTCTGCGTCCGTGTTTCCGCCTCTCTTTCACGTGCGGTGTCTCTTTGCCGTGGGAGCCGTTTGTTTGCGGCATCGTAATTTATGCGCCGGGCGGGACGTGTTTCGTCGGACGGTGTGTGTCAGTTATGCTGCGCCGCTACGTGTGCGGGCGCACTTTGATGGCGGACGGTGTTGCTGGCTTGCCGGCGGTGTTTGGCCTGCTTTTCGCATCGTAATTGGGCGGGCGTGTGGACTGCTGCGTGCCGGCGGTAACTGGTGGTTTCTGCATCCGCCAGCACGGCGGTTGTGCTTCCGCCCGCCATCGTAATGGGCCCCTAAGTGTCATTAATTATTATTTATTGGTATTTATCAATAATTTATTGTTAATTATTAATTGCTAATTTTTTTAATAATTATTGTTTTTTGGTATTGAAAATTAATTATTTTTTATTTTATTATTCTTTGGTAATTAATTGTTAATAATTATTATTTAATTGTATTTATCATCTATTTAATTGTTAATTAATTTGTAATTGGTAATTCTTTTTAAGTACTTATTTATTGGTATTGTTAATTAATTTATTGTTATTTAATAATTAAGTTATTATTTATTTAAGAAAATTTATTTTAATTATTAGTAAGTTATTTTTACCCCTACGCTATACAACACTTTCCCTACTGTTGCACTCTCTGGAGTTGGAATAGTAATTTTAATCCCTACGCTATCCAACACTTTCCCTACTGTTACACTCTCTGGAGTTGGAATAGTAATTTTAACCTCTACGCTATCCAACACTTTCCCTCCTGTTGCACTCTCTGGAGTTGGAATAGTAATTTTTACCCCTATGCTATCCAACACTTTCCCTACTGTTGCACTCTCTGGAGTTGGAATAGTAATTTTAATCCCTACGCTATCCAACACTTTCCCTACTGTTGCACTCTCTGGAGTTGGAATAGTAATTTTTACCCTTACGCTATCCAACACTTTCCCTATTTTTGCACTCTCTGGAGTGGGAATAGTAATTTTTACCCCTACGCTATCCAATATTTACTGTTTTAGTTAATGTAGTGTATAATTTATTTAACAATTTTTTTTAATTTGTTATATATATTTATTATATTTTTATTTATATTATTGTTGTATGTGTATGTATGTATTTATAATTTATAAAATCTTTTTAACAATTTGTAAGTTATTATAATAATTAATTGTAAATATTATTAAGTAAGTATATATATTATATTTTATATGTATATGTTTAATTTTTTTTACATTATATGTATTACTTATAATTTTAAACATATTTTTAACTATGTTTATTTTAAATATATGTATCATTTACTTTATTTTACATTATTTTTTAACATTAAAAAAACCGATATTTTTAACAACGATATTTTTGACAACGATATTTTTTTTTCGATATTTTTGTACTTACCATAATGTAGATAGGACTTCGATATTCTTGACATCAATATTTCGGCTCCGATATTTTTGACGTCGATATTTTGGACGTCGATATTCTGTCAGTGATTCACATTTTATACTTTCAGTCCTTATTACATCCATGGGGCCGATTCCGATCTGGGTGGGAAAACTCTCCGACCGAGCCGGATCCGGAGAGATTTCCGACCGAGCCGGACTCCTGCAGTCCGACCGAGTGAGTACGATGCGGCCGCATGCTGCCAGACTCGATTCGGTCGGACTCCCATTGAAGTCAATGGCAGCCGGTCGTACGACGCGTACATGGGCTCCCATTGACTGAATGGGTATGTCGCGAACAGGTGCGCCCCTACAGTGTGTACGCGTCGGTGCAACTCGCACCGTACATGCATGTTCAGGGGGGACCCTTGGGTCCCCCCTATGTTCGACTCGTACGGCTACAGGTGCAGGGGGGTCCGGCACGGACCCCCCAGGTCCTGCTCTGGGAGCTTTTTTGAGCCAGACGCTCCGACTCGATCCGGCTGTCCGACGCGTCCATCGTACTCGCTCGGTCGGATAACGTCTCCATTGCGTGGTGCGATTCGTGTCCGTACGAGTCGGTCGGATCGGTTCGGACCCGGGAACGAGTCGGTCGGCGATTTCGCGTTCACTCGCATCGTACTTGCTCGCTCGGACGACTGTACGAATCGGTCGGAAACAAGGCCTCCGACTCGGATCCGGTAAACCCGAATCCGATTCGGAGCCCTACCGACCGAGATCGGAATCAACCCCCATGTCTGTAAAAAATAACATGCTACTATTAGGTGAGTTTTTGTAAATAAAATGTTGCAGTCCAGGTGTCTATATTGTTTGGCACTTCGTGTGCCTGGCCACCTCGCTCCCTTCTGGCTTTGGGCAGTTCTGGAGTGGTGGGGGACCTGGCTGCTTTTGCTGTCATAGTGATACCTCAGACCCCCATCATCTACTCGATTCACCACCTGGTCAATCAAGCTTGATTCCCCTTCAGCCAATCAAGCCTATGGTTCTCAGTTCCTTGCTTTTGGCTTGACCTGTGCACCACCACCACTGTTGATCTGAGAGATGCTGTGTGATCCACTGCCTCACCAGCACCCTCCTGTCCCCCAAGATAGTTCTCTGTGCCCTATTTTCCTTTGTTCCTTGCTTGTATATATCTTAGAACAGGGGTGTCCTGCACTCCCTCCGTCCTCTCCGTTTCTGTTCAGCCGTCCTCCTCATGCCAATCAACTGTGTGTCAGGTGTCCTTGCCCTGAACAGGGATGCTGGACTGGAAACTCCTTCCTCCTATCCCAGAGGTGCCCATAGTGCCTTCAGTCAGGGCCCCAATCGGCCCGTGAACATACCCCTAACCCTACAGTCCCCGTGTAGCCTTGGTCTCATTGTTAAGGTCCCACAGCAGTGGCACTGTTATGGCTCCCCATGATCCCCTGGCACACACCATCATCACCTGGACCATTTCCCAAGGTCCCCAAATTGACCTTTGTCAATGTTGCTATATAGTCCTCTGCAAACTGTATCTTACTTCTGCTTTAGAGACATGATAGTGATAACCTGGTAGGAGAAGATAAACTGGCACACCATTTTGCCCTTCTAGTGGGTCTTCCCACACCAAATGGTGTGTCACCTGCAGATTGTTCACCTACAGTCTTCTCAAGGCATTTAGCCACTGATATAGACGTTTGATTCGCCACTGCTCTGTATTACTGGGTGGTGGGGCACTCTCAGAAGACTTGAGTATGTCACTTTGGACCCTTCTGTCCCCAAAAGCCTGATTAGGGATCGTCTCTCTGTCTTGGTTATAGGAGGGTCTGCACGTCTTAACATGTTAGTCAGACCCTCCACACCCCCGCTCCATGGGGTGACGGCCCAATATCTTCTGTCCCTACATTCCTCCATAGTGAGGGTGAACTATATGTAGTTACATCACCTAGATCACCTGCTGACGTTGCTGCTGCCCACTTCTACCTACTTTCATGACCTGACATTGCAGGGGGGGTCCAGTTACAGCTGTTGAGAGACAAGCTGCCACCATCAAAAGGCGATGGCATGGTCAATATCACGTTCAGATGGCTGACTCATCAGGGACATGTTCTCACTGTGCTGCACAATGGGATAATGACCCCGCCACACCTTCCGGCACAACAACATCAATGCTGCCACATCAACATCACCATGCACCACCTTCCCTTTCCTTCCCAAACTCCCAGGGCAGAGATGATGATGCTCAAGATGTCAGCCAGGGCCCACCTTACCATCAATGGTGAATGAGATCCCAGCAGACAGTAATTTCAACTCTTTCAAAGTAAGCTGTGAACAAGTAGGCTATTTTAAAAAGTTCCTATGGCTGTTGTTTATTACAATACAAAATACAGCAACTTAACTTCATGGTGAATAGTCATTCTTAGTCATTTTGGTGCATAAATGAATCTTAGATGGTTTTCATTTTTAAAATCTGAGGAACACCAGTTGAGGAGAGTGAAAACTAACAAATTATTATTAAAAATGGTATTCTGAGAGACATCCATTACATAAACATATGTATGCTAGCCAATCTCACACTACTCTTTAATAGTACTAGTCTCTTTCATACACATTCATACCCTGGCAGAGTTCCCCTAATATAACTAACTATACCAGCCACAAAGCAGCAACAAGGTATACCTCTCACTTACTCCTCACTCTCATGTCCTTTTTTTTTTCTTTCTCATTCGCCATTAGATGTACCCAGAGCCATTTAGGTTTCTCTGCGGCCCCCCATTTGCTTGGCACTGACATGAGAGCTCTGTATCTAGATGGATGCACTTTACACAGAACCTCTCTTTCTTGTATTTGGTCTGTTCTGTTCCTCTCTCTGGGTGACCCACAGAACAGACCAGAGGGGTAAAGTATCCCGATGTAAAGGCATAATCATTGGACTATATTACCCCAAGTATTACAGGTGTCGAGCCAATCCACACAAGGCAACCAAAAATCTTTTTCTTACATTTCTTTTTCCATGCAGCCCTATCTAGCTTCATTGTGTATTTAATAGAAGTTACCCAATCTATAATTGTCGGGGTGTGCTTTTGATCCAGCATTTACAGATTTGTCTCCGTGCAAGTAAGATTAAATAAAAACATAACTTGTTTTGCTCTAGAGATAATAATTCATAATTTGGAAAAACCCCAAAGAATACCAGGATTATGCTCACCTGAATATCAAAACCAAACAAGACTTCCATACCTCTAGTTACAGAAGCCCAAAAGTGATGTAACATTGGGCAGCTTAAAAACATGTGCTCATCATCTGCTTTTTCCTGATGACATTTCGGACAGCACGGGATAGAACCTTTCACAAATTTGGAGAGTTTAAAGGGAGACCAGTATACCCTGTGGAGACAAAAGATGTGGTTTCTCCTTACGTTTGCAGCTTGGACTGTGGAGTATAAAAAATTATAGGATACTTGCCATATTTCTTCCGTGCTGGATCCCGGCAAGCACTCCCCCCACAACTCCGATGGAAGATTGAAGCTGCCGTCTGCCAGGTCTACCAAAAGCCAATGTATATTCGCCACCTCTTTCTTTTTCCCGATTCTCTTCCTCAGGGTCGTCTCCAGTTCGTTAGAGAGACCGACAGTTGTGCCAACTGCCTGACTCCAGCTCTTTATTTGTAAGTATTTAAATTTGGATATTTCATTGTCTGTAATGCTTTTCAAGTTTTCCCACAACAGTAGGGAGCCCTCTGGTACAAGTTGTGCCCAATATAATATTCCGGCTGTTTTTAACGGAGTTACCAATGAGTCCTTAGTCCACTCGGGCGAGCCTGGGGCATCCCAAATGGGCGCTATAGTAGCTGATTTTCAATAACTTTCTGATCTTAAACCATGTAGAGGCTAGCCCATTTAAGGACTTCAAGCATACTTTTTTAAAGAATCTCGGATCTCCGAATTTATATATAAAGGCTTGGTCTCCTCCCTTTAAATCTAACAACATTTCTTTAAACATTCTCCCGATATCCGAGCTGTCCGGTTCACTCATGAGCATTTTCCCCGCCCTCATTAGGAATGTCCATGCATAAAACACTGGGTCCGGCAAGCACAAACCTCCCTTATTTTTCTTTCTACGTAGTTTTTTCCAGGATATTCTTGTGCCTTTAGAAGCCCATATGTAGCTATTTATTTTTGCTTGGAGTTTTTTCAGCCCCTCTTCTTTACATGCTAGAGGAATGTTTTGAAATAAAAAAATAAGTTTTGGTAAAATCATCATTTTTACTAAATTGACTCTACCGATTAGTGTCAAGGGTAAATACGCCCAACTCGTTAGGGAATTGCAGATTTCTTTGCTGACCTTGTAAAGATTAGTGTCTGTGATATTCTCAATATTTTGCGTGACCATAATGCCCAAGTATCTTATCTCTCTTTTTATTGCACGGGTGTTCGAATTCAAGTTCCAGGCCATGCACTCCGTCTTGGACTCGTTGGTCTCATATCCAGATGCCCGGCCGAACTGTTGTGCTTCATTATATATGATTGGGATTGCTATATCTAGGTCTGATGTGTACACCATCATATCGTCAGCATATAGAGACACCTTTTTTTCCCAGTTTTTATATTTAAAGGGGAGTATTCCTACATGTCTTCTAATCTTTTCGGCTAGGGGCTCGATACATAAGTTAAAAAGCAATGGTGATAACAGACACCCCTGCCTTGTTCCCCTCCGAACTTCAACTGGAGAAGACAGGTTCCCATTCACTAAAATTCTGGCTATAGGGGTTTGATAAATCGAGCAGACTGCCCTACAAAACTTTTCCCCCAGATTACACCGTCTCAATATGTTCATTAGATAGGCCCAGTTCACTCGATCGAACGCCTTCATGGCATCCAACGTTATAATAGCCAGGGGTAGTTTATGAAGTGTCGCTAGATCTATTGCTCCGATCAGGTTGTAAGTAAGATCTCGAATCCCCCTCCCCTGGACAAAACCCTTCTGATCCCCATGCAGCAGGCCACCAATGACTCTATTTAGCCTCTCTGCCAGAATCTTGGCAAATAACTTATAGTCAAGATTAAGCAGAGAGATTGGTCTGTATGAGTCACAGTGACTGGGTGGTTTCGATGGTTTAAGGATCAGAGCCACTGTGGCTTCGTTCCAAGAATGCAGCATCTTCCCGCCTTTTTCGAAGATATGAGAAAATAACTTTTCCATGACAGGAATAAGGACCTCCATCAGAGATTTATACAATTCTGCCGGTAAACCGTCTGGTCCCGGCGCTTTACCAATTTTTCCTGCCTCTAATACTTTCTTAATCTCGCTTGTAGTTATCGGGCTATTGACATTATTGGACTTCTCCTCACTGATTTTATTTGGATCATCTTGGTCTAGCCAGACCTTTATTGCCTCCTCTTGGGGAGTTAGGTCCTCTCTGTATACCTTTTCAAAGTGCTTCTGAAAAGCCTCTTCAATCTCTGTGGGGCTCTTCAGTAAATTCCCAGTGATGTCACATTTTACTTCTTTGATGTTTCCTTTAGCTAGCTCTTGTTTGGTCTTCCAAGCTAACAGCTTCCCACAGCCTTCCCCATACTCAAAGTGAGCAAGCTTGCTAGCCTGCCACCTCTTTCTTAACCTTACATCTATCACCCCTGCCAGTTCTAGTCTGAGACATTGTAAGTCCGCCAGCGAATCTCCGGCCGGTGAATTATTACCAAGGGAGATGAGCCTTTGCTCTATCTTCTGAATTTTACCCTCTATCTCCTGTACTTCAGCTCTATACTTTTTCTGTCTGGCAATTTGGATTGACGATATACATCCTCTCAGAAAGGCTTTATAAGTGTCCCACACGATTTCTATTGAGGCGCTGTCCAAATTAGTTAAAAATAAATTTTCTGTCTCTGTAGTTAGTTGCTCAATCACTTCTTCCTCTAACAGGATGGCACGATCTAGGGTCCATCTCCTATTATTCAGTTTGGCTGGGACTTTTTGAGCTAGAGTTACTGCCGAGTGATCAGAAAGATGACCCCCAAGGTGTTTTATATCTTTTACCCAACTCTTCAGATCAAGACTAACTAGGAAAAAATCTATTCTAGACCTGTGCTCATACTTTTTATTATGAAAAGTGTACCCTCTCCTAGTTCCCATTCTGTCTCTCCATATATCAAGCCATCCTAACTGTTTCATGGCATTTTTAAGCGTAGATCTCATTTTACAATTCTGAGATGCTCTGCTGTTTAATGACCTATCCATGACTGGATCCAGGACCAAGTTAAAATCACCTGACAGAATTAAAGGGTCTGGAAAGTTTAATAGCTCAGCGAGTAGACCCCTAAGGGGGGCTGGGTCATCCAAATTAGGACCATAGTATCCTGCTACTGTGAATTTATGCGCATGGCATTTTATCTTGGCTATAGCCCATCTCCCCATCTTGTCTACCTTGCTGCTTTCTAACAAAATAGCAGAGTTTCTTTTAATCACTATAGCAACCCCCTTCGTTGTTAATTGTTGCGTCGTGCAAATTATATCCTGGATCCAGCTCCTAGATTTACACAATTTCTTCATCTCGCACTCTGTTAGGTGTTTCTCCTGGAGGATGAGAACTTGTTCTGGAGTATCTCTCAGATATTGAAAGATCCTCTCCATCCTATATTTTGCTCTTTACCCATTTAAATTCCATGACAGAACCCTCAGAGGTGATACTTGGTCGCCCATAGGTTGTACCATATCTCTGTTAGCAAAAGAAAATTTTCTTATGGTGCCTGTTTAGACGAATTGGACATATTTTTTTGTTTTCTCCCACTGCACCCCACCCAGTGCCCACCACCCTCTCCGCTCCCACACTCCCTCATGACCCCCCCCCTGGAGAATCCCCTCTCTTCCTCTTTATGGCCCTACCCTGGCCTCCGAGGCTCCCCCCCTGGAGTCAGAAACCCTGAAGCTTAAAATTACATCTTATCTTAGGGACATATTGAACCTGGTTAGAAAATCCTTATGTATCCCTAGATCTGAACTGAACTATCGAGGAGAGATAAAACTGTTAGGCTACCGCTCCGCTGCTCTGCCCCGAAGTAGACTGCAGGACATTTTCAGTCTCTTCCACTCGCCTGAAAACCTGCATCTTGTTGTTATACATTACTTTTAATGTAGCAGGAAATTTGAGCTGTGCGGTCGTGCCTAATTGCCTGAAGGGGTCTAATAACTTTCCCAACTCTCACTGCTTAGACGCTGTGATTGATGAAACATCAGACCGTATCTGGAAAGTTATTCCTTCCACATTTAGCGAGTTCAACTTAAGGGCTTTATTTAAAATTTCATCTTTTAGGTTGTAGGTTAGAAAGTGAACTAGGATTTTTCTAGGTCTGGTTTTATTTGGATTTAGTCTGAATGGGTCCCTATGTATCCTCTGGATGTCAGCCAAGAGGGCTTGCTCTGAGCAATCAATTTGAGTGGATTTTTTAATCAAATTAGCCACAAACTCCTTAAGATTGCTCCCCTCAGCTCCCTCGGGAACTTTAAGCAAGCAAATATTATTCCTCCTTTGGGAGTTTTCGAGAGATTCCAGCTTTTCTTGAACACCTATTTCTCGCTCTCTTATCTTGCTGATCTCCCTAGCATTTTCCTCCGACTGTGAAGCTAACTCCGCCACAGTAGATTCCAAAGCTGTAGTTCTTACTGCTAAAGAGTCCAGCTTGTCTTCCTCGCAAAATAACTTGATTTCTGCTTGGTTTTTTTCTGACACCTTAAATCTGTTTCTAACCTCTTCCGTCAATGTTTGTAAAAGATCTGAGACTGATAAGGAGGTGGTACTGTCAAGCGGATCCTCTCTCTGTGCTGTCGCGTGCTCATCGTCATTTTCCATTGCTTGACTCTCTCTTAAGGGCACCTCCCGGTTTGTCTGGGTAGTGATGTTTGGAACTCTGTCTCCGTCTCTTTCATCTGCCATCATTAGCTCTCTTGCCCCCCCTCCTTCTAGCTCCCCTGCAAGTAATTGAAACCTATTTGGGCTTAGTATGCCTTCTGGGATTTCAGGTGACTTCCCGGTGTTGGTCTTGTTGTTAGTAAACATGTGGTCTATAGGTTTTAATATTAAAGTGCTGGGTGCAACTTTAAAATAGTTTCTCAGTGAGGGGGTAAGTTTGGGGTTCTGTTGTTTTTGTGGGGGGGATTTTCGTTTTCTTGGCTTTCCTATTTTTAGAAATAAACCACTCCCCTTCTGTGCTCTTCCTTTGAACAATTGCTCTTTTGGCTATTTTTGCTGTTTTTATATGATTTCTACCAGCCTGCACCTCCCCTCTTCGACTGCAGACCTGATTAACCAGAGAACCCACATTGAATAAGTTTGATTGGCTGGATAGATTAAATGAGTTAGTGTTCGCGCTCCTCAGAGCGTATCTTGTTTGCCCCCCGGTGCCTGTAGCTGAACCCCTGCCACAAGTTTCAGCTTCCAGGGCCCCCTTAGGCAGTTGGTTACCGATTGAATGCATGTCTAGCAAAGCTAAACTTACTGTGTGCTCCAGCTCCAGACCCGTTCCAG
This sequence comes from Calotriton arnoldi, assembly GCA_963921515.1. NCBI lineage: Eukaryota > Metazoa > Chordata > Amphibia > Caudata > Salamandridae > Calotriton > Calotriton arnoldi. The sequence continues at coordinate 612,412 of CAWUFW010000716.1, forward strand.
CACTAACAACGCCCTTCTCTGCTCCGTTTGTCCCCCGAGGGTCTCCACACAATTCTCGGGCAGCAAGCCTGCTGCTTGTGCTGCCCATGCAGCCCTGGATGGGGAACCTTGCTGCAGCTCTCCGCCCGCGGCTCACCTCGCGGGCCGCGCGAGTCCACAGCGACTCCTGAGACTCCTGTCCCCCCCCGGGACTGCCACTCAGCGGCCGCCGCCGCTCTGCATGTAGCTGACCCCGCCACCTCCACTGTGATGCCAGGCAGACACGACTGAGGAACTTCGAGCAAGCCGCAAGCCTCCTGTCTCCTGTCCCGGCGTCTCGGCGCCGCACGTAAGCTTCCCTCCTTTCCTTCTCTTCTCGTCGACTTTAGCTAATGAAGAGACAGACTATAGGCAGTTTTACCAGCACCAGTAGTATGTAACAATGTAGAACGAAATAAGCCATAACTCGTGCCAAGGCATCTTGGTCCTGACCCCTGGAGCCTCCGCGACCGGCTGCTCGTTGGCCGCCATGTTCTCCCTCAGGTCACTCTCATGTCCTTACTTGTCAAACCCCAAATGACAATGACCCTGTTATAGATTCTCTTGCATTGCATTAAGTTGCCTTGTCTGGTTCCTTTTAAATAGGTCTCCTGCATTTTTTCTTTAATTGTATACCATGTGAATATGATAAAAATTGACAAAAACAAATGTTGAAATGTGGTATTAGGGATCTGATGCCCCAAAGGATGGGTCGCAAAGCAGTTGATGCATTTGCACACCGAATGGATTGTGACCTTGACTGTATTTTACAATGCCACTATTCTTTTGCATTTTAAAATTTTTAGCTGCATAAGGCAACACGCTTCCTAACAAATAAATACTAATTAGGCAGAACGCATTCTGTGACCCGATATGAATACCTGTGAATGCAGAAATGGCGGCCTGCAAGGGACAGCACACTTCCTTCCCTGCATTTTCATTCCGAGAAGGACAACACACTTTTTAGGTTGAGCGTAGCGTTGCAGCGCGTATGCGCTGCTCGCTCTGCAAGGCATGCTGTAGTAGGGTTAGATGTGGAAGTGCTATGGAAGCCTCGCCCACTCTCCACCCATATTTTTCATTGCCTGTGGCATTGTCTTTGGTAAACGCTGGCTTCCGATTCAATATGAGACTTCTTAGTCCCTCCTTGTTACCACCCTGTCTCCTTTTGTGACCGCCCATCAGGACTGGATCTTTTACTTGCGGTGTTACACGGTCGGCGTTATTGTAGTCGGTGAGCACTATTTTCTTTCAGGCGCACACTGCTCAGCAGTGGCGCTGCTTCCCCCATCGGTGGCCAGCTGCGGTGCATGCCGCTCGCTGGGCGGAGGTGCGCTCGCTGTTCCGGCTGCACACGCTGCTAAGAGGAGAGGTGTGCTTACTCCCGTAGGGAGCCCAGGGCAGAGCACTGAGAGCCACAGGGAGGCCACCGGGGAGCGGTACAGTGTGGCACGGAGGCGACATGGTCACTTCACTGTGCAGCCGCAGCGGGTCTCCTCGTCTTCCTCCTCCAGCTTCACCATGGACTCACCCGCGACGCCCACGGAAGCCGGTAGGGAGCAGCTCGCCAGCGGTCCACGCTAGGGCCCCTCTGCACCGGCAAGGGAGTGTGGCTGGCTGGAGAGGGCTTGTTGTTTGAAAGAAGCTGTATGTCTCTGCATTCCATACATAGCCGACCCTCTTAAACGAGCCAACAAAATAACACCAGCCTGGCCTGCACTGGGTAAATGTTGTGCAGGACTTCCTATTTAAACAGATGAGACCAAAACAAGTCCCCTCCCCCTGCGGTGTAGAATAGTGGGCCGGGGGCTCCTTCATTGCATCTGTAGGTTGTACACCATAGTTGTGTCTCTGATCCTGCCTGTAATAACTGTAGTGCAAAACATAAAGCCCACGGCATCTATCTACTCGTGATGTAGACTCGCAGCCAGCATTAATTTAGTCAAACAGAGCAATACCCCATTGGCGCATGGGAGTAGTGTGGAAAGCCAGCTGCACTTGGACTTAGACAACAGAGCCCATTTTCGATTGTCATGTGGAGTAACCGTACTGCGACAGCGTCAAGTGACTTCCAGAACTTTCCGAAGGCACATTAGTTAAAAACCCGGGCATTATTCTGAAAGATCAACATTGCATCAAATCCCAGGTTGAGCATGTGTCCAAGAACATTATTCTCTCTTTTACCAGTGTGACAGTAATGCACTTCATTCCTTCATGTGGTAGCGGGTTCTAGTGTCCCCTTTAGAATGGACTAATCCAACTCATTGTGTTTGTGGGTCAGAAAACAGCTGATTCTTAAGCTACAAGTAACATTGAATGATGAACATGGAGTGGTTATTACACTAAGCAAGTGCCATCCTACTTCTGTCACAGGGGGAAGATTTCACTGACATGACAGACTATAATTCTCTATTTCATGTGAAACCCCATTTCTCATCCTGCCTAGTTTCATTTGATAGAAAACCTGATGTATCCATCGCAGGTTAGACTCCTGACACCATAGATACTTTGCGCCTCAACTTATCAGTTAGCTGGAATGGGGTAAAAAGTGTTTTTGCCTGTAGAATTTTTAGTTGCATAATACCCACGAGCCTTATCTTTGTAAATGCAGTTCTGGTTTGATGGCGTATCGCTTTAATTGACTATTCAGCCCTGTTGAATGCAAGAGGTTGCCAGTGTTCAGTATTGGAAAGGTTGTGCATTATTTCTGCACAGAGCCATCATTTTGTTTTTTCTTGATTGTCTTCAGCTCAGTTGTTGGCTGTGGCCAATCAGTGCTGCACTCTCTGCCCTAATGCTTCTGTATAATGGCGCTGGACACTATATCCCTCTTCAGGCCTTCTTAAAGACCTTTGTTTTCTCTTTAGTAGTATTCCCCTAAGTGCATGGCTTGAGGTGTTCCGCAAGGGAACATGCTTCCTTCAGATGCTGGGCTACAGGACTAAACTGACCCTAGAGCTTAAACTAGGAGTGCCTCCCTGGTCCTCGTCCTTATCTGAGGAAACTAGCTTTGTCACCACTGTGATGCCTGGTGCAGCTCTCGTCAAACATTGTTTACTGACTTTGTTGTGTCCCATCCTTGACATGGAGTCGTAATAAAGGCTGTACCAAACTCTGACCGCCTCACCAGTCCAGGGCAGTGCTTTTTATGTTTAGCGGACCATGAAATGCAAAATGTGCAATAAAAAACCATTCATCAGTCTTCCACAACCACGAAAAAACACACAAGATTTTGATGGTTAGTGTGGTGTGGTGTGAAGGGCTGAAATTCAACAAACATTGCAAAATTCCACCCAAATGGACCGCATTTGCAAAAAAGGTACAATTTGGTCTAAGACTACATTCTTAAATATTTATTTACTTTGCTGGCGAATTTTGTCTTTTGCCAGCGTGTTTCCTACAGCCATGCCTATGACCATAACAGTTTACTTAGACTTGCAGGAAGGAAAAGTAAGTTTTATGACATGGCATTAGGTCACATAACCCCCTGGATTTAAAACTCCACATTCATGTCTTAGACTGTCTTTCGTACAAAGAAAATGGACAGGATCGCAACTACTTTGTTACATCTGCCATCCATCTTGTTTCTAGTGGGCACTGTTCTCTCCTTAGGGGGTGTGGACATTACCTTCCATGCGCATCATGCAGAAGACATACGTTTCTCTTTTTATTGTTCAGGAGTAGTTCTTTCAGGTCCTTTTGTCCCACCATGAATAACATTGTACAACGATAACTTTAGACGAAAACCCAAGTCTCTGAATTGAGCGCATGCACTAGGTGCACAGTAGACTGCCCGTCAACATACGGGCACCTTTTACAGTCCAAATACTTGTAGCCACAGATGCAGAGTGTATTATTTCCAAAGATCAAGGTTACATAGATTGTGATGGCAGGTAAGGAATGACACATTGTTTAGGTCGAGCCTGGGCAGCGCATGCGCTGCTCTGAGAGGCATGATGTATTGAGGTATGGCATAGAAGCCCGCTCATTTCCCACCCATCTTTTCAATTGGCTCCCGTTACTGTAAAAAAAAAAAAAAGCATTTGTTTGTCAACTTGACAAACAAATGCTTTTTTTGGTAAAAGTGTCCCATGCCGCACTTTCACTTTAATAGCGCCCACAGGCCTTTCTTTAGACACGGCTTGTCGAAAAGAAAGGGGCATGGCCTCTGTTAAAGTGAAAACGCGGCATGGGGCGCTTGTAAACAACAAACATTTGCAATGCATTAGGGCTTGCATTTTCAAAACTTCGACCTATTGCTATTGTAAATCACAATGCCTTTTATTATTGCAGGTTTTTCAAACACATAAATAAAAGGCATTGCCATTTACAATGCCAATAGCTCCAAATCTCGCAATTGCGAAACCTATTGCATTGCAAATGCTTGTTTAATTAAAGCACTTGATGTCCTTAAAGGGACATTCCTGCTTTGAACGTTTTAACAAAAGAACGAAAAAAAGGGTTTTCCAGTAATTAATGATATTGGGGGAGCATGGAGTTGTCCAGGGAAAAAATAACTACGCCCCGAGTCTGGCTTTTACAATTTTCGAAAGGGAAGCTGACCCTTGGGGATAGTTTTCAATTTACAAATCAGTTACCATCCCAATGTGGGGGTCAGAAGACAGATCTATGATTTGTATCCACAAATGGGGTCACAAACAATTGATAAATCCATTTGCAAGTCACAAAGTGCACCCTGTCCTATTGGAAAAATTGTAAGAGGTACCAAAAGGCCTTTTGAGAATTGGAAAGAGTTTTCTGACCAGCAAAATCCCCCTGGATTTGCGGTTGTAAATTCAGTGTTTTTGCAAATGTGAATCACAGGTTTTGTGACTGCATTACACGTTTGTACATCTGGTCATAGATTCTTACTTGACTCCTTATGTAAGCTGCTCAGGTTTAAGAGTGTCAAAATGGACCACCAAAAATCATGTACACATGAAGACGTAATACAATACAATTTATTTCATGCAGGATAATTTGTAAAAAATAATTTCATGCTGTGATAATTCACCAGATGTTTGGTTCTATTTTACCATTGGAACCAAATCAAAGTAAGCATTCATGTATGTTACAAATATTTCAATATGTACGGTTCTCAGCTCAACAACGCATGACACGAAGAAAGCGATGTTGTAGCTGTTTATTTTAAGACGGCAATAGCTCCATTTGTTCTCATGCCTGGTTAACTCTGTGATATGCTACTACTCCCCTTTGTGCATTTTATTATCTCAAACCCATTTGTGTGCAGCTGCCCAGCCGGGCGGTGACAGTTTACCTCACTCCCCCGGGATCAAACCGGCACGTGCCAAAAACCATCTTGAGGGGATAGCGGAAGTGAGAATTAATCATGGGCGAGCACGACCGAGCACGCTTGCCTGTATCAGTAACACCAAAGGGATGGTATCAGCACACATTGTACACGCGCCATATCTCGAAACAGTGCCCTGTGAATAATTATCGTTTTTAGATATATTCGATGCTTTCTCTTAGCTGGGCCTGTTCATGGTTACTAGATAACCTGCTAAGGCCGGCATTGTGGAAAATAGAACATCATGAACATAGTGCTGATGTGACATTTTGTTAATTTGCTAAAAACAGGTGCTGCGGACCAGATGTAACAAACTCAATCAAAGAAAGAAAACATAATTGACACAGCAGTGTGCCTTTTTCGTTATTTGCAGCTGCCACCACATCTACAAAACCCACTATGAAAAAGAGATTTTATGAGTTAGATACAATAAGCATGCATTTAAAAAATACAGTCAAGTCACACGGCAACACTAACCAAAGAAAGTGCTATATTCTTAACTAATACATCTAGTTAAAGTGTCTACTTTGACGGAATGCTAATCATTTACAGTTCATTATCACTCTAAAAACAAAAATTGGCAATGCCAATAGGTCTGACGTTAAAAGAATGCTGTATGGTAATGTGAAGCATTCCAAGTAAATAGCACGGGAATATATAAGTATTTGTGTGGAAGCAAAGAACTATAATAATATAGTAATACTGGTGTAGGTTAAGAGGTCGGTGACAGTTGCACAGTCAAGCCAGACATAATTGACTGCCCTCCTCCTCCCATCTGTGCTGCTGCCAGAGAAATACACCATAAATTATCTAGCTATCTAAGACACTTTAATTACAATATATTGTGTGTGCCCTTGAAAGTTCAAGCTCAGGCAGCTGGATAAATAAACAAAATGATCACAGCTGTGTGGAGGGCAAGCACTTTTTTGTGGAGGCACACAACTACTGCCCGAATAAAGCATGTACTCCTGGCTCCCAGCATGTGAGCAGAGCCAAAGCGCCACTCTAGTGATGCTCACATAATTGTCTGGCGACCATAAAAAGCACAGGTCAAGCCAATGTATCTGATGTTGGCCGTAGATGTATTGGCTTTGCATATGCCTTTTTCGAAAGTTAAGGTTTCTGGAAAACGTCATTACGAAAATATTTTACTTTTTCCACCCACACAAGCAGAGGTATGTGTGTGCTTGCACATGTAGGGGTAGCTATTTTAGAAAGTTTTTTGTCTTAAAGATTTACAAAAAAACATTCCATGGTGGTCGTCAATGCATGCGCATGTGCAGAAAGTTCACATGGGTGTTCTACATAGTTTGCAAATGCTTTCTTTTTATTTCACGGGTAAGGTAACACTTCAATGGAGTGACAAACCACTTTTCAGCATTCATTACGATAATCACAAGAGACCCCAGAAAAAAAGAGGTGAAAAAAGGACAGATGATGTTAAATTAAGACTGCGGAGTACGTAACTAAAGATTTAATCTTTTAAGTAGAAAGATCTGAAGGTCTTACTTGATTGAAGCATAATTCTGTATGCTTCTTAATTTCCTAGAGAGCAAGTTACAATCTGAGTTGATGGCGTGACTCAAGATTCTTTTTCCATTTTGTCATATTTTGCTGATGTGTTGTACTGCCAAGTGGAATGTCACTTTTAAATAACCTAATATCTAGACTTCTTAATCTTTACTCTTTCTTGAAATACGTTGAGAAGGTGTTATGAAGAGCACGGGTAATTAGAGAATATACTTTCAAGATTTTAAAAGAAATTGCAAACCAATATAAATTTTGAAAAATTTGAGAAATATAGGATCTGTCACTTGTGTTAATGCTCAATCTCGCTTCCCAATTTTGCCTTAACTGAAATTTCCATGATAGTTATTTTGAACACAGCTAGGTGCAAGGTGTTGAACCAGTTAAATCAGGCCATTGTTTTTATTTACACAAGTTCTTTCCTTTTACTGCGGGAGAAATGAAGTACTTTCTTTTAACAACAATAAGAACATTTTAAACTGCAATATTGAACTTTTCTAGATTGCTTCAACTTCGGGGATGAACCTACGATCTTTGTCAAAGGTATATCCCAGATTTTTTACTTTTAGAACTGGAGATTATGATATTGCAAGTTCTGCTGGCCAAGAGAATGGAAGAAATAGTGATGCAATTTTGAGTAGGACACACATTTCTGCTCTTGAACTGCTTGACCTAGGAGTTTAGTTTCCATACAGTATGTGTGTGGAAATTTAAAATTCCAGTAGAGATATCAAGATTATTTGAATCAACACTAAGGAGCTGATTTACAAGCCCATTGCACCACCGATGTGTCACTTTTTTGGACGCACCGGCGGCGCAATGACCTTGCCCAGGTTTACAAAGCCACGTAAAGTCACCCTGTGTGACTTTTCATAGCCTTGTAAATGTTTGTCCCTTTCACCCATTACTCTGCGTGAAAGAGGTGTTCCATGGGTGTTGCTGTGGGTGTTCCCACGCACCATTCATAGAACTTGACGCATTCCAAGATTTACAACATTTGGTAAAACTGGGAATGTGTCAGAATCCGAGGAGAAATCTTTTAATTTCTCCTTGTTTTTTCCTCTTTCTATGCGTGCTGCATTCTACAGCAGGCATAGAAAGAGGAAAATGTCATTAATGATTGTTTTTTTAATCATCCCCGCAGCACAGGCACCCATGCACAGTTAAATGGCTTGCGGCACCGCGCTATGTCATTTTCTTGTAGATGAGGCCCTAAGTATTCTAACTATACATAAGATAATGTGTTTATGATTTCTGCAAAGAAGGCTATCAGCAAATTGAATAATGCACGTTAAAGAGAATAATCCTGTTGAAGACCTTTGGTACACTTAGCTAAAACAAATTTGTGGGCCCCAAACCAAATGAAGTGAAACCTGGCAGTAATCGATGCTAGTCTGGTATCGTTCATACCCAGGTGTTGTTTAACTCTATGGAGCAGGATTAAATGGTCAACAATGTTTCAAGGGTAGCTATGATACAACAGGATAGTAATTGCTTCCGAGTTATTATCTGGTGCCATTATGACCGATTTCTTTAGTTCATATTTCATAGTCCATAATAGTTTAAAGCCCCTATACCGAAATAGTACCTAGATGCCTTCAACAGTGAAGAAACATCAGCCTCTATGTTAACAATTATATGGAATAAAAATGCTTCTCAAGTTTCCTCCTGAATGAACTACCAACTGTCATTCCTCTTTGATTACTTTTCCTAAATTGAGGGGTCCTACCTATAGTTACAAAACAGTTCACCATTGCAGCCAGGACCATCTTTCTTTGGGGATTTATGCCAAAGGATTATAAGCAAGGGAAATGTTGTTGAAAACAGGAAGCCAGTGGTACTGTATCACAGTTGTTAATATGTGTTAACCTTTTGGTCACTGATTCCACACAGGGGACACCCGATTAGATATACCTTAAAATGTTTGTATAGTTGTTCAGTCTTGCTGGCATTAAACACCAGTAAATTCTAGTCTATCAAGAATTAAATTGTTTGGAGTCGCTTGTTAAGAGTACAGCTGCCTCTCTGGGAAACCAATGATGGGAAAAACACCTATGCACCTTCATCATTTGATAGAAATCCAACACGATGATCTTAAAATAAACTGTATCATTTTTTTTTTTCTGCACATGAATTCTGGCAACAGAGGGAACCCCTATGGGACCATAAACTCAGCCTTTATCGAGGAGCTTGGAATTCACCTTGGCAGATCTATGTAGAACTTCTTGACAGGGAAATGGAACTAATTCACATTTATGCTGGAACTGCCCGTTCTTTACCTGAGGTCTATCTATTAAGATAGCATGAACAATAGTTTTAAAGGTATTGCCTAGGTGCAGCCTCACCATAATGGGAGGAGTTAACTTTACCATTGCTGCCAACAACTGTTTCTTGTCCTCCACAGGTATTTTGTGGTACACTTTCTAGGCTGAAAACCTAACTCTGTGTCTTGAAGTTGATTGCACATCTCCAAGCCTTCGGGGATGAGGCTTTGCATGCAGTGACCTAGACAGAAATCTGCAAATTTAAAGGGGTGATGTAATTTTGACTTCTTTCAGAAATATTGTGTCAATTCTGTGTGCCAAGTGTGCATTGATGATGTATGTAGGAACATCCAAGAGCTTAGACTTACAGGCCTTTAACAATGCTCCGGTGCATGTTTCATCTTAACCACTTGTCTTGCTGAGCACTATACATCTCTTCCTTTTCTTTTTAGAGCACAATTTATATGAACCTTTTATTGTCAATTAATTTTTGTTTAAAGACAAACTGTTGCAGGGAAAACAACGTTCCTCTGTGCATTGATGTTGTTCTTTATTAGTTCTAATACTTAGTCTCAAACTTGGAATGGGAAAGAAAACAAGCTACCCTTACCAATGGTGTGAGCAGGTTAAAAAGCCACACAGAATCAGCCTCCTTCAAGTTACATTGTGAGCGCCTGTAGAAGCGCAGGTGAATTTAATAATAGCTCGTATTTTTGTGAATAAAAGGTACAAATTAATCAATTTTACTTGAGTTGCATGAGATTAATTTATAAACTGATTTACAAAGTAACTTTTACTCCAGAAACCCTGATCAGGTTACTAGACGTCGCAAAGAACACAGAGATTAGGCAGCATGTGGTGTGTGTGATGTATGGGTGGCTGATCCGTCAGAAACATGAGTTCTCTTGAATGAGACAGCAAGCAATTCAGTAAATGCTACCGTTTGGGGGGTGGTTGTGTGGACAAATGTACTGTATAGCTATTCAAAAATGGTTTTCAAAAGAGTGATAAGCTGAATAGCATCTGAGATTGAGCAGTTGTGAAATTCATGACAAAGCGGGGGTTCTCCCTGCTGAGCACTTTCATTTTCAAATGTCGGAGCAACAGAAGACAGGCACTTCTACAGACTCTTTTATGCAACATTCTTCTAAAGCATGATGTGATTCGCCAGTTCCATCACTATGAGCATGTTCAGCGCTCAGCTGCCTTTTGGCTAGTTCCTGCTATAGAAATACCACATACATACATACACACATAAACAGGGAAATAGCTATGCTGTGGCCTTTTCAAATAATCAATGAGTTGCTGGTCTTCAGATTGTAGGTGAACAGTGCCTTGTCTTCTGCATATGCCACTTCGTGCCCCCTACAACTCTGATTTATGGTAAATGACCTCCACCCAACAAACGCACACATTGTTCACGGGTAAAATAACAAATACAGTTAAATGAACACATCAGACGAGATAACATAAAGTTAGACTAGCTTCACAAACAGAAGAGTATACAAAAAAAAAAAAAGAATATCTTTACTTAAGATACAGTCAGTTAATATAAGCTTAAAATTAGAAATGTATTATAACAGCTAAAGTGCATTAAAAAGACACAACAGCCATTTAAAACCACTGAAGAGGGTAGCTGAATTTGCGGCAGACAATAAACTCTTCACATGAAAATAGTTGGTTGCTCTCAGATCTTTTAATTGTCACACAAGACATAGATTTTTCAGTATAAACTAAACTCACACAATTCATGAAAACGAACAATTCAAGTAGTAATACAAAGGAAACCATAGCAAAGTAATTATACATTTCATAATGTTTGCAATGCAAGCTAGGTAATTTAGGACATGGCTTGTGAAGCTTTCACTGGCATCTTCAGTCATATGACTTGTGGTAACAGCTCTTAATCAGTAGAGGGAGAGAAGTTGAATCAGGTGCTCTCACCTCACCAGGACTGTGTGCAGCACTAGAGGGTTGAGGGTAATGATCTCTGCTCTTCCTTTATGGCCGAAGCTTTGTTCACTTTATTCCTTACTCCTTTCCTGACAAAGAGTGAAAGAAGATGAAGAACATTGGGTGATTTCATGGACCATCATTTACAGATGGCCGGAAGTACGCAGAAGTTGTGTTAAATTTGTTGTAGTGGTTTACGCCACATTTAACAATGTTGTCGGATTTGAAGTAACATGGTATTACAATTTTCAATTACCTTGCATTGTGGATAGAACACCACACAGGTTTATCATATGCAGCTTAAAATGTTTACCATTGCTTAGCGAAGGTTGCAAAACCTGCCAGAACAACAGTAGAAATAGTGGATTTGAAGTAACATTGAATTACAATTTTCAATTACGTTGCTTTATGGATAGAACTCCACACAGGTTTATCATGTGAATCTTAAAATGTTTAGCGTTGCCTATTGGAGGTTGCAAAACCTGCCAGAACAACAGTAGATATAGCCAAGGAGAACACATATCCATAGGCACTTCCACCGTTAGATGAGGTGGAAGAGAGTGTCCATATCTTTTTCCATCCGGTTGTGGTAACAAGCCAAAAAAACTTTCCACTGCAAACAGGCAAACTAAAATATAGACAAACACCCTGTAATATCCCTAGACGCATGAACATGCCGACTGAATTTCTATTATTTTGTGCAAAGTTGTCAATTTTAAGTTTTAATATTTAACATATTATGACATATTAGGTCATGTTTATATGCAGCACCATCCAAAGGAGTTCAAGATTATATTCTTAGGAAATATATTTATTGGAGTGTGCTGTCAGAGAAGAACATTTATTATTTTTCTGTTTAGCTGACAGGGAACTATGGGCCAGATGTAGGTAAAATCAGTTTAGCGAGTCCTTGATAGCGAATTTTAGGGAATCGCTATTAAGGATTTGCAAAATGCTATATAGTTAGGAATCCCAATAATTTTAGTAATTCCTACACATTCCTTATTTGCGAGTCGCAAATAAGGAATGGCTTCCCATTCATTCCTATGGGCCAAGAGGCCCATAGGAATGAATGAATATGCTAGCAGCAATGTGCGAGTACCCAGTAGGTACTCGCAAATTGCGCGCGCAATTTCAAGGGTGCAAGGGTTCCAAAATGACACCCTGTTGCACCCCTGAATTGTGCATGTGTGCACTTGTGGGGCACATACATGCCCTAAGGGCATGTATGTGTGCCACATGGCACTTTGCAATAAGCAAAAAGTGCTTTTTAAAGGAAATCGTAACTTACCACCAACTTTGAGTTGGTGGTAATTTGCTGATTCCTTAAGGCAATATCGCAATTTGCGATGCCTACTAGCATAGCATTTAGGGAATCGCAAATTGCGATTCTCTAAATGCTTGTGCAAAATAAGGAATCGCAATTTCTGCAATTCCTTATTTTGCAAGTAGGTATTTGCCTACCTACATAGCACACAACTAAATTGCGATCGCAAACGCTGATATTCTGCGAATTTCAGCGTTTGCGATCGCTATTTTGCTTGCTACATCTGGCCCTATAGCACTTTATGGCACCAAATCAGAAATAATAAACAAGCCTCAGATGATGCTCATACTTACATCGTGGGAACAGTTGCAAATGATCTAGAAAAAGTCCCCAGAAAAGTTTATGAGGGGAGCAACAAAAAGAATATAAGAATAAAAACAAACCCCAAAATATCTCGGTACATGAAGCTCACATTAATCACATAGTAACTGTAAATACTGACCAGCACGATGGCGTAACTGTATTGGGTTCAAGGGAAAATCAACTGGTAAAAGGTTGAATCCAAGGAAAGTTGTTTGTATCCAAGCTATATTTGAGATAAAGTTAAGAAGCGAGAGGAGGTTTGATACAAAAGAGACAAGTATTAGCAGTGCCAATAGATTTAGCTTATGAATGAAATTGGCTTTTGTGTCATTGATGGGATTAGGCATCATATATGCACTCTTCCACTCTTCTTTCCACTCTTGCATTCATTCATCTATCCACGGACTCATTTTTGCATTCACCCTCTAACACAACCGCTATAGAAACACACATACAAACTCAACAACATATGCACACTAAATTAAAAGAATGAATACAAGTGGAAAAAAGAAAACATGCTGTAGTCTAACACTGGTCATTTGTTTGGAATAAAAAAACTAAATATAGAGGCGGATGTCTGTCTTTACAGAGGTAGTGTAAATAATCTATAATTGTTTAAAAATTCCAGCATAGCTGCCAAGTTTAGGAATGTGCTGGCCATCATGGAATGGTAAAACAGTGATACACTATAGATAATATAATGGTCCACTGGTTTAAAGGAAGTGGCCAAATGGGATGCAGTGTACTGCAGATGAAATGAGCAAGTAAGCGACCCTTGAGCACTTCCTGAAGACCTGTAGTATCCCCTTACGAAACATTAAAATAAAAGGAATAGAAGACTTTCCATGCCTTCTTATCTCTTAATTCTTTTTTCCTTTTCTCTTATCTAATTTACAACTAATATCGCACTTCATTTTCAACTTAAAACGGCCCCTTTAATGGATCCCATTGAGGTACTGAAAGGAAGCAAAAACGTCCTCACAAGCGAGCGGGCACATCCCGCTTAGCAGAAAGTGAGTATCGCGCTGACCGGAGTTCACGGTCTAGTTGCTAAGTGCCCACGAGGACACCAGCGTTGCTTCGCATCCAGCGTACAAAGCGGGACCGACACGCCCCTCCAGTATCTCCGGAGTCCCGGGCGAGCAAGTCAGGTTTTCCAGTGAAGGAGTAGCTTTGAGGAAGTAAGTGAACACGCACTCGCCTGGCACATGCAAGCATTTTTTCACCTCCTTTAGGCTGCATTTTAACTTCCCTGAGTCTCTCTCCTCAAAACAAACCCTTAGGGTTTGACTACAGGCATCCCTTCCACTCCTCGCTGGACTCATGAGGACCATCCATGGTCTCATAACATGTATGTAAACAGCATAAACGCTACGTGTATATAATTATATGTAACTATATGTTTAGTCTGTCATTCCATGCTGGTCTGTCTCGTGTGTTATACGTCACGATACGCTGAGTGCTCACATATTTGAACAATCTTTACCAAAATATCCACTAAATCACTAACGATTTTTACATGACTGTAGGCCCTAAAGGTCGTGCACTTTTTAATTCTTTTGTCTTTTTCTTTCTAAACCTCTGTAGGATTTTTGCGATTTTAACAGACCAATTAGGTGCTGTACAATCTTTATTTTCTGCATCTTTTATTATTGTGATTTATAAGTTAATAGAACTTTAGATGTGGGAGCAATTTTTCTTCTTTAAGGTCTTGAAGAAAAGCTTTGGGGTAGGGCTTGAAACTAGTCGACCGACCAGGGAAACGGTAGGTAGTTTACCTCAAGCATTTCCCATTTATCGCCAGATTTTAACATATCAACTAGGGGAGTGAATAAAGGTATTTTTTCCCCACTAGCTTGATATTTTTAACGTTTTTTTGTCATATAGATAACCCACTCCATGTCTCCAACCCACATAGGAGTGTAGGTGTATAGGAACATCCTTTTTACAAAGTGCTCCATAGTCTCAGTAGGTAGTAGCACACCCCTGTCCGTAGAGGACAGGGATGAACCCTGTGATGAAGCATGCCACCCAGGGGCAATCCTGGTGGGTGAGGGTTATTTGAAAGAATTTTTTTCTTTCCAGTCCTACTTAGAGGTTACGTTCCCCCTCTTTTCCTTCTCCAGCAGGAGGGACTCTTTTCTTGGTTATTTTGACAGAATTGTGGAGGACGAGTCCTTCTTTTCCCACCTCTACTCTCCCTCATTGATGTGATATTTACATGCAGCGCACAGCTGCGGGAGTTTCTCCCCCTTTTTTTAGTCTTTTTCCTTTCTTTCGCTGAATTTAGTGAAGTGGCGCATACACCAACGTGATTCAGTCATTCGTACACAAATGGCGGAAATCACCGGCCTCACTTTTTCCACCGAGGAAGTGGAGAGAATCCTGGCCGGTAATACCCCTTTTGAAGGCACCAGCAACTTCAACCTAGGCATAGAGAACAATGATTGGGACGAATTGAGTACTTTGAAAAGAAACCAAATAAAAACCATGATACACGGGATAATGATGACCGAATATCTACGTGCCAATGCAGCCCCACAAGGTCTCATAGTAAAGAATGAGCTGTTTATATTTCAACATGATATGGTGTTTAAAAAATACTGGTCACTCATCTCCTGGCATTGTACTTGAGACTGGCTTATTCTGATTATAAAAACAGCAACATGCCTGGCTCAGGAAATGAAAACTCAAATACAAGAGATACCATTAAAATCTTACCAGTCCATCAGCTCTCTCAAGAAGAATTTAGAGGAACTTAATAAATCACTAAATGATTTTGAACTATCTCTAAAACAGAGCAAATTCATCAAAGTGAAAAAAGATACAGTCAATTTCAGCCATGAGAAGGTGTATCCATACATCAAGGAAGACTATGTATCTTCCAAAAGAAACCCTGGCTACAACACGGATAGTGATGTATCCGATGCTGGCTCAGACAGTTCCAACTCCAGCACTGGCACAAGGGCTCCTAACAGAGGAAGACAACCATACAGGAGAGGTCAAAACAGGGGCCGATGTGGGAATTGGGGTAACTTCCAGGGACCCCCTCTAGAACGAACACCTTTCTTCTATGGCCCACCGCCGCATATGCCACCACATCAGTCCTTTTTAGGTCGAGCATTCGAGACCTCTTGTATATACTTTAGTATATACTTATATATTAGTATATACTTATATGTGTATGTACTTTGTGGGCTCTGGAGATCAGCCCTAGGACTTGTCTGCTTCCGCTTAGGGACTTTTTTTTCTGTTCAACTGCCTCTATTTAACTGTCTTAATAAAAAAGGACCAGTAGAGGTCAGTAAAATACAAGAATTGCTTTCTGCTGAGGGACTTTCTTTTTTTAATTTTTCTGGCAACTGCCTCTATTTAACTTTCTTGATAGAAAACGACGAGCAGAGGTCAGTAAAATACCAGATTCACTTTAGCATTCTCTAGATTCCAGTCCATATAAATTGTCTTCCACGAGCACCCGTAGATAATAATATTTTTTTCAATTCTTGTATTTTCAGTGATATGACCACCGAAGGCCCTGATTTTATATTAAAAACAGAGCTTTGGACTATACCATTTCCCGCTGAAAGGCAATATTTCTCTCCATGTGTTCCCATTCCTGGCGTGTCACGCAGTTTGGTGCTTACTTTCCACCATGTTAAAGAACAGTAGCTGTTTCAGCACCCAGGCTAATGTGCTGCATAGCTAAATACATATAAGGTCCTAAAGGCGAGACCGGCAAATGCTTGTTTAACCCTTGGGATGTACCTCCAGAACACAAAAGACTACATCAAGAAAACCAATATAAGCCTTTTTTAGGATCGGGCCGTCCGAGAGGGAGGAAAAGGAAACGGAACCAGGTCCACTGGGGGACCAACCAGGAAACAACCAGGGTAGCCACACGGAGCATGACGGGCTCACTCAACAACCAAGCAGTATCGAGCAACCAACCAGCCTAGTTGTCAATTTAAACAACACTTTACTGAGCCCATGCCAATAGAAAATCCTGGAGAAAGGCCTTGGCTTTGTACCCACAGCAGATTTGGAGAAATTCAAACTTAGCTGTGAGGTCAATGAGTTCATAAGGAAGCTAAAACTCAGGGCTTTCTTTGCAGATAAACAAGGAAATGAGTTACCAAAAGATGAACTGGGATTGAGGAAAAAATCCACTTTTCTCCCCAACCCCTCCCTTCCCTGTGACTGCTGTCCCTGTGGAGATACTAGCTTTCGAAAAAGCAGTCCAAAGGGAAATAGTGGAAACTCAACACCAGGGACACTAAAGTGTTTCATAACACCTCAAAACAAGAGCTACTAGCTATCAAAGAACTCTCAGAGAATGACAACCTAGTCATAAAACCAGCGAATAAGGATGGAGCCATCGTGATTCAGACAAAATAGACATACCGGATGGAATGCCTCTGTCTAATACAGGATCAACGAAACTATGAACCTCTAAACAGTGACCCCATGGAGCAAATCAGAATTTGCGTAGGGAGTATAGTAGAGGAGGCCCTTGCCCACGATTGGCTGTCAAGGAAAGAGTGAATTCCTGACGAACAAGAACCCAGTGACCCCTTATTTTTACACTATCCCGAAGATACACAAGGATCTACATCGACTCCCTGGACGCCCCATTGTATCAGGGATGGGCTCTATTTTGGAACCCCTTTCGAAGTTTGCGGATGCTTTTCTAAGACCGATTATCCAGGGCACGGAGACATACCTTAAAGCCACTAAAGATTATCTTGCGAATCTTAAATTATCTACCTTTTGATCCACAGACACAACTTTTAATAGGACTCGACATAGAAAGACTGTACACCAGTCTCCCCCACACCAAGACTTTGAAAATACTAGAGGAGGTGTTGTTCACAACGGAATGGAAATATCAAACTCTGCGCAACCTCGTGATGGAGTGCTACAATCTCGCCCTTAAAGAGAACTTCTTTGGTTTTGAAGACAATTTGTACCTACAGAAGCACGGCACCAGCATGGGAAGCGCATTTGCTCCTAGTGTAGCCGGACTGTTATGTCCACCATCTTGAAAGACAGAAAATCCTATCAATCTCGAACCCATACCTTACCAATATTGGTCTCTGGAAGAGATACATTGATGATGTCCTACTAATATGGAACGGTAATGAGGATACAGCCAAGGAGTTTATCACATGGCTGAATGAACAGAACGAGTTTCTAAAATTCACCTATACTATCTCCAAAACAGATATGGTGTTTCTAGACCTCAATATCTTCCCGAGTGGAGGAGGCTTAAAAACAACTATGCATTTTAAGGCCACAGCTAAACATTGCCGACTAAGTTTTGACAGTCACCATCCAAGACATCTGAGAGAAAACCTACCCTTCGGGTAATTCTTGAGATTAAGGCGCAACTGTTCAGAAATCAACGACTACAAATCTCAAGCTGCAGATCTGACACTCAAATTAAAAGCACGTAATTATCCTGATAAGATAGTGGCAAAAGCAATGAAAAGGGCAAGAAATAACAACAGACAAGCCCTATTAGAACCCACTATACAAAAAGTGGGTGAGACACGCCCCATTTGCATCACAACATACAACAGCACATCCAACACAGTAGCAAAGATTATCAACAAGCACTGGAGAATTCTGAGTGGCAGCGCCACTCCAATACCAAAGCCAATGTTTTCCCACAGAAGAAGTCGCAACCTCAAAGATATGCTGGTACATACACGACCACGCCCGCCCTGGGATAAACAACCCAACCAGGGTTTTATTGCTCCCATCAGTGGACATCACCCATGTAGTAATTGCAGAGTATGCCATCTTACACAGACTAGCAAAAAGATCACCTAAATGACAATACCACATGGGAACTGAGAAGGTTTACCAACTGTAACCCGGAAGGGGTGATATACATGATCACCTGCCTGTGCAATTTGCATTATATTGGCTTGGCCTCCAGAAAAATAAAAACTAGGATCTGTGAACATCGGAGCAATTTGAGATGCAAATGAGCGACAACCAAAATGACCACCCACTACATTAAAAAACAACACACAATCAAGGATCTATGGTGGCTCGTGATCGAACAAATCAGTAACGAGTTCCAACTGTTCAAAAAAGAACAGAGGAGGGTTTATAGATTAAAATCTCATGAGGCACGTTTGAATGAAAATATCCCTTGGGGACAGTTCACATGAAGCACCCCCAAGGAAGCACATACAGGGATTTATCTCCACAATCTGAATGGTCAACTGACAATGACTACCTGTAGTTTTTTGTTTTCACCACTCCCCCAATATACAAAGAATTTTTCAACACGAACAGACCTTTTGTACCACCATGAACAACCACACCTATGGTTGCCCGATCCAATGGCAGCCATATAGTGACCTTGATAAACGAAATACTACTAATTTTGCCTTTCACGATATTCACATATCCTTGGATAACATCCCCTTTTTAGACCAGTTTTCTTAAGAACAGAACCTCACTGGTACTGACCAAGGAGTTTTTTCATCTAACAAACTCCCCCACGTGTCCCTTTGATTGCTTAATAGCTGTCCGTTCATTTACATTGCCAGCGCTATGACTCTCCTTGCCTTCTTATTTCTTAATTCTTTTTTCCTTTTCTTTTAGATAATTTACAAATAATATGACACTTTCATTTTCATCCTAAAACTGCCCCTTTAATGGATCCCATTGAGGTACTGAAAGGAAGCAAAAACGTCCTCACAAGCGAGCGGGCACATCCCGCTTAGCAGAAAGTGAGTATTGTGCTGATTGGAGTTCACAGTCTAGTTGCTAAGCACCCACGAGGACGCCAGTGTTGTTTCGCATGCAGCGTACAATGCGGGACCGGCACGCCCCTCCGGCATCTCCGGAGTCCCGGGCGAGCAAGTCAGGTTTTCCATTGAGGAAGTAGCTTTGAGGAAGTAAGTGAACACACACTGGCCTGGCACATGCTAGCATTTTTTAACCTCCTTTAGGCTGCATTTTAACTTCCCTGAGTCTCTCTCCTCAAAACAAACCCTTAGGGCTTGACTACAGGCATCCCTTCCGCTCCTCGCTGGACTCATGAGGCCCATCCATGGTCTCATAACATGTATGCAAACAGTATAAACGCTACGTGTATATAATTATATGTAACTATGTTTTGTCTGTCATTCCATGTTGGTCTGTCTCATTTCCTATACGTCATGATACGCTGTACAGAGTGTTCACATATTTGAACAATCTTTACCACAATATCGACTAAATCACTAACGATTTTTACATGACTGTAGGCTCTATGGGTCATGCATTTTTTAATTCTTTTGTCTTTTCCTTTCCACACCTCTGTAGGATTTTTGCGATTTTAACAGACCAATTAGGTGCTGTATAATCTTTATTTTCTGTATCTTTTGTTTATTATTGTGAGTTATAAGTTAATAGAACTTTAGGAGTGGGAGCAATTTTCTCCTTTAAGGTCCTGAAGAAAAGCCTTGGGATAGGGTTTGAAACTAATCGACCGACCAGGGAAACGGTAGGTAGTTTACCTCAAGCATTTCCCATTTATCCCCAGATTTTAACATATCAACTAGGGGAGAGAACAAAGGTATTTTTTCCCACAAGCTTGATATTTTTAACTTATTTTTGTCATATAGATAACCCACTCCACATCTCCAACCCACATAGGGGTGTAGGAGTATAGGAACATCCTTTTTACAAAGTGCTCCCGCGTCTCCGTAGGTAGTAGCACGCCCCTGTCCATAGAGGGCAGGGATGAACCCTATGATGAAGCATGCTACCAAGGGGCAAACCTGGTGGGTGAGGGTTATTTGAAATAAAAAAGATTCTTTCCAGTCCTACTTAGAGGTTACGTTCCCCCTCTTTTCCTTCTCCAGCAGGAGGTAGTCTAACACTGGCCATTTGTTTGGAGAAAAAAAAACTAAATATAGCGGCGGATGTCCGTCTTTACAGAGGTATTGTAAATAATCTAGAATTGTTTAAAAATTCCAGCATGGCTGCCAAGTTTAGAAATGTGCTGGCCATCATGGAATGGTAAAACAGTGATAAACTATAGATAATATAATGGTCCACCGGTTTAAAGGAAGTGGCCAACTGGGATGCAGTGCACTGCAGATGAAATGAGCAAGTAAGCGACCCGTGCGCACTTCCTGAAGACCTGTAGTATCCCCTTAAGAAACATTAAAATAAAAGGAATAGAAGCAAAGAAATGAAAGGGCAACTATAAAAAGAGAAAAATAAAAACTAAAGAACTTGCCAACCAACCCCGACACTGAAGCGCACTCATTTTCAGGTAGATGTATACATGTGATTAGAAAATCCAGTCATTCACAGGACTAGAGACCAATGATTTATGTGTACTGAACCATTACCCCATAAAGTACGCTGTCATGGAACTCTATGGATATGTATTCATATATATGGATGTATGAATAATGTAATGATTTTTTTAAATACAAGATCTTGGCAGACAGCTATGGAAGAGATTCTCACAAAAGATATTACAGTGCAAATCATCTACCCCTGAGGTTTGCCATAAGTTTTAGCCAACACCAAAATTCTTCCTGCAAAGGTAATTTGTGACATTTCAAGTAACAAAGTACCTATCTGTTGGCTTTAATACAGAGAAATAACAATCCACCTGTGTGTGCCCATAGACTTTAACTTATGCTTTACACAATCAATATGTCAGGATTACTACCATTATCATAGCTTTTTGTAATAAACATATCAGAACTATTGCATCAGAGTTATTTTCCTACAGAACCAATCCGGCCTCTAGCTATTATCTTTGACTTGTCACCATAACCAAGTGGTGCTTCTTGTGCTGAGCTTAAGCTAATCCACAAGGCAACAATCAGGCATACAGTTATACAACTAAAAAGGTATACAAAATTGGCAAAGCAAAATACTTTTTCTGCTAAGAGGGCCTGACAGTGCATATCTTCTATAACCAGGATTTGCCAGAGGCAGTAGCTAGCACCAAACCCCTTGCCATTCTATGGCAATCTGTGAGAATAAATGTAACAAAATACCTATCTGTAGGCTGTAGTTCAGGGGAATCACAATCTACCTTTAAATGCCTGTTGACTTTACCACATGCTTTTCACAATCAATACGGTAGGCCTACTTCCTTTATCATAATTTTTACTATAAATAGGAAGATAATGTATATCATTGGATTGTCACACATAACCAACTAACACTCATTGTGTTGGTAATAAGCCTTCCCACGAGGTACCCCATAGGGTAAACTGTAATCAAATTACAAATATGTACAAAATACCGTTGTCAAAATAAATTTAAAATCCCTTCAAATAGATCCTATGAGGATTACAGTGCAATTAGTCTACCCACATGGCTTGTTCAGGTGGGTCAACATTAAAACCCTTACCTGCTACAGTAATCTATGAGTTTCCGCAAGATTCCATGTAACAAAACACTGGCCCACAAGCTTAAGCACAGTGTAAGTGCAGTCGACCATTAAAAGCTGTTTGCCTGTAGCCTTTTAAGTGATAAGGACATTATGGTCTCGTCCTCCGCTCAGCCAGTCGCAATGGTGCTGAGGACAAGAGTATCTTGTCCTTGTACTCAAGGGGTTAACACATGCTCTTCATACTAAGTAGGGCCTACTTGCTTTGTCATAACTTTTCATAACAAACAGATCGCACCTGGGGATTATGGCATACCTTTTCCCAGTGAACCGATAAGACCTACAGCTTTTACCAATAGCTTGACTATGTATATAGCACAGGCATACTGAAGTGTGGATAAGCTGGCAACCTTAGGCATCCATCAAACAAATTTAAACACCAACATCCTTGTCTACTACACTAATCTGTGAGATTTCATGTAACAAAAACCTTAAGTGAAGGCTTTAATTTAGAGGAGTAATAATCCACACTTAAATGGCTAATGACTTTAACTTATGCTTTTCATGATCAAGGAGTCAGGCTTAATTCCTTTATTGTAACTTTTCATAATAAATAATAATGGAGATAGACTTTATCATGGGCTTGTCACCATAATCAACTCAAGCTTACTTTACTGAGTGTAAGCTTTCCATAAGGCAACCATCAGGAACACAGTCTTACAAGTAAAGATATATAGAAAATTGGCAAAGAAAAATACTATCTCCCCTAATACGGCATAACAAGGAATACTGTAGGGCATATCTTGTGTTCCCAGTTTGTTCAGGTGGATCACAAACACCAACACCCTTGCATTCTATTGTAATCTATGAGTTTCCCTGTAATAAAATGCATATCTGTAGGCTTTAAAATAGAGCAATAACAATCCACAGTTAACTGCCTATTGACCGTAACATATACTTTTCACAATAAATAGGTCAGGCCTTGTGCCTTTATCAAACATTTCAGGATAAAAAGATCAGGCCTAAAGCTATGGTAATTTCCATGCCTCCACAACCATTATTGGGTATAAGCTTTGCCACAAGCCAACACCTACAACAGAAGTGGGCTTTTTGTTTGAAGCACATACAGTTGATGCAATCAAATCCTGTACTTAAGGGAACCAACATGTGAGGAGTCTAAGCCCACTCTCAGCAGTGCTCTGGAAGCTCTTTTTTGATGATCAAATAAGGTCATATGACAACTGCACTGTCAAGTTAGACCTAAAATACTATACAGATTAGTGTAGGGCTGGGCATCCCATACTGCAATCAAACACAAAACTGCACCCTGAAGTCTAAAATTATTGTTGGAATGGGATGGTGCTGGGACTGCAATACATTCCTCATGACTGCCCTCCACCCATCTACGCTGCGCCAGAGAAAAATAAACACTGCTAATTATCTAGTTACCTAAGACACTTTAAAAGTATTACAGTGCCATCTGTGTGCCCCTGAAATTTTGAGCTCAGGCATACTGCTGGCTCCGGCAGCTAGATAAATAAACCAAATAATCACAGCTGCATGGAGGGTAAACTTTTTTTCCGTTGAAGCACACAACTTCTGTCCAATCAAAATATTCTCCTGGCTACCAACATGTGGGTGGAGTCAAAGCCCTTCTCTGTAGTACTCCTGGAAGCTCATTTTTGGTTGATCACACCACTTCTGGTGACATCTGCACTGTCAAGCCAGACCTAAAAATGTCAGGAGGACTAAAGCCCCAGAAGAACCACACCAAATCATAGCCCACTGATGACGTAGCAATTCTGATATTAGCTGACACTTTGTGTATGTTCTTCCCTAAATATGCCTTAACATAATGCTCAAGTCCTAGGAGTGTGGCCTGTGCTGTTACCAATAAAGAATGACCAGAAACATAGCTGTATTCCGCCAAAAACAACATTGAGACATTTACAGAATACAGTTAGCCCAAAAAGTTGGTATTTCCATGACATGCATGCTTTTGGTAACTGATCTGGTCTATCATGAATCATCATCATATGTGGAGTTAGCACATTTGGTGAAAAAGGCATATATTTAAAATTGATAAACATAAAAAATATATCAGTGCTCAAGATTAGCTGACATACTGACAATTAGCTGCAAGATGCTTACGGACTTATTACCATCACAGCCACATAAAAAGTAAAAAAATAACAGATCCAATCATGAAGCATTCTTGCTCAAAGTTATATACTGATATTGCTATTCAATAACCTATTCCTGAGTCTGGATCAAAACTTCAAAGAGACCCAACAATCAATAATGCCCTACAGAGTACACAGTAAAACTTCCAAAGTGTATCAGCATGGAAGAGAATGTTAAACATGACTATTCCAGTATTCCTCTGTCAAGCAATCATAGGCAAGAGAAACACTGGAAAGTCAAAGCATCCCACGCAACAGTAAAAGGTCATAAATATGCTTCCAGAGCAACAAGAAGACCCAGGAGAAGGAACAAGCAGAATACTGAGACCAGTAAGAACTTTCAATGTTGAATGGCCAAGAATCTACAATTGAAAGAAGTTGAGATCAAGTGTGTCAATTGGATCAATACCACCTGCAATCACTGAAGAAACAGAGTCCAGTGGTATAGGTGACATGAAAAGTGATCAGGTACCAAGGAGATCTGAAGGATCAAGAGTACCTAACCAACGATATTCTGCACTTGAATGGACCCATTACGTGAGTCAAGTGCTAAATGTGCCAATATCAGATTTGCTTGACTGGAGCAGAGAATTACCTGAACCCCCTTGAAACTGTTGACTTTTAAGTTTGAAAAAGCTTTTGAGAAAGAAAAAACTGTTGTTGACAAACTCATTGAATGAACTGTATAAATAAACTGAAATAAAGACTGATAAATTGCTAAGAAGAATTAAGAAGATTACCTAGGCAAGATGTAGCAGTAGAAGAGTAGGGATAACATGTTAAAAGAACATGGAGTAGGGTTAAGGAAGGCTCTATGAAGATTTTTGTAAATACAACTGCAAGAAACTAACTGAATTCCAAAGAAAAGGAAGAAAAATAAAGATTGTGCGATAAAACAAAGATAATAATTTGCTGCTACACTTATCATTTTAAGAGATCTGGTTTGAGATAAACATGTGTATTCTAACCAGAGCTGCATGCAAGATTATTATAGGGATTACATTCTTAGTAGTAGTGTTAATAGCCATGGCAACTTTATTGGGAAATCTGCATTTTCATTAACTAACATGAAATTTTCACAATAAATAGATGAGGATAAATTGAAAGCCTCGTTTGTAGATTACTAGAAAGAAGAATATTCAACTAACGATTATTCTAGGTTAGTTCAAGAGTATACACATGCTATGAATGCTAAGGATTGTTATATGTGTGTGCATATATATGCCTTCCTCGGCTGAGGAGGAGGTGACATACGATCACATTCCTTTGTTATATGCAATTTCATGCAGCAGGTTGCTTGGTTTAGTTTATAGGCAACAGCACTTGAATATTATTATAACCATGACATGATTCTTTTGAAAGCACCTTTACAGAAAAGCATGAACTTACACCCACAACCAAAAGAAATGGACACTGCTTGGCATTATTTTAGACCTTATCTACCTATTTACATTGTTGTAACCTGGCCCTTTTTGCAGGGTTATCCCCAAACATTTTTCCTTCTTTCTCTTATTTTTTCTGGCCTGTTTTTTTTGGCTTTAGGACTCTGGGCAATTTACCACTGCTAACCAGTGATAAAGTGCATATGCTCTCTGTCTAAAATATATTTGTGTTTGGTTTATCCATGATTGGCTTATTTGATTTACTAGTAAGTCCCTAGTAAATTGCACCATGTGTGCCCAGGGCCTGTAAATCAAATGCTACTAGTGGGCCTGCAGCACGGACTGTGCCACCCACATGAGCACCCTTCCAACCATGTCTCAGGCCTGCCACTGCAGTGTTTGTGTGTGCACTTTTAAACTGCAATGTCGACCTGGCAAGTGCACCCACTTGCCAGGCCCAAACCTACCCTTTTACTACATGTAAGGCTCCCCTAAGGAAGACCCAAGGCAGCCCCATGGGCAGGGTGCAGTGTATTTAAAAGGTAAGACGTGTACTGGTGTGTTATACATGTCCTAATAGTGAAATACTGCTAATTTCGTTTTTTACTATTGCAAGGACTATCTCTCCCATAGGTTAATATGGGGATTGCCTTGAAATATCATTTATGTGTCATTTCCCATTGGGGGCTGATACAGGTTTGGGGTCTCTGAACTCACAATTTAGAAATACATCTTTCGCTGAAGTTGGTTTTTGAGTGTTTGAAAAGGCCACTTTTAGAAAGTGGCCATTTTCTTGCTTAACCATTCTGTGCCTCTGACTGTCTGTAGAATACACATCTGGGTTGGCTGAGAGTTGGGCTCTTGTGCATTCACTCTAGACAGTCACACAAAAGGAGTTGAGATGTGCCTTGCATATCCTGAGAGCCCATCACCAGTCTGATGGGCTTTCTTGAGCTAGAGTGGTGGGAGGAGTTGTCACTGATACCTGAATAGGTCTGTGCCTGTCCTCACACAAAGCTATCTCCACCCCCCTATGATGTGTCTGGAGCCAGGCCATGAAAATGCAGGGTCTTGTGCACTACAAAGACTTTCCTTTGAAGTTTGCCAACTTCAAAACGCAGAAAGGGGTATAAGTATTGGACCTCTTACACCCCAAAATTAGAACACTTCTGGACTGAGGACATTCTGCCAGGAAGAAGAGCTGGTGTTATGTAGCCCTTGAGGTCATTGTCGACATTGCTAAGTTAGCATCAGCTTTTCTGCCATGATGCTGCTTTTGCTCACGTTACTACATGACTTTATTTTTGCAAGACGCTGTTTGTCCCTTTCACATGAGAACTGTCTGCTTTTCGCATTCTTTGCTGAAGTTCCTGGAGTTTAGTCTGAACACGATGTGCAAGGTCAATAAACAATGCCCCTTGTTATTCTGTTCTGGTCAGTCCCTAGCACCTAGACATAACATGCTAAACACAGCTGCAATGCTGGAGACTCGTGCTTTGATATTACGGGGATGCATGTTGTTTTAACACACACTTGGAGAGAGCCCTTCCCATGGAGAAGAGCTACGCTGTTCCTATGATGTAAACCTTGCATCTAGGCTTTAAGGTATGGGGTCTGCTGTCAAAGCCCAGAGATCTTCCTTTTTCTAATAAACATCTTCTAGTCAAGGGGAGGGTGGTTAGGTCTTTTAGCCCTTTTTACACTGTCTTTATAAAAATGACTTCCCCCTTTGTGCTATATGGAATTGTAACAATGCTAATTGTTTTGAGTTTATGCATTTTGCTGCAGGTAGTGGCTCGTATACTGTACTCTAGAGCACGATAGTTAAAATAAACATTTTGAACTATTACAGTGACTCTGCCTAATCTTGTTGTGGACAAGTACGAGTGAGCGAGCGAAAGAGTATGTCTTGCTACCGCGATTCCTGAGAGAGTCGGGAGTATTGTGTTCTGGGTTGTCTAATCATTTGTAGCTCTGTGATATTTGGAGGAGAACGAATGAGACACTATAGCTAGTCGGTTTTGGGATTTTGGGCACTAAGGTGGTAGGTTGGTACACCCCTATACAGCGAGGTCCCGGTTTCCTGCGCAAAGTTCTGTGTAGGTGCAGAATCCCCGCAACATGGCGCCGCCAATGTTTGGTCTGGTTCTTATCTGCGAGTCTCTTGAGTAGTGCTTGTGCTTGTCCACAATCCCCTCACATCTGTTTCCGGAGACAGCTGTGATGGTGTAACCTCCTATATTGATATTTTATAGGTTCTTTCAAGCTTGAAGTTTTAAAAGGTTCCTTTTCTTTATTCTTAACTCGATATTGCGCTGCCACGCTTTAGGTTGTTATTCTTTGTTTTTTATTATGGCAGTTGACATTGCACCGCCTAATCGGGCTCAGTCACCGCTTATTTGACTCAAAATGGAGTCCCTAATGCTGGTGTTGCGCTCATTTTTGTCGTAGAAGCGGATGCAGCTTACCGCTTCAAGGTGTTTTATTCTTGGGTCACCTTTCCGGCGGTGGATGGAACAGATAATTTGTTTCATGAATATACTGCCACGGCCCTTCCTCAAGTTTATCAGCCTTATAGGGCTTTCGAAGTTCCGCTTACAGCTTGGCAACACCAAATTTGGTTTAATGGCACCCTTCCTCACCCAATAACGCCGGTCCGTCTTGGACCTTTGTCAATAGATGGGGCCTTATGGCCCGTTTTGGCTGGGTATACCCCACACCCACGTTATTTGACTGCTGCAATTGTAGACCTTCGCGTATTACATATATCCTTGAAACGGGTGCATCGAGCTGTCATACAGTTCATGTCGCGCAACTTTCAGGTGGGACCACCTGGCGTTGCTGCACAACCCGCTGGACCTGGTGGTGTAACCATCAGTCCTCTTATGGTTAATTCAGTGATGGGCAAGCATCCACAGAATAAGGATGAATTTCCTTATTGGCTTGCTGAAAAATTTGGACAACTAGAGGCTGTTTTTCCAAATACCACTCCTGTGGAGAAACACAGGATCTTGACTATAAGTTTGCCTAAAGACTTAATTCCCGAATTAGCTGATTCTAACACCTGGGGCAAGGTGTTTGCGGCGGTATATTCTAAGTGTTTTGGCACTCCCTCCATGACCGTGCTCCCCTCCGTGATAAAACGCGTTCAAGATGAACATGGGGCCGAAGCGGCTGTAGAGTTGGGCATGAGACTGGTGGGGGTGCTCAACATGGTTGCTGATATGATTCTTCCTAATGTCATGGGTGATGCAGTGAGCTTCCAAGTGGCAAACCGCTTAGAGGCTGTGCCTGATGCAGACAAGCCACGCAAATTACCGAAGATTATTGCAAAGGCTTATAAAACCATTTGCTGCAATAGTCTGGGAGATAAGCCTTTTACTCAAACGAAAACGCAATCTCAAACTCAAAAAAAAGCCCAGACTGATAAAGACGGGCGTCCGTTCTTTCCTAAAAAGAACTGGAAAAATAAGAAACAGGGGCAGCAACAACAGAAGCAAGGTTTGCGTGCTGGTTCACCGACACCTGAGTCTTCTGAGCCTACTTATGACTTGCGCGATCGCGTGAAACTTAAGACTCCTGATAGATTTCAGGTCCCTGATCAGCGCTCTCCTCATTCTTTCCAGGACACATCGGACTCTCACGTCGGTGGTGGGGAGCGCCAGGATCGTGACAAAAGTCAGACCACACAACAGGGATGAGATCAAGCTCGACAGTTTGACACTAAAGCCAAACAAGAGGACCTGCCTCACTCAAAGACCGCCTAGATAACAACGCACACAACAGCAAAGAGCTCTTCAACATCGTGAAGGAACTCTCCAACCCCAACTCCAACACCAACGACATCCCACCCTCGCAAGACCTGTGCGACTCACTGGCCACCTTCTTCCACCGCAAGATCGCCGACATCCACGACAGCTTCAACGCCACGACCGCCCCGACAACCACTGAAACCTCTGCCCCCACGACCACCACCCGCACCAACCGCCTGCTCTCCTGGACCAACATCAACGACGAGGACACCAGCAAGATTATGAGCACCATCCACTCCGGATCACCATTAGACCCCTGCCCACACCACATCTTCAACAAAGCCAGCACAGCCATCGCACCCCATCTCCGGAAAGTAATCAACATCTCCTTCGAGACAGCAACCTTCCCGGAAAGCTGGAAACACGCCGAGATCAACGCCTTACTCAAGAAACCCAAGGCGGACCCCAAGGACCTCAAGAACTTCCGGCTCATCTCCCTGCTCCCGTTCCCGGCGAAGGTCATCGAGAAGACCGTCAACAAACAACTGACCCACTACCTCGAGGAGAACAGCATCCTGGACCCGTCCCAGTCCGGGTTCCGCAGCGACCACAGCACCGAAACCGCCCTCATCGCCACCACCGATGACATCAGGACCCTGCTAGACAACGGAGAAACAGCGGCCCTCATCTTCCTGGACCTGTCAGCCGCCTTCGACACAGTCTGCCACCGCACACTACGAAGACGCCTACTCGACGCCAGGATCCAAGAGAAGGCCCTGGACTGCACCACATCCTTCCTCTCCGGCAGAACACAGAGCGTCTCCCCCTTCCGCTCCAATGCCACCGAGATCATCTGCGGCGTACCTCAGGGCTCATCCCTTAGCCCAACGCTGTTCAACATCTACATGGCACCTCTCACCCACGTCGCCCGACAGCACGACCTCAACATCATCCCCTACGCCGATGACACCTAGCTGATCCTCTCCCTCACCAAAGACCCTCACACCGCCAAAACCAACCTCCACGAAGGAATGAAGGCCGTCGCCGAATGGATGAGGAACAGCCGACTGAAGCTGAACTCGGACAAGACGGAGGTCCTCATCCTCGGCTCCACCCCTTCGGCCTGGGACGACTCCTGGTGGCCGACCACACTGGGAACAGCTCCAACACCCACTGACCACGCACGCAACCTAGGAGTCATCCTCGACTCCACCCTCTCCATGACTAAGCAGGTCAACGCCATCTCCTCCTCCTGCTTCAACACCCTCCGCATGCTCCGCAGGATCTACAAGTGGATCCCCACCGAAACGAGAAGAACGGTCACCCAGGCCCTCGTCAGCAGCAGGTTGGACTATGGAAACGCCCTCTACGCAGGAACTTCGGCCAAACTCCTGAGACGGCTGCAACGCATCCAGAACGCCTCTGCACGTTTGATCCTCGACATCCCCCGCCGCAGCCACATCACACCCCACCTGAGAGACCTGCACTGGCTCCCCGTCAACAAGAGGATAACCTTCAAGCTCCTCACCCATGCACACAAAGCACTCCACAACACCGGACCAGCATATCTCAACGGACGACTCAGCTTCTACACCCCCACCCGCCAGCTCCGCTCCACCGGCCTCACCCTCGCCGCAGTCCCCCGCATCCAAAGAACGACTGCCGGCAGCAGATCTTTCTCCCACCTCGCCGCCAAGACCTGGAACACCCTCCCCACCCACCTACGGCAGACCCAAGACCTACTGACCTTCAGAAGACTCCTCAAGACCTGGCTCTTTGAGCAATAGCAGCACCCCCCAACCCCCAGCGCCTTGAGACCCTCACGGGTAAGTAGTGCGCTTTACAAGTGATATGATTGATTGATTGATTGATTTTAGACCCACGTATCAGAAGAAGAAAGTTGCCGCTTTAACAGCGAGATATGCCTCAGACGGTGAGAACACGACTCCTGGACTCGACATGGGCGGTGACTCTGCTCGACAGTGCAGCGGAAGTTACCATAGTGCGGGAGGCACTGCATCCCTGTCTGGAGGCGAAAGGAACTGATACCTTCATAACTGTGGAAACAGCAGATACTCGGGTTACCCTCCCCGGATAGACTGTATGACATTATTTTTCAAATTGAGGGTGATGTACAATGTCCAATCAAGGTGGTTTTCTGGGAAATTCTAACCTCCTCCTATGACATTTTGTTGGCGGAGGCGGATTGGCCTCCACCATTTGTGTTAGCCGCTTCTCGAGGGGAGGACGTGATACTTCCGAGTTTTACGCGTTACGTCCCTCTGGAGCATGCAAAGGCTTTAGCAGCTGAGTGGGCTTTGGCCCTTGCCCCCACTGTGTACCGTAACCAGGTGGGCTGGGATATAGATTCACCGGCATATGAGATAGCTTTACGGTCTACGCCACAGCCACAAACGCAATATCCAATCATACGCGAAGCTAAGGCTCACGTTTGTGACATTCTGATACAGTTAGAGTATCAGGGTGTGACTGAATCCTGTACATCACCGATGAATAATCCTCTCTTTACGGTATCAAAGCCTGACCTTTCATATCGGATTGTATTGGATTACCGAAATTTGAATAGTCATTGTCGCGCTTTTGCAGTACAAAACACACACAGCTCTGCGCTGGTGAACAATTTTGTCTTTAAAAAATACAAAACTGCACTGGACATATCCAATGGTTTCTACAGTCACAATTTGGCTCCTGAGAGCCGTGACTTGACAGCATTCACAGCCGTCGGCAATCAGAACAAATTTACACGATTGCCCATGGGGTATAAGAATAGCCCCGGGGCATTTGCTGCGCGTGTTGTGTCTTTGTTACACGGCATAGATCCAGATGCGTTCTCGTACGTGGATGATATCTATCTCATGGATGATGAGCTTATGCTGCATCTTCTCCGAGTCGACCGCATAATTTCTGCGTTCGCCGACTATGGATATAAATTCAACTTTGCAAAGTCACACATCGCTCATTTGGCGGTGCTCTTTTTGGGCTATGAGCTCAATAATGAAGGAAAGGGGTTAGCCCCCCACTTCCTGGAGAAATGTTCACATTTGCAACCCCCTTCTACTCTGAAAAAACTTCAGTCCTTGCTGGGATTTTTTAATTTCGGGAGGACTTACATTCCCGATTATGCCCAGCATATCAAGCCGCTTTATGTGTTGATACAACCGACATATTCTTCTGCCAGCTGGCTTCTGGAACATACCTCTATTCTCCAATCTCTGCAATCTGACATGCTTGCAACCAACTTCTTGTTGAAGCGTGATAATACCACGAACCTAGTGATACGTATCGTACCTGGGAAGGTGGGTTTCACTTACTTGACGTTCAATGAGGGGGACACAGTACCTATTGCAGACAAATCACATTTGTACACTGCAGCTGAAATGCCTTTTTCCAATGTTGAATAAGTTTTGATCGCGGTCCAGATGGCGATTCTGAAGGAAAGCTCATTGGCGCAAGGTAAACACATTCTTGTGGTCACACCCTACCCTGCTTTGGAGGCCGTGACTAAGGCAAGTGTACCTAACTCTAAAGCATTATATCCCCTTTGGATACAATGGGCTACCTCTTTGACATCATCTGATGTCACATTTATCTTTGACCCTGCACTACAGACACAGGAGATTTTACAGTATGAACATGTTCATCCTCCCCCATTGTCTTTGCTTCCTTTACATGAATACAAATGTGTTATTTACACCGATGGCTCGGCTCAACCGGCCACGGGTTCCAAACATGCCTATTCAGCGGCTTGCGCAATTGTAGCTGGCTCCATTGTCAATGGAGAATTTAAGTCCTCCATTGTGCATACTCAAGCTCTTGGGGACTGTACTGCACAGTTGGCGGAGCTCCGTGCTCTTATTCTTGCTCTCGAGTTTGCTAATCCTAATGTGAATACTCTTATTGTATGCGATTCTTACTACTGTGTTCAATCTTTCAATGACAACCTATTTTTTTGGACTCAAAATGACTATTGAGACTCTAAAGGCAGCGCAATTAAGCGTACAATGCTTTGGGTTCGAGTGGCAGAGCTTAAACAGCTTCTGCCCCTCACACAGGTTATCCATACTCTTGGCCATCAGCATGTGGGAGCACATGCTCTTGGTAATTCTTTGGCTGACGAAGCGGCCAAATCTGCAGTAGCCAAGTGTTCCGTAGCAGCAGTTACAAGGTCCATGACTAAAATAGATAATGATATTTTGGCAGCAGTGGCTGCTACGAGGGAGGGAACCGGTTATCCTCAGGGTTTCCCTTCGAAATACTCTTATCATGTATCTCCCGAACAAGTTCCTTACACTTCTATTCCATCGGTTGGGGATCGGCTGATTCCCAACATGGACCACAGACCTGCTTTGATCAGAGCCGCACACGAGGGCATGGCTTCTGCACATGCCGGGGTGTCTGCGACAGTCTCGATTTTGCAGCAACGTTATTGGTGGCATGGTTTATATAAACAGACCCGTACTTATGTGCTTTCTTGTGACATTTGTCAGCAAATCAAACCATCTACGGTGTCACGCCCACCACAAACACAGCTATGTATTTCTAATAAACCATTTGGCTGTGTATATCTTGATCACTGCGGTCCGTTCTCTTCTGATAATATTATTATTAATTTAGACTTGTAGAGCGCATAGCTGCCCTAGGGCTTCCCAGCGCTAAGAGACAGATTGCAGACCGATTAAAAGAGATAATTAGGAGAACTGCCTAAACAGCCAGGTTTTTATAGATTTCTGGAATTCTAGTTCCTTGTCCAGGGAACGACATACCTTCGGAAGGGAGTTCCAGAGTTTGGGGGCAAGGTGGGAGAAGGATCTCCCCCCCCACCTCACTTTCTTTGTGGAGATTGTTTTTAAAAGTCTTTCTCCGCTCGATCTGGAGGTTCCTATTTGGGACATATGGTGAAACCAGATTCCTGATTTTTTTAGGGCCTTTCTCGTGAGTAGCACGTTGGGTTATTATCAATGCCTTAAACTTAATTCTGGCCTCCACCGGGAGCCAATGTAGCTCCTTGAGGTACTTTTTGGCAGATTCCCGAGCTGGGGCCTTACACAGTAGTCTGGCTGCCGCATTCTGGACCACTTGAAGTATATTGGTTACATATTTCGGCGCACCTAGAAATAACGAATTTCCGTAATCTAGGCGAGATGTAACCAAAGAGTGGACCACAGTCTTCCTGAGCTGTATTGGGATACGATCTAGGATTTTCCGATGGCTTCTAAGTAGTCCAAAACAGGTACCAGCCAATTTCTTAGCTTGGGTGTTCATGGAAAGGTCTTTTTCTAGCCAGAAGCCTAAGTTCCTAATGTGGTCCTTGGGCGTGGGCGGACTACCTAGAATACTGCATATAAATATTTTTTAGTTGCAGTTGATTCGTGCACACGATTCCTGTGGGTTTGGCCACAAAGCAGTGCTGACGCTCGAAATGTCATCAGGTATTTGCGTGTCTTTGTCGGGATGTTTGCCTGAGGCACCTTCCATTCAGACTAAGGTCCAGCGTTCGCCTCTAAGGCGTACTAGGTTGCGATGAAGTCAATGGGGGTGCTGGTGCAGTTTTCGTCCCCATATAGGCCTGAGGGCAAGTCAATTGTGGAGCGAATGAACCGGGACTTAAAGCAATCCTTGACAGCTAGAGTGGCAATGGAAGTATCATCAGGATCTCCTTTGGATCCACTGCCACATAAAATTTGGAAGGGGCTGGCTTCTGAATTGTTTCCAGCTTTACGGCAAATCTGCAACCAATCTCTGCTGAATGGCTCTGTGCCGGCCTGCTGGAAACAGGCGTTGGTTACACCCCTGCTGAAAAAAGCAACACTTGACCCGGCCTGTTTAAAGAACTACAGACCCATTTCCCTCCTGCCTTATCCAGTTAAGATTCTGGAACGAGTGGTTAGTAAAGCTCTCTCCCAGTTTTTAGAATTAAATAACATTCTTGATAAAGTACAATTTGGATTTCGCCCAGGCCATGGGACGGAGACTGCCCTGGTGACCGTCAAGGACGATCTATGGTTGCGTGCAGACAGGGGACAGTCGGCCATACTGGTCCTCCTCGACCTGTCTGCCGCAATCGATACGGTGAACCATGGGATTCTCTTGTCCAGGCTTGAAGAGGTGGGAGTGACGGGCACTGCCCTTAAGTGGTTTCATTCCTACCTATCCAATAGACAACAAGCAGTAGCCCTCCCCCCTTTTCGGTCTAAGTTTTCTAACATGCTGTATGGAGTCCCGCAGGGATCAGCAATCAGTCCTATCCTTTTTAACATCTATATGAGCCCTTTACCTGCCATTATTAGATCACATAATGTTAACTTAGTAAATTATGCAGATGACACCCAGCTTATCCTGTCTCTTGAGGGTGAGCAATCAGTGTCTTTAACAGCTTTTCATGCGTGTCTGCAGGATATAGCAACATGGCTCAGAGAGAACTCTCTTCAATTTAATTCAGAGAAGACAGAGATTTTACATTGTGCAGTAGGAAGAATCCCTCTTTACTTCCATCTAATTTCTGGCCTACTTCCTCCAGTACCTTACTGGCTCCCAGTAATACTGTACGCAACCTGGGAGTCATGTTTGACAATAAACTGACATTAGAGAAACATGTCAACAAGACAGTTGGAAGTTGCTTTGGCCTGATTAGAGCACTTCGGAAAATCCTTCCGATGTTTTCTTTGGAGGCCAGAGCGGTGATAGTCCGAGGTGCTATTCTTAGCAGATTGGACTACTGCAATGCTCTGCTCTTAGACTCTCCACAATATCTGATTGAAAGATTGCAGAGAATACAGACCATGGCTGCTAAAATAGTACTACGGCGATCGCGCCGTTCTTCTGCATCCCTGGCACTCTCTGACTTGCACTGGCTGCCGGTTTCGCAGAGAATACAATTCAAGGCATTATGCATAACGTTTAAGGCCCTGCATGGACAGGGACCCAAATTACTGCAGGAAAAATTTACCTCGTATGTCCCCCCTCGAACGCTTCGCTCCTCATCGGCAAATTTGGTGAGGGTGCATAGAGTTAAGAAAGCTAAATCAGGAGGCAGGGCTTTCTGTATGGCAGCCCCTCGCCTTTGGAACTAACTTCCATCTGATATTAGACATACAGACAACATTCTGCAGTTCAGAAAAAGGATAAAAACCTGGCTCTACCCCCGGGTATGTTCCTTGGCTCCCTGTTAATTCCTTCTGGGCAGGGGCTACAGTTCTTGCCACAGTCTCTTTCCATATCCAGCTAACATCCTATCACAGCGCCAGGGTACCCGTGGGGTGTCAGCTGCGCTTTACAAGCAACTATAATAATAATAAGAGTCTTAGGTATTGGCAGGAACTGGCTAGCTCATTTGTATGGTGTTCAACGTGCACTCAATAATCTCCCAAGAAGATCTCTGGGTGGGCGGACCCCATACAAAATGCTCTTTGGCATCAAAATGTTTGTGCCAGACCCTGATGGTCTAGACGTTGTGGCGGCTGCCGCAACCTTTGATGTAGATAATCATTCTACTGTGTTACAGGATCTACAAAAGACCCGTGACAGCTATGCAACTGAACATTTACCCTCTTCCGATGATGAAGCACTGCTGATTCTGGTTGCCGGCTGGCTTCCAACAGTTGGAGAACTGGTACGGGAAAAGTTGGAGATCTGGTACAGGAAAAGTTGGAGAACAAGAAAGAATTTGGTCCCTCTTATCGTGCACCGGTTCCGGTACTTGGATTGAAGGTGTTGGAAAGTGGATAATTGGTAGGGGCAAATGTAAGTCTGCCACTGGCAATAAGGCCACTAACACAGTATAGGGCTCAGAATAGGTCTTAGAAAATTATTCTTGTGCTCAACCCTTGGTAACGTGGCTGCGAGCAGGCAGGCTTAACTTCAAAGACAGGTATATAAAGCATTTAAAAACACCAATTCAGTAAATAATTAAGACACAACACAAACTAAAAATCCAACACCAATTTATAAAAATAGGACATATTTTTATCTTTTAAATGACACCAAAACAAAAAACATCCACTGTAGGGAACCAGAGATATTAATTTTTGAAGATTAGTCACTGTTGGTTTAGAAACCAACAGTGCCCCTTTTAGTCATTTTGTTTGCTCTGACAGGGACACATCCACCTTTAGCAATTGTTCTGGAGAATTTCTCACCACTCTTGTGCAGGCTGCTCCAGCAGGCTGGGTCCAGTTAGAACTCCTTCCTGAAGTTCTTCTTGCGGGTCCCAAAGTATCCAACACACAATCCAAGGTTCTGGAATCTCCAAGAGGGTCCTTGAAAGTGTGAGACTTCAATTCCTGCAATCCACTTGAACAAAATCCACTGGTAGTACTCCAGGCTGGGGATTCTTTGTGGTGATGTCCAGGTGAGCTCTATTAACCTGTAGCTTGCAGGGAGTCCACTCTTTAGTCCTTTTGAAGCAGGTTTGATCCACAGGGCTGTAGTTTCAAATGGTGCAAAAAGGCGCAATCTCAGAGTCCTGGCCTTTGGAAATGCACATCAAAATGTTCAGCGCAGACCATTCTGATTCTCTTAAGTTTCAAGCAGCAGATCTGAGGGGCTCTGCCCTTCTCAGATACTTATTCAGTGTTCTCTGGTGTCAAGCAGGAGAGCACTTCTGTCCAATGAGCTGCAGGGTTCCATCCAAAACTCTGACAACTTCATGCAGAGTGTGGAAAAATGCTAACCCAGAAACCACTATTCTTCCATAATTCAATATGTCAGAATTTTCAGCAGGCAGAGAAGATCTGGCTAGACACACCGCTAGGATGGATATTCTCTATATTCCCTTCCCCTTGCAGCTGCTCATTCCTTCCTTAATCCTAGCATTCCTAGCATCTGACTAGAGGTGAACAGGGGTCCTCCCTTTCGCTTGAAGTCCATGGTTTACGACTCCTCCCCCTGCTCTGGCATTCCTATGCCCAGCAACCTCTCCTCCCCGAGAGGCTTCCTAACCAAAGCAGCCAGGCACGCCCACTTATCTCTGACCAATCAGGGCAGGGCAGTACAGGGTTGAATTTTGGCTTACAGACAAAGAAAAGTCTTATAACTTCTTGTCTGTACATTTTACAATGAATTCAACAATACCATATTGTTGCATTTATCATTACCATTCTACTGAGTCCTGTAATCCTAGTTTTATGGTTTTTCTTTCTCCAGTTATTAACTAATAACCTTTTCCAATGTTAACCTATGGCATGGGATTTGCAATGGGAAAAGTGACTTGGGCCGTTTTTCCAGCACCAGGGCTTATAAAAACATATTTTATAAGTACGGTACATATATCTACAGAACCCCCAAACCAGGAACACCTAGTTGAAACTTTAGGGGTTCTGAATATGTAAAAATATTGCAGATCCTCCCTCCACAGTGCTCCTACCACCAAAGTCGATTTTGGGCAGCACTTTATCACAATGTGGGGAGTGAAATGTGCAATTTCACTTTATCTAGGGCACATAAAACTCATTTTATATGAGTCTACCTTATAGATACCTGACCCCCCACTCCTGGGACACCTAGGGGAGACCCTGGGGGTACCTAATATGCCCAAACATTGTAGGTTAACCATTTTTAAGTGCCCCAAACACAAAAGTCGAGTTTGGGCACAATTTACTTTTTAAAAGCAGTCCTGCCACACAGAGCCACTTTTAAAAAATACCTCAGGCTTCAGCAGTGCACACATGCAAGTGCAGAAAGGTCTGTTGGCCTCTAAACTGCCATGCCCTATTTATACTAGGGACTGATATGTAGTTTCAATCCCCCGGCCCTAATATGTACTAAGGCCCTATGGGGTAGGTCATGCCAATCACAGGGGTACCCCAACCCTTAGTGTACCCTAGTGTATGTAGGTGTTTTCACTGTATTCTAAGTGTTTTCAGCATAGCACTGGACCTGGGCCTGGTTAGGCAGAGCCCAGGGTCAGTCAGAGTCAGTTACCACCAGTACCAGTCAGCAAAAAGTTGGGGGGTGCCCAGGGCACAGGATGACTTTGCAACACAGCCCCCCCAAACAAAAGGTGATGGTTAACTAACCTACACCCTGGTAGTCCTCATCAGCTAAGTGGAAAAACCTGGAAAGTCCATCCGCATTTGCATGGGCAACCCCAGGTCTGTGTTCCACTGCAAAGTCCATTCCCTGTAGGGAAATGGACCGCCTTAACAGCTTGGGATTCTCCCCTCTCATCTGCATGAGCCACCTGAGAGGCCTGTGGGCAGTTTGAACACGAAAGTGAGTCCCAAACAAATATGGTCTCAACGTTTTCAGGGACCAAACCACAGCAAAAGCCTCTCTCTCAATGGAACTCCACCTCTGCTCTCTGGGAAGAAGTTGTCTGCTAATAAAGGCAACTGGCTAATCAAGGCCCTCTTCATTTAGCTGTGACAACACTGCCCCAATCCCTTGCTCTGAAGCATCTGTCTGAACCACAAATTCATTTGTGTAGTCAGGGGCCAGCAACACTGGTGCTGAACACATAGCAGCTTTCAGAGTGTCAAAAGCTTTCTGACACTCTGGGGTCCAATTCACCTTTTTGGGCCTCTTCTTAGAAGTGAGTTCTGTTAGGAGCCCTACAATGGTCCCATAATTTTGAACAAACCTTCTATAATACCCTGTCAGTCCAAGGAATGCCCTGACCTGAGTCTGGGTAACAGGAGCTGTCCAATTCAAAATAGTTTGGATTTTAGCTTGGAGAGGCTGTACATGGCCCAGAACTCTGCCCTATTTGGCACTTACTCAACTTAATAGTCAGGCCTGCCTGCTGCATGGCCTGAATCACTTCCCTTAGGTGGCTTAAGTGATCCCCCCAGGTAGAACTGTATACAGCTGTGTCATCCAGGTAAGCTGCACTGAACTGTTCCAACCCGGACAAGACCCTGTTCACCAACCTTTGGAAGGTGGCAGGTGCATTCTTTAAGCCAAAGGGCATTACCTTGAACTGATAATGTCCCTCTGGTGTGGAGAATGCTGACCTCTACTTTGCTCCATCTGTGAGGGCAATCTGCCAGTAACCTGAAGTCAAATCAAAAGTACTCAGGTACTTAGCAGCCCCTAACCTGTCAATGATCTCATCAGCTCTAGGTATAGGGTGAGCGTCAGTCTTGGTGACTGCATTCAATCTTCTGTAGTCCACCCAGAACCTTAACTCCTTGGGTCCCCCCTTGAGGATTAGGTTTGGGTACCAGCACCACTGGACTGGCCCAGGGACTCTCAGATGGTTCAATTACCCCCAATTCCAGCATCTTAGCAACCTCAGCTTTAATGCTTGCTCTGACATGGTCAGACAACCTGTACAGTTTATTTTTGACAGGTAGGCTGTCACCAGTGTCAATGTGGTGCACACACCACTCAGTGATGCCTGGGGCAAGGAGAACAGGCCAGCAAACTGTTCCAGCACTTGCGTACAGTCTCTGTGCTGCTGCTCTGTTAACTTGGGGGAGAGTACAACCCCCTCCACTGACCCATCTTGCACATTAGTGGAGAGGAGGTCGGGCACAGGCTCAGTTTCCTCCTCCACACCCTCATCAGTGACCAGTTACATGGTCATATCTGCCCTGTCATGGTGGGGTTTCAATCTATTCACATGCAGGACCCTATGAGGGTGCCTGGGGTGCCAAGGTCAACCTAATAGGTAACCTCACCCTTCTTTTCTAAGATTGGATAGGGCCCACTCCACTTGTCATGGAAAGCCCTGGGATCCACAGGCTCCAACACCCACACCAATTATCCTGGAGTATACGCAGGCATAGTAGCCTTCTGATCATACCAGTGCTTCATGAGCTCCTGGCTGGCCTCCAGTTTCCTGTTTGCCTTGTACATGTACTCTGCCATTCTAGATCTCAGGCCTAGCACATAGTCAAGCACATTGTCCTTTGCTTCTTTAAGAGACTTCTCTAAAGACTCTCTCAGCAGGCTCAATGGCCCCCTCACATGGTGTCCAAAGAACAACTCAAATGGACTGAAACCAACCCCTTTCTGTGGCACCTCCCTGTAGGCAAACAGTAAGCATGGGAGGAGAACAACCCATCTCCTCCTGAGTTTCTCTGACAACCCATTTATCATGCCCTTCAGGGTTTTGTTGAATCTCTCAACAAGACCATTTGCTTGTGGGTGATAGGGGGTGGTGAACTTGTAGTTGACACCACACTCATCCCACATAGCAGTCAGATAGCTGGACAGGAAGTTTGTGTCCCTATCTGATACCACCTCTTTCGGAAATCCCACTCTGGTGAACACACCAAGCAGTGCTCTAGCCACTGCAGGAGCATCAATGGTTCTAAGAGGGATTGCTTCAGGGTAAATAGTGGCATGGTCCACTACCACTAAGATATACCTATTCCCTGATGCAGTAAGTGGGTCCAGGGGACCAACAATGTCCATCCCCACCCTTTCAAAAGGAACCCCAACCACTGGCAGTGGTATTAGGGGAGCCTTTGTCTTGCCCCCTGCCTTGCCACTGGCCTGACAGGTAACACAGGAGCTGCAAAACTCCTTTACCTTTTCAGACATATGGGGCCAGTAGAAATGGTTCACCAACCGGTTCCATGTC
Source organism: Calotriton arnoldi (assembly GCA_963921515.1). Classification (NCBI taxonomy): domain Eukaryota; kingdom Metazoa; phylum Chordata; class Amphibia; order Caudata; family Salamandridae; genus Calotriton; species Calotriton arnoldi. The sequence goes on from CAWUFW010000716.1 coordinate 654,340, forward strand.
TTTGTCTGCCCCATGTCCTGCCAAGGGGATATCATGACCCAAAGTCAGGATGAACTCTCTGTACTTCTGGGGCACCATAAACCTCCTGGTGGCCCCCTCCTTGAGGTTTCTGGCCTCAGTATAAAGCAGTCCATCTTCCCAATAGAGTTTGTGAAACCCACTGTCATCCCCCATCTCTTGCTTAGAATCCGCCTCAAGCTCTCAAGGGTGGGACAGTCTTGCTGTCCCTTACTGAACTCCTCTCTGGAGGGTCCACCTGCTCCTGTCAGTTCTGCCAAATCTGACAGCTCTGGCAGGGATGGAGTCCCTCCCTTAGAGGCCAGATCTTCCCCATCAGGGTTAGATTCTTCCTGCACCTCTGGAGTTCCCTGGGCTGGCTCACCAGGCCCAGTACCCTTGTCCTTGGATGCTTGGCCCTTTGTTCCAGGGTCCAAGTGTCCAGCCCCTCCCTTTTGGCTAGTCTGTGACCTAGTCACAGCACATACCCACTCAGGGAGCTCCAATATTTTCATATGGAGTCCTCTCTCCACCTCTGACCACTCAGAGGCTTCAAGATCATTGCCCAGCAAACACTGGACTGGGAGCACCTTTGACACAGCTACCTTCATAGGGCCTGTCACACCTCCCCATTCTAAATCCACCACAGCCATAGGATGGAGTTTTGTAGTGCTGTCTGCATAAGTCACCTGGTGAAACTCACCAGGTATCAACCTCCCTGGAGGCACCAGCTCATCCAGGACCATAGTTACACTAGCCCCTGTGTCTCTGATAGCCTCAACATCAGTCCCATTCACCTTAGGCCTCTGCCTGTTCTTGTCCATGTTTGGCGGTAAGGCAGCAAGGGTTGCAATATTCACCCCACCCAGGGACACTAAGGTTGCTTCCACCACCTGACTACCCCTCTCTGGGGCACCACTCTCCACCCCTACACTTACACTGGCAATCCCTGTGGATGGCCCCTTAGGGGGGGAGCTTCTTGGCGCAGACAGCATCTCCCTGTTTGTGCCCTGGCTGGTTACAGTCAAAGCACGTACCCACCTTTGAGGGATAAAAGAACCTACCATTCTTTCCCTGATGCCCCTCCCTTTGAATTTGGGTTGGCTCTGGCCCCCCCCCCCTCCTTGTACAGGTTTTTGTGGGTCTTTGGAGGACTCCTTCTGTTTTTGACCTTCTTTTCCCTGGGCTTTCGCCTGGGGAGGGACCTGTCCTTCTTTCTTCTGGTCACCTCCCTGATGCTGAATGGAAACCCGGGTTCTCACCCACTTATCAGCTGCTTCTCCCAGCTCTCTGGGGTCTGTCAGCTTACAGTGCGCTAGATACTGGCGTAACTTCTTTTCTGCACAATGAGTCAAAATATGTTCTTTCAAAAACAAATTATACAATCCCTCATATGTGTCAACAGTGTTACAAACAATGCAGCCTTCCAGTGCCTTCACTGAAACGTCCACAAAGTCTACCCAAGACTTTGAACTCAATTTCTGGGTGCCTCTAAACTTCACCCTGTATTGCTCTGGAGTCCGACCAAATCTTTTGACTAAGCATGCCTTCATCTGCTGGTATGATTCTGCATACTCTCTATTCAGGGTCAGGAGCCTATCCCTCCCAGCTACTGGAATCAACTCCCACAGGAGTGCACCCCAATACTTAGAGTGGACCTAACTCATTCTAAGGGACCTCTCAAAAGCTGCTAGCCACTTGTCAATGCTATCCCCCTCAGTGTACTTGGGTACTATACCCTTGGGAAGTTTGTGATCAAGACCACCACCCCTGGGCATTTCAAAATCTTCATCATTTTCACTGCCACCATTTCTTTTCAACGCCTCCTCCCTCTCCCATCTCTTCTCAGTCAATTCCAGTTTCCTCTGCTCCAAAGCTATCAAAGCTAATTGAGCCTTAAGCTGTCTCTCTACAAGGGACAGTGGTGGATCCTGAGTAAGGGTCCCTTCCCCCCTCCCACCATCTGGAATCATATGGCTAACACAAGAAAAAATGGAAGAGGCATCATCCTCACCCCCCTCTGGGGTGAGGTTGGGAGGCTCACACTCCATCCCCCCTTGAGACTCCTCAGCTACCCCAGCCCAGGCCGTTAGGGACTTAAGCAACCCTGTCTTCTTAATCTTGTTGGAAGCAGGCAGCACCCTAAGCCTACACTGTACCCTAAGATCACCCACTGCGAACTGGGACAGTTTAACCAGGTCCAGCTCCATGGTTCCCTAGTTTTGGGTCACAATAACTAGGCACAACAGACTTAGAACTATTTGGAAAAATCAAAACAATGGATTAAGAACAGTTTAGTCCAAATTCCAAAAATCAAACTCAAAAGTTTTGTTCTAAGACAATTTAGAGGATTTTTACAATCTTAATTCACTTTACTGAAAGGCGTACTCTTTAAACGCAAGTCCTCATCCACACCGCTGAGGACCAAATGTTGGAAAGTGGATTATTGGTAGGGGCAAATGTAAGTCTGCCACTGGCAATAAGGCCACTAACAGAGTATAGGGCTCAGAATAGGTCTTGTGGTGGCTGCCACAACCTTTGATGTAGATAATCCTTCTACTGTGTTACAGGATCTACAAAAGACCCGTGACAGCTATGCAACTGAACATTTACCCTCTTCCGATGATGCAGCACTGCTGATTCCGGTTGCCGGCTGGCTTCCAACTGTTGGAGATCTGGTACGGGGAAAGTTGGAGATCTGGTACAGGAAAAGATGGAGAATAAGAAAGAATGTGGTCCCTCTTATCGTGCACCGGTTCCGGTACTTGGATTGAAGGTGTTGGAAAGTGGATAATTGGTAGGGGCAAATGTAAGTCTGTCACTGGCAATAAGGCCACTAACACAGTATAGGGCTCAGAATAGGTCTTAGAAAATTATTCCTATGCTCAACCCTTGGTAACGTGGCTGCGAGCAGGCAGGCTTAACTTCAAAGACAGGTATGTAAAGCATTTAAAAACACCAATTCAGTAAATAATTAAGACACAACACAAACTAAAAATCCAACACCAATTTATGAAAATAGGAAATATTTTTATCTTTTAAATGACACCAAAACAAAAAACATCCACTGTAGGGAACCAGAGATATTAATTTTTGAAGATTATTCACGTTCTAGTGCTTAGAAACCAACAGTGCCCGTTTTAGTCATTTTGTTTGCTCTGACAGGGACACATCCACCTTTAGCAATTGTTCTGGAGAATTTCTCACCACTCTTGTGCAGCATTCTCCAAATGGCTGGCTCCAGTTAGAACTCCTTCCTGAAGTTCTTCTTGCGGGTCCCAAAGTATCCAGCACACAATCCAAGGTTCTGGAATCTCCAAGAGGGTCCTTGAAAGTGTGAGACTTCAATTCCTGCAAGCCACTTGAACAAAACCCTTACAAATCCACTGGTAGTACTCCAGGCTGGGGATTCTTTGTGGTGATGTCCAGGTGAGCTCTGTTAACCTGTAGCTTGCAGGGAGTTCACTCTTTAGTCCTTTTGAAGCAGGTTTGATCCACAGGGCTGTAGTTTCAAATGGTGCAAAAAGGCACAATCTCAGAGTCCTGGCCTTTGGAAATGCACATCAAAATCTTCAGCGTAGACCCTTCTGATTCTCTTAAGTTTCAAGCAGCAGATCTGAGGGGCTCTGCCCTTCTCAGATACTTATTCAGTGTTCTCTGGGGTAAAGCAGGAGGACACTTCTGTCCAATGAGCTGCAGGGTTCCACCCAAAACTCTGACCACTTCCTGCAGAGTGTGGCAAAATGCTAACCCAGAAACCACTATTCTTCCAAAATTCAATATGTCAGAATTTTCAGCTGGCAGAGAAGACCTGGCTAGACACACCCCTAGGATGGCTATTCTCCATATTCCCTCCCCCTTGCAGCTGCTCATTCCTTCCTTAATCCTAGCATCTGGCTAGAGGTGAACAGGGGTCCTCCCTTTCGCTTGAAGTCCATGGTTTACGACTCCTCCCCCTGCTCTGGCATTCCTATGCCTAGAAACCTCTCCTCCCCGAGAGGCTTCCTAACCCCAGGGGTCATTTATCACCTCTTCAAAGCAGCCAGGCTCACCCACTTATCTCTGACCAATCAGGGTAGGGCAGTACAGGGTTGAATTTTGGCTTACAGACAAAGAAAAGTCTTAGAACTTCTTGTCTGTACATTTTACAATAAATTTAACAATACCATATTGTTGGATTTATCTTTACCATTCTACTGAGTCCTTTAATCCTAGTTTTATGGCTTTTCTTTCTCCAGTTATTAACTAATAACCTTTTCCAATGTTAACCGATAGCATGGGATTTGAAATGGGAAAAGTGACTTGGGCCATTTTTCCAGCACCAGGGCTTATAAAAACATATTCTATAAGTACGCTACATATATCTACAGAACCCCCACCCTAGGAACACCTAGGTGAGACTTTAGGGGTTCTGAATATGTAAAAATATTGCAGATCCTCCCTCCACAGTGCTCCTACCACCAAAGTCGATTTTGGGCAGCACTTTATCACAATGTGGGGAGTGAAATGTACAATTTCACTTTATCCAGGGCATATAAAACTCATTTTATATGGGTCTACCTTATAGATACCTGTCCCCCCACCCCTGGGACACCTAGGGGAGACCCTGGGGGTACCTAATATGCCCAAACATTGTAGGTTAACCATTGTTAAGTGCCCCAAACACAAAAGTCGAGTTTGGGCACAATTTACTTTTTAAAAGCAGTCCTGCCACACAGAGCCACTTTTAAAAAATACCTCAGTCTTCATCAGTGCACACATGCAAGTGCAAAAAGGTCTGCTGGCCTCTAAACTGCCATGCCCTATTTATACTAGGGACTGATAAGTAGTTTCAATCCCCCGGCCCTAATATGTACTAGGGCCCTATGGGGTACGTCATGCCAATCACAGGGGTACCCCAACCCTTAGTGTACCCTAGTGTATGTAGGTGTTTTCACTGTATTCTAAGTGTTTTCAGCATAGCACTGGCCCTGGGCCTGGTTAGGCAGAGCCTAGGGTCAGTCAGAGTCAGTTACCACCAGTATCAATCAGCAAAAAGTTGGGGGGTGCCCAGGGCACAGGATGACTTTGCAACACAAGGGTACTCGAACAGTCATTCTACCACCTTTACCTGGTCGCAAATACAACAGATACTTCTCAGTAGACAATATCAAGCTACATCGTCTGGCAGATTTGAATAGTGTCACACCTGCAGTTTCGTGCAACGCTATTTCTTTCAATCCGGTCCCCTCAACCTCCACGAATAAAAACAGTGTCAGTGAGGCTGAGATGGAAACTGCTGTTGACCTTTCATCCTCTATCTTCCAATGCAGAAGTCGAGTACACTTATCCTACAGATGAGTCCATTGGTGAAGTGCCGATCAGTCCTCGTCAACGTCAAGCTGACTCAGCACTACCAACGCTCATTAACAGAACTGCAAGCGGTTACTTTGGAGATCATGCCAGCTTCTCTTCTGACTCATCCTCCTCGACTTCGAGTTTGGCAGTCCCACCCACCAAATTAAGTGTTTTCTTCTGTTGGTTCAAAAAGACGTACTTGGTCCCTCCATGGACCTACATCTGGTTGGTGCTTATCCTAATTTTCCTCTTCATGTCGATTGGAATTGTAACAGTGTTCTTCTTACTCATCAATGGTCATTATTTGCCTGACCTCTCTGCTGTGAACTTGGTCGATGGTACTCTGGCCCCACACACATCGTCCCACATCATGAAACGTGATCAGACTCATGTGAACATTTTGGCATTCCCGGTTGCAGATGGCATAGTTTGGGATAAAGTAGCCTTCGAAGTCCACGGCCCGACGGAGGTGCTGAGGGTGCCGTACATGTTTCGCGTCTCATTAGGAGATGTGGTCACACGGGACTTACATTCTGATGATTGGGATGTGAAAACAGTACATTTATTATTTTCAGATTTGAAGTATTATGCTGCTTTTGATGCTGAAGATTTGTACCTAAATTCTGCCAATTATGCTGATCTCTTTTGTTATCAACGCTATGGGCATCATTTTTTACATAAAACAAATACTTTGAGGCCAATTTTTAATTATACTCAATGGGAACATTGTCCTTCTCCCATAAGAGGGAGTTCAAAATTTTTTAGAAATAGGTTTACCTATTTTACAGATTATAACACGTCCAATACAGGATCATATTTCTTTCAATTACAATTGCCTTTTCAATCCAAATTTATCCTAACCCACACTAAATTGATTTATTCCGACTCATTCAGAGCTAAATTAGCCACACAGGGTTATGATCACTGGAAAGAGACCATTGATTTAAAATCAATCTGGGGTACAAAACATTGGCAGGTTCAAGGAACTGAGGCACTACATCGTGCCTGTCTAATCCCGGTTCAAATATTATTTTAAAATGATACTGTTTATCAAACAACGTGCTTTGGTATGGCTATGGTAAAAAATTTAAATATCCCTTCCATTCCTTCTTTAGCGGAATATGACAATTGGCGTGCTCGCATGAATTATACCATCGATGCATTGCGGGCTTTGTTCCAAAATGACACCTTTAATGTCTCAGTAATTGATTCATCCGGTTGGTTGCTGTGGCAAACCAATTCAAATGCATGTCAATTGCGTTTTTATAATGTAACACCTGGTTTCACCCAGACTAAACCGGACCCACGTTATCCACGTTCACATTCGGTTACCACATACTCGGTAGGTAAATTATGCCAACAATGGTTAGAACATTCCACACAGTCGTCAGTAAAGAAACACCTGTCGCTCTTGTCGAGTGACATTAATTTGGCTGATTTTCTCTTGGGACCCAGGGCTCCCAGAGCTAAAAGATTTATGTATGCAGCTTACAATTACATTTGGAAACTTTCGCAGATGGGATCAGCCTTCGTCTACGTCAAATTGATCAGGCTAATTTAGAAAAGGTTCTAGCAGTGGTCGACAATAGCACCAATACGCTTTCATCATGCATTTATACATTGGATAACATTGTTTCTTCCGTTATTGATATTGTTCAGAATGATGTGTCTGTATTATATCACGGTCAAAATCAATTACGATCTGTTATGCAGTTTGCATGGACGTTACAGACCCTTAAAATGGGAAAAGTCCCTTGGGATTATTTGAATGCTTCTGCTCTGTTTTTACCATTTATTCTGACTGATAAACAGCATTTTATGTCATTGAAAGATGCTACTTACACGCTATTACACATTGAGCAATTGGAACCCTTGCCATTCTCTGTGGCGGAAACGGATTCCGCTGTTTGGTTAATTCATGGGGTTATCTCCCTCCCATTCTCACTGTTTCAATTTAAATCATGCATGCAACATTTTCCAATTGGCCGCTTCGAACCCCTGGGTAGTGCCTTTTTGCATGAATTATGGTCCCTGCCTTTTACTTACAGATGTCAACGGGATGATAAGAAGGTCTTCCTAACAGGGGAGGACTGCGATTCGACGGTAGGACATTGCCTAGTTTGTAAACACGTTAAATTGCATGGCGCGTGTAATGTGTCAGCGCCTAATCTTGCTTGTTTTTTGAAAGGGACTCCAGTGCCATCAATAATTCCCGCTTTTACCCTGCTTACTAACGGTAGCTATCTTATTTTGAACAACCAGGATTTCTGTGGTTTACGGGCAGGTGTCCCGTATTTGGTAACTGTTTCACAACGCGTTACTTGTTGTAGCAATGTGCTTTTTCCGCCCCCGCTAGGGAGTGTAGATAGTTCTATTTGGCCTTCCATTCCTACTTTGAAAACAGATTTCAACAAATTAAGCAGGCTAAAGGCCCTTTTGTTCCAACAAGAAGTGGCTCTCACTTCAGCCCGAGAGACCTTCGAGTTACAGGTGGCTAGAACATCTAGTGAGATTCAGTCACTTCTGAATACTAACCTCCCACTACACTTTGGGGTGCTTATACATCAAATATTTAATGCGTCTGACACTAAAGGCCTTGCACATTTTTTTAAACAAGTGGGAGCCGACTTTGTGACTTCTTTTCAGACGATATTTGGTGTAATACCGGCTTTTATTCATTCTATTTTTTCAAGCGCCTTCGGTGGATTCCCCTTAATACTAGCGTTAGCTGGTGGGATCCTGCTTCTACTGCTCCTGCTGCGCAATGGCTGCTCAGCTTGTGGTCCTGCACATACCAGGCCAGTTGCAACTGTACCGTGATTGGATGCGACAAGTTTTTGGATGCCTGCCGTTAGCGACGCTTAGCGTGAGTTATGGATCAACTTTTCGCTTTGCCTACTTTACTTGCATGCAACCAGTCTTCTACTGCCGACGATGCCCCTTCTATTGGGCTATGGATTTATGTCTCTCCAATACGTCATGTCCAGTCCCGGATTTTGTCCAGTTGATGGGCCCCTTAGAGGCTCATGACCAAGCTTGTTCTGGGGATGGCTGTTTGGCGCGTGCAGCAGCACTTGGAGTATTGGCTGAATGGGATATCTGTGCGGCTGCGCAGAACCTCCTACATCAGAGCTTCATCGAATATCACGCAAGTTGCCCGATGATGCTTTTGGAAGCATCAGATTATGAGGAGCACGTTTGTTCCTTCGATCTATTTGATTGGATGGCATCCCTTTTTTATACTAACGATAGAGATGCTCTTCTGGAGGGAATTGCATTCTTAAGTTCACGTACGTTGATGGACTTACCACCTTCTTCATCATAACATTTTCCCGTAGGCCGTGAAAATTGAAGACAACATTTCTTTTTTGATTTTTTTTCCAAATTTTTTTTTTTCTCATAAGTTTTTGGTCTGCTTGGCTTTTTGAACTCTGTTTCCGTGCTTTCTCTATGTCCTATGGCCTTACCAGGGGAAGGGTGTTATGTGGCCCTTGAGGTCATTGTCGACATTGCTAAGTTAGCATGAGCTTTGCTGCCATGATGCTGCTTTTGCGCACGTTACTACATTACTTTATTTTTGCAAGACACTGTTTGTCCCTTTCACATGAGGACTGTCTGCTTTTCGCGGTCTTTGCTGAAGTTCCTGGAGTTTAGTCTGAACACGATGTGCAAGGTCGATAAACAATGCCCCTTGTTATTCTGTTCTGGTCAGTCCCTAGCACCTAGACATAACTTGCTAAACACAGCTGCAATGCTGGAGACTCGTGCTTTGATATTACGGGGATGCATGTTGTTTTAACACACACTTGGAGAGAGCCCTTCCCATGGAGAAGAGCTACGCTGTTCCTATGATGTAAACCTTGCATCTAGGCTTTAAGGTATGGGGTCTGCTGTCAAAGCTCAGAGATCTTCCTTTTTCTAATAAACATCTTCTAGTCAAGGGAAGGGTGGTTAGGTATTTTAGCCCTTTTTCCACTGTCTTTATAAAATGACTTCCCCCTTTGTGCTATATGGCATTGTAACAATGCTAATTGTTTTGAGTTTATGCATTTTGCTGCTGGTTGTGGCTCGTATACTGTACTGTAGAGCACAATAGTTAAAATAAACATTTTGAACTAGTACAGTGACTCTGCCTAATCTTGTTGTGGACAAGTACGAGTGAGCGAGCGAAAGAGTATGTCTTGCTACCGCGATTCCTGAGAGAGCCGGGAGTGTTGTGTTCTGGGTTGCCTAATCATTTGTAGCTCTGTGATATTTTGGAGGAGAACGAATGAGACACTATAGCTAGTCGGTTTTGGGATTTTGGGCACTAAGGTGGTAGGTTGGTACACCCCAATACACCGAGGTCCGGGTTTCCTGCGCATAGTTCTGTGTAGGTGCAGAATCCCCGCAACACTGGATGCTGTAAGAGATACTGTCACTCTGCCTGTTGCTTTGTTGTGCTAGCCTGCTGCTTGCTGCTTCTGTCCTGGGAGTGAAAGGATTGGGCTTTGCTTTCTACAACCTGCTTCCAAGTTTCTCCAAGGGCTTGTACATGCTTGCCTCCTGTTAAGAAGTCTCAGGGCCATCAAAGACTTCACCTACCAGTGTCTGGGCTCTTCTGCTGGGAGTCCTGACTTGCAAAGTGATGCCAGATCCATTTCTTGGGCCCTTGGAAGTGTAACCTGGTGATCTTAAGAGAAAATCCATGCATCTACTCCCAGCACCTTTTTTCTTGACGCATCGCTGCTGCCTGCACCGAAGCGTGGTTCCCGCTGGAAGCATCGACCACGGCTTTCACCACAGGCCCCATCTCCCCGTCACAGTGCGTCAGAAAAATTGCCGCAGCATGAGTCCTGAGCACCGTGTCACCGACATCTGTGGCACCCACTCCAACTCCGATGCAGCACCCGCTCGCGGCTGAAGAATTGACGCAGCGGTTGCAAAATCGACACAGTGCCTGCATCGCCATTGCCACAGCGCATCTGGATTTTTGACACATCGTCCCTCGACAGGGTGAAAACCACTGCCAACAAGAGACCCCATTTCTAACAAGGCTTATGAAAATAATTTAACCTGCTTGATAAAAACATTAGAGAAAACATTTATCATGCCGTTAGATGAAAAAAGGATACACATTGCACATAGTAAAACTCTAAATGAAGATATTTTAAAGGATACATGGAAAAAGGAAGATGTCTTTAGAAAGAAAATGACTTATCCATGTTTAAGACTGAACAAAAGACAAAAAGGGACAGTATGTGCCTTTAAGAGAAGAATTTAAAATAGAAAGAGACGTGTAGGGAAAAGTAACTGTGAAAATACATTTCAGTTATCAGAAAGAACATGGCAGATTTTACAGGATGACGTTCCAGCAATACCTGGAGTTTATTTCATTTGTAGACAGGATGCATATTTCAAATTACCAGCTGACTAGGAGGGTATTTTTTAATTAGGCTTATTGTTTCCTAAGATGTATCATGTAAATAGTTTAAATGCTTAACAATGACGCCTGCACACAGATATAATAGAAGCATAAATGAAGGAACATAATTGTGGGATACATATTTGGTGCTTTTATTACAGATGTGGGAGTGATACTGGATGATGAGAACATTAGAAAGCTGTCAACAGTAGTGGACAAGCTTGCAACAAGTACATCTGGAGCTTTGATAGTTACAAACACAGAATTAGTGGCAGTTAGATCAATGGTTTTGCAAAATAGATATGTATTAGACATTGTGATTGCAGAAAAAGGAGGAGTCTGTAAAACTTTTAACTCAGAACATTGTTGCACATACATACTTGACAAGAGTAAGAAAAATCCAAGAATACGCAGAGAACATTTCAGACATCAAAATTGACCTGGAACCCTTAGTAACCACTAGTATAGTAAAAAGCTTCACAAAGGGAGTTTCTACAATAGGTAATTGAAATGCAAAAGCAGGTGGAGGACTCCTCAAAGCCATATCACTACCTCTATTAATTGCAATTGTCTGTTTCCTGACTTCACTAGGAGTATATAAAGCTATAAAAATCATATTGCAAAAGAAGACTACAGAACAAAAAAAACAGATAAAGAAAGATTTAGAACTAAGTGACCACATTAACAAAGAGTACAACAAATTAAAGGAGAAGGAAAACATAAAATGTGAAAGAAAAGACTCAACTGAAAACAAGAGCAAGTTGATCTGTGAATGTTTTGTGATTGTTGGAGGGTTGCTAGAGTGTTTTTAATAAATAAAAATGTATGCAATTAAAATGGATAAATAGTGTTTAGGCCTCAAAATGAAAAGTCACATTATAAGGGCAAGTGAGAGCACCAGGCTTTCATAGCTACATGGATTAAGTTAGAAAGACTTCTGAAAGCCTTTTTCCATTTTCCTTTTCTCTGACCTAAGTTCAGTAATGTGAGATGTTAAGCTTTGAATAATGATACAAAACTGCTGACCTGAACATGAACTAATAGAAAATGTTAGAATTCATCTTTACCATAGAGCAGGGCCGGACTGGCTACCGGGCGTTTTGGAATGCTGCCGAGCTGGGGGCTGATTTCGTTGATGGGGACCTGCGTGTGCTGAACGAAATTCGTTTTGCCTTGTTTATTTCGAAGCACACGCAGGTCTCCATCAACGAAATTAGCCCCCACCGCAGTGACATCAGCCCTCAGCTCGGCAGCATTCCAAAACGCCCGGTAGCCAGTCCGGCCCTGCCATAGAGTTATCTTTAGAAAAGACAATATTGTATTAAATTGTGTAGTTTAATTTTCATAAAATATTTCTTCCTAAGTAAAACTCAGAAGTTTGAATGTGTGAAAATTGCATGCTTTCATCTCTATGATGCAGACACCTAACCATGAACTTTTTGTCTTGTAGTAGAAATGAACAGTGGGAATTTAACCTCGACTTATACAATGTTTATGAAATGTTTCATTTTAATACTCAATGTCTGTAAGCCTTTATCCAGAAACGCGTAGACGACAGAAGCTTTGGAGTGATGCGTAGCTTACGAAAGGTCTTCAAATGGATTCCGATCGAGGCCAGGAAACCATTAGTCCAGGGACTAATAATAAATCGCATGGACTACGGAAATGCCCTGTTGTCCTCAATCAACGAAGACCTTCTTACAAGACTTCAGATCTTGCAGAACACTGCGGCCAGGCTGGTTCTGAATCTTCGGCCCAGATCCCCTTCTGCCCCCTGTCTGAGATCTCTACACTGGCTCACAGTTAGACAGTGAATCCTATTTAAAATTCTCTGTCTAACACACAAAAATATGCATGGAAAAGGCCTGGGGTACTGGTCCAAAAAACTACGTTGGTACCAGCCTTGAAGGGTGCTAAGATCGAGCAACGAATCATTTCTCACACCACTCAGAATTCATACCGTGAGAAATGGAGGAAGGTCTTTTTCCTTTCTTGCCCCTGCTTCTTGGAACAAACTCCCCTTAAACCTACGTACTATCACAGATCACAACTGCTTTCGCAAGAAGCTGAAGTCATGGCTATTTGACAACTAAATGAGTACTCTATCAGAGCCCTCTGCAAGCGCCATGAGACTTCTGAGTGATATGTGCGCTGTACAAATGTCCCTGATTTGATTTGATTTGAAGCTTTTCTGTTTCCATGATGACACCGCAAAATAATTGGCTGAGAAGACAGAAGAATGCAACGTTTTGCCTTAGTGATAGATATCAAGACATTATATTTGAGCGTGCTCCTAGAATAGGGAGAAAGAGAGTCTTCAAACCCTATCTAGTCTCTCTGCAGAGCCCTTGGCTCTGATTCTCTTAGAGAGGCCCATTCATTTCACTTGCCTGAATCTATGCTGCTCTGAGACTCTATTGAGATGCTTTAACCAGCGGCAGTGCCTCCATGAGAGTGGAGGAGCGTTGCCCCTCCGCTGGAGAGCAGGAAACATGAAAACTAAAATGGTAATAAAACAAATGTATTACCATTTTATTTTTCGTGCTGGCAGCAACCAAGTCTGGGGCAGAGCAGCAGCTGAAAGGAATGCTGTGCACTTAGTTTAAAGTGTGCATGTCACTTTGGCCGGCCATCTAGCAATGGCCAGCCTGACATGCGCACTTTAAACACTCCAACCCAAGCTGTCTCAGACAGCTGGGTAGAGAGCAAGCACAGAACCCCGGTGCTGTAAGGAGCATCGAACTAGTGCTCTCCAGCCAATCTTGATGCTTCTCTCATTCTGCTGTGAGAAGCATCTGGATTGGTAGAGGGGAGTTGCTTGCTGGGGATCTGGGATCCTGTACTGCTAAGATGAAGAGGAGCAACCAGCACGAGGCAGCAGGTAAGTAAATCTTTTTATTTTTAAAGTAAGTTGCTGCAGTGCCTTCAGTCTCAACTCCAGAGGTCTCAATCATGGCCCATTATAAACACATTTTAAACGGACTACAATTCAGAGCTTCGGCTTTGGGACTAAGGGCACTGCTGGTTTTTATTAGTGCCCGACAGTGTGCCTGTCGCCCCACCTGTGTTAATTGCAGCTGCCTGCCACTGGCTTTAACACCTCTTTATGGGAAGTGTTGATCCATTTAGAATTGCTTAAAGATTTATGCTTTCACCTCTTGATTTGTAACACTTTATGGGTTCTTATAGATACCTTTACCTCAGTTCCTAGACTTAGAATAGAGATTTACTTATATGGAACGTGCTTTATACAATTGCTTTGTATTACTGATGATTTGACTACATATTTTGAGAACTTATAAATAAAGAAATACTTACTAAAAGATTTTATTAAAACTTTGAAAACTCACACCGAATCTCATCCTTGACTCCTATGTGACAATAATTGAACTGTGATGCAAAGATTGATTTGATTTGGAGTCGCTGAGTCATTCTTTTCTTACGTCCAAGGTCTTTCGACCCTGGGCCCAGTAAATGAGCAGAGACTTTTCTCCAGATGAGTAATAAAACTGATACCATAAACCAACAGGAACATGCATCAAACATGCCATTTGCGATTCCTTATTAGCGAAAAATAAGTATTCGCTAATAAGGAAGCGCAAATGCCTATGCATGTAGGAATCGCTGAGAAAATAGCGATTCCTAAAATTCCTTAATTGCGACTCGCAAATTGTGAGTCGCAATTAAGGAATGGCTCCCATTCATTCCTAAGGGCCTACAGGCCCATAGGAATGAATGGGAGATACATGCGCAATTTGCGAGTACCAATAGATACTCGCAAATTGCGCATGCAATTTCAGAGTGCAAGGGTGTCAAAAATGACACCCTGTTGCACCCCTGAAATAGTGATGTGCACTCATGTTGCGCGCACACATGCCCCAAGGGCATGTGTGTGCGCAACATGAAACTTTGAAAAATGCACTAAAGTGCATTTTTCAACGTTTTTGCAAATTACCATCAAGTTCAACTTCTTGGTAATTTGCGCCCCCTATTAGCGAAATTGCTATTCTAAAGTGGTTCTTGCATTGCATTTAAGGAATAGCAAATTGCGATTCCTTAAATGCAATTGCAATTTGAGAAATCGCAAATAATTGCGAATTCTCAGATTGCGAGTGCCTTGAACCTTGATGCATCGCAAATGCCCTTTTTGCGGGCGCAAACGGCTGATTTTTGCGAATCGCACCGTTTGCGCTCGCAAAAATGGTTGATGCATGTGCCTGCAAATATTTATATAAAGTCCCTGCTCCACCACATATACAGCCCTAATTAATGATACAGGAAACATTCTGAATGTGAATGTGTCCAAAGTTAAGAACCGGTAACGTTGGCCGGCATCATGCAGCCAAACACTTACCTGACTTAGGGACAAGACAGGCCCAGGAAAAGGTAAGTACATGAATTAGAAGAGTTTAGAAAGCCTCCACATTCAAGAAGTTTAAAGAACAATTGTCTGCACACTAAATGCAAAGCAGTACGTTTATCAGAAATACTATCACAAAGCTAAGAACTTGGCAGAGGGAACTCATCCCTTAAGCAGGTTGCTGAATAATCCCTAGACATCTAATTTGCTCTCAGAGGGCCACATTTTTTTTTTAAATTGCATTCGCAAATGGTGCGACTCAGTAAAATCTGCTGTTTGCAAATGCAAAATAGCCTTTCATAAAGTATGAGAGGCTTTGTAGTCGCAATTTTAGGTAATCGCAATTGCGACTACAAATAGGGAATCACAAATTAGAATTCCCTTAGCACATGTATAAAGCATTTTCCTAATGCAAACTGTGCATTTAGGAAAATATAATTGCAATTGACTTTAAGTAGATGGTAACCATGTGCAAACTTTGAAAAATAAACAAAACTGCATTCTTCAAAGTGTCATGTAGCGCACACAAGCCCTTAGGGCATGTGTGTGCTTTACATGTGTACATTTATGTTTTTAAGAGTGCTTCACCCTTGGCTTTGCATTATCTAATTTGCGATTACCAATTAGGTAATCACAAATTAGCTAATGCAAACCCATTAGAACCTATGGGCCTTTCGTCCGATAGGTATGAATGGAGTAATATTACCTTATAGCAATTCGCTATTTAGTAATATTAAGGAAACGCATTTTGCGATTACCCAATAGCGATTCGGTTAAAATCGCTATTTGATAATCACAAAATGCTAATTTGGTACATGTGGCCCAGAGTTTCGTCTGAGAGCAAGAAATATCATACTTTCCTTCTTCCATCTCTCAGTTCAGCAACTTTGCATAGGTGAGGTAGCATCAATTGTAATGTAATATTATCTATTATTTTATTTGAAATTTTCCTTTAGCTTGATTGTATACCATTGTGCATATTTGATTAAATATATCTGACATCAGTCAATCAAATCAATGCATAAATGTTTCCTTCGGTTAAAATATAACCATGAGAACATAAATATAAAACTTGATACAAAACAGTTTTCCTTAACATTTAATGCATCAAATAAAAAAGAACCAGGTTGTCAAATTGATTAACCAGCAATATTTGCCTTGGTTATGATATAATTACACAGAAAATGACTAATTAACATCTGCAGCTCTAAAATAAAATAGGTCTACAACTGGTGAAACTGCCATGTCGCAATAAGGGTACAGGATATGTAATTCATGTGGTACTGTAAAAAAGTTCTAAAGAAAGTGAGATACCTTGTTGTTTGGGTAGAGCGATGGTCACAAGGGCAATGGTTCAGAGAGTCTGCAAGTGCTCAGTCCTTTGAGAAAGACAACATATAGTGCCTTATACTCGTCCTGAACACAGTTAATAAGCAGCCTTCATATGCATCAGATACCAAATGTAAATGTGGGTCTATAACTTCAGTCGTGTTCAGTATCAGAAAGGATCTGACAGCTTAGATAATTCAGCAGAGCCTCTAATTGTGCACTTCCATTGGAAGAAACTACCATTATTTTTCTTTCTTTTCTTTTAACCACAGGGTCTTGGCTAGTTCTGTTCTACTAATATATTTGATATTTTATTATTTTCGAAAAGCGTATCAGGCGATTGCCTTTGTGTTCCTCAATTCAATTCATTAAACTTTATTCGGTGTGTAGAAGCAACCATAAAAGTATACAAGAAATACATACATCCGAAGTAGTTCATAGCATAAAAACTCATAAAATTACATTAAAAAGATAATACAATTACATCAAAAACGTCGGCCCTGAAGAATTCAACACTCCATGGGAACAATTATACTCTTACGTATATTAAGTGCATTTATAATAAAAAGCGCCACATTAAAACAGACCCTAGCATCACTGAGCTAGGACAAAAATGTTGCTGCAGCAAGATGTGATCCACCACCAAATGCGAGCAGGAGTGGTTTAAGATAATAAATTCTAAAACCAGTATCAAATTTGCAAAACAACATAAAGTGCACGGTGCTCTGTTTACTTCGTCCATCGCTTGGGCATGGAAACGTGTCAGAGGGACAGGATTTCATTATGGGAAAAGCAACCAGATGGTGGACAATACCCAATCTAAGTCTGACTAGGACAAAACGATGCATGGGATTGTGTATGTAGGTCAGATAATCCTGGCAGCCCTCTACACGGTTAAGCGTTAGATAAGACATAACTGATGGTTTCTTATTCTCACTAGCTAGCCGAGTTTCCCTCCTATTATTCATATAAGTTTCTCTGATGGATAGTTTACTAAATGATAAAACTTGTAGGGGGTCAGTCTGGATTGACATGTTAAACATTTTGCTAAACAGTGAATTAATATAGCTTAGTCAAGGGATCATCATAGCGTTGTCCAATTTAAGACAGTCTTGGATATTTGCTTTGGTAAAGCTGGTTTCATCTTTGGACCATATAGAATACCAAAGCAATAGGGGGCGTGATGCGACTACATCTGTGAGGTACTGTAATCTGACTTCTCTGTGAATAATCTCAGATGAAGCCGAGGTAGGCAGACAAAGCAGGCGTTTGATGAAACCATTTTCCTTAGTCTGCAAAACTTTGCTATTAAAGTAACTCCAGACACCAGCCCCATATGTTGCAATAGATAAAACCCTTGCCTTATAAATTTCAGTCATCTCCTTAATTGGTCTGGAGCCCAGCTTAGCAGAAAATCTAAAAATACCATGTGTACTTCTGTCCATTTTACTCTTAACCTTAATGATTTCTCGGGTCCAAGAGCCATTACCAGAAAAGGTAATGCCCAAGTAACAAAATGAATCAACAGATGCCACTAGTTATTTATCCAAACGGAATGATCTACATTTTTTAACCCTAGTCTCACATACCATTGTGTAAGTTTTACTTTTATTAATCACCAGTTTCCGTGCAACAATAAAATCCCCAAAAGCATCCATTAGACGTTGCAACCCCAGAGGGGTCCTGGCCAGCAGGACCACAACATCTGCGTACAGTAGTACCCGAATGGGGCGACCATCCACCTGTGGGACATCAGCATGGACAGTTTGCAGAGTCTGATCCACCCCATTAATAAATAACGAAAATAAAATAGGGGCTAAAACACAACCTTGTCGAATGCCACGTTTAACTATAAAGTTATTAGTGCATTCTCCCAGAGAACCATAACGTACGTTGCTTACCAAGTTCTCATACAGTCTGGCCAGGAAGCTCACAATTGGTCTAGGGGCACCCATACTGAGCAAGGTAGTCCAAAGAATGAAATGATCTACTAGATCAAAAGCGCTGCTCAAGTCAGCGAAACAGAGATATAATCTTCCACCTTTGGCACGAGTATACTTGCCTATAAGTAGGTCAAGATTCACGCATTGCTCTATAGTCCCTAGACCTTTCCGGAAACCAAACTGCGCAGGTGAGAGAATCGAACAGTCACATGCCCATTCTTCTAATCTTTTGAGTAGTACCTTGCTCATCACTTTAACAGACGAGTCTAACAATGAAATTGGTCTGTAATTTGTGGGGTCTGATTTATTGCCCTTCTTATGGATAGGAACTATAATAGATGCACCCCAAGTAGGCGGAGGTGTTGATTCTACAGCCATATTAAAAACTCTAGTTAAAATTGGCGCCCATAAACTAACACTTTATTTAAAAACATCCACTGGTACCCCATCAGGGCCCGGTGCTTTCCCCCCTTTGCTTTCATTCAGTGCCCAGACCACTTCTTGTAAGGTAATATCCAAGGGTAAAGGTGGATCTACGAACTGACTCCTTTTTAGAGTGGGCACCAGTTCTGCTACAGGGGGATTAAAAATACCCGTAAAGTGCACCATCCATTCCTCGCAGGTGACATGCGACAGTAAGTCAGGAAGGGAATCGTCCTTTAGGAAAGGCGAGTTAACAGTATCCCAAAATAACCTACTGTCCCTTGTCTCCGCCGCTTGAGTCAGTTTTGACCAGGCTATTTCCTGCAATTCTTTTTTCCTTGCTAGAAGTACCTCTCTTTGTTTAAATCTAAGAGATTTAACCAGTAGACTATCTCTCGGTAGTTTACTAAGGGCCTGCTTCAAATCCCTGGTAATAAAAGGTACATGCATGGTTAAACCAGCCTTTACATTTGTTAGACCCTGTTTTTATTGGGCGAGTTAGGAGGGTATCTATTAAGGTAGTAATACCAATAAAATTATCAAAAATCTGGTTGGAAGTAGCCACATCATCTAGGCAATTCGTAATAAAATCAGAACCTATAGTGCAAATATCATACAGGAATTTAGTCTGGTCCGCTCCATTCCACTTAATATGCATCCCATTGGGCTTTGTTGGTACAATACCAGTAACACACCTATGAGCCATTATACTGTGCCTGCCCCCAAAAAAGACAGACAGGATTATGCAGTTGTGGTCGCTGAGACCCGGGGAAGCTACCCGTGGTGAAGTGCACCACCTGCACGCATTAGCAGATATTAAAATGTGGTCGATAACTGTCGCTGAGTCCCTTCCTGTAAACGTTGGAATTAAATTCCCCTTACTGTCACGGGCACCTTCTAGTAATTTTAAATCAAACTTGAATATCATAGAATTCAATCGTTTCCCATAATCATTATGGGGGAAATGTAAATAGTCGTTCCCTAACTCATCAGACACCCCACAGACCCGAGTAGTGGAAGGTGGGCATGTATGAATATTAAAATCTCTGACCCATATTAACATAAAACTACTAGCGATTGGTTTGAGTATGGTCTCCAATCCCCCATCAAGAGCTAATGCCTCTTTTCCCCGAGTATTGTTGAAGACATTATTATAAAAATTAACCAAAATAATATCCCGGCCATTCCTAAAGGTTAACCAAAGAATTAAAGAGTGGGAATCAATAGTTATCTGCCTCTTGAGCCTTACTGGGAGTTTATTTGATATGAGGACCGCGAGTCCCCCTTTTGCTCTTCCCGTTGACGATGGCACAGCCTCCTGCCAGTATGACATGAAGCCCTCGAAGTGGATAGGCTCGGTACTCCATGTTTCTTGGATACATAATATATCCAAGCCATTAACAAACTCCGCCCATGCTGGATTACCCTGTTTTTTCGCCAACCCCCCTACATTCCAGGTCGCAATTCTGTAACCTCCATCTTCACCAGAATCACTACAACAGAAAAATGGTTGGTTGTTCATAGCAGATTTAATATGAATAGGGGTTGCTTCATTTTCATATAGCAATGCAGGGGTTACAGGGATATTAATACTCCCTCTGTCGTTACTCTGGCCAATCTCACTAGATTGAAGTGAATTAGATCTAGTGGGTGTCACACATGTAGGAGCCACTGCGTTACAAGAGTTGGAAAAAATAGCGGTTGTCACGTATTTGGAATCCACCATATTATTACGAGGAATGGGAGAGGTAGCTAATTCATAAGACTGATTTCTTGCAACAAGTCAATCGATATCCTGGATGTCACCCAATACCTCGAATCTATTAGATACCAACAGGGGTTGGGATGAAGGATGTACTAGTGCAGAGTTGTTGCCTATTGGATTACCTCTACTCATCTCAGGGGCGGGTGACCTAAGATGCCTGTAGAAGTAGCCCAAAGGCTGCAACAACATATTGCATTGAGGGTTAAGATTGAGGTTGTGCACCCAGTTCATAAGGACACCCTTAGCGCATCTGGGATCCCTAAAATTAATTATAATACAGTCCCCCGGATAGTTTTTCCTCAAGGGGCCTATACAGTGCACTCTCCTGACAAGCAAGATATCGTTAGCATTCCCGGCTGGGAAATAAGAGTACCTATTAAGCCAGTGAATCACTCTATTCTTCAGAGAGTCATGAGTTTCTGTTTGACCTTGGTGTAAGGGAGGAACATTAACTATAACTGCCACATAGGGTACACATTCAGGTGGTAAGTGAATAGTAGTACTGGTTGCCCTTGAGTTGATATCGCTGGCCTCTCCTGCCAGTGGGGCTCGTGTATTACCACCATATATTGTGTTATTTGTATTCCCATGAGGGACCTGCAACATATTTGGTCTAGGATTCACTGGTTGCATGTGATCCCTGGGAATACCACCAGAAATAGCTCCTGTATCACTTGGCGTAATGCTTAAAGATATGGGATTAACCATTGGAGCAGTATCAGAAAGGATCTGACAGCTTAGATAATTCAGCAGAGCCTCTAATTGTGCACTTCCATTGGAAGAAACTACCATTATTTGTCTTTCTTTTCTTTTAACCACAGGGTCTTGGCTAGCTCTGTTCAACTAATATATTTGATATTCTATCCTGGAAAAGCGTATCAGGCGATTACCTTTGTGTTCCTCTGTTCCAACCCACGCCCTTACAGTCCAGGAGGCCAATATATTTCAGAAGACATCAAACTCAACCAGTGCATCATGACTTCATGATTCAACTAAGTGGCCTGATAGCCCAAGCAGTACCATAAAAGAAGATGTGACAAGGTAATGGCATCTTCCAAATAACCCACCCTAGTTCTTCATGGCATGAGAAAACGAAGTCCTGTGTGGGAAGCCCAGAGGACCCCTGTAGAACCCGTTTTCCTACACCTAACAGCTGTTAGTATTAGTAAAACCCCAAACACGAGCACAATACCAAAAAGACAAGCATGTTACTTCTATAGATGTTCCACATGTTTCAGTGACTTGTTGCCCAACCTAGCTAAAAAGTCATAATTGGCTCTCTTTCATTCTAGGCAAGTAAGCCAGTCTGAGTACAGTAAATGTGATTACGAATTGAAGGGTTTTAAAATAATACTCTAATCTTTGAGACCTGCCATAGATAGTGGATGTCCTTAGTACACACTATTCTTTCCCGGGTTTCCAATACACCAGCAATTCGCATGGTTGTTGCATTTGATGTTTTGAGATTTAAAAACAAGGTAGGAAGTATATCAGAGGGATGCAGTCTGGTTTAAAAGAAGGTAGGAAGTATATCAGAGAGATGCAGTCTGGTTTAAAAGAAGGTAGGAAGTATATCAGAGAGATGCAGTCTGGTTTAAAAACAAGGTAGGAAGTATATCAGAGGGATGCAGTCTGGTTTAAAAGAAGGTAGGAAGTATATCAGAGAGATGCAGTCTGGTTTAAAAACAAGGTAGGAAGTATATCAGAGGGATGCAGTCTGGTTTAAAAACAAGGTAGGAAGTATATCAGAGGGATGCAGTCTGGTTTAAAAACAAGGTAGGAAGTATATCAGAGGGATGCAGTCTGGTTTAAAAGAAGGTAGGAAGTATATCAGAGAGATGCAGTCTGGTTTAAAAACAAGGTAGGAAGTATATCAGAGGGATGCAGTCTGGTTTAAAAACAAGGTAGGAAGTATATCAGAGAGATGCAGTCTGGTTTAAAAGAAGGTAGGAAGTATATCAGAGGGATGCAGTCTGGTTTAAAAGAAGGTAGAAAGTATATCAGAGGGATGCAGTCTGGTTTTACAACAATGTAGGAAGTATATCAGAGGGATGCAGTCTGGTTTAAAAACAAGGTAGGAGGTATATCAGAGGGATGCAGTCTGGTTTAAAACAATGTAGGAAGTATATCAGAGGGATGCAGTTGGGTTAAAAAACAAGGTAGGAGGTATATCAGAGGGATGCAGTCGGGTTTAAAAACAAGGTAGGCAGTATATCAGAGGGATGCAGTCGGGTTTAAAAACAAGGCAGGAAGTATATCAGAGGGATGCAGTCTGGTTTAAAAACAAGGTAGAAAGTATATCAGAGGGATGCAGTCTGGTTTAAAAACAAGGTAGGAAGTATATCAGAGGGATGCAGTCTGGTTTTAAAACAATGTAGGAAGTATATCAGAGGGATGCAGTCTGGTTTGAACACAACCCCACTTTTCACCCTCCTAGGATTGTTCTAGTGAACCAATTTTTTCAGTCATGCTTGCTTCGCTAATGGTGCTCCATGTGAGGCACAATCAGCTCTGAGTTCCACGTCATTTAAAGTAGTGTCCAATTTCTCGCTAAGATTCACACTATCGCATCTGCATTTTATGATAAATCGGTGATAATGTGGACACGATTATTTTTTTAAATGCAGAATCCTGTGCAACGCTCATTTTTGGACAGTATGAGGACCATTTGTATGATGTGATCTGAGGCTGGACATTTGCGATCCTATGCAATAGCTTCCAATTACAGAATACATCTTGTGGTTGCTGGTAAATGTGCTGTGATTTATGGCAGTTTAATGGTGCACATATGTTCTCTGCCAGGCTCATTGGATTACTATGCAAATGAGGTAGGTTTTTTATATGGCAATCCAGCAAGGTAGGAGGAAACATCAGATTGCATATTTCCCAAAAATAAGGGGGAAAAGAAAATACATTTTGCTTTAATGAATATCTACACTGACATATTCACCAATACACTGATGACACAATACATTCAGATTCGTAGTACTGCTTCCGGGTTGGGGTCTAGCCAATAGAGCAGAGCACATTAGTGGAACTGGATTACAAATCCTTTCAGCAGATCAATGTCTTCCAAACATATTCTAATACCCTTTAGAAGTAGCAGCATTACTGCCCCTTCCAAGCGGAGACCAGGTGCTATGCTCTGTGTTGTCTTTTAAGGAGATGTAATTCATTAAGTCCATCCCAGTTAAAGGACCCTGTCTCCGATCGTACAAATCATCATCATATATTATGTGCTTGGTACAAACCCTTGACTGAACGCTTAGGGTGATGTGAGTAATGAAGAGATAAATGAAGACAACATTCAAGGTTCTGTATGCAATATGTCTGAGCAAATCCCTTTGACGGGCGTAGCTCGGCTCATGCAGAGTAAATGCAGTGATAATATCATAAGAAAAAGATATACCGGTTTTAAAAACGTTATAGCTGCGAATACTAGGTAACAAACTGGTGATGACCTATAGAACAATTGGCATAACCTGAAGGATACTACAGTCATGTGGCAAAGGAGGATTAGTGTATGGAGCAAGTCTGATGAAATAATGCTACTAGCAGAGGCTAAGTAGATGAGATGAGGAGAATCATCCTGCTGTATTTGTTTCATTTTAACACACAATACTATTCTCGAGGCAACGGATTTACCTTGAAAGAACAGTGTAACAGCTGAACACGGCCATGAACAACTGAAAGGTGAGCAGTAAACCTTTCTAAATGGTCTGCCACATGTGGTGCCTTTTTCTGCAATGAGCTATTGATCAGTTTAACACCTACATATTTGGAAATGATAAAGAAAATGTATTTTTGTTAAAATCTGCAAATGATGTAGCAGATGGTGGCTTGTATGACAAGAGAAGTAAGTCCATAATTACGTGGGACCCCCTGACCCCTACAATGCATACTTCCAGTGGCCTTACAAATGTTGTAATGTAATGCCTCGATGAGCTACCCATGTTTTCTTCCATTGTTTTCAAAGCACTCTGTTTCCAGCCTAACCTTTCTTGCCAAAGGTTCGCTATCAGGGTGCCAGCCCCCCTCAGCTGGCAAGAGGCCACCAGCCTTATCCATTTCTGCCTGAATGCTCTCTTCTGGGGAGCCTGTGGGGAGCACCAGCGCCCTCCACTTATCTCTTCAAATGCCCCCAGTCAAAGCACCATGCGTGTTTTCCTTTCCTTCCTCGCCCCCTTGCCAAACAAATATTCCAAATGAGCTTGTTCTCGTCGGTATTTCTGATGTTATGCAGGACTTAGGTTAATATGACCTGACAGACGGACAGTCAGAACCAGCGAGAGGGATACCACTTAGGTAACCCAAAGACCCCCAGCAAAGCACTGGTATTATTGAAGCTTCATCAGCACTATTGGAGACTGGAGCTGGTGCCTGTGAAAAATAGGCCACATTTATGTGAACGTGCCTTGATAGCAAAAATGGGGGTCTTTCCAGGTGTGTATTTCATTCATTGTTTGCTCCTTCCTCAGCGTTTAAAAGATTCAAACATTCCCAGAAACACAGATCGAACAGATGTTAAAAATGAGGAGAATTATCAGAACACCAATCCGGATTTAAAAAGTTTAAATAATATTTTCTTAATAAATAGAGACATAAATAATCAAAAGCATTGTGCTCTAATGATGAAAGAATATTAAGAATTCATGAAAATGTTTGAAATGTGTAGCGTCTTCCAACGCACGGAATCAGAAGACATTTTGCAGTGTACCCCTGAGGGGAGTGCTGGAAGGCCTACCGGTAGGAGATTGTGCTCTAGAGAAATGCAAAACAGCAACACAACATCATGCAGTGAAGTCACAGCGCAGGAGGTGCAAAAGTCTTTAAAAATAGCAATGCATAGGCTTTGCAAGACTGCTTCATAAAAGGGAGCTTGTTTTTCCTTTTTTTTTTCATTTTGCTACTTGTTGTTTCAGCATAGTAGTGGGACTAGTGTTTGCCACTTCACCCCCCCCCCATGTGTGGGAGGCCTAATCCTCATATATCCTTTATCTCCCCCAGAGTAAAACCCACTCCACAAAATCTCTTCAATGTTCATTTGCTCATGGATATGTGATGTGATCTGCCCATTTAGGAGTCATTTGGCCACCGTGTTATATATATTCCCTGCTGTGCTGCTGGCTTTTGAGTCTCAGTTTGACTTGCCTATTCTTGATTTCATGTATTAAGACGTGAGCCCCTGATACTCTAACGTTGCAATGAAGACTTACTTAATATAACAAACCAGAACCTTACACACATATCTCTAGAGTGCTCTTTCACTACCAGAAGTCTCTTGCCGGCATAGAAAGATGACACATGTGCACAAAAGAGACTGAACTGTGCTACCCGGCTGCAGCGAGGTGACTAAAACGCAAGCAATCTACCCAATGCACTTTGAAATCCAAGGCAAGGATTCTGTAGCCAGAGATTACCTATTTTTAGACAGAAATATTTTTCTTCTGTTTTGAGCTGACCTAATTTTATTATTTTATTGTTAAATTGTCCTTTAATGTTTACATTTCTTCGGCATTCCAATTCTATTATATGGTTTCGTTTTTAAGTGATCAAAGAAATTGCACGTTTTTATTCAGTTGCAGACCTGCTGAATTATTTTGTTTTGCATGTGGTGTTTGTTTTGCACAAGTGGTGAAAACAATCTGAATAGGGCAGCCCTCGTGTTAAAATCTTGATGTGTCATGTTTGTGATTAATATTGAAAAGCATAAATGGGCTAGCTAAATTATTATTTAGGAATTAAAGTTTCATTGTGCACCACACTGAGTTGCTCCAACTGAAATATTCCTGCTAACCTGGGAAAGAACCCATGAAATAAAAGTTTCTTTATTGAATCTTTGCATTTTTTTTCTATGCACGCATTATACTGTTTTCTTAAAAATTAACAAAGGGATTTTTGCTGCTGTGTCATTACAAGAAGCTATTCTCTATATTTGGCCCTCCAAACTGTAACTTTATGGACAACCCACAGAGTGTAGATAGATTTAAGGACCACACCCCCCCATCTTTGGAAAGGAGTGAATAGGTGGCCCCAAAGACTAATGTACTTTCCAGGTTTGTAAACAGGGGGCCAGTGCCAAGGACTGTTGCTTCCTACTAAATACAACCACCGAGATCAATGGTTTTCCAAATAAATGTTCTAAGCATAAATACAGCAAAGTATGGATCACCATAAAAATAATCACATTTATATTATTCTCCCATTCTGTTCCTGTCTAAATGGGTGTACGTGGTAAACGCATAGGCACTGAAAAGGGATACACAGTATAAAATAAGGAACACATTGTATTTCATGTTGTCCTATTGTGATGCAAATGTTCCTCTGTTCACAAGAAATATATGTGCTGTACCTAACATGCTACATGCTAATACTGTACGACTATTTATACATACACACACACAGTAACACGTTTGTTCTATCTTAGTACCACAGGACAAATAGTAGGCATCTTATTATTATATTTTATAAAGTGTACATATTGTATGTTTAAAACATATATTAGAGGCAGTTGATTCACTAATTCCATCAATCATAAAAAGCAGCGCATTACAAGATTGTAACCTTGCAGCAGTCCATTGTATCCCGTTTCTTTTTTATGAACAAGTTTGCTTTTCGTGGTGTGATTGCCTTCCAGTACATATGTAAGGTGTAGCACAATAGCAGACATTTGGAAAACAGTTTCTCGAAAATCACTGGTGAATAAAAAGATTTCAACTCGCTAGAGAAATTCTTACTTGTCAAAAATGGCTGACTTCCGACACAATCATTCATATCAAACAACCATAAACATGTCAAGAAATTAAAATGTGTTGCATAAAAAATGCATAACTAAAACCGTAAGTAGTGGGGTATAGAACAGAATATGGGCCATAGAAAATCATGCACAATTATGTGTCACTTGTATATTCTTTTAATTTGACTTATATGCCTCGGAGAATAACTCCTGTGTTGACAGTCCCTTACTTTCTTAGAACTCTGTTGACTCCAAAGGTGAATACACCTGCATGTGTCAACTCGATACAATATAGAAATGGGAAACGCTATTAATATTTGGACTGGAAAAACAATGGAGTCTAAAACAGATGCAAAATGTCTGTGGGAGTGTTTGAAAGATAACATGTATGTCAAGCCTGGACATATTTCACTAAGTGTGTAGTCAGACAACATTACACATTAGAGCCATTTATTAGAACATATATATTCTCAACTGTTTGTCTCCATACACACATATTTAAACAACATTTCAGAGATGAGATCATTGTCCAGACAAAAGAACAATCTACATTGCAGACAGTAAACAGTAGAACACAACAAATACAAACTGTGTCAGGTCCGAGATTCAGAGGGAAAACACCTAAACATACATAATCGTCAGAAATATGTGCACTATTGCGTAGAATGGTACATACATGATATATATCGCTCTTTGTGGTTTTTCATATTAATAAACTCCTTTCCTGTGCAGTTTCCCTGGCTGGCAGCCGTTAGCACTGCAGTGTCTGAAATAAGTTATTGGTGCTGCTATGTTTGAAACACCAGGTAGGGGTAATTAAATACAAGGGAGTCAATCGGTGGAACTGGAGCTCTGGTGCCTACCCGTGCCTAAATCGTATGCTTCTGGAATGGCTGGTCGCCGAATACTTGTGTCTAAAATAATGAGCCATCGGATTTGCTATCCCCTCGCGCGCAGTGCACACCTGAGGTGCGCAGAGTTCCAATGATGTTCAAAGGGAAGCTGCGTGGCGTGCTATGTTATCAATACAAAATTGTAAGCAGAGTTGTGGTCTATTTGTTTATAGAGATCACTAAAGAGAACAACGGAAAATCATTCCCCCAGTCACAACAGAAAATCTCGCCTGTCACTCCTAGAAGAAAAATCAGTAGAATAATATTTAAAGTGTAACATGACCGGCTCTGCTTAAATACCCGGCCCTGCCGTGGCTGAGTGAACCTTTCTGGCACTCTTTGGCCCAGGGGAATTCGGCTCGCATTGATTTCCTTCATTTAATGTTTGTAACCCACAGCAGCCAGCCTGGAATCGCACACTAGCAAGAAGGGGTGGGTGAAAAAAAACCTCTTCTGTTTAGAAAACAGAAATGACCCCGAATTTAAGTCACACAAAAAAAGGCCGCGAGGAAATGCCTACTTTAAACTCCTTCGTGTCGCGCTACTGTAAACGCCGCCTGTGTGCGGTTGACTATACAATAAAGTGTCTGTGTTGCTATAAGCATGTGCTAATAGCGGAAAGACTAGAGGGGCTGGGGTGACAGGGTACCACTTAGTGAGGCGACCGCAATGCACGGGGAATTAGGACAAAGGAAGGGCACGTGTGCATGACGTAAAGGATAATCAAATTAATGTGCGGCTTTAGGAAAAGAAGCCAAGACCGAGCCTGCTCCGCTCCCTCCCCCCCTGCATAGGTCTTCGTTAAAAGGGGTCTTTAATATTTACAGCATTTCAATGCCATGCTGTCCGGATACAGGTATCAAAGGAGTGGACTGGCATACCCATTGCGAGACTGAGGAATTTGTGAACACTCATAACAAATTTAAAAAAAATTAGTGGAGGAGTTTACATGGACATGCTAGCATGCGGACACCCTTTTTCTGAAATAATGCCCCCTTTTGAAAAATATTTCTGAACCGCATTTGCTGTTGCGCTTCAGGTAACTGTGTTAGAGATATTACAGAAAGGGCCTAAGATTATTCTGCAAACATCTCGTTCGAGCGCACCCTTCAGATCGCGAGGGTGTGGACATCTCTCACTAGTCACATTAGCCCAGAGATTCCCGCCACAACATGGGGACCCCGAGGGAGGAGGAAGGTCGCACTCCTTGCGCGAACCTCGGCTGGATTTTAGAATTCAGTGAGCTGGGTGATTAAATGTGTCACAGATGGGCCCACCCCGAAAACCGCAATATATTGTAGTAGCGTAACAAGGCCAAGAATGCACGCGAGGAGCTCACAAAGAATAGAGTTGTTGGTACCAAGGGGGCGCAGCACTTGTGTTGAGGCCTTTGGCAGCCTGCCACAATATACACGGGCAGGTTTTATTATTTAGAAATAAAAAGACAACACTAATTAATGGTCAGATTTAAATCACGTTTTCCTTTGTAATGACTCCACGAGTTCTAGGAGGCATTCACGCTTAGTGGAACAGATTAAAGCGTGGAAAAGCGAAAATCACCATTAATAACTTCGGCTCTAACTGGGAGAAGTGGCATTCTTTGCATTAGGATTACGTCAAGAACCGCTCGTGTTCTCCTGGCAACCACCAGTCATCGGGTAAATAAATAATTCCCGTGAGATATCGCCGTGTTAGTTGTTTGAAGCCGAGGGCGCATAAAGTGCTCATTGCTAATGCACACTCTTGTGTCTTGGAACACGTGCGGGTGGGTGGGCAGTCTTTTCTCACACAGGGTGGAGTGTGCACTGTTTGAAGGCCGGTGCGTGGTACCCGTGTGGTTCGGAGTGTAACACCTTCTTGTCGTACTCGTGAACCTGCATCGGAGAGTGAAGACAGAGCCGCTATATTTTAGCAACACTCGGGCACCACAGATTGTAGGGACTGCATTGTTTGTACTGCCTTAAACCCTGTCTGCTGGCTGATACGCGCACACGTAGCGAGCTTTCTCTGGAGCCCTGAGAGGGCTGCCTTCCGCTCTGTTTGCTATGTAAAGTGCCTCTAAGTGACTCACCCACTTAAGGTTCCCTGGCAGCTCTGCTCTAACCCAGATTCGCGAGCAGCGCGCCTTAAAAAAACAGAGGTCATTGTTTGGGGTTATTCCTCAACTTTGCGTCGGCCTCTGTTGCTGCCACTGTATTTACCAAGCGGTGCCAAGTTGCCAACTGTCTCGCAGGTGTTGACGATGTCAGCAGCAATGAGCTGTGTGATGCACACCCGTTGCCGTCCCTCAATCCCCGCACCGAGGCGCATATGGTCACATAAGTGTTTAAAGCGGGTGTGAGCCCAGCTTGTGTGGCACCCCTTGTGTACACACGCCGTGCTTAAGGCACCACTCGAGCACACTGGAGACGAGGGCCCGTGTTCCAGGGTTTCCCTTTCAAAGAAACGATCGCTGTCAAAACATACACATGGTGCACTGGAGGCGATCCAATTAGGAGCCAGTGAAAGAGAAACACAACAGCCGAGGCACCGCCCCGCAGCTTTTTTTTCGGATTCTTTTCTTGATCAATCATGTCCTGGCAGCGGGGATGGGAAAGGGCAGCAGGGATACAAGGCTCGAGCTAAACCCGCACTCATGCCACCCACCCTCTGCAGCCCCATCCGGTGAAAATAGACTTTCTGTAAAGGAGGGGCACGAGGAAACTTTACTCCAAGCTGCTCCGAACAGCTGAGGTATATTTAGAGCCATTGAGTAGTTTCCCAGCACGCCGCGCTCCTGACTGAAAAAGTAGCGGACTGCTATGTGCGCCCTACATCCATTTTGCAGATTAGCTCTACGACACAAAGCAAAGGGAAATCCAACAATTTAAAGCAAGCGAGATAACCACAATGCAGCCCCTCCCTGCCTGCGTCTGAGCCGCGAGCTGGAAACCCCAGCAACCTGTGCTTCTCTTCCATACGGGGAGCCTGGGCTCGCCCCCACCCACAGCCGCCCACTCCACACGCTCTGTCCGGCTGAAGCGCGGGCAGGACTGGCAACGCGCAGGCCACTTACGTTGCAGGTGAGGGGAAAGACTCTTCCGCTGAAGATCTGCTGATCAGGGATTGGAAAAGTGTCAGACTCAAGACTAGCAGGCAGCCAGCAGCCATCTTCGCGTTCAGGCAGCCCCCAGATCTGCGATCCGAACTGATAAGAGGTGAAGTGGAGCAGCGAGGAGCGGGCTGGGTAGGGCGCAGTCACCGCTCAGCCCGCGGTGGGTGGATGGCCGGCCGGGGAGACAGAGACACTCACACACACGCTCTCGCCTACTCCGGCAGGCTGATCTGATCAGCAGCTGCCATCAGGGCTATTTCTGTAACAGATCTCAGCTCCCTCCTCTCTTCCACACTCTCTCCCTCGCCTTTCCTTATTTATTCCCCTGATTGCAGAGAAGGGGAGGAGATGTGCGGAGTTGCAGGGGGAGGAGGAAGGCAGTTGTTCTTCTTGCTTCTTCCTTTCTTGCAAAGCACATAGAGACTCCAAGTCACAGAGGAGTCGGATCTGTAAGTCTGCCCGTGTCAGCTTTCAGTGCAAGCGGTGGAGGGAACACCCAGAAGTCACCACCTTGCCTCACCCCTCTTCACTGTCTCTTACCCTCATTACTTTTTCAATCTCCACTCTAAGCTCCTCATCCAATAAATCAACACCCTCTCCTCCCCCACGCTTGATCAAACTAGACATGGTGCTTTGTATGAATATATTGACTGTAAGATTTAATTGCAACCCACAACCATTTGCTAGTGACCATCTTAACAATTCACAATCTTCATTTGCATATTCTTTAAGGTGAGTATTTTAGTGCATATAGAATAGTCTTCTGTCGCAGCAGTGGGCATATACTTAATAAGAAGCCACTGTGCCAGGGCATGTGTTTTTTTTTGCACTTGTACCCCCTTTACTTTCTCACC
Organism: Calotriton arnoldi; assembly: GCA_963921515.1. NCBI lineage: Eukaryota > Metazoa > Chordata > Amphibia > Caudata > Salamandridae > Calotriton > Calotriton arnoldi. The sequence goes on from CAWUFW010000716.1 coordinate 686,475, forward strand.
CACACGGCACATCCACATCTGTCTCATCTGATAATAACCTACATGCTCAGGAGTTCCTAGCATCCAAGTGGAAATATGTCTTGCGCAATTGTACTACACTTGGAGCCTTCCAGCCTACCTAATTTTCATCCTGGAACATGTAGTTATGATTTTTTCCACATTCTAAGTGTGGACCAGTGTGTGTGTGTAAACATATATATATATATATATATATATATATATATTGCTGCTCCTGGTTTTACACATTAGTTGAGAAGCACTCGAGCACAACGTGAAGGTGCAAGCCCTTTATTAGGTACGGATGATAGCCAGCACAAGGATTCCTTTCACAGCTTGTCGTGCCTGACACGTTTCAAAGTATAAAACTCCTTCTTCAGAGGCTATGGCGGGAAAGAAAGTGTGCACTTTCTGGTTACACCCTCAAATTTATACATGATTGCACGCCCCGCGTTGAGACTATGCAAAGTCTTATGGGAGTTGTAGTTCCAGAAGACAAATGCACCATTGTTTTGCGGGACAAAATTCAAAGCCCTCAGATGGGCCTCCGTGTGCCAGCGTCATCCTTAATCCTACGTTGTTGCCCCACTTCGGCGGATCGGTGAATACCAAGGCTCCGTGGCCCCCTCAGTTGGCAGGGTGGTGCTTACTCCGCGGCTGGGCAGCCGCATGAAAAATTGCTTCTCTTGGTTTTACCCATCAGTTGAGAAGCACTCGAGCACAACGTGAAGGTGCAAGCCCTTTATTAGGTAAGGATGATAGCCAGCACAAGGATTCCTTTCACAGCTTGTCCCGCTTGTTGTGCCTGACACGATAAAATTTTTCACGCGGCTGCCCAGCCGCGGAGTAAGCACCACCCCGCCAACCGAGGGGGCCACGGAGCCTTGGTATTCACCCGATCCGCCGAGTGGGGCAACAACGTAGGATTTAGGATGACGCTGGCACACGGAGGCCCATCTGAGGGCTTTGAATTTTATCCCGCAGAACAATGGTGCATTTGTCTTCTGGAACTACAACTCCCATAAGACTTTGCATAGTCTCAACGGAGCTGCCCATCCGGGGCGTGCAATCATGTATAAATTTGAGGGTGTAACCAGAACGTGCACACTTTCTTTCCCGCCATAGCCTCTGAAGAAGGAGTTTTATACTTTGAAATGCGTCAGGCACAACAAGCGGGACAAGCTGTGAAAGGAATCCTTCTGCTGGCTATCATCCGTACCTAATAAAGGGCTTGCACCTTCACGTTGTGCTCGAGTGCTTCTCAAATGATGGGTAAAACCAGGAGCAGCAATATATATATATATATATATATATATATATATATATATATATATATATCTACTGGCGGTCGCTAGTAGATAGTTATAGTTAGGACCTATTTTCCATAGGAAATCCGCAACATTCTATTTGAAATAACTCTTGCGTCGGTTGACGAATCTTCGCGAAATTTTCAAACTTTGTGGCCCGCTCCGGTCCGCTCCTATCCTGAAAGTCTTGGGGTGATTCGTCAAGCGGGGCCGAGAAAAAGGGGTCCCAAAACGTGTTTTCCCCATTCATTTCCCATAGGAAACTTTAGCCACGGCTACAGCACGAACTGCTGAACGGAATTACACCAAATTTGGCAAAGAGGTAGTTCTTGGTTCAGAAAGAACCCTTTTTGTTAAATGGTGTAAATCCATTCAGTAGTTGTTGAGAAAATCAAAAGTAAAAACACATATATATCTATGGCCGCGGAGGGTCCGCGCACCCTCCCGATGACCAGCTGTATGCTAATTGGCTGTCAACACTCCAAACCAGGAAGTGTTGGCAGCCATCTTGTGACTCGGTAGAACCGAGTCACAAGAAAACAGTAAAAACAATCGCGCAAAACGGCAAAAAACGCGCTGGGTGCGCGGATCCTGCCGATAAAAAAGAAAAACGAGCGCGGGCTCCCGCGCTCGTGGTGATTGGCCCCGGGTGGGTCAAGTCCCAGGGGCATGCGGGGTTTTATTTAATAATAATATGGGGGCCTCTGAGGCCCCCAAGCCCCGGGGACCGCCACCCCCGGGGCTATAAAACATAATGGTGGCGGGGGCACACGGCCCCCCCGCAGCCCCGGGGACCGCCACCCCCCGGGGCTTCTTTTTTTTTTTTTTAAATTACCTGTGTGGGACCGCCCCCCCCCACGTCCCTGGGACCGCCACCTCCCCAAGGCACTAAATAATAAAATGTGGGGGTCCGTTTAGGACCCCGAGCCCCGGGGACCACCACCTCCCCGGGGCTGTGCACTAGGATGGGAGGGGGCCGCGCGGCCCCCTCCTGGAGCCTGTGGTGGCCCTGGGGACCGCTACCCCCAGGGCTGGCTCCTCTAGTGTCCCGGGGTGCCTACCCCGGGACACTGCTGTTTGCAATCACAGGACGGGAGCCTCGCGGCTCCCGTCCTGTGATGCAAACCTGCTTGCTTCATTGAAGCGAGAGCAGGAAACCTGCTCTCGCTTCAATGAAGCAAAGCAGATACTTTTCCATAAGGGGAGCTGCATGTCAGCAGCTCCCTTATGGAAAAGCAATGCCGGCTCCCGCAGGACGCGGGGAGCCGGCGGGACCGTGCGGGGATTGGGGACCCCCCCACGGTCTCCAACGAGTGGCCAGGCCCCGGGGGATGGGGTCCCCGGGGCCATTAGTGGCCCGGGAGGGGGGCCACGCGGCCCCCCTCCCCAAAATTTAATAAAAAAAAAAATACAAAGGCCGGCCCCGGGGGATGGGGTCCCCGGGGCCTAAGGAGGCCTGAGGAGGGGGGCAACGCAGCCCCCCTCCATGAAAATTAAAAAAAAAAAAGGTGGCAATGACCCGGGGGATGGGGTCCCCAGGGCCCAAAATAATTAAAAAGAAGGAAGGCAACACAGCCCCCTTTAAAAAAAAAAAAAATCCGGCATTGCGCCGGAGGCCACGCCCCCTCCTTGGCAGCACTCTGCAAACGCGCCCCCTGGCGCGTTTGCAAAGGGGGAACGAATTCCCCTTGAATACTGGGGGTCCCTGGGGGCCAACTAGCCCACCAGGAACCTCCAGTATGCGCCACAGGGCTGGGTTGCAGAGAGGTGGTCCAGGCCACGCCCCTTTTTACACCTCTCTGCAACACAGCTCTGTGGCACTTACTGGAGGTACCTGGTGGGATAGTTGGACCCCAGGGACCCTCAGGATTCAAGGGGACTTAATCCCCCAACTTAAAACGCGCCACGGGGCGCGTTTGCACAGTGGTGAAGGGAGGGGGCGGGGCTAAAGGTGACATGTGTGCAAACAGGCCCCGTGGTGCGTTTTAAGATGGGGAATTAAATCCCCTTCAATCCTGAGGGTCCCTGGGGGCCAACTAGCCCACCAGGTACGTCCAGAAAGCGCCACAGAGCTGCGTTGCAGAGAGGTGTAAAAAGGGGCGTGGCCTCTGAACACCTCTCTGCAACGCTGCTCCCTGGCGCATACTGGAGGTACAGGGTGGGCTAGTTGGACCCCAGGGACCCTCATGATTCAAGGGGACTTAATACCCCAACTTAAAACGCGCCACGGGGCGCGTTTGCACAGTGGTGAAGGGAGGGGGCGGGGCTTCAGGTGACATGTGTGCAAACAGGCCCCGTGGCGCGTTTTAAGATGGGGAATTAAATCCCCTTCAATCCTAAGGGTCCCTGGGGGCCAACTAGCCCACCAGGTACGTCCAAAGCGCCACAGAGCTGCGTTGCAGAGAGGTGCAAAAAGGGGCGTGGCCTCTGAACACCTCTCTGCAACGCAGCTCTCTGGCGCATACTGGAGGTATCTGGTGGGCTAGTTGGCCCCTAGGGACCCTCGGGATTGAGGAGGAATTAATTCTCCAACTTAAAACGCGCCACAGGGCGTGTTTGCAGACATGTCACCTCAGGCCCCACCCCCTTCCTTCACCATTGTGCAAATATTCCTCTAAAATCAGCCGAACTACGAATTCCGATTTACTCACCTGTTATCAGGAGAGACCTCAGTGCTGCATCTTTGAGCCCAGCACTGACCATGAAAAGTAATTCTAACCATACTTACCAGTAACTTGAATTTCCTTCCATAGGCTAACATTGACTGGTTTCACTTGGAAATTCTTCTAAGTGTGGAGTTTTGGAACTTTATAATATTCCTCTAAAATCAGCCGCACTACGAATTCCAATTTACTCACCTGTTATCAGGAGAGACCTCAGTGCTGCATCTTTGAGCCCAGTACTGATCCTGAAAAGTAATTTTAACCGTACTTACCAGTAACTTGAATTTCCTTCCATAGGATATCATTGCCTGCTTTTTGCTGAAAAAGTTTCTAAGTGTCGATTTTTGAAACATACAAATATTCCTCTAAAATCAGCAGAACTACGAATTCCGATTTACTCACCTGTTATCAGGAGAGACCTCAGTGCTGCATCTTTGAGCCCAGTACTGATCCTGAAAAGTAATTCTAACCGTACTTACCAGTAACTTGAATTTCCTTCCATAGGCTAACATTGACTGGTTTCACTTGGAAATTCTTCTAAGTGTGGAGTTTTGGAACTTTATAATATTCCTCTAAAATCAGTCGAACTACGAATTCCGATTTACTCACCTGTTATCAGGAGAGAACCCAGTGCTGCATCTTTTAGCCCAGCACTGACCCTGAAAAAGTAATTCTAACCGTACTTACCAGTAACTTGTATTTCCTTCCATAGGAATCCATTGTCTGGTTTTCAGCAGAAAAGTTTCAAAGTGTCGATTTTCACAAACTACAAATATTCCTTAAAAATCGCCTGTATGACTTAAACGCATTCTTTCAACTGTTTACAGGAGATGCACCAGTGCTGGATCCAGGATCCACCACCGAGTAAGAAAAAGTAACGATAACACTACTTACCTGGTAAGTGAATTTCCTCCCGTAGGATAACATTGGTGATTCTATGTGAAAAAGTTTCTAAGTGTCAACTTTTAAAATACAATAATATTCCTTAAAAATCACTACTGTAACCAAAACGCTTTTACTCAACTGTTTACAGGAGATGTCCCAGGACTGAATCTAGGATCCAGTCCTGTTGTTAGAAAAAGTAATCCATAAAGTAACTAATTGCATTTAACTAGAAATTCACATTGAGCTCAATGTTGCATTGTGTTTGAAATTGTGTTGCCCATTGCAACAACTGTAACTACTGTACTTAAAAGTCTATTGCCTATTTGCAAAGTATTTAAACTAAAGTAATTCATTCTGAGAAAGTATATTTTGTAATGTAATGTATAATGTAATTACAATGTAATTTAAAAAATAAAATATCTAAAAATAAATAGTTTAAAAAAATGTAGTAAATCAGTATCAAAAAAATAAATATAACAATTAATACATTTAAAAATTGTCATTTACAAAACCTTTGAAATTCACTGAAAAAAACCATAGGTTTCAGACATGTTATAGTTAGGAATTAGCATTTAAAAAACCTTTGAAATTCACTGAAAAAACCATAGGTTTCAGGCACGTTATAGTTAGAAATTAGCATTTAAAAAACCTTACAAATTCACTGAAAAAACCATAGGTTTAGGGACAGTTATAGTTAGTTGGACATTGCACTCGTACAAAACCCGTAGAAATTCCCCGTTATAGTTAGTTCAGCTAACTATAACTCGCGCCCCATAATGCACTGCTGATGACGTCACATATTACATCACTCATGACATGGTCAGTGACATCACTGATGACATCTCAAATGACATCACTGATGACATCACTGATGACATCATCCACGTGATAATCTGATGCACCTCCTCACACCCTAATATAACCTTTGATACACCCACTCTAAATTACAGACTGCCATTCGCAAAACCATAGACACTCCAACACCAATAACTACATACCCACTCACTGATTCTTAGGTCTACACACACATCCACTCACTCACCCGTACAGTCACTCATACTTACGGTCACTCAGTACAGGACTATCATATGCACTCATACTCCTATATAGACACTCAAACACCGCCACTCATCCATAGAGGTACTCACACACCTAGTCAGTCATGCAAATAATTAAACACACTGCCATTTACTCACCTATACAGTTATACACACACCAGCTCACTTACTCATACAAATACTAGCACATTCTTACGCTCTTATACAATCTCTGATACAAGCACACACTCATCCATACAGTCACTCTCACAATCACACACTCTCGCTTATAGATATTTATATACTCCAACACACATATATACTGCCTTTCACATATGTAGTTACTCACACATGTACCACTGGGACATTCACTCACTAACACACTCTTACACACACTTACCCACCCATACAGTCTATCACAGATGCACTCTTGAAACCATCCACCCAGTGAATCACCCACTCACACATCTATGCACAGAGTCGCACACACCCCACCCACACAAACACTCAGGCACCCATACAGATACTCAGACAACCAATCAATAACTCATATAGACACTCATGTAGCTATTCACAAACCCATGCAGCCACTTACACAGCAACAGACAGACGGATACAGACATTCACACAGTTTAGTCACTCACCCATGCATCCAGTAAGATACGTTTAAGCACTCACTTATAGACTCAGTCATGCACCTACTAAATCATCCATTCAGACGCTTATACTCCCACTCATTCTTCAATACGCCTTTCCCTATATATATTAAACATATTTAAACTTTACAGAAACACACAATCACTGGATGATGTCATCAGTGATGTCATTTGAGATGTCATCAGTGATGTCATCAGTAATGTCACTGACCATGTCATGAGTGATGTAATATGTGACGTCATCAGCAGTGCATTGCGGGGCGCGAGTTATAGTTAGCTGAACTAACTATAACGGGGGAATTTCACGGGTTTTGTACGAGTGCAATGTCCAACTAACTATAACTTTCCCTAAAACCTATGGTTTTTTCAGTGAATATATATATGTATGTATATATATGTATATATATGTATGTATATATATGTATATATATATGTATGTATATATATGTATATATATATGTATGTATATATATGTATATATATATATATGTATATATATATATATGTGTATATATATGTATATATATATGCAAACAGGATTGAGGACGAGTCCACTTGCAGGGTCCATACAGGACAATATTTGTGTGCTATCCGGACCACATTTCCCACAATGCACAGTCTCATTCGAGCTTCCCATTGGTGGGTGTGCAATATGAAAATGGCGAAGTGGGTTCAGCGTTTGCACACACTGTCTCCGTTCAAGCCTCTGAAGAGAAGCATATGGAGCTTCGAAACGCGTCAGGCATTTCCATTACGGAGCAGCTTCTACAAGCGGATCCTCGTCCCTACCTATCATAAACAAAGCTGCTGATCGAGTGCTACTCACCAGGTGGACAACCTTTGGAGCAGAATGTAATACGCGGCCGTCCTGCCGCGGAGTGTGCACCACCCCATAATGTTATGGGGGCCACCCGACATGGTAACTATCATGTCGGCTATGTGAGACCAGCAGCCGCAAACAGGATTGAGGACGAGTCCACCTGCAGGGTCCATACAGGACAAGATTTGTGTGCTATCCGGACCACATTTCCCACAATGCACAGTCTCATTCGAGCTTCCCATTGGTGGGTGTGCAATATGAAAATGGCGAAGTGGGTTCAGTGTTTGCACACACTGTCTCCGTTCAAGCCTCTGAAGAGAAGCATATGGAGCTTCGAAACGCATCAGGCATTTCCATTACGGAGCAGCTTCTGCAAGCGGATCCTCGTCCCTACCTATCATAAACAAACCTGCTGATCGAGTGCTACTCACCAGGTGGACAACCTTTGGAGCAGAATATATATATATATATAGATAAAAACACGCCGTCTCCGCACTTCTACGCACTGCCAGGCAAACAGAGACCACACGAATCCCAGGTATTTGGCACTGATGATATTTATTTACTGCAATCTGACGCGTTACGGACAGAATGTCCTTGCTCACAGATGGTCACATACGGCCCGCCATGTTTTTAAATTTGCTGAGTGCACACCACGTGTTAAACTAACATAGACAAAATACTATGCATATATCCACTATAAAAAGCATTGATCCCTCTATTATCCAAATCTCAATAGAACATGTCATAATTGTTAAAATGTAATATCAAACAAATGGCAATAAATAAATAGACTCTTACAATAATTTAAATGCTTAAATGCAATTTTAAATTTCATGCCGATATTTGCAACTAAAACATATAGGGTCCCACCTCAAATTGCTATCTTGCTACTGGTGAAAAGTAAAAGCGGAACACGTAAAATGCTTATAAATGTATACTTTTAGGTAATCCTTATGTAAAAATAATGATACCTTCGCTATAAACATAGGTCCATATGCAAATGTAGCCAATTCCTGCCTTAATGCATCTAATAAATATGTGCAAATCACGCAAAAAATGTTTGAAAACATATATATCCTAACAAACATCATGTGCAAAATACGCTTTTCTTTGTAAACATAAATCCATGTGCCAAAAATCGCCAGTCTCATTATGAGTCCCTCTACATACTTCATTCACCACATAAATGCTTGATGGTCACTCAGTACAAATATTGCAAAATAGTTAATACATTTGAGACCCCTATGTAAACATTGTGATATACCTATGGCTTGTTCTCATATTGCCACATATATTATTCTAATGTCATGTTAAAATCACTGATTGCAGTATTTCAACATATGCAAATGATTTGACCAGAATCAACTGCTCCCCTTAATCAATGTTAATGCATAAAATACTAGTGCTGCTTAAAACCCATGTCGAATGAAAAAAACAAGTGAAGTGTATATTTAAAAACAATCTTGCAGCAAGGAGGCCAGCCACATTAAATAAGAATATAAAATCAAAAATCGCCCCTCAAGAAAACAACAAAGTCCGGATTCTAAATACAATCTGTTACTGCTTGTATTCTTTATAAAAAATGATACAGGTCTTCTGTGGTGTTTTTAAACCATTAGGGAATTTACTATCCAGTTCTAATATTAGTCTAGATTCCATCCTTCTCAACATCTTGTCCCTGTCGCCTCCTCTACGTGGTTTGGGAATCACTGTTATTACGAAATATTTCAAACATTGCAAATCATTACTATGTTCTTGTTTAAAATGCCTGGCTACAGGATATGAGCCATCGTTATTTACAATCGCTCGAAGATGTTTGAGGATTCTGACATGCACCTGTAGCTTGGTGCTGCCCACATATCGCAAGCCACAGGTGCATGTCAGAACATAAACTGCATATTCGGTCCTGCAGTTATAACTCCCTTTAATGGTGACCATATCTGGACTGAATGGGGTAGCATATTGTGTGGTATTGATTCCAAACCTGCAAGCCCTGCAGCTGGAACATTTAACAAACCCCGGCCGGGGTTGTAACCACATTTTATCTTTCCCTAATTCAGGGCTATTCTTGGCAATTTGGGTTTTCATCGAGGGTCCTTTCCTATAAGTAATAGTAGGACATGCTGGAAGCCTCAGAGCTAAAACCGCGTCAGTCAGAAGTATAGGCCAACTGCGTGTAATGATGGCTCTGATTTTCCTTTCCTGTTTGTTGAAAGTTGTCACAAATCTAGGAACAGAGTTATTGTCACTCTCATCTGAAACCATATTGTCCACCCCCGTGTCTGCCAATAAAGAGGCTCTAGATTTGGCATTCATTTTGCTGACTGCCTGATTCAAGATGGATTTTTTGTAATCCCTTTATCTGAATCTCATGAGCGCTGGATTGGTGCAAATTGCCAGATCTGCCTCAGTGCTGCAAATCTGCTAGAGCTGTAGTAGCTCACCATATGGGATATTGTTTATTATATGTTTTGGGTGGGCACTGCTGGCATGCAGTGTGGAATTGCCAGCAGTGCTTTTCCTATGCAGAGTAGTTGCTATTTCCCCCTCATGGATAAAGATGCTTACATCTAAGAAATCCACATGATCCTTACTAATGTGAGATGTAAATTTCAAATTCTCGTGATTAACATTGATCTCATTGACAAAATCTATGGCGCTTTGTTCATCGCCTCTCCATATGATAAAAACATCATTGATGTACCTCATCCATTTCAAAACATGATCAGTAAATGCAGAACTATGAATGCGTTTGAGAACCTGCTCCTCCCACCAGCCCACGTGCAAGCACGCGTAGCTGGGGAGAAGCAGGCCCCATCGCCACACCCCTTTTCTGCAAATAAATGTCCGTGCCAAACAGAAAATAATTGTTATGCAAACACCAAGACACTAGCTCTACAATCATTTTGTTATGGCTGTAGCATTCCAATGGTCTAGTACCCAGAAAATACTCAAGTGCTTTCAGCCCTGTAGGATGTTCTATGCTGGTGTAAAGGGACTCAATGTCCAAAGTAATGAACATCGAATCCACAGACCATGGAATGTTCCTGATCTTTTTAAGAAAATCTCCGGTGTCCTTATTATAAGTTGGCAGACCTTTTACTAAATCCTGTAAAAAAAAGTCAATATACTGAGTGATGTTTTCCGCCACACTTTGAATTGCAGATAGTATTGGCCTCCCCGGGACAGGTAGCGTCTTTTTGTGCACCTTGGGTATGAGATATAACCGAGGTAATACAGGATGTTCGACATGCAGAAAGCGAAATTCCTCATTCGAAATCATGCCTTCTCTTTTGTATTTAAAAAGAACTTTTCTCAGGCCTTCTCTGGCTACATTGTAATTTTTCAATGTAGATTTTTCATAGCACAACGGATCACATAAATGTCTTTGTGCTTCCATGATATAGTCCTTTTGTGGCCAGATTACAATATTGCCACCTTTGTCAGACGTGGTGACAACAATTTGATGATTATTACTGAGTTTCTTAACCAATTCTGCATACTTGTTTTCCTGTTCGCTTTTATATCTTTTACGATGTTTGATTTGATGGTGCAATTTCTTGAGATCTTCTACTATTACATCTTGAAAGATGTCAATGGCGTCCTTAGGCATATTTGGCACAAAACTTGATTTGGGCTTGAAAGGACTCATGTTGGCTCCCAATTGTGTAACAGTTGCTTCAGTTAATCCTTGTTGAGTAGATATTTCTTCTTCTGTGGTACGCTCATTTTCTGTGTTGGGATGCGCAAGTTGGTGCATTGTTAGTAAAATTGCAGCATCAGATGCTAAGAGATCAGTGTTGGATTGTTTGTCTGAGCTGAGCTCCTGTTCTTTTGACCTTCCTTGATACTAAAAACTTTTTAGTTTGAGCTTACGAATATAGCAAAAGACATCAATGCGCGTCCGTGTATAGTTGAAGTCGCTTATGGGACAAAAAGACAAACCGAGGCTTAATAGTTGTTTTTCAGCTTCGGAAAGAATGATGGAAGATAGATTTATAATGGTGTTGTCATCCATTATTGTTTTTTTCGCCAGTACTGCTTTTTTGATTTTTTGTAGCTGCTTCCGCTTTTTACGGCGTTCCCGCCTTCTTGCGTTGTTTCTTGTTCTTTTTTCTTTTGATTCCTTGGCCTTAATGTCTGGCGACGATCGAACACTAAAAAATCGATCTCTTCCCCTAAATCCAAAACTTTGGACTTATTTATTGCCCCTGTTCCATCAGCACTGTCATCATCGGATGATATGTTGCTCGTCATTGACTCAATATCACTGCTTGTTGAAGCTGCATCAGCAGGTGCGTTCACCATAGACCCAGCGCCTGCTGTTATGTTCGATGACTTGTCGTTTAATTTAGATCTTTTTGCATTCTCATATTTTCGAGCAAAGGTGTATATACGCCCCTGCTCGTAATCTTCTTTATCGCGAGCGAATTTATACACTTTGCGAGCCTTAATTTTTCTTCCTGTTTGACCAGGCGTTCCAGCATTTCCTTTCTTGACCTAATTATAAGGTCATTGGGTTCAAACTTCATGAGTTGCTCATTAATTTCATCAATTTCAGTAATCAGGGAAAGTCTATCTATTGCAGCATATTTTACCAGTATTTTGACTAAATTCATGGATGCCTTTGATTGCTGTGACCCCATTCCTTTAACATATATATATATATATATATATATATATATATATATATATATATATATATATATTTTCAAAACAAAGGTGCCCCACCTGTTGAGGATGCACTCAAGAACAGGCAAATCCCACAGTTTCCGGCAGCATTCTTTATTTTGGAAAACCGGTGCAGTGTCCAAAGTATATTACTGAAGCCCTACGCGTTTCGGAGTCCATTCTCCTTGTTCACGGGCATGTGCAAGCATATGACAGAAGTAACGACCATTCAAGGTTTGAAAAAAACAATTAAGGAAAGGATCACATGTGAATCCACTCACGTGGTTTACCTTTTGGAGTGTAGATGCGGCCAAAGATACATCGGAAGCACAGTGAACAAACTCAAATTGCGCATCCTCCAACATTTGCGAGCCATTTCAAATAAGGACTTTGCGTACGTGATGGCCAAACATATCTGGAGAGAGCATGAAGGGATTTTTAGATAAAACCACACTCTCGTACTCTGGCATTGAACATATAACAACGAACATCAGAGGGGAGATAGAGAGTTGACATTAAGACGTGCAGAATCAAGATGGATTGTCAACTTGGGCACAGAGATGCCGTGGGGCCTGAATGCGGATGCGGAACTATACACCTTTTTGTAAAGCGTTTATTAATTTACCTGCCTCAGATATGGTATCCTTGGGTTTTATTTGAAATTTGATGTGTACAGAAATGTTAATCAATGGGCCCAATGAATGTTCTTTATCTCCCTCCTCTTTACAACCTTTTTATAACTTTTTACATCATTTTATTGATTATTGTATATGTGTAATTGATGCATTGGTTATTTTTGAAACGGCGAGTAAGTTGATCATTTATGGTCTTATATTTCCAAGTAAATAATTATGAAGTGCATTTTAAGCAGAATATCCTCCACTAGCAGACATCAATGATGGGGTTTGGCTCTAGCTCATACTAATCAGCAATGTATATATTTGAAAATGTGGATTCGAATTGTCCTGTTGAAAAATTGCTGTGGACTATTGCATGGAGGTTAACTGAGGTGATATTATACAGAGCATAACACGGAATGAGTTTCTACGAATAGTCACTGAGCACTTTATATGGATGGTGGAAAGTATATGGTACTCAGAGGTTTATTGGAGAGTAGATACTATGGAACCAGTGTTGTGGCTGACAGTATAACAAATACCTATTCACCTCAGCTCGGATTCAATTTTAACAGCCTCCGTTTTATAATAATTGGCGTATGGATATATTATCAAAGTTAAGGGCTGTTTCTATGTAATCTATCTTTTTGTATATAATCCTTTTAGTGACCTCCCCCTCTTAGATTTTTTACCTTTCGGTAGAGGGCATATGCATTTTGTACTTGTATAAGCACAGGCACTTTAAGACCTTTTTGGTATTTCTCGCAGATCTTTTCCTGTAGCCCAGGGAATATGCACATTGCACTTTTTGGCAGTGTATGTCATCTCAATTAGCATACAAATTAAAACCTAGAAGCAAACACATATAAA